>RCWM02000018.1:2400000-3600000 GCA_003667255.2 Euschistus heros
GTCAACTTACTGATTACAAAAGTCACCATTACTCTACTCAGATTTATAATATGTTTAGATCAGATAATATATTTTGTATGATTATAATTATAATTTATAAATAATACGAAATATGTAACGTAACATGATACATAACGAAATGAAATAGCTATAGCCAGGGGACAAGGTTAGCGAACGTCCTTACTCCAGATACAAGGTCCCCCGGTCCCTAGAGGTCCAGGCCGGGAACACAACAATATTTCAACTTAGAGATCTCCTCTGTAATCTAACACTCTCTATCTGATAATATCCGACTTTTATTACATACTACGGAAATTTATTACCTTATTAATCAAAATGTCAGCTCTCTAATAAGAAATATAAATTCTGAATTATAGGAGCAAGTGAAGATTCAAGGCGGCATTCCATAACATATATTTCAACGGATTTTCAAATAAATTCAGTAGAGAAAATTTGTTTCCAGATATTAATAGGGGAAAAAACAAAAGAAGTGTGAATAAATAAATGTAAAAAGTACAGGTTGTAACACGTCAGTGGTTCAAAACACTGTTATATAAACAAAGATTTATTATTTACACACTTTTAAAACATTAGATTATTGTAACTGGTATTATTACTTATACGATTTTACCATTTTACAATACTGCTTCACGGGCTACTACACATGACCTCAAGGAAGTATAAAACTGAATACGGCCATTTCATTGGGATATATTATCGTTGCTTAGCAACGAATCTAAAGATTTAACGCGAGTTTATGTTGCTAAGCAACGTCTGCTCTACTCGCTGATTTCGTCACAATGCATCTTATGTCAACTTCATGATTTTTTTCTGTTTAATGCCGGCAGAGTGTTCCCTCCACAATCGTCTTGTAAAAGGAGTAACTTCGGACGCGTTAGACCCACCAGGAATGGCGAAGAAGACAGATCTTGAAATGCGAAAGACAAAATAAGACCCTTTATTTTTCATTATTATTGTTTATTTGTTTGGTTTTAAATGGTGTAAAATTAAAAAAAAAAAAAAAAAAAAAAAAAAAAAACTGCTCATTGTTGAATAAAGCGATTATTTTAGTAGAAAATATATCTATTTAATTTGCATTACTAACTTTCAAAGAGTGAAAACATCAAAATACTATTTACTATGTTTTTTTATACTGTTTGCTTTAAAATGATAAACTGTTCTCCTTTTCTTTTCTCTTTTTCTTCTTTTAAATCTATCTTCCAAATTGTAAAACAATAAGTAAGCTGTAAATTTCAATAAAAGCACAAAAATTCTAGTAACGCTGACGATAAATTTATGTTAAATGTCAGTTAATTTAGTCACTAATTTTTTCTCTGTTTATTAATAAACACAATAGGAGATATATTACTATACAAATATTAATGAAGCAACTATGAAGATGTTATAATATAGTTTTCATTCAAGAGAAACTAGTAAAAACCAATAAAAAGTAATAGAAAGATCATACAAGCAATTGTACTTCTTTCGTAAAAGTAAGTAGCTTGACAATAAAACATTAAACTTATTAAACTACAAAAAGGGCAGGAAAGATTGGTTATTTTTTTATGTTGTCATCCTATTAGAAATAGGCTAAGATCAGAATTCCATTAGTTAACATGAGAAATAATTTTAAAAAATCATAGCGAGAAATTAATTAACATCCGCAACTGGTTTTATTGTATACAAGTTTTTCTCTAAAGCACTGATCAACCATAGGTTTTCTATCATTCACATTACCTATTCAAATTCAAAAGCAAAAAACACAGTTACAATTGGCTATATAAACATTTAAAATCAACATGATCAAAATTGAAATAGGAAAATATATCAAAAATACCTGAAATCACAAGCTATGGGTGACTAAATGCAAGAAAATTTGTTAACATATTGTGTTATTGAAGTGCTACCAATGGGTAGTTGCTTCACAAGCCATTGTCATTTCATTATTTTTTGTCATTATCACATTTACTGGATGCATGTTTTTATGTACAGTTGTAAATTTCAAAAGATATAAAAAAAGAAAAGAAAAGAATTTGTGATTTATTTGCAATCGGTAGCATCAAAAAGGTTAAAAGACAGTAGCGATATCAAGCGTTAAGTGTATGTTCTTATTAAAAGAGCCATCCATCCACAAAAAGTGTGCTGGAATGGAGATGCTTATTATAAAACATATTTTGAATCAAATAAAGTTACTGTTTTTCTATTTAACACAAATATTTTCACATTTTAATTATCTCTATGAAGTTTGAATCTCCATTTATAAAATCCATTTATAACCAATAGAAAATTAACTAAACCAAAAGTTGCCAATAAAAAATGATGAGTCAAATCTGATTCAAAGAAACATCTTACACTTAAACAGATAACTAAAAAAAACAAACTAAATTCCTCAACTTAACATTTACCATCACTCTTTAAATTAGTTTTTAATTTCTTTAAAAGATTTCCTTAACCAAAAATTATTCATTCGGCAATCAACAAATTACTCATTATATTAAACTTTTAAGTCAAAGTGAAGTGAGGTATAGAATTCCAAAACCAGTTGTGTTAGTTTTCAGATTTTTCTTCTCTTTTTTTTTTTAATAGTTTTTCTACAGGATTATCTTTAGGTGGAAGGTTTTTTAAGTTAAATCACAATGAAATGGCCATTCAAAAAATAAGGCCTCTACCATTACCACCAGCCAGGACCTTTACTTTTATCGACCAGCTGTAAAAAATTTTGAAAAATGGACTTGGCTGGAAATCTAAACCTTAAGTGTTAAGAGCTAGTGTTAGAAGAATAAAAAAGAGGCAAAATATATTTAAATCGATAGACAGTTATATAAAACATCCCTAGTCACAAAAACTTTATAGATCAAAATGTATGTTAAAAGATCTTGAGGAAATCCTCAAGTAGAGAAGAACATGAGCATGCATCTTTTCTTAAAGCACTTTTTTAGGACTTATTATTTTAGCTGTATAAAGACTATTGTAATCAGAATACCCATACTGTATAGAATCATAGAAGAAAATCCATAAAGATAATGAACAATACTAAAAACTACTTAAAATATAATTAAAATGGAAGTTGATGTAAAAAACATATGATGAATAATTACTTAATTATGTTGTTGCAAATTGAATTATAAAACCGAAGAAACAGACAAATATAAAAGTAGTGAACAGAAAGCATCTCGTTTAAATAAAATAATATGTAATTATTTAAATATCTGAAAAATAATCACATAAAAGCTGTGAAACGAACACATGTAAAAAATAAAATAATTTCAACGTCAATCTTGATAAATATAGATAATAATATAAGAAAAATGAGGTAATATTTGAAGCATTTCAAATATAAATTTAAAAGTGCATAGTGATATACAATATTAATTAATACAATGGTTTTTATGTGAAATCACATGTTACTGGTTTATGTACATAATATACTTAAGATAATAATATGGTCAGAAAAGCAAACTCAGAATGTACTTTTGTTTCAGAGAAAATAAAAAAAAATTAATTGATTCTAGATAATAATTAAATGACAAACGTATACTACAACAATTTTTTAAACTAAAACTACGTTCATAAATGAACTCAATGTAATTCTACAGATTATGTACAAAACAGTGTTTACCATGGCACAATATAATCAAAATTAATCAATATAACATTAAAATCATCAAAAGAAAGATCAACATCAAAGCAATATTATACTACTTTTGATTTTTTAATAAGATGGTTAAAAATGTATGTTTAATTATGAAATTGATAAAAACTTGGCATAAATAAACAGATATATGCTCAATAAGAAAGTTAAATTAGTTATAACAGATGATTTGGAGGACTTAATTTCAGATGAAAAACAAATGCATAAACAATAAAGTAATCATATGATTAATAAGATATTAACTTTTAAACAAATATTCCATCAAATATGTATGAGCATATACATAGAGAGTACTGTAATACTAAAATGGTTTTTGTATTGTAGTTAATCCAAGATGTTTAACACTGTAATAAAAATAGTATGTAATACAGTTGAGAATAGGATAAATACCATTTCCGTGCACTGTAGAACCCAATCGATGCATATCCCAGAATAAGATAAGTTATGTTTGATCACATAATTTCATACGAACCTGAAAACAGAAATAATTTTAATATTATTAACAATATTAAAATTTGTTATTTTTTTAAAATATAATAAAGATTATGAGGAAAATATTATCAATTACTGAAAGAAATAATTAAAATAGCTAAATAAACAGGGAAAATTATTAACTTTAATTAAATACAGCCCAATTATTCAATATTTTCCTTGTGGTATTTTGAAATTAAAACATGGGTAAATAAGAGAAAAATATATCAAAACCCTAATTTTTTTTTTTTTTTTTTTTTTTTTTTTTTTTTTTTTTTTTTTTTTTTTTTTTTTTAAGGAAAATTTAATATGGCTGATTTCTTTAATGGTAAGCTTCAATAAATTCACTCTTCAAAAACTTTAATAACAACCTTTTAAGTCTTTCAATTGATAAAATAATCATACATATATCAAACAATTGATTAAAAACGATATTATGAATAACAAACGTGTATTCCACCATAAAAGAAATTCATTTTAAAATGTACTTACAATATTTCAAATAATTTGAAATTGATGAACAACCACAATTACACACTGAGCACTAATAACACAAATAATTAATCGCTTAAATAATCACAAATACACGTTAACTAACGCGCACAAAACTTATTCAGAGAAAAAATTAATATGAATATAAACACTTAAAATGTTCAGAAAATTAACACTTCACTAAACACGAATTATGGAGCCGGACAACTGAAGTCAAAAGTCGGTTAGTCTCGAAGCTCCTTAATCTACCAACCTCTGAACTATAAATTTTATTATTAAAATTAATAAATTTATGTTAATTTAACTCACACATTTGGCTACGCAAATGTTAAAAATATTAAAAAACCATTAAACATTAAATTTTATTTAAACTTTTAATGCAAACTTAAAATAACTGAATATAAAAATTGTGATGTAGACTATGTTCCCGCTCACTCGTTCTCTGTCTCACTCTGTCGCTCCCTCTCAGCCAGCTATTCCCAGAATTCCTTTTATTAAGTTATATACAGTACTTGTTGATGTGTCGACATTATTCTGATTCTGTTAAATCTAAATTCTTAGTTCTAAAGATGTTATTGTGAGTACATATTAGAATCTTTGTTTTTCTTAATTTCAACTAGGTAAATATCCATTTTAAATTATGGAAACTAATTAGTTATGCCATTAATTATATTGTTAGTTCAACATTAAATTTAATGCAGAATTATCCAATATGGCAATCATTCTAATTGTGTTTATAAACTTAAGTTACTAATAATCAACCATTTTCAGTATTCACTTAATATTATAAATTTAAAATATAGAGGTACTATATATCTTTAAATTGTTACAGTTTATTGTAACACGTCCTAACAGTTATACCTATTATCCGTTTTTCTGTATCTTTGCAATTCAAAAAAAAAATTACTGATCATGACTTCAGAAAATAGATACTAAACGTTTTTTATTTTCTATTTCTTTTCTTTATCAGGATATTTTTCAACTTAATATGTGACGTAAACACATCTTTATGTATTGCCTCTAAATATTAAATACAGACATATAATATTGATATTTTGATTTATTTATTTTACACAGGATGTTTCGGAAATGTGTTGGAGTGGTAAATATATAGTTCTTTAAAAACGTTGTATGTACATAAAGATGTGTCTTAATATTATTTATTTCAGGGATAATTGCAATAGGTTTATTTTTTTTAAAAATACATGAAAGGAAAAATGAAATATTTGTTGAAACTCTTATGAAATTTACATCAGCTGTTGTCCTCCCTCTCTTAAATGCTGAATTCAACGCATTTAATCCATGATACTTTACTTTATCTAATAATTTGAGGGCTTTTAATTTATCTAAAGTGTTAATTGTTGATTCATGAACAATTGATTTAATGCAACCCCCAAACTAATATGTCTAAAGGTGCAAGATCAGCTGATCGAAGTTGCCATTTAATAAGACCATTACGATCTATCCACTTTGACTATGTTATATTCATTCTTAGGGGACATAGTTAAAGTTTATTTTCTATTCTATTATATTCAAATTATTTGTTTCAGAAAAATGTGCTGTTGTTCCATCCTGCGTAAACCACATAGCTCGTCTAATCTCTACAGGAACATCATCCATAAGATAACATTAAATATTTTGAAGAAAATCAAGGTAGATAGTCACTTATCAATCCACAACATTAAAAGGTATGTACACAAAGAATATCTGTTAAGTGCATAAACAGTACTTACTTTTTGACCATCCCAATATTTACCCTAATACTAATAGTATATTTAATAATATGATAAAACATGATTGTAATAAATATTTTGGTGATGGTTTATTGTTTATTTCACGTTCATAAGTGATAACGAGAAACAAATTATTATTATCTTGATTATAATAGTAAAAACCGCAAGGGTTCCTTTAAGTAGCTGGATAAATAATTATACATGAGTAATAAGTTTGTGAGAATGGTTTATTCTTTAGTTCATATCTCTATGTACTAAATAAACAAATAATAAGGCGTAATAGAGGAAACTCCTTTATTAATACGCTTTTATTAACTTTACCTAAATGTAACGGAATCTTTCATTGTAATTTTCACCAATTTCCAACAATCTGATAAACTAGAAAATTTGTACAGGTTTCAATACACCAATGGCAATACAATAATTGCACAACTTTGTTATAATGTTCTCACTTTAAGTAACAGGTTTTACGTTTGTATATGGTCCAGGTGGGTCCTGAGAATAAAATATCAAAAATTAAACTAAATTTGATAAGGCTCCCAGACACTCCAATCCCATATCATAAAACTTCAAGAATGGTGTCAAAAATGGAGAATCAAAATAAATCCAAATAAATCCCATCAAATAACCTTCACCCTTCGTCGTAAACCCACGATCTCCTGTCCTACTGTATCCTTTAACGATGTTCCACCAATCTCCGTTGAACCGATCCGCTACCTAGGACTCCATCTGGACAAACGTCTTACTTGGAATCCACATACAAGACTAAAACGACAAGAAACTGCCCGTCGTTTTCGACTACTTCAGCATTTACTTGACAAACGTTCCAACCTTTCAATTAATTACAAAAGACTCATTTACATAACAATAATTAGACCAATTTGGACATACGGTGTTGAGCTTTGGGGCCCCACTAAACCATCCAATTCATCCCGTATCCAATCCTTACAATCCAAAATCCTTAGAAAAATCCTAAATGCTCCTTACTTTGTCACAAACAAACTTATCCACAAAGACCTTAATATACCTTACGTTTCCGACTTAGCTCAAACCAGATAGCAATCCTTTCATAGCAAACTCCACAACCATTCAAATCCATTAGTATCACAACTTGCTTCTCATTCCATTCCAGATAATCCTCCGAGGCCCCTGAAAAGAAGATGGCCTCGGGACCTTCTAATATAAAACTTCAGAATAAAGAACCTTTATAAGTGCTACCAATGAGTAGGTGCTTTAAAATCAAGTGACGTGTCATTTTTATCTATGTCATCACATTTACTTGATGTATCATATTTTATATTGTATACAGTTGTAAATTTCAATAAATACATTTTAAAAAAAAGAATTGATAAGGGGAAAATATTTGGGGGCAAAAAAACCCTTTTTTTTTTTTTTTTTTTTTTTTTTACTTTTTACAGTTGCTTTAGACGTTTAGCCACAATCGATTGTCAAACATCGAAGAATTTTGCCAACTTTTAAAAGTTAGTTTTGGTCATGCTTAACCCTTTTCCTGCCAAAAACAGAAATTTTGAGATTTTTTTGAAAATCACTTGAAAACACCGAAGTTTGGCCTTCACACATACTGAAACGATTATCCAACACGGCCAAAACTAATTTTAATTACTTTTATGGTCATTTATAATAAATGGGAACCGTAGTTCCCCTTGCCAGGTTACCGTAATGTTGCTCTTGCAACAAAAGGGGAACTGTGGTTCCCTTTGCCAGGTTGCCGTATAGTAAAATTAGGAAGGTTAAAAAATTCAAAATCAATAAATGTGTAATAAAATTATATATTATATTAAAAATAAATATCTTTTGTTTTCTGAGATTTTGTCACCCTAATTCTAGGAGATACAGCACATTTTTAAAGAAAAAAAAAATTCAGTCTTTCAACATCACATTAGTTGTTATCACTTGAATTCCACATTAACTTAAACAAAACAATTTAAAGAATAATAAACTCAAAGTCTAAATTAAAAAAAATAAAAATACAACGTCATATGAAAATAAAAAATACTAGAATGATGACTCCTTACGTAAATGAAAAGAAAAAAGGCCGATTGTTTAATGGCATTGGTGGTACTGGAGGTGACGTGGTACTGTAGGAAACAATTTCTTTTAGGAATGGGACATAACCTTTTATCACATTTTGAGCAGCTGAAAACCGTTTTATTGATTTTGACACAGGCTTGACTGTGAACTTCGGAAAATGATCACCTCCTGTTGATGTGTCATCCAAATTACAGGAGACACTTCATGATTTATTTGGTTGATGTTTGCGAATGAAGCGCGACGAGGCTCTAATCTTGGATCTAGCACAACTGCGGCTCGGATGACCTGTTGGGTGATGTCGGCTTTAAATTCTTTTAGGGAAAGTTCGCATCCATCAATATTTGTTTTGATTTCTCTCTTTTTTCCAGTTAGTGTTTTAGTAATATTCTTTCTTTCTCTATATTTTTTTTCTGTTCTTTGGTTCGACCCCCATTACTGCTGCATTTTCTCCTACATTTTGCTCGAATCTCCTCAGTTCCTGGAGTTTAGAGCATCTGCATTTTCTCCTACATTTTGCTCGAATCCCATGGGCGACTTATCTGTGTTTTCAAATTGTTGACTTGTCCGCAATCGCCTTTCTTTGCTCCTCCTTTAAATTTTTTTCTACCGCCTTCTTTTCACTTCCATTCCTTTTATTCTTAGTTTTTCATGTCCCTTCTGTACAATAACCAAGCGTTGTTGGTGCAAATGTCGAGCATTTGAGCAAAGCACCACCGGTGGGATCTGAGAGGAGTACTATAATGTGCAATGAGCATGTCCGATATGTCTACTCCTCCCATATGAGCATTATTTTCTTTGATAAATTGCGGACATTTATGCTGTAATATGAAATAATACATTATTCAACAATACAATAATAAAATAATAGTACAATATTAGCTAATTTGTTTAAGCAATTAATGAATAATTAATTAATTAATAAGGATCCCCTAGTAGGTATACAGGTAACCTGGCAAGGGGAACTGAGGTTCCCATTGAAGTTTACTGGTATCCTGGCATGGGGTACTGAGGTTCCCATTTTAATTTCTTCGATTATAAAAGTGTGAATGGAAATTTCGACTATTTTTTAACTGTTTCTTTTAGAAAACAACTCAATCTATAAGAACGAACAGATCCCAGTTCTGAGAAACAAAGAATAACTAATAAAAAATGGTTGTAACCATACCTGACTAGCCAAGCCAACGATGTCTATCAGCCAAACTGAACTTTGCCACAAATATCGTCGAATAGCTAAGCTCGTCGCGTTCCGCCCACTTTGCAGGGCTGCCAACTTGAAGAAAAGTGTTTGCTTAAAAGGACAACACTGTTCGCGAGACTCCCATCCAGCTAGTTACTTTATAAATATTGACCAAAGTTGATGGGAACTGTAGTTCCCATTGCCAGGATAAGGGTTAAGAGTCTATAACGCAGAAACGGCTAATTCAATCAAAAAATGTTATATACTAAAAGTTTTAGATCATTATATTTCGTGCAAGATCGAATTTTTAAAGCAAATATTTGACCCTTTCCTTCTCTGAGATACGTCAAAAAAACAAAAATTAATAGTTGATTTTGGATAGACTAAGTTACAAATCCAAACAAATCACGAATAGTACAGTTAAATTAGCTTCAAACCTTGAACTGTAAAAATTAAAAGGCCTGACTGCTGCAAATTGTTCACCACACTTAGCTTTTTAGTTAGGTTTACTATAGAAGCGTGTTTTTCTAGTTTTATTAAATTATAATTTTTTGTTTCATTGATTTATTTAGTTATTTTTTAATGGGCCTGGTAAACCTTACATAGATGATTTAACAATATTACAAATATTTTAATTGGTAGTAGAAGTAAGGGTTAGGGTATAGTCTCATGCGATACATAATTTTGCTAAAAATTGGAATTATTGTAACAATAGAATAAGTATATCTTAATATACATAAATTACGTGTCGCTGTCTTGGGGCAGGCTGACACCTAAACTTCTGAACCGATTTTAATCAAATTTGCACACCGTGTGCAGTTTGATCCAACAAAAAAGATAGGATACCTTATATCTTAATTTATAGTCGCAATATTATTTGTATATTATCTGTAAGTCACAATTATCTGTTAGCTCTATACGATTCTAACATGTGGCGGTATAAGGTTATACTATTATATAAAAGGACAAGCAATTTTTCGTTTGTGTTCACTAACTGCCAAAAACTACTGATCCAATCTCTACCAAATTTTGACTGCATCATCTTTATAGGATGGTTTAGCAATAGTAAAATCTAATGATTTTCAACTAATTCTTTATTGAAAAATGAATAATAAGTGGATAACAGCGAAGTTCAAAAATGGCGGCAATTGCCATCTACATGAAAGGTTAAAAGGTACAGTGTTACATAGAGGTGAACATTGATAATCAAATTTACTTATGTTCAACTAAATGGTTATAAAAACAGCTATATGGAGTGAAATATACCAAATTTTAACTACATCATGTCCATAGTTCTAGGTTTAACAACAATAAAAATTTAAATGTACAATGTTGAGTGTTAGAAACGGGTTTTGCCACACGACCACATACTTTTATGGTTAGAAATTAAAATCCAACCAGATCCGATTAATAAAATTATTTCTGCCAAATGAAAATTATTAAAAATCAAAATGCCGATCCTCAGCTGTTTAATATTGTGTGTAAAAATATGAACTTTGAACCTTTAGTTGTAACCACTGATAATGCAGTTTCTTAATAGTCTCTGTCCATCTGCATCACCAACTCATATATTAAAATTGAAAATTGGATGTCTAATTATGCTTTATGTTATCTTCAAACACCTAATCAATCTAAATTTAACCAAGTTAATAATGACTGCTATGCGTGAAAATATCATCAAAAATATCATTTTAAATTGTTCACTTTAATACAAGATTTTTATCGATAAACAAAAAATCAATTATTAGTTAAAATTATCTAAGATCTTCACTTATGAGAGAGGGCGAAGCCTCGACGGGGGATGATGAAGTTATATATAAAAGGACAAGCCATTTCCGTTCGTGATCACTAACCGCGAAAACTATAGAATTATTAAGTACCAAATATAACTATATCATCTTCATAGTTCAAGGAAGGTTTAGCCATAATAAAATTTATATATTTTCTATTAAATTACTGTTTATAAAGCGATAAATATGTGGTGTGTAGTAAAGCGAGCGCCATTCAAGAGAAGTTATAATGATCCGGTGTTAAATATAGTTAGAAATTTATAATAAAATTACTAAATTAAATTAATTTGTTATCCAAATAGCTATAAATATGTGGTGTGACGTGTGGATTCCAGTGAAATTTAAAAATCGAATATGTGGCAAGCGACAATAGCGTTTTAGTAAAACTAATGAACCTATCTGAATCAAATTTTAACAACATCATCTTCATATTTCTTGAAAGATTTACAATTAGAAAATTTACTATAATAATAATTTATACTATTCTCTATAAAAGAACAAGCCATTTTTCGTTTTTTATCACTAACCGCGAATATTACTGAACCAATCTGTACTAAATATTAACTACATCATCTTCATAGTTCTAAGAAGGTTTAGCAATATTAAAATCTACTGATTTTTAATTTATATTTTATTAAAAAGATAATATGTGTACAACAGTGAAGTTTGAAAATTGACCGATAGGTGGCGAGTGCAATTCTACACGAGAGGTTACAAAACAGCTTGAAATTGGTGATAACATTTACTTATTAAACTATCAAGAAAATTATTAAAAAAGATTTAAATATGGTGTGCGGTATGTGGATCTCAGTGAAGCTTGAAAATCGACCGATTGTGTATAGCGCCATTCCACAATAGAGTTTACAATGGTAAACTGAACCTATCTGTACCGACATCTAAATAAATAATTTTTATAATTCCAGGAAGGTTTTGCAATAGTAAAATTTACAATAACTAACATTTAAACGTACAATGTTGAGAAGCAGGACCGAGGTTTGCCACACTGTCAATATACTTTTATAGTTCGAAATCACCATCCAACCAGATGAAATCAATAAAGTTATTTTCTGCCGAATACATATTATTACTAAATCAAAATGTCGATCCTTTGCTTTTTTATATCGTGTGTAAAAATATGATCCACGGGCCTTTTGTCGTAAGCACTGATAATACAGTTTCTTTTTCCGCAAGAGTTTCTTAATAGTCTTTATCCATCTTGATTACCAATTCATACATTAAAATAAAAAAATTTATGTCTAATGGTGATTTTACATAATCTTCAACCACTTAATCAGTGCAATTATTATGTTTAGTTTACTAGTACGTAGTTTACTAAACTATGTTTAGTTTATTATGTTTAAAATGCACATTTCCATTAAGGGATAGTCCTAATGTTTTATTTACCCAAGTAACTGTTTTGTATACAAAATGAGAACACCATGTTTTTTCGGTTTCAAAAGTGAATTTCTCCATGAAATTGAAACAAATCATTACGCTTAACATATCATTCGAAAGCTGGTTTTGTGGATAGTTTTTACGAAAAACGGTGAGCGTTGAAATAATATAAGACATTGTGACTTCCCCAAATAAGGTGAAGATCAAGCTGTTCTTTTACCAAATTTGTAAAAGACGTGTACTCTGTTCTTATAGGAAATTTAATGCTAAATCTGAAAATGTTTTGAAAAATATTTAGGCAAAACGGAGATATTACAGTTTTTATGGGAAAAAAACGTGATTTCCTCAAAAAAGTCTTTGATTTATCGTATATCTGCAACGGATTGGAATAGAAAGGTGAGATTTGCGGCATTTAGCTACATTTTTGATCTAGTTTAACCCATTTTTTTTTTTTTTTACACTAAGAGATAATCACCCTGTATATACACATACCAGCAGCAGTCTAGTCAACAGTCCCCTACCCCTAGCATTAAAAACTTCCTCTTATTTAAACCAATTTTATAAGGTTATATCTGTAGTTGTCTGTAGTATTTTTATAATATATAATAGGTACTCGTTACGACAAATATCTATAAGAAAAATATCGATATAAAAAAACTGACCATTAAAGAAAAATAGATCGATATTTATGATATATCGTGAATCAATACCCACCTATAGTCAACGTAATAAATTAATAAAATTTTATAGTGATTTCTTCACTGAACACACCAACTATCTATCTTCTTCCTTCATATTGTTTTCTTGTCAGAATTTTGAAATGAATCAAATAACTTTATCTGAATATTCTTTTGTGCTTGTGGCTATTCTATAATATGGAATTCCAACTATAATGAACTAAAATGAACGACTGCGTTAGTTAGAGTAAGGGATGCTTTTCCACGGATTTCCCGAATACCAGGCCGATCTAGAGAGTTTAGGAATGCAGTAGGAAATGCGGAAAGCTGAGGTCAAGGCAGACATAGCAAGTTGGATTTCTTTATTAGCCACTAGGGCTCGCCTTGTGCCACAGTTTGTTGTCCTTGATCTCTGTTAGTGTACCTTTTTTAATTAGAAACGGTTATAATTTGTATGGTCACGTTTAGCGAACGGACTTTATATTAAATTTACAGCGATACCTTCGGAATATAGGTGGCATTGGACTCCTAAAGTGATTAATTATAAAGTTGTGTTTATCGTATGTCTGTATACAGGGTGAGCATCTCTTAGTGTAAAAAAAAAAAAATGGGTGAAACTAGATCGAAAATGTAGCAAAATGCCGCAAACCTCACTTTTCTATTCCAATCCGTTGCAGATATACGACAAATGAAAGACTTTTTTTGAGGAAATCACGTTTTTTTTCCATAAAAGCTGTAATATCTCCATTTTGTTTGTAATGTCTTCCCTTGTAATAACAGACTCATCTGCCCATAATATTCACCTCAAAAAGTAGTATTATTCTACACAATCTGCATTCAGAAACTAACGGCACAATTGTGGTCTATGTTCATTATCATTGAATTTTAAACATTACATTGAAAATCTAATAAAATAAATCCTAAATAATAATAACATAAAGATAAGTGTAATAACATAAGATCCTCTGATCTGGTGTCGCTTTATTGACAGCTTTCCTTTATTTTCTATTAAACAGTAATTTTTTTCTTTGCTTTTTATTCCAATGAAGAGTTTATTATTTTTAAAATACACATTTCCATTAAGGGACTGTCAAAATGTTTTATTTACACAAGTAACTGATGTGTATGCCAAATGAGAACACCATGTTTTTTCGGTTTCAAAAGTGAATTTCTCCATGAAATTGAAACATAATCATTAGGTTTAACATATCAATCGAAAGCTGATTAAATTTTCAAGTTTTTGTGTGCTTTGAAGTTTTGTGGATAGTTTTTTCGAAAAACAGTGAGCGTTGAAGTAATATAAGACATTGTGACTTCCCCAAATAAGGTGAAGATCAAGCTGTTCTTTAGATACCAAGTTTGTAAAATGCAAGGTTACAGGTACTCAGCTATTATAGGAAATTTCATGCTAAATCCGAAAATATGGTCAAAATTTGAAAAATATTAAAAAAAAAATGGAGATATTACAGCTTTTATGAAAACAAACGTGGTTTCCTCAAAAAGTCTTTGATTTATCGTATATCTGCAACGGATTAGGATAGAAAGGTGAGGTTTGCGGCATCTTACTACATTTTTGAACTAGTTTCACATTTTTTTACACTAGAGATATTAACCCTGTATATATATACTGGTTGGAATAAAAACTATAACACCTATTATGGTTCAATTAGAATTGACCAATTTTATCTGCCACTTCCAATGGACTTTTTTATTCAAGCATTAGTCTCAAATTCTATTCATCGTCAATTCTTAAAACATACAAAAATTCAAAATATCAGCAATTCGTTTTACAGGTTTTATATCTATATATGTATAATTTTTAATATAAGAAAAAACGTCACCTATGGAAGTTAAGCGGTAGGGCTTCTTGAAGCTGATAGCTTTTAGAGTGAACTGTGGAATAATAGAAACAAAGGGGAGGGGGATAAACAGCTAAATATATTGTGTTCACCACAGTCGCTGATTGTATTCAGATAGAAGACAGGTACTCAAATCTTTCCAGGATAAACTCCAAACCCACTCGGATCCACTAGTTTTCCATAACCCCGATAACCCTCCGAGACGTATGAAAAGATTGCCAAGAGACCTCCTACTACAGAAATATTGTTTATATAGTATTATAGCAACTATATTGAAGTTCTGCAAATAGGTACTTAGTTGCTTTACAAGTTATTGAAATTATTTTCCCTTAAATTTACTAAATGTATATGTTACAGGTTTTGGCAAAACTTGCCAATTTTGACATTTTCAGTGACATTTCATATAAAAGGGCCAAATAGTAAATTTAACCAGATTTCAGTTGAAAAATGAAATTTCAGATCGGACAAATAGTTTTAGAGTTATAGTAAAAGATGTGCCAAAAAAAAAAACAAATTTAGATTTCAAAACAGTAAGCGGTTTTTAGCGTGTTACAATGGGTATTTAACGGGACTTGATAGAAATTTCATATTAAAGGCCTGGTAGTAAATTTAACCGGATTTTAGATGGAAAAAATAAAATTTGGATCGAACTATTAGTTTTGGAGTAACACCCAAAAGAGTACCACAAACGTGTTTTCGCGAAGTGCGACCCCAGTCTAAGAGTGCTGACATGAGAAGTGTAAAATGCGATAATTTTTGACTTCATAGCTTCGTTAGTAGTAATTAGAAGATAAACATGATAAAAGTCCCCTACCTTGAGGGGTGAGCTAACGGTAGGGTGAGGGGAGTAGGTCTGATTTTTGGGTTTTTTGATTTTAAATCGAAAACAGTGGACTCTAGAAAAATATCTTACAAATTAAAATTAAAGCTTATTGAATTTCCAATAGTATTGTGTCTATACATATTTGTCGTACATTTAACGGTTTTCGAGAAATACGTTATTAAAAACCGATAATTTTCGAAAACAAAATAATTTTTACCTCACTTTTTTTCAAACATTTGTTTTAAGTGCCAGAAACGCATATATGAATTCAAAGTAAATTTAATGTTCTACTACTTATATTCTTTTATATTTTATAAAAGTGAGGTAAACATTTTTTTTTTTTTTTTTTTTTAAATTTCAGATTTTCAATAAGGTATATCTTAAAAACCGTAGGAAGTTCGTCAAATATGTGTAAAATCAATGTTATAGGAAATTCAATTAGCTTTTATTTTGATTTGAAACATATTTTTCTAGAGTCCACCGTTTTCGAGATATAATCAAAAAACCAAAAAATGGTACCTTCTCCCCCCCCCCAACCGTTAGCTCACCCCCCAGGGTGAGGACTATTAGTATTACTCTAGGAAAATATGATACAGATCAAAATTAAAGCTAATTCAACATTCAACGGTTTTCGAGATGTTCGTTATTAAAAATCGATAATTTTCGATGACCTTTTTACTGCTCCTGAAGAAGCGGCGAAGTCAAAAATTCCTGCACTCAACACCCCTCAATTCAGCACTTATTGACTGGAGTATCTCCTATACATTTTAATACAAGTGAGTTTCTCACCTTCTTCCATCAATGGCTTCAATTGACAAAAATATTTTAGCAATTATTCGAAACAGAGTTTATCACAAAAGTGGTTTAAGTAGATGCTGCAATACATTTCAATTATTTTAAAAACAGCTGATTGTGTAATCGAAAGAGCTTTCCAGCTACAGTACAATAGTGAACAGGAAGCGGCTATTAGGGAAGTCGGTGTCCGGTTGTTGTACGTGTTCTCTTGTCGATTTCTTTCACCTTACTCAACACCCTACCACAATACTCGGTTAGAAATGTCCCTGAAGATATATTGCTTCTAGGAACCTAGGCGAAGAATATCAGTAGCCTAAAGAACCAGGAGGTTCGATTCTGAAACACACAGTTTATATTCTGCAATAAATCCCTTCAAAACACAAATTTACTTGATCAGCCATTACAAAATTAAATTAATTGTATATCATAGAAATGCTGACAGTAATCGTCAAATCAGTTTCATTTTTCGCAAATCATAAAACAAAATAATAAAAATAAATAATGAATTATTATTTCCAGTAATTTATTTATTTATTTATTTATTTAAATTTCGGATCAACAATAAATGTTATACACGAACTGTTTGATAAACAAATGTTATAAGCCAAGTATGTCTTGGTAAGCCCTAGGCTTTAATCTTCTTGTTATTGATGTTCCTAAGTTATACTCCTGAGCTCCAGATGCGACGTGGAGAAGTTCATGGTGTCGTCTTGTGAGCTTGTTAAAGACCTCTTCAAGTCGATCAACTCCCAGTTCCCGGTGAAGCTGGGAATTCCTTAAAAACCAGGGCGCATTAACCGCCATTCGCAGAATTCTGTTTTGGAATGTCTGTAGTCTCTTTTTTGCTTAATTTTGAAGTGTTATACCAGACAGGACAGGAGTAGGTCAGTAGGGGCCGCAGCATGGTTTTGTATACTAAAATAGCTGTTCTGTGACGAAGTAATGATTTTCTATTTAAAAGAGGGTACAAAAGTTTAAGTCTTGCGTTAGCTTGTTGTAAGATGTAGTTAGTGTGTAATCTCCAAGTCAGTCTGGTGTCAAGGTGTACTCCTAGGTAACGCACTGCCTGGTCTTTAGGATTCCAGGGAACTGGGATGTGATCGAGTCGAAGTGTAATCAGGTTGGTAAGGTTGAAGCGACGAAAGGTGAAGATTTTCGCTTCCGTCTTCGATGGGTTTAGTTGAAGTTTCCACTTCCGGAACCATGACGAGACACCGTTAATGCCACATTGAAGTTTTCCGATGGCTTCGTGAAGATCATATTCTTGGGAAAGGAGTGCTGTGTCATCAGCGAATTGAGCAATAATTGTGTCCTCATCACACTGGGGGATATCCGAGCAATAGAGGTTAAATAAAAGAGGACTCAGTATGGCACCCTGGGGTACTCCTGCGAGGATAATCTTTCTCTCGCTGATAGCATTTTTTATTCTCACTTGGAACGTCCTGCTGGTCAAAAATGAGAGTTTATAATGCTGAAAAGGTAGAGTGGAGGCCAAGTCTTCTTCAGCTTATGCAGTAAACCACGGTGCCACACTGTGTCAATAACACACACAGTAAACACAGTAATTAATAACAGCAAGAAATCAGGAGAATAGTTACGAGTGTGAGCAGATGGAGATCACGCCTGGATGCCGTGTGCTCCAATAGGAGTTAACGGAACAAATAAATTATAAAATATATATCGAGTAATAGAATAATGTTTCATTATTTATTTTGGTGATCCGACCAACACTCGATTCCAGTTTTTCAGATTATGTTATTTTAAAATGGATAAGCAATAAGTTACATAACGTTATAATGTAAATGTCCTTTAACAGCACTTCAAATATTCTACTAAATTAGGTAGTCAGAAGGAAGTTGAGAATTTGTGATTTTAAATTAAACATAATTAAGCTGGCAAGACAGAAAGGGACAGCCCAGTTTTTGAGCGATACATCTCGTTGTCCCGACTAACCCTCTAGGGACACCTATTTGTTCCTTTTTAGACGCATTTGTCACTCTTTTTTTTTCAATCTTCCCTTTCTTGCCGTTTCGGCAACACAGTATTTTCTGCCTGTAAAAAAGGTAAAGGGAGAGAATTGATTACTGCGAATTTATTTCACGTCGTCACTGACCACGTTCGAACCTACTATCCTCTATACATTAGGTCTCAAGGGTAACGCATTTTTTAAAAGTACGTAATGTAACGTAAGTACGTAACTGATTTACATATTTGTATATTTTATATATTGGGTGCTAAGGTTGGTTAGGGTCATATTACGTTTAGTTTATCTTTAAAATGTGTGTATCTATTCCGTATCTCTATTCTATTTATTTTTATTTGTTATATATTTAGATTAGGGTTGCCATATCCTAAAATACAAAAGCCGGACTTGGCGCTGTATTAAGCCGGACATTATCTTTAAAAGCCAAACATACCTTATATAAAGCGGGTGTACGTTTTTAAAGTTAGAATTAACTTCAATAATAAAAAAGTCTGTCAAGATAAGTTACATATAATTTTTAATTAATCAAAGCTATGTTACATAATTTATATTAAAGGTTTAAGTTTTTAGTTATAACATTAACCACTCATTTATTGTCCGATCCTTAATCTTTTGATCTTTATGTTTGACATTAAAATTAATAACACCTGAAACATTTTCAGTCTTCTATAGACTTCACTTATATAAAACAAAAACAAAAATAAATAAATTACAGCTCCACTTTGGCAGTAAACTAATAGTTTTGATTATACAAATATAAAAATATATGCACTATTCTAAGGAAAAAGATTAAAATTAAAAAGCCAATTATAATGAAATCTCAAATATTTCTAAAAATAATAAAATCCATAAATTCTTAGTTTTATTTTGCTTTTTCACCTACTTTATCCCAAACGTCGTTTTCTTTATAAATCATATGATGAAATTCTACACATGTTAATTTTAAATTGCATAATATGAACATCATCTGTTCAATTGTTTTTGTTTGCAATTTATTGCGTTACTTTGTCCACTGGGCATTAATCAAAGAGAAAACTTAACGTTGACGTTATGGCATAGAATCGCAAAATAGTGTTCTTCTAATTTTAGTAGTTCAAAATTAAATTCTTTATTATGAAATGATCTAAAATAAGCAGTCCACTTTTTATGTGCCGAAAGTTTTTAAAAATCTTTATGAAATTCTGCCATTGGTCAAAAAGTAAAAAAGGTAAGAGGAGTGGGAGTTTCCAAGATCTAAACACAGTCGCATTTCCGCCACGCCATAAGATTGCTACTTTCAACGAGAAGACGAAAAAGCCTAAAAAATGCCGGACAGGCCGGACACACAAATATTTGGCCGGGCACGGCCGTAAAAAGCCGGACAAATGGCAACCCTAATTTAGATTATTAGATAATAGTGCATAATGCGCTCCAATATTTGTAGTATCTGTTTTAAAATTTACTGCTTTGTGTATATTTTTTGCGATGAAAAATCGACTCTAATTTTTTTTTATATTTTACTATTGTTTTCATAAAATAATATATTCCTTTTTTTAAACCAAATGAATGATAGTTATTTATGGCATGTGCTAATGCTGTTATATTTATGTGTTTAACATTTTTTATATCTGCCCTATATTGTTTGAACCTATTTTCCAGTTTTTGTTTTGTTTCGCCAATATTATTACGTGTATTACAATAAATTTTATAAATTAATTTTCTATTTTCCATTGGGAGAATGAAATCATTCTGAATGATAAATATTCAGAATGGTTTCATTGAATTAAATATCGTTTATGGAAGGCTTGGGAACGAAGTGGCCATGACTGAAATATTGAATGATTGAGGTATTGAAAGGCGGGAAGAAAAGTCGGTGGAAATATTTTGCCTCTTTGGTAGAAGGAAGGCAAAGAAACTTTTTCCCAGATGAAATGTGAATGGTTGTTTCGGGACAGGAGCCTCCACTGCTGCTTCCTTCAGGCAATAATATATACCATCATTCAAAGCATGGAAAACATTCTCCTCCACCCCTTCTTCTTTCACAAATATAGATCTGAAAATAAAAATATTAATAAATGAATTTCATCAATTCTTTTATACCTGAGGTGATGAGATGCTGTAATTCACAACAGGACGCATACGATAAACCGGATGAAGGAAGAAGGGAGAACAGAAAGGGTCGTGGGGCCTTATCTTGCCAATTACTTACTCGTGTAAAATATTATTTCCTCCAAGAATGGCAATAGGATTTTATGACGAAAAATGCCTAATAGAAGTAACGGTATTACTGGCGAAGCTGTGGCTTGTCCATTTTAACAGTTACTTTTCGGTAACCAGTTACTGTTTTACCCATTCGAAATTAAAACATCCAAATTTCCCTTCTTTCAGTACGAGATCCTCATATTCTATTCTAGATGCAAATAGACATCACACTACATTCTTTTGTAAATTGTACTATAATGTTTGTTTTTTTTTTCATTTATTGATATTTACAACTGTACAAAATAATATACAACAAGTTAATGTGTTGACACTGAATAAAATGGCATGTACATAAGTTGTGAAAAAATACTCACTAGTAGCACTTCAATAAAAACTACACTAAAAGGTCTCTAGGCCATCTTCTTTTCAGACGCCTCGGAGGATTATCATGGATGGAGGAGGAAGCAAGTTGGGAGACTAGTGGATTGGAGTGGTTATGGAGTTTACTATGAAAGGATAGGTATCTGGTGTGGACTAAATCAGCAACATATGGAACATAAAGATCTTTATGGGTAAGTTTATTGGTCACAAAGTAAGGAGCATTGAGAATTTTTCGAAGGATTTTGGATTGTAAGGATTGTATACGAGATGAATTTGATGGTTTAGTAGAGCCCCAAAGCTCAACTCCGTACGTCCAAATAGGTCTAATCACAGTCATGTAAATGAATCTTTTGTAATTAATTGGGAGCTTTGAACGTTTGTCTAGTAAATGTTGAAGTAGTCTGTAACGACGGGCAGTTTCTTGTCGTTTTAGTATTGTATGTGGATTCCAAGTTAGACGTTTATCCAAGTGGAGTCCTAGACATAGTATTCTAAAAGTATAGAAAAAAAATGAATAAAAGTGTTTGAATTTATTGTTTTTATAAACAGTCTCTAAATGAAACGAACAACAATTTATAATAAAATGACAATAGTAAAAAGCCCGAAAAGCCATCAATAAATGGCAAGGTGTAAGTAAGATTTAATTTAAAACTAATAATATTATGTTCTTAATAGTATAATTATATATAAATAATATATGAGTATAAGGTATTTGTTTATGTTTAAAAGTATTATAGAATAATAAATGATCATTCTGTGGTTGCTTTTGCTAAAAAGGCGGACAGCAGTGAAGAGTGGTGAGGGAATTTCAAAGGCTGGAAAACATCGGGGCTATGTTAGTGATAAATGGTGATAAAGGGAAAATTGAGTTCTAATTTGGAATGGGTACCGCTAGAATGCGCGCCGATAAAATAGCAACGGGTTACCAAAAGGTAACTTTTAAAAGGGGCAAGCCACCTCTTCGCAAGTAATACCGAAGTCACAGCTGTGAATGATATTTTTATTATTAACCTGTACGGCTACATTAATATTATCTCTAATTAATATTAATTATATATTATGAATGTATAAAGAAGATCGGAATAAGAGCTTTAAATGCAGTTTCCTTTGTTACTGGTGAGTAAATGTCTTATATTGACTGGTAACAGCTTGTAATTAATGTAAATATCTATTGCAAATAAAACCCTATGTTACAAAGAGGAACAAATATAAGTCTTTATTTCACAACCTAAGAGAAACCAACTAACATTATACATATAAATATATTGTATATTGATGAATGTATTGTTTATGGGAGCAAAAAATGTCTTTAAAATACCACTTAGTGACCCCTTGTCAAAGAGACGTTCAGACATAGATTTATTATAAAAGATTGGACAATATTCCTCCACGGCCTTATTGAGTGAGACAGAAGAAGAGAGATGTTGGATATCCGGAGGAAGAAACCCTATACTGTCCCTTGTAATCCATCAAAACCGCTCTTCCCTGTTTTCCGCCGGCTCTTATTTCACCGTTGAACCCTTGGAACTAGATAAGACAGGATCGATATATAGGCTATCGACTTCGCTATTTATAAACCGCTTAGGATCGATCATCGAATCCTTCTTTAAAAATACCACTTTATTCCAGTCCGGTGGGCTTTGTGTCTAATCAAAATGAAACTCAACTGAAGTAATTATAATAATTTCTCTATCAACCGAAAGTCTATTTCATTTAATAGCTTGTTTATTCCTCTCTTTGATAATAATTATTTAATTAAATAGACGTTAATTTGGAAATAGGATTATTGAATAATACCTGATACTCTATATATATATATTATAGATAAAATATATGTAGCGTTATAATTTGATTAGAACTTCATTGAATATCAGAAGTTTCCGGTGATTAAGCAGTTTCCATCTAACACCCCTTTGTGGGTTATTGGCAACCACTAAGCCGAAAAATAAAATAAAATCACAATTAATACAAATACTAAGAAAAACGATAATTCAAATGAACTAAAATTATAATTCTCACTAATTTTTAAACTGATTCTATATTATTTAAATATATTGAGGAAGTTCAATTTTAATTCATTATTCATTGGTTGAGTAATAATAAAATATACTTTTCAATTAATTTGTTATTAATAGAACGATAATATGTGAATAACAGTGAAGTTTGAAAATTAACCAATAGGTGGCCAATTCAACATACGAGGTTTCTAAGGTACGGTGTTATATAAAGCTTGAAACTGATTATAAAACTTACTCAATTTCAATCAAATTATTTAAAAGATTTAAATATGTGGTGCGACATGTGTTTTCCCATTGAACACCATTCCGCAATTGCGAATACAATAGTTAAACTACTAAACCCATCTGTGCCAAATTTTAGCTACATCTTCACTGTTCTAGGAAAGTCTAGTAATAATTAAATTTACAATAATAAAATTTTAAATGTACAATGTAGAGTGGCAGAAACGCGGTGGCACTGTCTAATAATTTTATGATAAGAAATCAAAAATTAACCAGATGAAATCAGTTATTTCTGTCCAAAAAAAATTATTATCAAATCAAAATTTCTTACCTTCACTTTTTGATATTGCGTGTAAAAATATAATTCATGGGCCTTCATTTGTGAGCATTGATCAGTCAACCGCAAGAGTTTCTTAATAGTCTCTATTCATTTGAATTACCAACCCATACATTAAAATTAAAAAAAATTAACTATCTTAAAAATTACTTCTATACGTGAAAATATCATTAAAGAAATAATGTTCAATTGCATGATACAACACAATATTTTTATCTATAAACTAACAAAACTTCAATTATTAGTTAAAATTGTTCAAGTTCTTTAGTTATTTAGTTATAGGAGCGGGCGAAGCAGCGAGGGAGGATGATAGATTTAATAAATATCTAGTTGGTCCTCTTTGAATTTCGCTATCTTATATTGATTCCCGACAAAATATTTACATTCTATGAATAATATATAGTATTTCTCTATTTGCTTATTTATTTACAACCAATCTTTCTCCTGGGTACCTTCCATATATGTATATACGGAGGCTATCACCCATTATTCTTTTTTCATCAAAGGGGGGAAGGGACTATCTTACTTACTTCGATGGCTTATACAACCCGGGGTAGGTCTTTGCCTCCTCTAAGAGCCTCCACCATCCAGCTCGGTCTCTTGCCACCGCCTTCCAGTTCCGTTGTTAAATTATTGTCCTCGTGTCTTCGGCCACACCGTCGATCCATCTCAACCTGGGTCTTCCTCTTCTCCTTGTTCTGTCCAGCACCCCATCCATAACTTCACTCGGTATTCTGTCCTCAGCCATGCGCGCCACGTGTCCTGCCCAGCTGAGCCTACCCACCTGGATGAACTGAACTACGTCGATGTACAAGCTGTAGAGTCTTTGGTTCTTCCTTCTTCTCCACATTTCGCCCTCTATAACAGGTCCGTATATTCTTCTTAATATTTTTCTTTCAAAAATCAGCAGACCCCTTTCATTAGTTAGAGTCCAGGTTTGGGAAGCGTAGGTAAGAATTGGCGTTATCAGTGTCTTGTACAGTTGTGCCTTTGTCCCTCTGGTGAGTTGGCGGCTCTTCATCTGTCTTGTAAGCCCAAAGTAGCACCGGTTGGCTGCCGTAATGTGCCAACTGATTTCGAGGGACATGTTGTTGTACGAGGTGACAAGCGTTCCCAGATACCCAAAATTTGGGGCCCTTTCGAAGGAGAAATTTCCTATTGTGAGAGTTGGGGCGTCCACTGGGTTATGTTCGCCATTGACCACTGGCCCTCCAGGTTGGGGGAACAGTACAGTACTGACGCTCACACAGTACACAGTTTAAAGCACACGACACTCACCCAGCTCAGTGGAGGCAGTGGGCTAATAACCCGCTTCCCTTAAATTCACTATTATGAAACCTCAAAGAGATTAAAGTCGGTCGTTATCATAGATTTTTTGACCAAATGTTGATGAATCCGGTCAATTTCTTGGCCTTACGATGTCTTGATTGATGTCTTTAAATTAAAGTGATAGTCCCTTCCCCGACTTAAGAGCCTTTCTTGCTCTTTAGTCGGGGAACGGGCCTATTACTTTAATTTAAAGACATCAATCAAGACATCGTAAGGCCAAGAAATTGACCGGATTCATCAACATTTGATCAAAAAGTCTATGTAACGACCGACTTTAAATTTCAATTATGACAAAAAATAAATTAAAGTTGTTGGTTTATGAAGTCGTCCTACCTCATCTCTCATATTCTCTTCATCGGTTCCCTACTAACTTTATTTTTAATTTCGATGAAATTATGCGAGGAAAATTGTTTCCAAATGATTCATACATTAAAAATTGCTTTTCTGACTATGTTTCATCACGTGACTCAACCTTTTTCAAATCTGGCATTAAAAACTTAATCGTTAGGGAAAGTGTGTACAAAAAAATGGAAATTAATTTTAATAAAAAATAACTCTATTTCTCCCTGACAGGGAAAAAAAGGATAGATAATGTAATAATAATAAAATAATAAATAAATCAAATAAAATAATCTCAATAGAAGTGGCACTTAATTAATCAATCCTAATTGTATTGATCCTTCTATATAATCATGCGTACCTCAAGTGATAGATAATGTATTTGCCTGTCTATTATCTACTGCTTCTGATAGCAAAACTATCGACAAAAACACCAAAAACTGCACCAACACTTAAAAAATGTAGGCAAACCGTGACTTATGTCATTCAAAGCAATATAACTCCTAAACGGTTGGTCCTAACGAGAAATGTTATAAAACAAAAAAAAATTCTCTATTAAATTTCGTATTAGAAACTGTCAACAAATGTTCAACACCAACAGAGAGCGTGTCAAAATTTTACACTTTTGAGTGTGAAAAAAAAACTTTAGACCCCCCAGCCAAGCCATATTAATTGCAATTTAACACACAACCATATCAATATATTCGATTGTTTATTTATTGTTATTTATTTCCTCTTTCCAAAAACGGACAATGTGGGACAATGCAGTATTTGTAGATTTTGTATGGCAAATCATATGGATTTATGAACCAATAGATACAGGTTGCAGCAAAAATTCCATACATCGTTTGCCATGTTTTTGCTACTAGTGTTACCTGCTATCTGTTATACATTTCAGAGCTGTCATATTGTGAAGAAATATTCCAAGAACCCAGTGAGCTTAACTCCGTGTTATTTGGGTCAGCAGAGCGGCTAGGAAAATGTAAAACGTGAGAGGTTATTGGAGCTATTTCGAGATAAACATTAGAACGTTGGAGGTCAGGACTATAGCCTATTAGGCCTTATTTATTTACTATATTCCGAAGATTAATATCACCATAACTGTTGGACATTGGAAAGATTTCGTTTTTTTCAGGGTCAGAATCCTATAAATGTGGAATTATGAAAAAAAAACGGTGTGATTTTACGCAACTTAATGCTCGAGATTAAATGTTTGCTTAACAGAAATAACACATGTTTGCTAACCTACTTTCATAATGTAAAGTAACAATAGATAATACAATAAATAAAAACACGGATAGGTAACTCATTAAAAAGTACATAAATAAACGGTTTAGTAAATATAGTGGCTAAATAAGGAAGCTGCAATAGAATCTTGATAATCGTCTCAGGTGTCTGAAAAGATGGTATTGGGAAATTTTAATATAGACGTTTTTTTAAAAACTGATTTTTGATATTTACAACTATACAATACAAACTAAGTAAAGTTGAAGGAAGTTATTATAATGACATGTAAATACTTGTGAAGAACTACTCACTAGTAGCACTTCAATAAAGGTTCTAAACTAGAAGGTCTCTTAGCCATCTTCTTTTCACACGCCACGGTTTGTTATCTGGAATCGAGTGTAAAGAAAGTTGGGAGACTTGGAGTTTACTAAGAAAGGATAGGGCTATGGTTTGGGCTAAATCAGCAACACATGGAACATTGAGGTCTTTACGGGTAAGTTTAATAATAATAAGGCTTTATTGACATATTTACAATTACAAATCATTTAGTTTACATGTGCCGGTCTAAAGTCCTCTACATGGTTAACATAGTTTTATAATTTAGTAAATAGTTTTACACCTTAAAGATTATCTGTGAACAGTAGGAAAAATAAGTAAAAAAAAAAGTAAATATAAATAAATAAAGGCTTAGCTAACCCGAAGGTTTGATGCCGACACCACCAACCGTCAACCGCACACTTCACTCCTACCCACTCCTCCAAAATCCAAGTCCCCCAGGTCAGCCCTGACGCAATCCTCCCATTTTCGTTTCGGTATACCCCTCGATTGTTTACCTGACGGCTGAAAACTGATTACTTTTTCTCGGAATTCCATCATTATTTAACCCAACGACTTTACATGCCCATTTTAAGCGTCGAGCTGCTATTACTTGAGATATATTTACCGGATATAACTCGCGAAATTCCGCATTGTAAAGCCTTCTAAATTTTCCTGTTTCTTCATCCTTTATTGGGCCAAATATTCTACGCAGTACCTTATTTTCGAAAACCTTAAGGCGTTGTTCCTCCCTTAACGTCAGCGACCATGTTTCGCATCCGTAGAGAGCTGTTGGCAGTATGATAGTTTTGTATATCCTAATTTTTAAATTTTCGGAAAGTAAGTGCGAACTGAGAAATAACAAGCATTACCAGCTTTTAACCTAGCCTTTATTTCTTCTTGAATTTCATTAAGGAAAAAAAAGTAAAGAAAGAAAAAAATAAATACATAATACAAAATTAAATTAAATATAAATTAATTATTAAATACAAAACAATAATAATAAATATAAATAATTAATATACAGGGTGAGTATCTCTTAGTGAAAAAAAAATTTTAAAAAATGGGTGAAACTAGATCATAAATGTAGCAAATTCACGCAGACCTAATCTTTCTATTCCAATCCGTTGCAGATATACGATAAATCAAAGACTTTTTTGAGGAAACCACATTTTTTTTCCATAAAAGCTGTAATATCTCCATTTATTTAAACATTTTTCAAATTTAAAACACATTTTCGGATGAAGGATTAATCAGCTTTCTAATGATGAGTTAAACGTAATGATTGTGTTTCAATTTTATGGAGAAATTCACGTTTGAAACCGAAATAACATGGTGTTTTCATTTGGCATACAAATCAGTTACTTACTGTATTGTAATTACTATATTATACTTACTGTATTGTACTTACTGTACAAATTACTTACAATAAAGTGACACCAGATCAGAGGATCTTATGATATTGAATTTTTTTTATTTTTATTATTTTGTATTTATTTTATTAGATTTTCGATTTAAGGTTTAAAACTCAATAATAATGAACATAGACCTCAATTTTGCTATTAGCTTCTGAATGCCTTCTCCTATAAAAACAGACTCATCTGCCCATACAATTCACCTCAAAAAGTAGTATTCTTCAACACAATCTGCATTAAGAAGTTAACGGCAAAATTGAGGTCTATGTTAATTATCATTGGATTTTAAACATTACATTGAAAATCTAATAAAATAATTCCAAAATAATAATAATAAATAAATAAATGTAATAACATAAGATCCTCTGATCTGGTGTCACTTTATTGACAATTTTCCTTTATTTTCTATTAAACAATCATTTTTTTTCTTTGTTTTTTATTCCAATAAAGAGTTGATTATGTTTAGAATGCAATTTTTCCATATAGGGATTGTCATAATGTTTTATTTACACAAGTAACTGATTAGTATGCCAAATGAGAACACCATGTTTTTTCGGTTTCAAAAGTAAATTTCTCCATGAAATTGAAACACAATCATTACGTTTAACATATCATTCGAAAGCTGATTAAATTTAAAAGTTTTTGTGAGATTTGCTGTTTTGTGGATTTTTTTTTCCAAAAACCGTGAGCGTTGAAGTAATATAAGACATTGTAACTTCCCCAAATAAGGTAAAGATCAAGCTGTTCTTTAGATACCAAGTTTGTAAAATCAGATATTACAGGAAATTTAATGCTTAATCCGAAAATGTGGTCAAAATTTGGAATATATTTGTAAAAATTGGAGATATCACAGCTTTTAATGAAAAAAACGTGGTTTCATCAAAAAAAGTCTTTGATTTATCGTATATCTGCAACGGATTGGAATAGAAATGTAAGGTCTGCGGCATTTTGTTACATTTATGATCTAGTTTCACCCAATTTTTTTTTTTACACTAAGAGATACTCACCCTGTATAATAACTATCATACTTAAATGATGACTATATGCATACATAACATTTGAGTAATTTGTAGGGAGGTTTATCTTAAGAGTACATGTTTAGTTGTTTTGTGCCTGTATCTTTTGAGGGAATTTTTATCATAGTTTCCAATTCTTTTACTACGGAATTTTCTGATTTTTTTTTTTTTTCCATAGTATGCTTTAGTTTGTTCAAAGTCATGCTGTTTTATAAGGAGCATGGTTAATATTTTAGTATAACGAGGGTAATCATTGATGATCATCATGCAAATGTTTTGAACCCTTTCCAATTTATTATAGTTAGTGGAGCAAGTTGAATTCCATACTGGTATAGTATATGCGATTTGTGCTCGGATTACTGTTGTATATAGATGGGTAAGTTTTTTTGTGAAAAAGTAAGGAGCATTAAGGATTTTTCGAATGACTTTGGATTTTAAGGATTAGGTACGAGAAGAAATGGAAGGTTTAGTGGAACACATAAAACTATAATAGCATTATAGTTTTTTAAGAATAATGATTGAGATATCATTATATTTATGATCAGTCACATTCACTTGGAGTTGAAAAAGAATAAAATGGCCGATCATATTAAAATAGTAATACGATTCCATTAAAAATGTCTATTCACTTAATCATTTTTAAGGAGTTGATTGGACGTTTTATTATAACTTATCTTTCAATAGATTGCTTGTTTATATCAAGTCTGTAAAACGCAAGTAGCGCAATAACGGCAGTCAAAATGATCATCATTAAGTTTTAAAAGGTTCTTCAAATTAAAAAAAAAAAATTAACTGCAGCAAGGAACATGGATGTAATTTCCTTTTCAGACAACTAGGAGCATTATCAGAAACCATTAAGGAAGCAATGTCAAGAGCTTAAGTGTTTGCGTTGGTAGCATTTTGGAAGAGCTGGTGTCGTTCCACTTTAATGAAAGTCCTTATAGTAGCTACGCTTGTGATGACCAAAGAGGTTTATTTCATCCAAACTAAGTCATTACAGTTATTCATTTAGCTTGTTTATTAAATGTTCTCTAAATTTCCATGTAAATAGTTACATCATTGGCTACTGTAATATTCGAACAATCTACCGCTATTTCATATTTCGAAAAATTAGCTCCAAAAATAAGAATGAAAAGAAGACATCAAAGTTAACTTACGAAGGTCAGTTAAAAGACTTTTAACCTCCTTAAAACACGGATTAAAAAAAAAAAACAATTCTGTGCTCAGAATATTCACACAACTAATACGACATCGAATTTTTAAGTAAATGCTCAATTTATATATCTTAGGAAGTCCTGAACTTTGTTAAAACTGGGTCACTCGCCTCTGAAGTTAAGTAGGTTCAGCCAATTCTGCTACCTAGGAACTATTCTGGAAATCAATGGAAGAGCGACAGAGGAAGTGAAGCAAAGAATAACCGATGGACAGAAAGCTATTGGAGCAATAATACTAATGTTAAAAAAATAATAAATAAGGTCCTAGTGGAAAGCATAATGCTATACAATTCAGAAACATGGCCTCTAGAAAAATTGCAAGGTAACAGATTCCTGGCTGTGGTGATGGATTTTTGGAGATCAGCTAGAATCTGAAGGATTCATCAATTTCAAAATGAGATTATAAGAAAAAGAATGGAAGTCAGGAGGGATATCCTGGAGGAAATAGAGGGAAGAAGATTGAGATGGTTCGGCCATATTAAAAGAATAGATAATAAAAGGATTCCTAACAAAGCTTATATACGGAAAGCAGAGGGTAGGAGAAGGAGATGTAGGCCTCGCATCAGGTGGAGAGACGTTGTGGCTGAATAGCCGGGGTCTAAAGAAAGAAGAAGCTATGGACAGAGAGGAGTGGAGGAACCGGCTAAGGGAGGAGTTTGGTTGAAGGAAACTTCAAATAATGAAGAAAATCCTTTCAAAAAAGAAGAAGAAAGTCCTGATTACAAGACGCGTCTGTCGAAAATGCACTTTTAAAGTTGGCTAAAGCTGAGGCCATGGAGATAAAGTTAAAGCAGGAGAAGACATTGTACATGCGTTCAAGAACGGGAATAGAAACAGAAGCTCGATTGCCGGTTGGACACATACACATTCCTATGCCTAGATAGCTTCATGTATCTGGGAGCAGTTTTAAGCTCTGGAAGCAGAATATCCCTCAACGTTATTCAGATGCTGTTTTGGGCTTAATAAACATCTGAGAAGTTCTGCAACTCCCGCCGTACGAAGTGTCTCTTCTACAAGACACCCTTCAGGCCTGTCCTCACATACGGATCGAAGACCTGTATCCTAACTGGGGTTGAAGGAAAAGGTATATTTATGTTCGAAAAGAAAATTCTTGGCCGAATCTTCGGACTTGTCGAGGTCGCAGAGATCTGGCGAAGGAGACTGCGTTGGGCTGGCCACATTGCCATAATAAAAGAGGAAGAAATTCCCAGGAATCTGCTGGATGGAAAGTTCTAAAGGACAAGAGGATGAGTCATACCACTCTTTAGTGAGAGGACGTCAAAATGTTACATTTTTGAGAGTGAAAAAACGTTGCGCCTATAAAGTATAGACCTACAGCCAAAACAAATATTCACGTCAAAATGAAAAAATAAAGGCAGAAAGACAATAAGTACTAGAAATATTATACGTGTTTTCCTTGCTTGTTTAATATAATTATATAATAATAATAAGGTACTTATTAATTTATTAAAACTTTTGACGATAGAAAAAACTGACTTACAAACTAATCCAATTTTTTACAAGACATGGCGGAACAAAAAGTTAAAGTGACGAAAACAGTCTAGATAATATTTAAGAAGAATTATTTATAAATGCTGAAAATTGGAAAGGTACAGACAGAAACAGATATCCAGAGTCCTACTGAACGGAGACAGGTGACTGCCTTCAAAGAAAGATCTCATAGACAAAGACTTTTCTTTTCAATCTTTTTTATATTTATCATTTAACTTTATAATTTCATTGATTAATTATTGTTTATATTTCATATTCACTCAATGTTAATTCCTATATTACTTTAAAATATTTCCAATTATGTATAACTAAACATGTTAGTATAAATATTTATGAAAATACGCCTTATGTCGAGAGATGGGACGGCTAGAAATATATGCACTCATTGCTGGGTCACTGCAATGTGGAAAACTAGAATAATGAGATCTTAAAATGTGTTTCAAGACAGATCATTTTTATTAGGTAAATAGCTTCGAATTTTATTGCTTATTTTTTCTAATAAAGTGATCATAGTTGAGTTTATAGTTTAAAATTATGATTGATGTTTTCAAACAGTTTTTCAGATAACGTATTTTATTTGGCAGTTAAAAACTAATATTCTTTCATATATACATATATTGAATAAATTGAAGAGACTGTAAGTATTGAAGAGGTTATTAAAATGTTTGAAGTATTCATGAGAGGGTCTAGATATATATTTACTGACAGAAACGTCTTTCCGAGTTGCCCGAGAGGAAATATATTAAAAGACATCTCTTTGACCTAGAAAATCTAAGGAGAGGAAATAGAAAAAGATGAATGAAAAAAGTTTTCCTCAAAAGGGGACCATTTCTTGATGGAAAAAGGCACATCAATACACTATACATTCGAATGTTATACAATATTCTATTTAGCTAACATTATGAAAGGAATAAATAAATAAAACATTTAATTTTTATGATTACTTTAAACATAAAATATAATTTGGTATCAAATTATCAAATTTTGTAGCTATTATCCAAACATATTTTATTAACCGTCATCATCGTTATAAACTTGGCTAAATTTTTCATTTTTAAATATCTGCATAGTAAAGTCTTCATTAGTTGTGGTAGGCGTGATATAGAAGATATATAGGAATAGATAAATAGGAATTGTAGGAATTATTTATCTTTTCTATGGCTTTTTTATTGGAATAATAGTTTCAAAAGTTAAACATTTATGTTTTTTTATTTTTGAAGAGAAAAGATTTGACCCCGGTTGGGATTCGAACCCAAGTCTCCACTTCTCTAGCGTGGTGCCTTATCCACAAGGCCACCGAGCTCGTATCCGAACCAGCGAAGTATATCCCTGGAAGTATATCGCATATCCCTGGTTGGGAAACGAGCTCGGTGGCCTAGTGGATAAGGCACCACGCTAGAGAAGTGGAGACTTGAGTTTGAATCCTAACCGGGGTCAAATCTTTTCTCTTCAAAAATAAAAAAAATATATTTAAAAAATATTTATCAACCAAGAATTATTTCATAAGTTAAACATTTATAATTCACGATTCCACCAATTCTTGAAAAAAGAATCCAATACCGCTGACTTTGACTATATGTATAGTCCAGTCAATAAACATATATAGCCCCTGGGGGTGAGCTAACGGTGGGGGAGAAGGTCCCACATTTAGGTTTTTCGATTTACCTCAAAGAACTATTGAAAAATATGTTAAATGTTTTTGCTTTAAATACCAGAAACGTAAGTATGATTTTTTTAACATAATAATTTTATTCACAACTGTACAATGGACAACCATTGAATGCAAAGTTACATTAAAACAACAGACATGATCAGGAATGAGGGAGTCAGCACCCAGTGGTACAATCTCCAGGCGTGAAACTAAATTATTAGGGGTTAGACTAAGAGATCCCTCATCCACTTCCTTTTCAGCCTTCGTTAAGTTATGTCAGGAATTTGTACTGTTGCCATATTATGTATCTGTTAGTGTGTCCACGTAGTTTTTCAAGAAATTGTCGATACAATTTATGGATATGGGTCTTAACTGTCAGAATTTGTAAATCTGTATATATATATATGAAATTACAGTAAATTTAATGCTCTACGATTTTGATTCTGACATTTATTCTGAGAAACGATCGTGGAAGGCACTAGAAGCAAATGCCAAAAAGTGAGGTCAAAATTATTGTTTTTTGAAAAGTATCGACTTTCAATATCGTATATCTCGCAAACCGTTGGAAGTTCGGCAGATATGCAAATAAACAATTTTATAGGAAATTTAATTAGCTTTAATTTTTATTTGTTACATATTTTTCTAGAGTCCACCGTTTTCGAGATATTATCGAAAAACCCAAAATTGGGACCTTCTCCCCTCCCTCCACGTTAACTTACCCCCTCCTCCCCCCTTCTCTTCTAAATCTTCTAAATACTCCTAACGAAGCCCCAAGTTAAAAAATAATCGCATATTTAATGCACTCTACATCCCTCATTTCAGCACTCATTGACTTGACTGATAGTTTCCTGTGTTGTAGAATGAGTGAACATGAATTAAAATCGCTGCATAAATCTGGACCACTAACAAAATAAACGTAGCTGACAATAGAACCATTTTATTATACTTTTTGTTTTTTTAAAAATTATTTTGTACTTATATTATTACACACCCATATTGTATACATTTCATTATGAACGAGTTTAATGGGGGTCCCGAGCCTGTGCGATGTCAGGTACTCGTTAAAGATCTCTATCCTAATTATACCTGGATAGGTAAAATTTAGGACTACCACCGTAGGATCGTCCGATTAGCCCTTGTAGCATAAAGTGACGTTAAACGAAATAAACAAATGAACGAGTTTAAAGATGAGCTTGCTATGAACCAAAAACCATGTTATTGTGGCCAATGCTTTCATACATAAATAGCTAACATATTAGGCTGCTGGTGTTTATAACGTACGTTTCTATTTCTTGTACTTTTTTAAAACGTTAATATTGTAATAAACAGGGGTTTTTTCGAACACAAGATTTATTAACAAAGTAATATGACAGAAAACAATTACGTACACACAGAATAGAATAATTAACACTGGAACTAACTAGATCACATACTACATAATTTTATTACTAAACACGCAACACGACTTTTTGTACGAAGTTTCACACTGTACTCTGTTATTATTATCAAACCAGTTGCATAGCAACGAGAAACTAAAAGATCAAGTCGAGTGGAGTCTACGGTTGCCTAGTAACTACTGTTCTCGCCAATTTCGTTACAATATAAAACTTACAATAACCTTGGTTCCTTAGGGGTCGGATTAGTGAGGTTCTACTAATTCTAGCTTCAAAAAATGCTTCCGCTCTGCCTCCTTAGTTTTGTATCAACACATTGGTTTTCTTGCCTTACATTCGAAACAGACTTTGAATAAAAAAATTGAATCAATCAAAGCATTAATGTCGTCACACAGTTTTTAAGAAAACGTCGGTGCCTATAAACTTGTATAAGATGAAACATTGTATAATTTCACTTTCTAATAGCGATACACTTTCGTTGATACCGGTCTTTCGCAAGGAGCGAGAACAAAACAATATTTTAATATTCAGCTCCTATTTTCTTCGGACCCAGAGCGATTTGTATTCAGCCTAAAGCTCCTGTTATGACTTACTCCTTCCGCTCCGGCTAAGTGCGTAGTTTGGTCCTTCGCTTCACTCCAGGGGGCAAAATAAATTGGCATTTGTTCCAGGGATCTTCTTCCAGCCATTTTTCACATACTGCTCAACCTTCTATGGATTTTCTGTTACAATAACTTTTAATAACATTTTTTTTTTAATTTATCACAATTATCAGATACTATAATATTAAAAATATTCATAAATCAAAACATTTCACTTATCGAAAGTTATAAAAAATCTATTCTTAAGCAAAGTTTATAGATTTAAATTATTAATTGATAAATTGTGGGCTACGTATAATTGAAAAACGAGTTGAATTTATGTTTCACCAATCACAACGCATCACTTTTTTCCCAAACGAACTATAGTGTCTCATTACAATAAACTGTATTTTTTATTTATGATAGTTGCATTAATTTGAAATCCGTTTTGAATTATATTGAATTATATTGAATTATTAATAGACAATATATTATTGGTGAGGTAAGCGATATAGGAGGTCGCTGCTGCCGCTGGAGGCTTTGGCTGCCGTTACCTAGTAACGGCCAGATGATAGCCCGACTTGATAATTAACTAGATTGGAGTGCAATACAAGATGGCGGATGGTTAGCGTCACTGTTAAGACGTTATATCGTCGAGTTGAATGCAGACGTGGGCCGACCAGTTCTTCCTCCACCTTCTAAAGATACCACCGCCCGTATCTTCTTGAAAATTGTTTTCATTGAAGACATCTAGATCATCGACATCCCGTTGCGGCTGATACCAGTCATTGGTATCCCGCTACCTGTGCTAGACTCACTCATCAATAATATCGTATTTTGTTATTTTATTTTAATATTTTAACATTTTGAATTAATTTTAGTTAATTTAAGTTTTAATTTCAAAGAGTTTATTAATTATTTTGTTATTTTATTCCTTTATTCATTGCATTGTAAATACTATTAATGTTTGTTTTGATTATAGAAATATATTATGCATGCTGGGTGTTTAGTTTCAATTTTCTCAAATAGATACTGCTCTTCGGAACCTTAGTTTATTTTTTAAATATTTTTTTTAGTTTTTTGAGCCACATTTAAAATACCCTGTCAATTTTGCGGGAGCTCCAACACAAGCTGAGAAAGTTTGTATCGATGGATACTGACTCCCCTTGTTTGGCACAAATTTCTTCGGCTGCTGCCTTTGCGGTTAGACCTTTTTTTTCTTCTTGTATTGAACGTCCGTTTAAATAATGTAAAATCAAACTTAAGCCGCTAGAAACTAAAATATTAATCCAAGTAAACACAAGCACAAGGACTTTTATATCAAGCTAGTTTATTTTGGAATGATTAATAATTAAAATGTATGAACTAAAATCGTATATATTTATAAAATCGTTGTTTCTAATTCAATATTTTAATACAAATGTATTTTTATTTGACAGCAGCATCCCCCGTCCCGGCTTCGCTCGCTGTCGTAGTTTAAAAACTTCGATAATTTTAACTAATAATTGAAGTCTTATTAGTTTATCGATAAAAATCTTGTATCGAATGAAGCAATTGAGCATTATTTCTGCAATAATATTTTCACATATAGCAGTTATTTTTAACCTGATTAAAATTGCACTGATTAGGTGTTTTAGATGAACAAAGAAGAAACTCTCGCAGATAATCGATTACATTAATAATGCCTACAGTTGTAATGTTATAATACAGATGCCCATGGATCAGATTTTTGCACGAAATATCAAAAAGCAAAGAATCGACATTTTGATCTGGTAATAATTTTTATCCTGAAGTAATAATTGTTTTGACTTTATCTGTTTGGATTTTAATTTCTAACCAGTATACGGCAGTGTGGCAAACCTCTTTTCTGCCACCAAACATTGTAGATTTAAATTTTTATTATTGTAAATTTAATTATTACTAAACCTTTCTAGAACTACGAAGGTAAGTTAAAATTTGGTGCAGATTGGTTCAATAGTTTTACCATTGTAAACTCTGTTGTGGAATGGCTCTAACCACATATCGGTCGATATTCAAACATGTGATCCGCTTTTATAAAGCTTTTATAATAACAATTTAATACAAAATAAGTGAATTTTTCCGGGATAGAGAGAACAGTGCTAACCATGTATCGGTAGATTTTCAAAATTCTCTGGGATCCACATGTTGCACCTCATATTTAAATCTGTTTTAATAATTCAATTGAATATAAATAAATTTTACTATCAATTTCAAGCTCTATGTAACACCATACTTATGTAACCTTCCATGTAGAATAGCACTCGCCACCTGTCGTTCAATTTTCAAACTTAACTGTTATCCTCGTATTATCGCTTTTTTAACAAAGAATTTATAGAAAATCAGTAGATTTTATTATTGCTAAACCATCCTGGAACTATAAAGATGATGTGGTTAAATTTTAGCACAGATTGGTTAAGTAGTTTTCGTGGTAAGTGATCACTATTGGAAAATGGTTTGTCCCTCGTATATAATAGTATAGAGAAAGTAAGTGTTTCATAAATGAGAGATTTTTTTTTTTTTTCTAAATGCAAAATTTAAAGGCGAGGAAAAAAAATATATTCCATTTCGTATGAATATGTCAGTCACTAACTGCATAAAGGTTTTTAAGTTAAGTTGTTGTTAATGATATTTCACTAATCCCTGTTGAACAGATCCGCTACCTAGGATTCCACTTGGACAAACGTCTAGACTGGAAAAACGACTAAAAAGAAACAGCTCGTCGTTACAGACTACTTCAACATTTACTAGACAAACGTTCAAAGCTCCCAATTAATTACAAAAGACTCATTTACATGACTGTGATTAGACCTATTTGGACGTACGGAGTTAAGCTTTGGGGCTCTACTAAACCATCCAATTCATCTCGTACCCTTACAATCCTAAATCCTTCGAAAAATCCTCAATGCTCCTTTCTATGTGACCAATAAACTTATCCATAAAGATCTTAATGTTCCACATGTTTCTGATTTAGCCCAAAACAGATACCTATCCTTCCATAGTAAGCTCCATAACCACTCCAATCCACTAGTCTCCCAACTTGCTTCCTCCTCCATCCCTGATAATCCTCCGAGGCGTCTGAAAAGAAGATGGCCTAAAGACCTTTTAGAATAGATTTTATTGATGTGCTACTAGTGAGTAGTTCTTGACAAGTTATTTACATGGCATTGTATTCACTGTCAACACATTTACTTGTTGTATATTATTTTGTACAGTTGTAAATATCAATAAATTAAAAAAAAAAAAAAAAAAAAAAAAAAAAAGTTAAGTTGTGCCTTGAGGCGTAAATATAAAAATGGCCGAAGAATCATTGTTTGCCAGGGGCTTATAACCTTTAAAAATCAAATCTGCACTTGTTCCATTGAAGCGGTACGATTACATACAACATTATCATTACCATAGTAAATATAGTTATTATGATAATTCTAGCAAAAAAGGAAATTACAATGCGGGAAAAAAAAATCAACAAAAACCCAGTAATTTTTAGCTCAGTATAAATTACAGTTCCATTGCCTTGTAATAAACAGCGGTTTGCGCGCTTTAACACGTCCGACGTGTCCTTGCTTCGAGTTCCTGCGTGTGTTTGAAAATCGAATTAGAGCACGCACCTGAATACTTGAGTTCTGAAATCACACTTCCCTTAATATACACACACACGCAGAAAAAAAAAATATTTTTAGTACAGCTGAACTTAAATGTCTTCATTATTTTGCTAGCATCCCCAGTCGTGGCTTCGCCCGCTCTTGCAAGTAAAGAACTTAGATAGGTTTAACTAATTACAGAAGTTTTTTTGTTTTTTTTTTAACGATAAAAATCTTGTACTGTATCATGCAGTTGAGGATTATTTTCTCACAATATTTCTCGATATTTTAACGCAAAGCTCTAATTTTTAAACCGGTACTAGGTATTACAATGATCAGGTGGTTGAAATTTAAGTAAAAGCATAATTGTATATTCAATTATTAATTCTAATCTATGAGTTGGTGATTCAGATGGACAGAAACTTTTTAGGAAGAAACTCTGGCGGATAATGGACTGCACTATCAGTGCTTACAACTCTATCAATAGACATATTCTCTATGTCACAATTTACTTTTTCAATAATAATGTTATTTATTTTCTCTTCCGTGAGATTTGTAAGGTAAAATTACTGCTCTTTCACACAACCAATGGTACGATTTATTTAATAAACCTGAAACATCATAATAAATTTCAAATCATTGAAATTTCAGTCTTTTTAAAACCCCCAGCAAAAACTAAGGTTAGGCCGCCCATTTTATACACACAATATCAAAAAAAATAAGAAATCGGTATTTTGATAAGGCAATAATTTTTAATGCGGCAGAAATAGTTTTATCGATTTCATCTGGTTGGATTTTAACTTCTAACTTTAAAAAAAGTTAATCACAGTGTGGAAAACCTCTGACACTTAACACTGTACATTTAAATTATTATTATAGTAACCTATACTATTTTAAACCTTTCAAGAACTATGAAGATTATGTAGTTGAAATTTGGCACAGATGGGTTCAATAGTTTTACTATTGCAAACCCTGTTATAGAATAGCGCTAGCCACATATCGTTCGATTGTTTAACATCACCGGGATCCACATGTCACTCTAAATATGAATAGTTTCTTTGATAACAATTTAATTGAATTAATTAAATTTAATTATAAATTTCTTGCCCTATATAACACTGTACCTTTATAACCTCTCTTAAATGGAACTCGCCACCTATCGGTCAATTTTCTAACTTCACTGGGCACCGCATATTAATCTGTTTTTGTTGCAACAGTTTAATAGAAAATATGTAAATTTTATTATTGCTAAACCTTCCTTGAGCTGTGAAGATGATGTTAAAATTTGGTAAAGATTGTTTCAGTAGTTTTCGCGGTTAGTGTATAGTATAGATATAGATACTACTAGTATAGGTATAGATTTTATAGTGTTGAGGTCAAAAATAGATCAAATTTTAATCAAAATTCATAATGGGGTAAAACAGAAAATAATAGGTATATAACTATAGTAAGATAGGACCTAGATGTTTCTGGTTCGATGCAACTCTTATTAACGAACTTAGTAGGCATACGTCAAAGACACTTCCTCTCAAAGGGTCAGTGTCTAAGGTTCCGTTTCATTGGCGACAAACAGCTGTTTGTTGTTGGCCTTAAGGTAGTAATTCCATTATATTATCGACATAAATGAAAGACTTCAAAAATTAGTCAGATATTTTTTTTTATAAATTTTTATAACATGTTTCATAAGACTTGCTAAAGTATGGTAGGTATAAATACTTTAAAAGTATGCAAATTCTGGCACAATAAATTTAAAGAAATCAATTGAGTGAAATTTTTACTTATCAGTGCTTAAATAATAATAATAATAATAACATAATTAAAATTTGATCCTACTTTACTCAATTCAGAGAGAAACGGAATGCTTAACTAGAATTAACAGTCTCTTTATGGGATAATTCACCAGAGATAGAAAAGTTTATCAAAGAGATTAAATTGGAAAATAAAGGGTAAAGTTGTTAAGTTTAGTAATGGGCAATGAAGGTTCTGAGCAAGGATAAATAATTTATGAAGGAATGGAAATAACTTCATTACACTTCGGAATAAATGAAAAGTAAGCAATGCCCTTTATAGCAACCCATTTCTTTTCATCTTTGTTTAAATGCTGCGTATATTGCTCTAGCAAAAATAAAATTTTAAATTATATCGGATATATAAAACAATTCAATATATTATAATCTTTAATTGATAGCCTCTTTGAGGACTGCAAGAATGGGTTTATGAAAAAAAAAAAAATTTTTTTTTTAGCTATTTATTGAAATTTACAACTGTATACTATGTAAAATAAAAATTCTTGAAATGACATGTCAATCGCTTGTAAAGCAACTAACCATTGGAAGCACTTCTAAAAGTACTAGGAGGTCCCGAGACCATCTTTTCAGACGCATCGGAGGGTTATCTGGAATAGACTGTGAAGCAAGTTGTGATACTAATGGATTTAAATGGTTAGGAGTTGGCTATGAAATTATAGGTATCTGTTTTAAGCTAAAGCAACAACACATCGCACATTTATTTCTAAAGTGACACAACTAAAAAACCCAGCATTAAAAAAATGTAAAATTCTTACAGACTTGTATGAAATATTGAAGGTATACCTGAATTATTTTTTGGTCCGAACAGCAAGTAAGAAGTATCAGGTGGGATTTGAAGTTAATTCTATACATTTTTGACATTGCATAGAGGAGTATTCAACTTAAACTTAATGATAAATCAAAGAAACAGATTTTTGAATTGTGTCACTTTAGAAATACGAGTGAATGAATGAAATGATAATACTGTATTCTGTAAATTACAATTACAGGAGTTCTGGTATAATTACCTGGCTCTTTTGATGCAGATATAATATATTAATATATATAAAGTAAAACTTTTTTTTTCGTTTTTTTTCCGGTTATGTAAAAAAAAAAAATTTTAAATCTAACAGACAATAAAATTATACTCATAATCTCCATGTAAATAATAGTATGTTAATATCAAACAATAACTTCTCATTTGCTCGTAACAAGTAAAAATTAATGATGATTTTTTTCAGTTTTGTATTTTAAAGTAATGAATAAACAGGATGTAGGAACTATAACAGTTTCAATATTTAAAAAAAAAGATATTTTTTTATCGTGAATTTGGAAATTATCTTGGGCTCAATTACAGATCTAATATTATAAACAGTATTTACTTGTAATTCATAAAAATATAATATTAATATGTATTTATTATTCCATGTATATCTCAAAAAATATATGCCCTTGTTTCATAATTTTGAAAATTATTTTTCCATTACCCTCAATAGAAATTGACTATGAGATTGGCGGTTTGAAAAGTGTGATGGTGGAAAACGGTAAATTTCCTGGCACTAATTGAGTCAAATTCAATAATGAATCTTTCCCTTCGTTATAAATTTATTCACTTTTCAACTTAAGTGGATTGCCTTAAACGATTCCCCACACTGAGTTAAAAGTTTTATAATTCTCGATTAAATGGTTGAATGGGAAACTAAAATAACATAGTTCATTATAGAAATAGTTAGTAATATTTAATTTATAATTCATGTAATAAAAGAAAAATAAATAAAAGAGAACTATACCAGATTAATGACAAATTTAGAAACTTAAATACTAATCCAAGCAATAAAGTCGTCCTTTATTTACCGATTTATAAAAACCTAAATAAAATAAAATAAAATATAAAATAGATAAAACTTAAATAACAGCTCATTGTTTTAGTCTTCTTCAACATTTACTAGAAAGTTCGAAGCTGCCAATTAATTACAAAAGACTAATTTACATGGCGTTAATTAGACCCATTTGGTCATGCGGGGTTCAGTCCTGGCATCGCTTAACCTCTCATGCTACCAATCCAAAATCCATCGAAAAATCCTCAATGCTCTTTACTTTGTGTAGTTGGAGTATATAAGGACGATAAGCCCAAACTAACAACAGAATTGTTTTCTACTTTTTTAAACTTTTGCCTAGACTATAAAGGGTGACACCTATAAAACAACTTAAGATTCATTTTTAGCCGTACCTCTAAAAAAAAATTTGTATAAATTGAAGAAATGTATTCATGTTTACAAATAACTTAGAGAGCAGGTTTATATTAGGTCAGTATAAGAATATTCGACCAGCTGTACATTTTCAAATTGTAAATATCCATTGGTAGAAGAAGGTACCTCAGGAGACGAAGTGATGTTGAAATGAAAAAGGGATGACAGCTTTCTGGGAGAGGTTGTAGATGGAATGTGACATGTTTCAAGCAAATTCGAATAGAGTTTTTTTATGTAAAACATAATTATAGGTACACAAATGTTTGCGACAAGTTCATATGTATATACGTTTTAACAGAGTCGAGGCCAAAATTAAGAACTAAGCTCAATCAGCCAGCCAATCACGTAAGCGTTTAATCAATGATGTTCCAACACATTTTCGTCAAACTTGAATGTTACTGATGAACTACGTGGAGGGGGGGAAAAAAATGTACAGTACAAATATAAGGAGCATATCTATTAACAATTAGCTATATTTGAAAGAAAGAAAAAATAATCTTTATTCTGAGACACCTTGTCCCCTTAAATTAACACAACAGTACAATTATTATAATATTACTATCATCTTATATGGTTGTTCGGAAAAAAAAAATTAGAAGTTGGAAAAAAATTAAATAAATTGTTAGAAAACATTTTTATTAATCCAAATGTAATTCGACCTCCAATTTAGTACATTAAAAATTTTAGGCAAAATATATCGATAACCATTCAACATAAAAATTAGTTTAGGTAATCATAGTTGTATAAAATTTGTATAAAGTAAAAGAAAAAAAAAGATTAGAATACATTTATCCCTCAAACTTCAAACAAAAGGAAAGATGTTATAGAACCGAAAACCGCAGAAAAGTCAAAACTTTTGTGGCTCTACCTGATCCCGTTCCGAATTTTCGTCTTCGAGGAAAAAAAAGTTTCATTAATTCTATTATTAAATCTAAAAAGTGTGCCAATACTCAGTCTTCTGCAACTCTGACATTAAAAAAAAAAAAAAAAAAAAAAAAAAAAAAATGAAAACATAATGAATTATTTAAAAAGTTATAATTTTCACACGAGCTTAGAATATAGATTTTATGCGATACAGCATACTGTATAATCCGTTGTTATAATGTATAAAGAGAGGAATGAATAAAGAATTGTAAGGTATAGACCAAGTATCTACGGAACTTGCGAATAGTATGTTAAGTGTAATTTTGTGAATTTTAGGTTATGGGTACCACCCCATCACCCATTTATAAAATTATCCGACTATTAATTATATAACATTATTAGTTTTTAATTAAATTAAATCCTCAATGCCTATTACTTTGTCACCAATAAGCTTATCCATAAAGACCTTAATGTTCCATTAGTTGCTGAGTTAGCCTAAACCAGATACCTATCCTTTCATGGTAAGCTCCATAGCCACTCAAATCCATTAGTTTCTCAACTTGCTTCCCACTCCATTCCCGATAATCCTCCGAGGCGTCTGAAAAGAAGATGGCCTAGAGATCTTCTTGTGTAGAATTTTATTGAAGTGCTACTGATGAGTAGTTCTTTTCAAGTTGTTACATGTCATTGTAACCGTTATCAGCTCATTTACTTGATGTACATATTTGTATAGTTGTAAATTTCAATAAACTGATATATAAAAAAAAAAAATTTTAATTACTCTCACACTTAACAATTTATTTATGGCTTCTTAGAATTTTTACGATTGTCATTTTATTATAAATTGTTCTTCGTTTCATTTAGAGACTGTTTATAACAATAATAAATTTAAACAATTTTATTAGTTTCTTTTCTGGCTATTTTTTCCTTTACTTTTAGAATACCATGTCGATTTAATATTATAATAAAAATTTCTATTTGCATTTAGAATAGAATCTGGGGATCTCGTGCTGAAAGGAGAGAAATTTGGAAGTTTCCATTTCTAATGTCTACCGCTAGAATGCGCACCAGTTAAATAGTAACTGATTACCGAAAACTAACTGTTAAAAAGGAGCAAGGTACCTCTTAGCAAGTAATGACCTTTTTTTTTTTTTAATATTCTGTAATCTTATAAAGCATAAGCGGAAGATCTTTTGTTTTTAGATAAGAGTATTAACTATTTAACATTTAATTTTTAAAGGCGGATATTTTATAATTATGTCGTATAAAATAATATTGTAAACGATATTGCCTAACATAAACGTAGGATGATTCCAAGCCTATTTGTTCATTCTCAAAGAAGACTTCCCTAGTGGAAACTAATCATTGAAGACGAGCACGGCGAGGCCATAATGTCATTGATCACAACCTCCATCTTTATTCTCTCCAGCTCCTTAAGTGGTCTTTAGTGGGAAAGGGGTGGGTTCTTCTCTTCGCATCGGGGAGAATAGGAAAAGAAAAAAGACAATGGGTGATCATTGGATTAATTTGTATGCAACGTCCGTCAGGAATGGGGTAGGCGTTATAATACTAATGAAACCTTAGGCTTTTATCTTAGGATAAAATATTTCTCACGAACCAAGAAGTATTCAATAGATCTTTTGAAATCAAGTAAATCAAAAATAGGTATGCCTACCGCGGAGGTACTCCACCCAGGCCCGGCCTGCAATGCACTACGAGATCGATTACGACGCTTTACTTCGAGTTAATCATTTATCGATAGCTGTTTCCTCTAACCTCACATGTAAACATCCATTTGTTCAGTTTCATTTTGGATTGTGCTGTTTAGTGTGCTACACAGATATTTTGTCCTCTTAAGGTGCGTTTACACTGCCCTAACATCCTCGAGCTTCGAGCATCGAGCATTTGCCGGTTTTCAACGAACACGAACGCAAACGAGCCCTCTGTTCACACTGCACGAGCATTTCTGACGATCAGTTGCTCGTTAGCATTTGCAGCGAATATATGGCACCCGGGCTATTCAAAATTACGGTTTCCGCGGCGGCTATTCTAGACCATCTAGCGGAGGAAAAGCGAAAAAGGAAAAGGCGTCGCATGTGGGAGTCGTTATTTTTAAAGAAACGAAATTACTCCCTATTCCTGAAGGATTTGAAGGAGGATAACAGTGGGCTCTTAAGCAATTTTATTTATTTTTAATTTTATTTTATTTACAAATTTAGAAAAATATAAATAATAGAACAAATAAAATAAACAGAAAACTAATAGATACGATTATTAAACTTAAAATAATAGAACACATTACCTTGAATAAACATTCAAAATAAACAATAGCTACCACACTCCAACAGCTAGGCGAGAACTAGATTCGGCGAGTGTTTACAGAGAGCGAGCGGCGAACGAGCGTCCCTTTGATGATTCGCCGGAAAACCGACATTGGGCGGATCAGGGCCGAGCACGAACAAGCATTCGTTTGGGCCTTGTTCGGCTCGCGGCGACTGTTTACACTGCCTGAGCCTCGAACGAATGCTCGTTCGTCACCCCTGTTTGCAGGGAATGCTCGGGCAGTGTAAACGGGCCTTTAAATGTAAAATGGTGAAAAAGAATTTATCAACATGAGTTTTAACTTGGATTTAATGTTTTATTAATCCCTCTTCCCTCATGTGTGAAAGTGTGACACAAGTTAATAACATTAGTTTCTACATGGATTTTGGACATAAAAAGGATAAGCCATTGGTTCTTTGTGATCACTATCTACGAAAACTATTTGTTTCAGAAAGGTTTAGCAATAATAAAATCTACTGATTTTCAATTATATGTTATTAAAGAAGCAATAATATGTGAATAATAGTGAAGTATGAACATTAACCGATAGGTGGTGTGCGCCATTCTGATGTGAGGTTACAATGATACGGTGTTATATAGATCCTGAAAGTAACAATAAATTTTACTTGTATTTAGATAAATTATTTAAATATGGGATGTAATTTAAAATAGAGGAACAGCTGATCGAATTAGTGAAAGGTGATTGTTTTTAAATTGTGTCCGCCTAATATAACAGTTTTCAGTGGTAAAAACAGGTAATTTTTAGGCAAAAAGTGTTAATCTAAAACTGTAGTGTACCGTAGCGAAGAAGTTAGTTAAAATTTCGGGTATGGCTGAAGCATCCCGAGATACGGAGATGCCAATTGATGATACGCCTACTGGTGCCCTTAACCATGATTCATGGGAAGTTGTCATCGGAAAAAAAAAACCAGCAGCTACAACAGACCCCAGAAAACAGGCTAAAAAGGTCAGTGATATAAAATTATCAAATCAGTTCGAAGTTTTGTTCCCATCAGAAAAACAAAATACTCAAGCACAGCAAACTAATATAACTCCTGTTAGTAAGAAGCCACCTCCAATATATGTACGTGGTATTGAAAACTATCCAGCCTTTGTCTCATTTCTAGAAAAAGAGGTAGGCATTAATAATTTAACTTTAAAAACAACAAATAAGGCCATAGTAACATTACTTCCGAAAACAGCTGACAGCTACAGGAGTGCAGTCAGAAGCCTAAGACAAGTGAACGCAGACTTTCACACATTTCAGCTGGCTGAAGAAAAAAAATGCCCGAATAGTTATAAAAGGTTTACACCACTCTACTCCTCCTTCCATTATAAAAGATGAGTTGTTGAGAAATGGATACGAAGCAATAAATATTATTAATGCTATTTCAACAAGAACAAAAACCCCCACTACAAATGTTTTTCGTTGATATATCAAAAAATTCATACAATGAAAAAATTTATGAAATTGAATTTCTATATTATACTCATGTAAAGATAGAAGAACCAAGAAAAAAACGAGATATTCCACAATGTACAAGATGTCAGGGCTTTGGTCACACGAAAAGCTATTGTAACCATCAGGCTCGGTGCGTGCGATGTGGCCAAGCCCATGAGACATCAGTATGCCAAAAAACCAGAGAAACACCCGCGAAATGTGCAAATTGCGAAGGAGCTCATCCAGCTAACTACAGAGGATGTCAGACCTTCAGAGAATTACGAGCTCAACGCAGCAACAGAAATCGTCCTCAGCCGGTGGTTGTAGAGCCTCCTGAGCCAAGGCAGTTTCCACCTTTGCAAAATCGTCCTCTACAACAGCAGCCCAGTGTTCCAGAACCGAACTATCAAGATCATGTTCATTCAAATATTATGGTACAGCCACAACAGACTTGGTCAGGCATGAATCATGTAAGTACAGTTCAAGCACCGCCTACTAATTTTGATCCATCAGAACTTATTTCTGCCCTAAATAATCTTAACAACCTTGTCCGACCTCTTATCAGCCTCATTACTAAATTAAACCAAATAACACAGACAGTATGCCCCCAATATGGCCCCTAATTCTCTGACTGTGGGCTCCTTATCAATCCTACTATGGAATGTTAACGGACTTATACAACGAAAGACTGAATTAGAAATACACCTCCATCACAAACGCATAGACATAGCCTTACTGACGGAAACACATCTGACACCTCGAAATAAACTTAGCATCTCTGGTTATACTTTATACAGAACAGACCATCCTGACAACACTGCACACGGCGGTACTGCCATTGCAATCAAATCGACACTGAAACATTTTTCCATTCATCTTGACTCTACTCCTCAGATACAAATCACAGGAATACACTTACAGACCAAACACAAGAACATGACGATAGCTGCAATTTATTGCCCCCCAAAGTACATAATTACAGAGCAAATGTTTACAAAAATCTTTGAAGCTCTTGGTAGTTCGTTTTTTAGCTGGAGGGGACTATAATGCAAAACATCAGTACTGGGGTTCGCGACTGTGCACTCCAAGAGGTAGGAACCTTAGATCTGTTATTCATCGACTGTTATTAGACGTGCTTGGTCCAAACCAACCAACTTACTTACCAAATTCTAGACACAAGAAGCCTGACATATTAGACATATTTGTGACGAAAGGATTAAGGACCGTACCCTGTTCAGTGAAAACCGAAGCGGATCTTGGCTCTGATCATTCCCCTGTAAACCTGATAATGGGCGTCGAAACATTTCTTAAGGAAAAGAGGCCTTCATTAACAGGTGGTATTATGGATTGGGACCAATTTAGAGAGCAACTAAATTCTAAACTGTCCATCCCAACTGCTCTCAAAACAGAAAAAGAATTGGAAGAGGCAGTTGAACTCTTTACAACATCAGTACAAGAAGCTGCATGGTCTTCGCAAACACCAAGGTATAAAGAAACTATCCATTTACCTAACTACCCTCAACATATTAGGGATCTTATTAGAGCCAAGAGACAAGCGCGCAAAAAATGGCAAAAAGACCGATTCCCTTCTGACAGACAGACGTATAATAAACTCAATAATGACCTTAAACACCAAATACGAAAATTTAAACAAAATAACTATGACAATTATTTTTCAAACTTGACAACCGATGATAACAGTCTATGGAATCATACCAAACGCCTCTTGAAGCACCGTGAACCATCGGTCCCACTGAGAAAATATGATGGTTCCTGGGCTGTCTCGGACAGAGAAAAGTCAGAAATTTTTGCCGATTATCTTTCAACTGTATTTAGACCACATGATGACTTAACTGACGCACTCCATGAGGAACATTTAGAGACAATCTTAGACTCACCCCTACCAATGTCACTTCCTCCCAAACCTTTCACTCCTACTGAAGTGCAAAACCATATCAAGCAATTACCAAAAAAAAAGCTCCTGGTTATGATCTCATCACAGCTGAGGTACTCCAAAAACTACCCAGAAAATCATTAGTTTTTCTTACAACCCTTTATAACGCTATTCTCAGAACAACAAAATTTCCCTTACAATGGAAATATTCCTTGATATTAATGATTAATAAGCCGAACAAAGACAAATACACACCTTCTTCCTACAGACCTATTAGTCTTTTACCGCTCTGTTCTAAAATACTTGAAAAATTACTACTGGACCGTATTACTAAATTACTGACTGAATTAAATACAATACCTGATCACCAATTTGGATTCCGCTCATATCATTCAACAACACAACAGTTACATAGAGTCACAGATTACATATCCGCTGCTTTAGAACTAAAACTTTACGTTTCTGTGGCGTTTTTGGACGTTTCCCAGGCTTTTGATAGAGTATGGCACCAGGGGTTACTAGTAAAATTGAAACCGTTACTACCACACACTTACTACCTTATCTTAAAATCTTTTCTTTCAGACCGCTTTTTCTCTGTTCGCCAGGGCTCAGATATCTCCTCCATCAAACCTATTTTAGCAGGAGTCCCTCAAGGCTCAATTTTAGCACCTTTTCTATACTTAGTATATACCTATGACATACCGACGAACAATAACGTATTAACTGCTACTTACGCAGATGACACTGCAATCATGACTAGAGACGCGGACCCTACACAAGCCACCTTAACACTTCAACACAACCTCAACGAGATTCAAACTTGGTGTAAGAAATGGAAAATAAAACTTAATTATGACAAATCCCTTCATATTACATTTACACTGCGACGCAAGACCTGCCCGCCTGTTTACATTGACAACCAACCTTTACACCAAACTGAAAAAGTGACATACTTAGGACTTACGCTTGATAGAAGACTGACATGGGGCCCACACGTCAAGACAAAAAAACAGACGTTACAGTTAAGACTGCGACTTCTATACTCAGTACTTCACAGACGCTCAAAACTACCTTTAAAACAAAAACTTAACATTTACAGTTACTTGATTAAACCCATCTGGACGTATGCATCGCAAATTTATCGACCGGCCAAAAGAACACATATTCAGAAAATACAGACATTTCAATCTAAATTCCTAAGACTGATAACAGACTCCCCTCCTTATGTGTCAAACGATATACTACATACAGACTTACGTATTCCGACAGTTAAGAGCCATATTCATAAACTTTATCGACAATTTCATGAGAAACTACGTGGACACACTAACAAACAGATACATAATATGGCAACAGTACAGATACCAGACATAACTCGACGGAGGCTGAAAAGGAAGTGGATGAGGGATCTCCTAGTCTAATCGCTAATAATTTAGTTTCACGCCTAGAGATTGTACCACTGGGTGCTGACTCCCTCATGCCTGATCATGTCTGTTGTATCAATGTAAATTTCAGATTCACTGGTTGTCCATTGTGTACAGTTGTGAATAAAGTTATTATGTTAAAAAAAAAAAAATAAAAAAATAAAAAAATATGGGATGTGACATGTGGATCTCAGTGAATTTTGAACATCGACCAATATATGATTATTAAGCAATAGAGTTTAAAATGGTAAAATTACTGAACCCATCTTCCCAAATTTTAACTGCAACCATTGTTTTAGAAAGGTTTATTAATAATTTAAAAAAAAATATATATACAATACTAACATGACAAGGAAGATACGAGGTTTACCTTACTGTCATATACTTAATGGTTAGAAATTAAAAATCTACTATATGGAATCAATAAAATATTTTCTGCGGAATAAACATTATTACCAAATCGAAATGTCGATCACTTGCTTTTTGATATTATATGCATAAATATGATTTCTTGGGCCTTTAGTTATAAGCACTGATGGTGCAGTTATCCGCGAGAATTTCTGATTAGTCTCTATCCATTTGGATTACCAACTCACTCATTAAAATTAAAAATTTTTATGTATAAGTTGGCTTTTACGTAATCTTCAAATAACTAATCAGTTAAATTTAACTAGAAAAAAAAATAGTTTTTTGCCTGAAAATTGCATGAACTTTAAAAATATAAACATTAAGTTATGAGCTGATAACGATTACAATAACATGTCAAAACTTGAAAAGAACTACTCATCAGTAGAACTTCAATAAAAATTCTACACTAGAAGATCTCTGGGCCATCTTCTTTTCAGACGCCTCGAAAGATTATCGAGAATGGAGTGGGAAGCAAGTTTAGAAACTAATGAATTTGAAAGGTTATGTAGTTTACTATGAAAGGTTAGGTATCTGGTTTGAGCTGACTCAGCAACATATGGAACATTGATGTCTTTATGGATAAGTTTATTGGTGACAAAGTAGGGGCCATTCAGGATTTTTCGAAAGATTTTGGATTGTAAGGATTGGTTTTTTTGATGAATTGGATGGTTTAGTGGAGTCCTAAAGCTCAACTGCGTTCATCCAAATAGGTCTAACAGTCATGTAAATAGGTCTTTTGTAATTAATTGGGAGCTTTGAACGTTTGTCTAGTGAATGTTGAATTTGTCTGTAAGGACGATTTCTTGTCTATTTAATATTTAGTTTAAAATTTAGTATTTTATATGGATTCCAAGTAAGACGTTTGTCCACGTGGAGTCCTAGGTAGCGGATCTGTTCAACAGGAATTAGTAGAATAACATTAAAGTATACTGCAGGACCGGAAGTGGTAGGTTTATGCCTAAGGGTAGAGGTTATTTGGTGAGATTTGTTTGGATTTTTTTTTATTCTCCATTTTTGACACCATTTTTAAAGGCTTAGGATATAGGATTAGTGTGTTTGGGAGGCCATGAAGGGATCATTGTTTACTGATAATTAACATGTGTCATCTGCGTAAGTGGTGAGGACAGTGTTTAGATGAGTTAGATATAATTGAAGAAGTAATATTTAATTGCACATCTTTCAATACAAAGTTTCTATCCATAAACAAATAAAACTTTAATTATTAGTTGTATTCAAACTAAAATTATTATTATCTAAGTTCTTCACTTATGAGAGCGGGCGAAGCCGCGACGGGTGGATCTAGTATTTTTATATTTTGTTATTTTCTTCTCTCTCATCTGAGAAATGTTCAGTTTACATATTTTGAAAAATACTGCCCTTCAGCTTTTATTAACTATATAAAACGAGTAAATTAATATAAACGTTTCACAACTTCCAACAATCATAAATGTTTTATAAGATCCTTTTTTCGACAGGATTCGAAGAAAACTTAATACAAAAAAGTGATACCTTTCAGCCGAGCGGCCTGACAGTTAAAGGGCTCTAGTTAACGAGCGCCTGATCTGAAGGGATCAAATATCTGCTATCAAACAGCCTTTCAGGAAAATGTAACTCAGGGAATATCTTCCAAAGTTCGGCAGGAAAATAACAATATTAAAGGAAAGTAACCTACCACTCGGAGAACCTGGAATTTATTATTTTATTTACAAAAATATCTTGAACGAATATATAATTTGGAGAGGAATACTCGAGTATCCTGTTCGGGGTATTACTATCTTATTGAATCTATCTTATTCTTAAACAAGCATTTGGTATTCAGGACTGCTGTACAAACTTCTTTAACTCCTTCCATCCATATATTTCTTAATTATCCGCTCTTATATTTCTAAAAGAATAAAATATTAACCATAGCCTTAACATTTTTCTTATCTAGTCCTCTCATTGTATTGTACACCTCATTTTCAGACGACTCTTATGCTGTGCTGTGTCCTCTGTGTCCGGATCAGGATTAATCTAAATAAGGGGATGCCAGTCAGGACTTAATTTCCTGACAATTTATAAATAAGTTGTTTTTATATTTTTATATATTACACCTTTATATTATAATAATATCTCCTTAGTAATTATATATTGTATAATAAGTATTTTTTTATAATTAATTAATTATATCAATCTAATCTCTTGTCCACAAGGTGGTCGTGGGGCCAAATAATTTAGATTTATTGATCATAAATGAGAGTAATCAAAATATATTAATTAGATGAGTGACATGCAAATGGTAAATGAATGACGGTTAAACTAAAAACAACATATATTCCATTAAGGGTTGACATATAAAATTACAACTAGAAGTAAGCATCATTAGTTAATCTAGTATCTTAAATGTAACAGAACAAACTTAACCTAGACTTATCTTAATCTGAGGGAGATGCTATGATGTGGGTAAGGCGTCATCTGCAGAAGTGGAAGCCGTCGGGGAGGTGTCATCTGGAAATCCATCGTGATAAGAGCTGGCCGACCAGGCCAGACCCAAGCCCTCAAGGAACGAGCTCCGAAGAAACAAGCCAGGACAAAAAGACAGACCCCGAAAATATTTTTCCGGCCCTTATTGAAGTATAGGTTCCGCCCCCCTGGACCAAATACACGCCCACCGACTTCCCAGTTTCTTGAATTTTAGAAAAACTTAAATATCGTGTTAACCCCTAATATTACAAGGTAAGGGACAAGCAGGTAGAGAAACTGTAATTTGTTGTATGACCCAGCTGTGTCTCTCTGCCAATTGCTGTAAACGGGTTAGCTTATTGCGTATCACGCGAATAATATTTTTGTTAAATATAAACCCTATAGGTTTGAGACATAGCAGCTGGCAAAACTCTAAAGTCTATACCATATTTCTAATCCTATTGCTTTTAAAGAAAATTTTATCAGCTTTCCGATAAAAAAAAGAAATCTTGGATCGAACAATTAGTTTCGGAGGTATAGCCAACCGACTACCGACAAACGTGTTTTCGCTGAGATGCGCGAACCCAATCAAAGAATGCTGAATTGAGGGGTGTAGAATGCATGATACATGCGATAATTTTTTACTTCATAACTTTGTTAGGAGTAGTTAGAAGGCAAACATACTAAAAGTCCCCGCCCCTGGGGGGTGGGGGGGGGGTGAGCTAACGGTGGTGGGAGTGGAGAAAGTTTAATTTTTAGGTTTTTCGATTATATCTAGAAACCGGTGGACTATAGAAAAATATACTACAAATCAAAATTAAAGCTTATTTAATTTCTTATGAAATCGTTTTATATACATATTTTTCGAACTTCTAACGTTTTTCCAGATATAGGTTTTTAAAAAAAGTTTACATTATCGAAAATTATTTTTAACTCACTTCTTGTCAAAAATTTGCTAAAAGTGTTAGAAACGTACATATGAAATTAAAATAAAGTTAGTGCTCTACAACTTTGATTTTGACAATTTTTCCGAGAAACGATCGTGGAAGTACTAGAAGCAAATATTTGGCAAATAGTGAAATATTACTTTTTCTATTACTATAGTATACAATATATGCCTAAAGTAAATTATAGGAAATATGATCACAATAACTTGTAAAGAAGCTTTCCATTAGTAGTACTTCAACAAAATTTACATTAGAACGTCCCTAGGCCATCTTTTTTTCAGACGCCGACAATACGCTCAGGTTTATACCATATTTCTAATCCATTTTTTTGTTTTTTAATGGAAAAATAAAATAAAATTAAGTTTCATGTACTAAATTAGATTTAAAATTATTCATTATTATTCACCAAAAGAAATAAAAAATCTATTACCAAAAGTGAAAAACGGATCAAAAAAGAAAAAAAAAAAAACGGATTAGAAGCCTATTTGTATTTGTTTCTTTTATAAATTGCAGGTGACTGGATATTTTTATGGAGCCATTTTAACATTGACTATAAAGTATAATTTTGAAAAAAACACAGAAAATCTCAGTATTTACTTTTTTTTTTTAAATGGAACTACTTCTACTTTTAATATTTAAAACATAAATTTTAGTGCCAGTGTATATGGCCGAGTGAGTTGGGTCTCAGCGCTCTCGTAACCAGAAGGTCGTGGGTTCGAATCCCACCTGGATGGGTTAAAAATTTATTTCGTGGTGGGCCCACGAAATGAATCTTGACGATCCCACCCATGCCAGTATAGGACGTCAATGGAAGTGTTGGGCTAAAAAAAATAAAAAATAAAATAAAAAAATCAATAAAAATCGAAACAGTTTTTGTTGCTCGTTTGTATAATTCATCCATTTTTTACAGATTGTCTAATTATTGCATGAAAAAAAAAAATAATAGTAAAAACTATTCTACCAAGCATCATTTTTTTTTTTTTTTTGATTGGAGGTTGTATAAAAAACAAACAACTGAAATTGCACTTTTTCCATATATTTTTAAAACACTTTTCTTTTCTTTTTTTATGAAAAACAGTCATATAAAAAATAATAATATTTAATACTGAACATATTTAATGTATATATTTTTTCCTTTTGTACTATACATCACGCGTCTCCCGTTGTAATGTCCAACAGTAGTCGGCAAGCATCTTCTCATTGCATTTAGCGCTATATCTTTTTTCCATTTGGGCTATCTCTTGATGAAATCGTTCTCCGTGTTCATTTAAATCTGCTCTCATGTTGGGAGGGAAGAAATTCAAATGGAATGCAAAAAATTAATGTTTGAGAACATGTTGCACCCCCTGGCATTAAATGATAAAAGCAATTATTTAAGAATGTCATTTATGCAACAAAGTCTAATGCTCTCCAATTTTTTTCATTTTGTGATACATCATAAAAGTTATGAATGAATTTTTTTTTTAATTTTTCGTTAAAGCTCTTCGAGCTAAAAAATGCTCAAAATGTCGAAAAACATCTCATTTTGGTGAAAAACAAATAATGCCTGATTGAGATTTTCTGACTTTGGATTCGTGTTTAGGACACTTAAAAACATTAAAAAAAAACAATATTTTTGTTGAAGGGAGTATTTTGATACAGAACAGTGTAATTCGATCAATTCTTCAGCCAAAAAAAAATATTAAAAATAGTTATTAAATTTATAATAACTATATATTTACATATGTATATTATAAGAGCATGAAAACATATGGCGTAGATATAGTAACAGAGACGGATTGTTAGCTTAGACAGAAGACAATCTAACTAATGCTGTGGTGGGGGAACATTAACGCTCCAGGCAGCTTCTAATCACTCAGGATTTGTTCGCCTCTACTCCACCTCCTTCTTCCGAGCCAGGACTAAAAACTACCAGCCATCTTAGTAGTTCTTTATGTCGCCGGTGATCTTCAGGGGGAAAAGGAAAGAAGAATGTCTCGATCTTATCCAGTCTTTTTTTTTAAACGGGACAAGGAGCATTACGGCCAAAGGACTGATGTTCGTCTGAGGAGAGAGATCAAGGGGTTTTTATTTTTTTCGTATAAGATTTGTTTAGTTCAGATTTACACCCATAACATAAAAATGACATGAAAATATTAAAATTATGAAGGCCATTTTAGAGAATTCTCTTATTTATTTGAATAATAAATAACTTTTTAGCAAAGTATCAAATATCTCATCCAATAACTTTTACTCGTTCTTATAAACCTACTGCTCTGAATATAAAAGTCCATAAACACGCTATCTTTTTCGGCATCATATAATTTCAAATTTCACAATAACTATCAGTAAAGTATATTGCTGAGTTTTGCTTTATTTTAATTTTTAAAAAACACTGCGTTACATACTAGCCCATTCGCAAAACACAGAACAAATCTGTTATATAAACTATTATATAAAAGGACAAACCATTTTTTTTTTTGTGATCACTAATCACGAAAACTTTCGAATCAATCTGTACCAAATTTTAACCACATCATCTTCATAATTCAAGAAAGGTTCACCAATAGTAAAATTTATAGATTTTCAATTATATTACTATAAAAAAAGCGATAAATGTGTGAAGCGATCACCATTCCAAAGAAGTTACAAAGTTACGGTATTATATACAGCTAGAAGTTTATGATAAAATTTACTTATTTTCTATTCAATTGTAATTAAAAAATCTATAAATATATGTAGATCCAATTATCAAATGAAATTTAATAATTAGTTAAAATAATCCAAGTTCTTTATTTATGATAGCGGGCAAAGCAGCTTCGGGATAAGCTAGTATAAGATAAACAAAAACCTGTTGCTACATGTACAAACGTCTATAAACCTATAAACGATTATCACTGAACATTGCCGATGTCATCCGAATTCCACCGGAAACAATCATCGGCTTGGCAGACTATTCGGTTGACTAATCGGCCTTTTATCGCGGATATCGCCCTCAACCACTATTTATTTTTTCATAATTAAGGGTATCCACTTTATATAGAGGCTGGGTGTGCCCCAGGAGGGCGTGGATGCACATCCACATAAGATATCAACTAAAACAATTATTCATTTTAATCGATATACAAAAGTTTCCGTATTTTAAAATAAGTTTTGCCAATTTTCCCTCATAATTTAATTTGTTAAATAAAGTTTTTTTTTTCCTAGTTTATTCTTTAAAAATATATATTTTAATTTCAGAGGTATATTTCGCTATAATATAGGGTACAAGAATGTAGGTCTTAAAATTCATTGGCCATTTAAACTCTTGTATGGAGCATACATACTAAGATATATAATACATAAGATAATGTATTCATGAGACTGAATAGATTATATATTCAGAGTGAGGGTTTGCAGACTGGATCGAATAGCCTGATGACTACCTGAGGGGAGCTGTTATTGGGCTCATCGATTTAAACCAAGGACGTAGTCCCTGCCTCTGTCAGGCCTTTTTTTTTTTTTTTTTTATTCCCTCTCAGGAGTTTTTGCTGACAGTATAAAGTAGTTGGGGAACTATCTTGTCTAAGACTCCATTATCTAACTTTATACCCCGTAGGATTAAAAAACACCTCAATTATAGGATTTGAATCATCTGGATCTTATAGAAGTAAAACCATCTTAAAATGATTGCTATATCTGTCGTTTTGTATCTGTTATCTCCTAATATTTGCTATCATATTCTAAATACAATTGACACTTCATTTAATTTTTTTCTGAACACTGACCGAATAGAAGTTGAAGGTTATAAAATTTTTGGTGGATAGTTGGGATATAGTTGCTCAGATTCTTCAGATCACTTTTATACTATTTCTTTCTCATGCTATATTAAATCATTTGGTAAGGCCCTATCTCTTTTATAAAAGGAGATATAAGAAAGAATTCTATAATTAAATGGAACAATATGTGGACCGCTTCTGAATGATAACCTTCATAGCATAAGAAATAATTATTATAAGAAATAAGACAACTGCTAAATACCACATTTTACAAAAAAAAGCATTAAAATCGGTGTAACTTTTGACAGGTTGAAGATAAATTGGAATATATAAGTTAAGTTCATCCAGAAGAAAAGTCTAAAAAAAAAGGAAAAGTAGGGAGCTAAATAACGCACACACTTCAGAACAAAGACTGACTTTATTGTTCAGCAATCCTCTTTATATACATTCTGTGGTTTGTTTGGGATTAAGCTAGGAATTAAGATGTATATTATCCCCCTATACACCTTAACTCCCCCCTACCAGTTTACGAACAATCCTCGTAAACTCCTACACAGGCCAAACAACCAATCATATACAAAAATAAATGCTACAATTAAATTTAAAAAAAACAATCAATGTTACCAATAAATACAAAAAATAACACTTCTTAACATAAAACATTCACCATTCTTTGACAGATCCTTACATATCTCCTCCAGTACAAAACTAAAATACAACAACAAACAAAAAAAACTGTTACACTTCTCCTAAGTTTCCTTTTTCACCTTATCTACTATTTACACAAGTTCTCTTGCACAGAAAAGAGGATACCCCTCGAAACCCTTCTAACGAAAAATGGGTACCCAAGAATATAAAAACGAACTCAATGAATGATACCAACAACCTCGGAAAATGGAACACGAGAAAATCAACGAGAAACGACCAAACTACGAAATAAACGAGAAAAAACGCTAACTTACCGGGATCTTCAGTTGTTCCAAATGAACCATCCTTCTTTTCCGGGGATCTTGAATACTTTGGATGGTAACGACATTATGTTCCCTAATCGCAACAACCTTGAAGGGTCCGTCATATCGTATTTCCTCTTTAGTCCGATTCGAAGACACCCTTCGATACACAATAGAACCTATTTCTATTTTTTCTATACCATCCCGACTCTTGAGATCTTGAGATACCCTCCTGCTTTTTTCAGCCGCGAGCTTCTTCTGCGTCTTTTCCCATCTTTCCCCGAGCGCCACCCTATTTGCCACCAAAGTCGCCGCAAACTCCTCATCCACTATTGCACCGTGGCTATCCCTCTTGCGCTCCCGGAGTCCGAATAACATTTCAAATGGTGAATATCCCGTTGCCGAGTGAATTGAGTGGTTGTATGCTATTATCGCCTTAGGCATTGCCCTGTCCGCTTTCAACCCCTTTTCTGCGTAGAAGATGCAAGACTATGCAATCTTTCGACCGCTCCTCGGCCTTTAGGATGTCCCGGCGTATTTAAATGCCATTCCTCGCATCTCCGACCTGAGACGGCTGTTATCAAATTCCCGCCCCCCATCTGACGTTATTCTCTCTGGTACCCCGTAGAATTGAAACCAAATACGGAGGGCCATAAGTACTGACTCGGCTGACCTGTCGTCAATCGGGTATGCCATGGCTATCTTGCTGAAAATGTCTATAATTGTAAGCCACTTAAGTCCTTTCCAGGTAAACGTGTCCACCTGTAAGTCAGTCAGTAGTACGGTTGGTGTCATTGTCTCCTCCTGTTTCCCGGTTGGGGGGTGTCTGTCATATTTCGTGGTATTGCAGATCTTGCACGCTCCTATTACCTCCTCTATCGTCTTCCTCATGTGCATCCAGAAATACTTCCTCTTTAACGCTTTTAAAGTTTCCTGCACCCCTCTATGATTCGTTTTTCCCTGGTGGTACGCGATTGTGACTTCCTTCTGCCGGTCCACCTTTCCACCTGCATTTTGCATCTAATAAACGTCCGGTCCAACCCTATATTTTCGGCCCGCCACAACCTCTTAATCTTTTCCCACACAACCGCATTCCCCACGTATAAATAAAAAATTTTTCCCGGTCGAGACTCATCCTTCAACACCTTGCTGATGACCTCCTCTCCCACTCCTGGTTGAGACCTTATACCTACCACTGGTACTACCATACTACCATATGGTGGTAATATGGTATTTCCCGTACGTCACGTATTCCGCCCTAGTCAGTCCCATTGTCTTCGTCTTCCATATTATTTGTCTGTCCTTGTCGTTTATTATTTCTTCCCTTTCTTCCATTTCTACCGTCCTCTCGCCCTCCGAGCTCTCCTCCCTCGACACCTCGCTCCCGACTTCTACTTCTTCCGATTCGCGTTCCCCTTCCCCCTCTGCCGTCCACTCCCGTATGAATCGTTGTGAACCAGAATACTCCCGAATACTCCCCTGCTTCTTGCTCTATCGCGTTAACCTGTAGGGCTCGCGATAGCCTGTCGGCCACGACGTTTTCCCTCCCGGGCTTGTATACCACTTCTACGTTATATTGACTAAGAAATTCTTTCCAGCTGGTTATGCGCGCCGATGATTCCTTTAGCTTTCCCACCCACATTAAGGGACGATGGTCCGTGAGTACCCTAAACCTCCGTCCGAACACATACGGCCTGAAGTGCTCTATCGCCCATATTACCCCTAGCAACTCTCTTTCTAGCGCACTGTATCGAGCTTCCGTTTCCGTGAGCCGTCTGCTGGCATATGCCACGGGCTGGTCCCCCTTTTCTCCTTCCTGGGACAATACGGCCCCCAATGCGTACTCGCTGGCATCCGTGGTTATCGTGAACGTCCGAGTGAAGTCGGGGAACGCGAGTACCGGTTTCTGCTGAAGTTTCCCCATACGTGTTCGAATATTTTGTTCAATTGCCGGGGTAATCACAATCCTTCGCCCTTTCTTTAGCAAATCATTCAGCGGCATCAAATATTTCGCCATTTCCGGGACGAACCTGCGGTAATAATTAAGCGTCCCTAATAGCCTGCGAATGCCCTTCACGTCCGTGGGTATAGCCATCCTATTTATCGCTTCCACCTTCCGTATGTCAGGTCTCACCCCCTCTTTCGAAATGGTGTGCCCTAGGAAGTTGATTCGATCTTGTCCCAGGAACGACCTCTCCTGACAACTTTAACCCAAACTGTCTTAGTCGTCCGAATACCCGTCTCAAGTCTTGTATATGTCCTGTTTCGTCCTTGCTAAATATCAGTAGGTCGTCCATGTATACCTGGCATGAAGCTTCATCCAACCCTCGTAAGAACTCGTCCATCAGTCGTTGGAACGTGATAGGGGCGTTCTTCAACCCGAACGGCATTCTTGTAAATTCATAATGACCTCTTTCGAACGTGTCACCCGTTCTTGTTTAAGCGGGGTCGCGTGGACCGTTTCCCCTGTTATCACTCCCTAAATATTTAAATATTTAAATATCTCTCCCTCCCTGAAAAAAATGTCGGAGTACTCCTGCTTCAATGCTTGTCGCCAATCCCTCTCTCGGTTAACCGCTCCTACAATTGCACATCTTCCCTTTTGACTCCTCTCACACCTAAACTCCTTTTTGCCGATTTGGACTACCCATTGCTCACCGCTACTTTTTATCCGAGTTCCGAATCTCTCCAATAGGTCGCACCCTATAATCCCTCCATACTCTCGCGGCATGTTTTCTACAACATGGACTTTCAGCTTATCTCCCTTTCTCCCCCATCCGTCTATCCTTATTTCCGCCTCACCCTCCACCTTACAGGGACCGCTAAGAGTAATCAACCAACACCCACACGCTCTCACCTGGGGTATCCTCTCTCCTTTACATAGTGCTTCTATTGTATCCCGGCTCATTATCGTATTAGTACTGCCGATGTCAACCAGACACCTCACCCTTCCCGCGATCTTAATTATAGGCAACCATTCACTCCCACACTCAACACTATTTATTACCCCTCGGTTGCCCCTCCCCTTACACCCTCCTCATTCTTCGTCTCGCGATCTCCTTTCCGCTGCCGCTCGTCGTTCCTCGCTCCTATGGCTACTCCTTCCCTCTGCCCGTGCGCCTTCTCCCGGCTCACCTTCTTCTTCTGCCTCTGATGTCTCTGAAGCCCTCGTCGATTCAGACGGTCGTCTGCTTCTTCTCCACACACGCTGTGCGTTCACCTCCATAGGTTCTCCCTGATTCGCTCCTCTGCGCCTACTTATGTACGGGCACTGTCGAGCGATTTGCCCTTCGGTGCAACATTCAAAGCATCTCGTGCGGGGGCACTGTGCTACCAAGTGACCCACCTTCCCACAGCCGTGGCACTTCCTCTCTTCCCTTCTCCAATTTCTCTTCTCAGCCCCATACCTCTTCTCTCGAGGTGACGTCCGCTCTCGCACTCCGACCTCTACATCTCGTCTCCTCCATGGTTCCGTTCGAGGCTGTTTGTTTCTGTACTCCTCGCTGCGCCTGTAGGTTACTCTATTCCATCCTTCGTCCTTCCGAACCTCTTCTTCTCTCGCACTAGAGTCTACCAGTTCCCTAGCGCATTCGACAAAGGTTTTATCTCTCGGTAACCCTTCCTTCCTTCCCGTCTCCTTTGCCAGCTGCACCTTCAGGATCGTTGACAAGAAGGCCATCCGCGCTTCCACTTCTGCTGCTGCTTCCGTCGTCTCCCTCATCTTTTCGGTGATCTTGTTATAGTGGGCTAATAATACTCCTGCATATTGACCACTAGATTGATGAGGTCTTCTTATTTCCCTGAACATTCGGAAAATGTCTTCTTCCGGTGTCCACCGGCCGCCTCCGAAAGCTTTCTTCATCTGCCTGAATCAGGTTTAGTATGCCCCGCTTGACTCTACATACTAAAGCTGCTCTCAGTGAACACGCGTCTATCGGGTCCAACAGGTTTTCAGCTATCTTGGCTTCTATCCGAGCCATTACCCTATCACCTCCCTTGAGGAAATTATTAAGCTCCCCAATTTCTCCTCCATACTTTTCTATGTCCGAAATCGCCCTCCTTAAGTCCTGCGACATAGCTGTTTTGGGTTTCAACAACTCCAGGGCATTCGCCTGCGCCGCTGCCATGTTCGCGTGTGCTGCCGCTAAGGTCTCAGGTGGTAGCGCTTGCAACTCTGGCTGGATTTCGAATGTAGCAGGTTTTAAAATGTTCTTACTTTCCATTTCCTACTGTTCAAAATCTTAATCCCATGAACACGAAAGAACAGGAAAATATCAAAACGGGATGATAAATAATTTTACGAAAGATTTCCTGCGGGAAAAATAAAAAAAAAATCACCAGAAGAATCTGCTCAAATCGCCCCGGGTTTCGGCACCAGTTAAGTTCATCCAGAAGAAAAGTCCAAAAAAAAAGGAAAAGTAGGGAGCTAAATAACGCACACACTTCAGAACAAAGACTGACTTTATTGTTCAGCAATCCTCTTTATATACATTCTGTGGTTTGTTTGGGATTAAGCTTTAAGATGTATATTATCCTCCTATACACCTTAACTTATATATATATATATATATATATATATATATATATATATATATATATATATATATATATATATATATAACGTAAGGTGAAAATCGCTTTTTCACATTTGCCAAGTGTATATCTCGGAAACAGCACAGAATATCAAAAAAGTGTATAGAATATAATATGTACATAATTTAATTTACTTTAATTTAGTAAATAAGTATGTTTTGCGTACGGCATACCGTTTTTGAGATATGAGCAAAAATCGATCCTTTGAAATCGATCGAACCTTTTAAATAATTTGGACCTTTTGCCCCTCTCCCTTCCTGTACCCAAGCCCGAAAACGCCAGGACTTTTAATATATTAACTTCCTAACTACCCTGAACATTTTCCGAAGAAAATCCAGAAAAAGAACTCTATAATTCTTTATTGACTGGACTATAATAACATGCTACTTTTAGAGAACCTATTATATTAAAGAAACTTATTAAATATATTTTCTAAAAAGTATGATATGGAGGTATTTATTTTATGATCAGCTAAATATAAATCTTTACCAATTAAAAAAAAAATATGATAAAAAAGTTCTGTGATTAAATATGCAAACAACTCAGCAGACTTTATACATAAACATATATGTATATGTTTGTTGGCTGTTACTAATAAATGTTTAATAAGGTTCTTGAGGTTCATTCAATAAAAACAACTATTTTGGCGATGTTTCGAGACTATATTGTTCTTATAATCATGCCCTACAGTGAAAAAACAGGTTACAATAAAATTATATAAGTTATACAAGTTATTTCAAAACATAAAGTTAGCTACAATACAAGTATATAACATGTGTTAGAATAATGAAAATATATATAATTTACCTAAAGGAGTATGAAGCTACTTGCAATGTTACTGGCGGATATGGTATCGACTAACTAAATTCTCACAATACTAGTACACAACTGACCTGGGGAAATTTTGAAAAACAGTAACAAAGGTTTATGGGGGATTCCCTAGGAACAATTAAGTTAAAAGGACTGGTGGTATTCCCACGATACATATAGATACATTTACATTTATATACATCATATAAAATATTCATCCATTTATTAGTATATTACACCGAAATATTTTTGTACCTGCATCGTGGGAATACAATCTAGTCCTTTTAACTTGATTTTTCCTAGGGAATCCCCCATAACCTTTGTAACTGTTTTTCAAAATTTCCCCTGGTCAGTTGTGTACTAGAATTGTTAGAATTTAGTTCGTCTATTTCATATCCACTAGTAGCGTAGTAAGTAGTTGCATACTCCTATATATTCAGTAATTATATATATTTTTATTATTCTAACACATGTTGTTATATAATTATATTATAGCTAACTTTATGGTTTGAAATAACTTGTATAACTTATATAATTTTATTGCAACCTGTTTTTTTCACTTTAGGGCATGATTATGAGAACAATATAGTCGTCGCCAAAATAGTTGTTTTTATTTATTGACTGAACCTGCATACATTTAAATGGAACATTAAAAGTTTATCCTTCAGAAAGTTAAGGATACGATTAAGTTAGGTAGGTTAAGGAGACAGATCTACACCCTTCCCCTTTTCAAAGATATGTGACTTTAAGTTTCAGCAGGGGAATCGGCACCGGCCTTATCCCAATGCTGAGATCAATACATCAGTTTTATTTATGTTTAACTCCACCGTAGGGAGGTTGGGAGCAGAGGGAGAGAGAGGGGGAGGGGGAGTGAGTGAGTTATAGGAGCCATTAAACTCCTCACTGGTCATTAGTTGAGTCGTGAACCTTCATCATGTCGTGATGAATTTCTCTTCCATCATACTGTATACTGTATTTGCAAGGGTAATTACGGGTGGAGATTGACGTCGCCATCTGTTACCTTGCTCTGGGATCTTATTCGGCTGCGCTGAGGTTTTATGTTAATATATAGAGCAATCTATATAGGTTAGGCAAAGTTAATTAAAATTTTTTTTCAAAAAAAAAAAAATAATAGGTCATTAAGAAAATCCTGATATTTATACATAGGGTTGTGAAAATGAACGCATTTTTATGTTTTTCTAAATCGAAATAAAGGCTTAGCTTCCTTTATGGCAGTATAAAGGCTTTAAATGTCGACAACACTAACCGTTGATCACACATCTCCCTCCAACCCACTCTCTCAAAACCTAAATACCCAAGGTATGCCCTTACGCAATCCTCCCATCTGCGTCTTGGCCTACCCCTCGGTCGTTTACCAGACGGCTCAAAACTGGTTACTTTTTTCGGGATTCGGTCATTAATAAATCTAACGACATTGCATGTCCATTATAACCGTCGTGCTGCTATTTCTGTAACTATATTTACCGGGTATAACTGTTAAAAATAATTAACATAAATGCTTTAGTATATCTTCTGCTTAGAGGTAAAATTCATTAATTAACAAAAACAATTTTTTTCTGTTTCAATATTCAAACGGGAATATGCTCATTAAAAATTTCACAGAAGGTTATATAGTGAATTTTCTCATTCTTTAATGTGCATATCATAGCAGTTATATTCACTTGGTGACTGTTTATCAAATTTAAAAATTTGCACTTAGTCACTTTTACCTCCAAGCAGAAGATCAATAAAGGTAATTTAATGAAAAAATAAAATTTTGCGTTCGGGATAATCCAACAATTTATGTTCATTCATTTTGATTTTATCGCTATTGTAACTAATTATATATAACATATATCATTTGCGAACGACACAGCAATACTGTCGTTACAATCTAATCCAATTACAGATACGTAGAACTCTCAAATAAACATTCCTTTGTGTGAAAGGTTTCATACATCATTATATGAGAGGTTTTGTCGTTAAATTGTTAAAGCTTATTTATGAGTCTTTGTCACAACTGCCCATCTCCCTTAGTAATGAGTATCCAAAATGCTATTCAGAGGAGCAAACACGTCAAAATTGTATTGAGAGGAATGAAACGTATTCGGATTAATAAAAATGTTTTCTGATAAATTATTTTAGAGTTTTATTTTAAAAATATAAATATGCATTAATTTCGTGGCAACCTAATACCGATATTATTATTTTCATTTATGATTACTGAATCTACATTACTTCTATATTGATCATTATAATTATTCCTAGGGGGCAATTGCCACAGAATAAAGTTTATTTACATTAATTCATTTATTCAAAGAACTCTCCACATATCTTTTAATAGCTATCTAGTTAATAATAATGGATGAGCTAACAGATTCCATTACGTCAACCGGAAGCACATCCATTGAGTAACAGAACCGGCAGTAGTTAATATCCCTCCCTGAAGGGGGCGCTTGAGGGAATACTTCCCTACCTTCACGACTGGCTGCAGGCTGAATTCTCTCTGTGGGGTCTGACTTCTCATTACTTCTTTTAAGGATTTCGGTCCAAACTGCATAGCTTAGAAAGAAATTAGGTCTTTATGCCTGAAGTGTGGAGTTCTCAAAGAGTGGAAGATGCTGAAGAAGCAATAATATTCACTGCTTTTGACGTGCTAAGAACTAATGAGAAGGACTTGTATACCCTCACAGAAAGCGACTTCCAGTTATTCATGAAAGAAGAGAGTTCTTAGTATTTACTTCACTAAGAATTCTTGGAAGCTGGTGCTACTAAGGCGAGGTAGGTGCTTGCTGATGGAGAAATTGCCAGGACACAGGAGGAAGAACTTAGCAGGCGAAGAAACATACAAAACAAATTTCAATGACTTGAATTTATAATTTCTGTTGGGGAGGGGGATTTTCTATTTTGAAAAACAATCACCATCCCAACTGAACGCTGGTAAAAATTACTATCAGCTAAATGATACCTATTTATAAATAAAAATAATTTTTAGAGAAAAAAACAAAACCCACTTCAAGATTAAACCTACATACACAAACTTGAACTAAAAAATAAAAAATAATATTTTAATTGCTTCATAACAAAAACCATTAAATGAAAATCAAAGAAATTATTGATACTTATATACCTATTCACAATTTGTGACCAGTTATGTTTGGAGTCGGTGCCAGTCAAGAAGGGCAGTTTAATGCTGCCTTTACAATAAACTTTCGAATGGCCGGAGACAGCGGTGTGGCGGTGATGAAACAGTGGGAGGATCTTTACGATTACAATTTCTTTTCAAATTCTGTTTGTTTTGGTTGGCACCGACTCCAAAAGTAACTGATCATAAATTGTGAATAGGTATATAAGTATCGATAATTTCATTGATTTTCATTTAATGGTTTTTGTTATGAAGCAATTAAAATATTATTTTTTATTTTTTAGTTCAAGTTTGTGTATGTAGGTTTAATCTTGAAGTCGGTTTTGTTTTTTTTTCTAAAAATTATTTTTATTTTTCACTTTGTAGTGGTGAGTATATTTTTGTTTATATAGTCAATTGCCAAAATAGTTCGACCCTGTAGTTAAATAGTTACTGAAAAAAGACTTATCGAGGTTATTATTCCACATACCTTCATGTAATTGGGAAAATTTAACACAAAATGGGAGTTGAAATCATTTTTCATAAATGGGTATGTGTATGTTGTTTGTACATACATATAAAATTATTGATACAGAAAAATAAATACCCGGTACCAATTTATCATATAACTTTCAACTGAATTGCGCTTTTTTCTGAGGGTGCCTAAAAGTAGACTCACCTCCTTCCACCAGTGGCGATCTTTTCTTTATTCTTTAGGACGGTTGAAAGAGAACTATGCGGAATTCGGAATTCACTAGCAACAAACGCCCAACTTTCTCCTTTCTGCACTTTGCAAATCAATTTTAACTTTTCGTTAACTGAAAGAATTTTCAATAGCCACTGTAAAACCACTCGAGTGAATAACTAATAATAAGTGACTGTTGTAACTATGAAATGAAAAGACAAACAATGACAGAAAACAGGAAAACAAATTACACATGAAATTCTTTTAATTTGAGTTCGAGTTATAGAGGCGATGACTTCTAATTGTTCGTTTTATAGAGGTGGTCCTAGAAGTTCTCTCTTTTGAACTCTATTTTCAGGTCTACTTATTTTCGACACAATTTTTCACGTTCTTTGTCTTAAATCGTCTCATTGAGGTGAAATTTAAGTGTAATGTACTTCCGACCGCAGATTTTGTTCGACTTATTTAGGAATTCAGCTTATCGAAAAACAACACATCGAGAGTTGATTGTATATGTAAATTATTTTTGTTAATAATTTAGATTTAGTTACTATGGAGATTTTAGATAATCATTATCATAAATATATTTAAAATATAAGGTTATATAACAGTGATTTTTATTAACTGTTTTTTTTTATTTTTCTTAAAAAGTGCTGCTTTGATTTCGAAATATTTTTTATGGGACTACCTCTGAAGTGTGCCCTACCGGTCTAAAAAAGAATCATCAAAATTGATTAAGAATTGACGATGGTTCTCAACTCATCTGTATTTTTAATTTTTTTTTTTTTTTTTTGTATGTTACGCGATTACTCCGTCAATTCTAAATCAATTTCGATGATTCTTTTTTAGATCGGTAGGGCATACTTCAGAAGTGGTCCCATACAAAATATTTTGAAATCAAAGAAGCAGTTTTTAAGAAAAATCAAAAAAACAGTTAATAAGTGATTTTTGTTGTTGACGGAGTAATCGCGTAACATAAAAAAAAAAAAAAAAAAAAAATACAGACGAGTTGAGAACCTCCTCTTTTTTGAAGTCGGTTGAAAAGAGAAAAAAATAAAAGAATTTTACCAATTTACTGTAATTGAAAATTGGGAAACCTGAAATCAATAAAATGCAAAGAAAAATAAAACCGTTATAGAGGAACACCACTTGTAAAATAATTATATTTTTTAAAAAACTGATATAAATATATACATAGAAAAAAAGAATAAAAAAAAAAGGAGGTGAGTAAAAAAAAAGGAAGAAGTATAATAATAGAAATAAAATATCTCCTATAGTGAGTACAATTTAAATATATACATAAAGATAATAGAAATTGTGGTGAGAAAGTGATATAAACTAGAACAAAAAAAAAATTTTATGATTATTATCAGAAATTGAAATTAAACAAAAATTAATTAAAACTATTTTGATAATAATGAATTGAGAAAATGACAATATGAATTTAACTGTGACAGAATGTGGTTCAAGTTACGTAGAAGAATAGGGTTTAAATATTTGGTAGATGCTTAGTGGAAGTCTCCTCAGCATTCGGTGGGTTCTCGAAATAGGCAGTGGTGAGAGACGATAGCGCAGAAGTGAGAGGCGATACAGCCTGATGGTGAGTAAAGAAGGTCGCTGTACGTAAATAGCACAATCTAACTTCCTTCCAGATAGTTCTGACTCAGACTGCCATGCTACTGTCGCTGGCGATGCTCATTTGTTCTATTTTGTTTTTTATAACAGCTGTCGTAATTTACCTAATAGGTAACTTGATACACATAATATACATAACTTGAACCATTACTTATACAAACTAACTAACCAGAAATATTTAGAGCTATTTACAGTGTTGTATTTGTAATAAATTATAACATAATTTCTTTCTTACTATGGGATATGATGCAAGGAAAAATTAATTAAAAAAATTAAACTATCAGCCTTTAACAGTTTCAATTATAAATCATTAAACTATAAGAATTTCGTGGCCTTTCTTTTGAAGAACTATTCGGTACTAGTTTATGTTTTGGATCCGTGGGTATTTTCTCTTTCATTGAAATATAAATAAATATGTTCGATTACTTCTCAACATATATTTGCAACCTTACGGGTAAGGGCATACATTTTTTAATTCCCAGTGCATATAGTGCAGTCAAAAAGCATATTGCAGAGTGCATGGAATCTATACCATTATATAAAAGGACAAGCCATTTTTCGTTTGTGATCACTAAGTCATCAGGCTATTCGATCCAGTCTGCAAACCTCACTCTGAATATATAATCTATCCAGGCTCATGATTACATTATCTTATGCATTATATATCTTAGTATGTACGCTCCATACAGGAGTTTAAATGGCCAATGAATTTAAATAACTGGCAGACCTACATGCTTGTGCTCTATATTATTGCGAAATATAGCTCTGAAAGTAAAGCTACACTATTATATAAAAGGACAAGCCATTTTTCGTTTTTGATCACTAACCGCAAAAACTACTGAACCAATCTGGACCAAATTTTAACTACACCATCTTCATAGTTCAAGGATGGTTTAGCAATAAATAATAAAATTAACACATTCTTTGTTAAATTGCTGTTAAAAAAACGATAAACATATGGTGCGCAGTTAAGTATGAAAATGGACTGATAGGTGATGAACATCATACAAGAGAGGTTACAAAGATACAATATTATATAGAGCTAGAAATTGAGAAAAACGTTTTCTTAATTAAATCGAAAAAGCTATAAATATATGGTGTGACATGTAATTTTTAAAAATCGAAGGATATGTGGTCAGCGTCATTCTGCACCAGAGTTTTAATAAAAAGTTTGGGCCCATCAGTACTAATTTTTAATTACATCTCCTTCATAGTTCTAGGAAAGTTCCGCTATAATAAAATATACAATTTAAATGTACAATGTTTAGTGGCAAAATTGAGGTTTGCCACACTATCATTAGCTTTTAAGGTTAGAAATTAACATCCAACCAGATGAAACCAATAAAAAAAGTTTTGCTTGAACAAATTATTACCAAGTCAAATTTTGATCGTATGCTTTTTGATATTGTGGGTAAAAATATAATCCACGGCTTATCAGTTGTAAGCACTTCTAGTACAGTCCATTATCCGCAACAGTTCCTTAATGGTCTCTGTCCATCTGGATTACCGACTCATATATCAAAAATGGGATGTCTAATTATTCTTTTGCTTCATTTTCAAACAGCTAATCAGAGAAATTTCTACCAGGTTAAAAATTAATGCTATTCGTGAAAATATCATTGAAGAAATAATATTCAATTGGATACTTCAATACTAGATTTTTATCGATAAGCAAATCAAACTTCAGTAATTAATTCAAATTATCTTATGAGTTCTTTACTCATGAGAGCAGGCGAAGCCGCGATGGGGGTTGCTAGTATGTAATAATTGTTAACATTACAGCTTCTTTAGGAGTAGTTAGAAGGTAAACATACTAAAACAGTGGGGAGAGGGGAAGGAGAATATCCCATTTTTGAGTTTTTCAATTGCATCTCGATAGCAGTGGACTCTAGAAAAATATGCTACATATAAAAATTAAAGCTAATTAAATTTTCTATAAAATTATTTTTATACATATTAAAAATATACGTTATTAAAAATCGATTTTTTTTTTTAAACATAATGTTTATCTCACTTTTTGTCAAACATGTGCTTCAAGTACAAGAAACGTATATTTGAAATTGAAGTAAGTTTAATGCTCAACAAATCTGATCTATTATATATTTGTCAAATACCACTCACTCATTTAACACGAAATCTCACAAACCACCGAACGGATTGGAATGAAATTCGATATATAGCTTCCTCTAGGGCCGTAGGTGCTCGCTAAGAAAGGGATTTAAAAAAAATCGACCTAGATCGCGCCTAATTCGCGAAAAATGCGATTACAATTTTTATTGGGTGAATAATAATAGATTAATTGTCATATGGTATTTGGAGATAAACTAAGTTAAAAAATAGGTTAGATGTTTAAGCCGCACACTACACCACAAATTAAGTTCCTTATAATTGTAAACAAACAAAAATACGATCGATGTCGAAACCTTATAATATGGTACTTTCTGTAAACTCATGGTGGTAAGAGGTGGACCCTTACAAGTTTGAGTTGTTTCGTAACGAGAAGCTATTAAAAGACTAATGTTAAAGAGGAGGTTAAAAGACTGATGTACTCTGGTGATGACATGTAAGGCCAGTTCGATGTAGGGACAAAAAACTGATAAGAATCAGTGAGTTCTATCAAGTGTATGATTCTCTTCAGTATCCTCTCATGTCCTACCATGGAGAAGATGGGTACAGTATTAACATCCCTCAGCGTGACCCAAACACCAATACACCACTTAAGAAAACTGTGTCTGCAGCTGATTTTTACGCCTAAATGTTGATGGAGCAAGGAGGAGAATTTTATTTACTTTAATTCCGTAATCTCCTCAACCAATTTATGCTTAATATGTACGCAAAAATAGAAACAGGAAGACGGTTTATTTAAGTAATAATAATTATCAACGTTAAGCTTAACTTTTACTAATTTAAGTTGTCCTTAATCATAATGATATTAAACCGTAGCGGAGCAGGGTACTTTCAGCTAGTTTGACATATTTTTTAGAAACGATCGTGAAGGACGCTAAAATCATATGTTTGACAAAAAGTGAGTTAAAAATACTTTTTTTTTCTGGAAAATTATCGATTTTCAATAATGTATATCTCGAAAATCCTTGGAAGTACGACAAATATGTATAGAATTAATTTTATAGAAAATTTAATTAGCTTTAATTTTTATTTGAAACATATTTTTCTTGAGTCCATCGGTTTCTAAATATAATAAAAAATCCCAAAAATAGGACCTATTCCCCTCCCCACCACCCTTAGCTCACCGCCCAGGGGCGGGGACTTTTAGTATATTTATCTTCCAACTACTCCTAACGAAGCCCTGGGGTGAAAAATAATCATATATATTATGCACTCTACACCCCTTATTTCAGCACTCATTGACTAAACTAATACATCAACTAAAATGGAATAAACAATATAAGTAATATATTAATAATTATACAACATATATTTTTTTTTCTTTTTACATTAAATATAATATTTTTCGTTTATGAAATTGATTAGAAGTTTTTAAAAGGGAGATATGTTATATATACATTTATATTTTAATAAATATTTTTTTTATTTATTTTTTTATTTTTATTACATTCCGCATCTACTCACATGAGTCATTAGCGGCTCAATATACATATTAGATTTTGTCGAACAGTTTACAAAATTTTAGAAATTCAAAAATGTTTTTGATTTTTTCCTCTGTGTCTTCCAGTGCTTTATCTATTTCTGAGGGTATATTGTACTTTGTTCTGGCGTCAGAGTATAGTGTACATGTTGTTACAATGTGTTTCACTGTCAGTGTTGTCATGCATGTTGTACAAATCGGTGGTTCTAGGCTTCTCATCAGGTAACCGTGGGTGAAAGCTGAATGTCCTATTCTTAGTCTCGTCAAGATTATTTCCTCTATTCTTGATTTTCTACAAGATGTTGTCCAGGGTCGTGTGTCTTGTTTAATTTCTTGAAGTTTGCTGCGCTGCGTATTTGGTTCCATTTTGTTTTCCAGTGATTGAGCAATTTTTTTCTACAGGATGTTTTTAAGTCAGAAGTTGTTGTAATGTCTGTAATAATGGTTCCTGTTTGGTTTCAGTCTCGCAAGATTTGCTGCACTGTCTGCAGCCTCATTTCCGGAGATGCCACAATGTGAGGGTACCCACATTAGCACAGTCCCTCCACCCATCGACTCGTGCATCTCCCACAGGCAGTTATTAATCTTGCGTATTAGGGCATTTTCAGAATTGTCTTCAGCTATTGCCAATATTGAACTTAGAGAGTCTGTTACCAAAAGAGCATGTTTTGTATTTGTAGATTGTATTAATAGAAGACCTTGGTAGATTGCAAATAGTTCTCCTGTAAAAACACTATTTAGTGACGGTAGGTTAAATTTTAGTACGCTATTGTTAAAAACCACTGCACAACCGACTTCTCCATCAGTTTTCGATGCATCAGTAAAAATTGTTTCGTGGTTTGGATACTTTTGTCTTAATTCTGCAAAAAGTCTCTTTTTAATGATGGGGTTGTCGTCTTCAATCTTTTCCTTGAGGGATGTGTCAACCTTGATGTAAGAATTGTCCCATCGAAAAAACAATGGATCATCTATGGTTAGTATTGTATTCGGTTTAATGTCTAAAAGTTGGAGGAGATTTTGGGTTCTACTTGCAATGCCCACCAGATTGTTTCCTTGGTTACTATTAAGGTTATGAAAAATGTTATGATTTGGATGATCTGGTTTGGAAATCAGAGTTGAGTAGTAAGATAGTGTAAGGTAGGATCTTCTTAAAGTTAGGCTCGGTTCTCCGCATTCTACATATAGGCTTTCAACTGGTGAAGATCTGAACGCACCAGTGCATATTCTGATTGCTGTGTTATGGATTGTATCGATTATTTTGAGAGTTGTTTCTGAAGCGGAATTATATACTATACTACCATAGTCTATCTTGCTTCTAATTAGAGTTCGATAGAGAATTAGGAGTGTTTTTCTATCGGCTCCCCAACTCATTCCTGATACAACTTTAAGAATGTTTAATAATTTTAGGCAATCCGTTCTTAGCCTTTGTAAATGGACAGTCCACCTCAAGCGTTTGTCTACCCACATCCCGAGAAATCGTATATTTTCTACAAATGTTAAGTTATTTCCATCAAAAACCAGTAAATAAATATTAAACTGTAAATATAGATGTATCTTATTAAATGTTTCTATTAATAAAGTATCTCTAATTAAAATCTATATTTTATTTATTAATAAAGTAGTAATATTCGACCTCTACGTCTCGTAATAATTTGTGCTCATAAAGCCGGCTTCATACATTTGAGGGGTAAAATTTTAGGTGTCATTCAAAGTAAAGCGGAAGATTTAATTCAAACTTAACAAGACGTAGCTAAATCGTTTCGTAGGTAGAGAAGCCTTTTACTTGGACTATAATCCTTTGAAGGCTGAGAAAGAGCCCCTCAGAGAACATCTCGCTCTGCTTGATATTATAAGCAAAGTTTAATTTGACAAGGATTACTCCCTCCTATAAAATTAATGGGACTCTATAAGCACTGTACTTAAGCGATACTAAAAGACTATAAGCTTCCTAATATATAATCATTTAAACACTTCTTACATGTATGGATTACTGACACTTTGTTGAACATTTTTTTCTATTTTTCTCACAATGAGTGTTTCTATCGGCTTCAGTTCACGAAAAAAAAATTAGGATGAAAATGAGTTTAGGAGTGATGAGTTTACTTCAGAATTTAAGAAATCTTCGTTGTTTCTTTCCACCTTGAACTAAATATTTAATAAATAAGGATAAATTTAAAAAGATCAATTTTACTATACAGGGTGTTCAATATTCGATGGTCACCCCCTTTTTTTCCACAGTTTTTGAAATTTTGAAACGAAACCCTCAGGGTCTTAACTGTGTCTAATAAAGTTTCTTTTCAGGTTATAATCTGCTCTCCAGCCTTCTCCGGTTCTTCCCCGAGACCCTAACTCTGGAATTCCCAATGGGGTGTGGTATTTTTTACGACGGATTTCCATAGAAAATCAAATTTTGAGTCGATTTTATACTGGTGAATTTTTTTTATACGGGGCACCGTTTCGCCGCAAATCGCTAAAGATTATTTTAAGAAAATAAGCAGTCTAAAACTGGTATTGCAAAAATAAAATAAACTTTGAACAAAAATATGAAATTAAGGCCTTCCCCCAACTGGTACGACGAGCGGCGAGAACAGGTCGAATCGGAAGGTTTTCTCCCGAGAGGCTCAAATCGTCGACAAGCCCGTGATGAAACTAATATCATTTATGTGCTGGCTACGGTGGAAGCGTATCCTCATCGGAGTATTCGAGACATAGCCAGGGATACCCACTTAAGCATTGGAACGCACAGTGGAACGAATAACGTATTCTTAGTGGAAAAAAGTCATATCAGCGAATCATCAATTTCGGTTCACTGTTAATAAGAACGATGTTCAATTAAAGGATTTCATTAATATTATGAGCTTAATCGCTTTGCAGCCCCAGTGAAAAATAAATGAAGACCCAACAGTGCCCAGATCCAATGTGACTGAAATAATTTTTTATGGAAATCCGACGATATAATCCAATATTATGGATGAACGACATTATTGCACATAAGTAGTGGTTTTCATTTGTAATAGTTAACTATATTTACAAATGTTACTGTTTTAAATAAACAAATTTAACGCTTAATTTTAACTTCATTAATATATTTTTGAAATGCCACCGCGTGACACCGTCTTCAAACCTTTTTGATTACAGACACCAGTATCTATATTAACTTTTCTAGCAAAAATCAGCTGCTAATAACTGCCATTTTAGTAATTATATCGATTTTTCTTCGTGATTCAACTACATTGCTAACCTCTACAGTATAACGAAAAATGAATTTTAAGTGGAAATAAATCATAGCAAAAAATTACATATCACCGAATCCCGTTCACTGTTGAAAAGAACAATATCTAGTTAGAGGATTTTATGAATATCATTGCCTTAATCCCTTAGAAGCTCTAATCAAAAGAAAATGCATCTATATACTAACAATTGCGTTACTGTTTTCAGTGTCAATGCTGGTTTTATTTGAGCCATAGGGACTGAAATAGTTTTTTATTTATTAAGCATTGACGATATCACTATTTGTTAATACTGGATTTTAATTAGCAATTTTATTGTTTTAAATAAATCAATTTATTCTGTAATTTTAATTTCATTACAATATTTTTAACATACCACCGCATGACACCGGTTCTATAATTGTTGTTAACTAACACTTGTATTGTATACTAACTTTACTTGCACATATCAGCTGCAATGGTCTACTATTTTTATAATTTGATGGATTTTCCTTTTCAGGTACAGCTTTAACAGTTCCTCGATTGGAATTTTTTTCCTTATGGAAGAGTTCTAATGAAAAAAAGAACGAATATAATTTTGAACGTATACTGGAATAATTGAATAGATTATACTTTTGGATTATATTTAGAATTATAGTTTTGGTCTGCCCACTCTCCATGCTTGGATTAGGACTTTCGAATGCTTTTTGCACATAAGTGCAAATAAAAAATAAACATTTTCATATTAAGGAATGTGCTGTGAGAATTGAATCTGAGAAGACCGAATTGAAAAATAGAAAAAAAGAAATTCAATTATATTTTAAAAGATAAATGGGGTTAATTGTGGATAGGCCAAAACCCGGTTTTGGGACCTCGAATTTGTTGACAACGATAGGTCGAGAGTATTTGTCCGGATTAATGATTCGTGGCTTATTTTATTGGTTGTAATGAGTAGAAGTTCATAGGAGATTGTTTTAAAAAAATATTTTTTTTTTTACAAAAAAAATCATTGTTTTTCCAAAATATTGAAAATTCATTGTCCTAAAATTTTTTTAAACATTTTTCCCAAACACTGTGACTAAAAAAAATAGAAATTGGAAACAAAAATTTTTTTTCCAGTTAGAAGTGCTATTCGGCACACTGTGGAACGGTGTGGGCCATACTAAAATAACACCGTATGAGGCCGTACCGCATTTCACTTGATCAGGCTCTAACTAATGCTGATAAACTGAGGCTAAGGTTTGTCATTAAGTGGGTATCCCTGGCTATGTCCCGAATACTCCGATGAGGATACGCTTCCACCGTAGCCAGCACATAAATGATATTAGTTTCATCACGTACATCACATATATATATGTATACTTTTTTTTTTTTTTTTTTTTTTTTTTTGATGTAATAAATAAACCCTCTACCGGCAAAGTTACTGGATTTTTGAGGAGGAAGCAAGTGGAGAAGGATCTTTCGGAACTCTATATAAATCAAAATAACATAACTATCATAAAACTCTTAAAACTAAATCCTTCACAACATCACAGAAGCTCACCCACAGACCGAAAGACGAAACCAGGAAAATGGTCTGAACCCACCACTAAGAACACACGTGTTGTGGCAAACAACGACGATGACATCAAGAAACATCTAAAGCACAAGCATCGTGGTCCATAGATGGCCCTAACGGAAAAAAAAAAAAACTCTCTACCATTTGGTATTATTTTATGATGAGGAGCTGGATAGATTTAAAAAGGATGTGGATGATGGAAACGGTTTTGATGAATTTTGGAAAAATTTTCTGCTATGAGGACATACTCATAAATGACATTATGGTCATGGTGTAAGGTCTTGATGAAAACGTAGTAAGAGGCGTTAGTAAAGGTTCTCAAGATTGGAACGATTGTATTCGTTTGATGTTCGAATGTTTTAGTTTCCCCAGCACCATAGAAAAAAACAAACAAACTAAAACTAAAATATTTTATATATTTTCATATACATATAATACCCCTATAAATAAACATATAACTAATTATGAGAATCAAAGGATTTTTAACTTCCAAAAGCACTGGGTGAAAAAAAGCAATTATTATTCTGTCATCTGTTGGAAAAACAAATTAAAATCATTCTCTTGGAAAACACTTCACTTTTAATCCTCTGATGTCAGTTGGATTTTCTCTTTGAACCTTTTTTTTTTTTTTTTTTTTTTCGTTCGGTTTAACTTTTTTTGTTTTCTGACGGTTCAACTTTGATATGATCCCTTTCTGGAAAAAATGTTGTATTTTTATTGGAAATTTATGTTTTTCTTTCGTAGAATTAGTGAAAAATACCCCACAATATTTATAAAATAATAATAATATGTCATAAATAGATTGAAATTTAAAAAGTATTTTGTCAATTTTTGTAACCGCTGACTGTATTAATGTGTAGTACATAAATTTAGGATACTGATATTTATTGATCAGTAGTCTTTCAAAAAAAAAAAAAGTAAAACAAAATAAAGAATGAAAAAAACTGTAGGCTCTAATTATTCTTACTATTTTTTCTTTTTAAATTTTCTTAGAGACGTTCAAACCTACCAATTAAATACAAAAGGCTCGTTTACATGACAGTTATCAGACCTATTTGGACATATGGAGTTAGGCTTTGGGACTTCACTAAACCATCTAATTCATCTCGTATCCAATCCTTATTGCTCGTCACTTAGTCACAAATAACCTTACCCATAAATACCTTAATGTTCGATACGTTATTGATTTAGCCCAAACCAGATACCTATCCTTTCATATTAAACTCCATAATCGTTCTAATCCACTAGTCTCTCAACTTGCTTCCCATTCTATTCCCGATAATCGACCGAGGCGTCTGAAAAGAAGATGGCCGAGAGACCTAAATAGATTTTTTTTTTAATTTTAATCAAGTGCTACTAGTGAGTGGTTCTCCACATGTTATTGACAAGTCATTGTAATAATTTCCTCAAATTTACTTATTATACAGTTGTAAATATCAATAAATAGTTAATAGAAAAAAAAATCTTAGACAACGTTACAGTATAATTTTTACGTTACTTAAAATAAAAACGATAATTAGTTATTATTTTATGACCACTCATAAAAGAATGATCTATTTACCTCTCGTAGCTAGATTCGAACCGGGTCTCAAGAGTAGGCTGTCTAGAGTTCTTTCCAAATATATTTTTAACTTCATAGAATTTTGTATTTATAGTATAAAGTATTTTGTATTTATATTGTATTTCGTATTTAACGTTTGTGCCACGTTACGACTGAGTTAAAAATCATAAATCGAAATTAGGCAAAAATCAAGCTTTGGCATCTTAGCAAAAACTGAATTATATTCAAACAATGACAAGCAATACTAAAGAGATTAATAAAAATTTTTTTTGATTAATAAATGAAAACTTCCATACGAAGAAATAATCTGTCAAAGGTTAACTACTTGTTATCTGGAGAAATGATTAAATGGAAACAATCTAATGAAATCTTCCATTAATTACAAGACAATCCAATATAAAAAGATGAATCATGGAATAGTATGCATTGGGTTGGCAAATAAATCCTTTCGGTTTTTATGTTTATTTTTATATCATTACAGTCCATTTCTTATCTGATGAATTAATCCCTAAGGTGGATTGTTTACTCTGTTTGTAATATATCGACAAACATTTCTGCGAATTGGAACATGGGAAACAATATCATTCATTATCGGCATATTTTGCTGTATTATTTTTAAAAAAATAACCGTGCTGCAGGAGCCCAAAAAAAATTGTTTCAGTGTTTATTGGGATGGTTCCTTAACCGAAAGCACCTTTCAAAATTGGTTATCTGAATTCGTTCAGAAATTTTGACATCAGTGACGGTCCACGGTCAAGAAATTGAAACCAGCTATTGTAGTCAGGACAAACAATTGATTTAACTCTATACTGTTCGCAATTAGCACAATTGGTTTTATCAATTAAAAAAAAAGCTCGCAAATCGAAAGGGTGTTGTTTTCCACCAAGACAACGCAAAAACCTCACACCTCGTTGGTAACTCGCAGTAAATTATTAAGCTTTGGATGGGACCTTTTGCCTCACCTTCCGTATTCACCAGACCTAGCTCCAAGTAGGGTTGGACGATAGTCGATAGTTACTATCAATATATCGATAGGTCATGATAGTGATCGATGATCACTATCGATAGCGTCGACTATCGATGGATCTTTTTTAACCTCAAGTTTTGAAACCATCGAAATTAGTTTTCCGAATCGAATTCGGAATTCTAGAGCTCAAGGGTTCTCTCAAAGATTAAGCCAAAGGAAAGCAGAAATGCTAGTTTTTCTTTCGGGAAATATGTGGCTCAAGGAGCACACTTGACTCTTGAAATTAACTATTTCGTTATTTTTCTTTTCTGAAGATGTGATTTGTTCATTATTGTTGTAACCATGTGAATTGTAAATACTTTTTTAAAATTCAAATAAATTAGTTTTTTCTCTCATCTTTATGATACAATCTTATAATTCATAATCCTGCGAATTTTAAATAGTAAGTAGATAATTGAATTTAATTAAATTATTTGAAATTCTTTATTGAATAGATTAGGGAAAAAAATAAGTAACTATCGAAAAACTATCGATAGCAATCGATAGTTTTCAACCGATAGTATCGGCCTATCGATAGTGCTAACTATCGACTATCGCCCAACCCTAGCTCCAAGTGACTACCTCCTATTCCGATCTCGGCCGAACTCCATGAATGGAAATCATTTCCAAAACAAACAGGACATCAAAAAACCACTTAGATCAAGTTATCCTAAATGATAGTTAATATATCGTAGATTAAAATATATGTTATGCCTATTATATACTGAGTTTTATTTCAATCTCAATAATCGAACGGACTTATTTTCCAACCCAATAATTCTTTGTATGGGAATATTACGGACCGACTAAATAAGGGATTCCAAAAAGAAGTAGCACAAATAATAAAGGGATTGCAGTAAGGAGCACTTTTCAATGAAAGCAAATATAAAAGTCGGGTATGGTATTCAAAGACTAAGGAACTCAAGAGAGATTGGAAAGGAATGACAGTTAGGTATTACAGCTGACAGAATAACAGGAAAAAGACTCCTGTATATATGGCATATCAAAAGGAGATGTGAGAGCTTCTGTGGATGTCGAGATGTATTCAATGAGACAAGGGTCCCTTCAGTTTCCTCGTAAGCCTACCTGACATTACACCATACACCAAGCAACCGCACACAAAGCGGAGAAAATCATAAAGGGGACTGTGTGATTAAGGTGTTTGAAGACTTTATTTTTTCCATTCCATGATATTTTATTTTTTACAGTTACCAAAAAAGGGATATTCCTCCCTATATCTCTCGCCAACTAACAGCCGTTTCTTTAAACGCATAGGCTGCTGTTTTAGAGATAAAAAAAAATTCATAGTTGAAATTCGACAGAAAGTAAGTTTTCGTAATTTTTTTTAGACCTAAGATTGACTTCTATGAAACCAGAGAAGAAAAAATCAAAACAATATGAGTTGTTCGGATTATTCCAAACTTTCATAGAGGTGATTTCCGACTTTGCACTAAAATGTTTAAAAAAGTGATAGTGCTGAATGTATACTATGTTCAATCAAAATGTAATTAATTGTCCATTGGTATATAAGTGTCAATAATTTCATTGGTTGTCCTTTAATGTTCTTTGTTCATAAGTAATTAAAATATTATTATTTTTACTTTTCAGTTCAAGTTTGTGCATGTAGGTTTAATCTTGAAGTCGGTTTTTTTTTCTTCTGAAAAATAACTTTATTTTATTTTAAAACCATAAATCTGCATTGATTTCCGGACAATCCAATAACAATCTGTAGTTTTTAAACTTTAATAATTGTTAACTGTTATTTATCAGTAAAAATAATTAATAATGTTTATAATGCTGGAAATTGATGACGGTTCTCTCGTTGATGAAAAAAAATTAAAAAAAACATAGGTTTATTTCCGACTTTAAAGAGTTCTAAACAAGTTTTAAGTTAATTATTAGCTTAGTTGAATAATATTCTCATCAAGGATAGACTCGAAATTTAGCAAAGTTTAGCAAACGTCAGCAAGTCGACATAAACCCATTAGCCGAAGACCTAGAGTTTCTCCGGCTTTAAAACCATGACAGGTCCCCTCCTCCTTCCTTTGTTACTGACAAATACAGTTCTCTTAGTTTGGAAATCTTTATAATTGGAAACCTGAAAGTATCTGTCTGCTACAGATCTCTCATCTTGTTTATTTTGATATGCTTGAGATATCAACTTGATCCATCTTATATTCGATAAGTAATAAACGGTTCGTGATTTAGCTGCCAAAAAACGTTCTTCAACCTTAGTTCAGAAAAAAATAAGTGACTATTTTCCAAATGTTTAGTTTTTTGTTTTCTTTAATTTTTTTATCTTTCTGAAAAGCATAATTTTTTTTGTGCGTAAAGTAATGTACTTTCTGTGTGTATGTATAAGATTGTATACATACTATGTAAAATATTACGAAATTCATGTGCAATACATTACATAAAATATAGTTACCTTATTGTAGTACAGTAGTATTTCATAAAACAAACTATTTACATTTAACAATACAACGTGCTTCTTATTTTATGGGAACTAGAATGTCAGTGTTCATTTTTCGCATGCTACATACTATGGCTAGGAAGCACTTAGTTTGGTAATTCGAACGATTTGATAGTCCAAACCACCCCCGGTCCGAATTAGTTCGGATTATTGATGTTCTACTGTAACAGATAATTTATAGACAGTACAAATAATTTAAATAAGTAACGATTTGGAATCAAACACCAAAAAAAAATTTTTTTGGGGGAAAAATTGAATTAGCAGAGTGTGAAATATTTTTTGTCTCTCCTGTAAAATTTATAAAAATGGATTGAACTGGTTTTGACACTAAAAGCCATAATTATAGATCCCTGGTGGTCGGGAAGAAATTGATAAGTCGAAATTAAGCACTTTACAGATGGGCATTGTTGATCGTTTTCCAAAATCCTGTAATTACTTTAATAATATAATTTCCACCAAAATAGATTTTTAAAGGCCTTACTTAGAAGCGTAACTTAACCAATTTTTCACAACGAAGATATTAAAAATTCTGATTTGCAGTTTAATAGTTAACTTGTTTTAGAGGTAAATTTTGTTATTTACTTTTTCCTGACAATCACCGGAATACAATATATATATATATATATATATATATATATATATATATATATATATATATATATATATATATATATTGGTGTCCTTCGCGAACTTATTAAATTGTATTATTATAAAAATTTTAATTTAACACTTTTATGTAAAAACTATTTCAATACGAACTAATTTTGAACATTCTTTTCTTTAATTAATTTTTTGTAATATCCCAACAAGGTCTGGATGTCTGTTTCTTACCGTTTACCAACCTGTTCTAGCTAGAGTAGGAATGTCGAGATTTATTCCGCGGGGAACCCTGTGGGGAATGTAAATATTAACGTCCCCACTGGGAACGGAACCTGCTCTGCTTTAACAGTGGGAACTCACATATTCTAAAAGATGTTCAAACTACACGATAATCTATTCAAACAGGAGACTACGAAAATAATTTTCAGTTTTGTTTAGTAAATGTATTATCAATGTTATATGTGTTTAATGTTATAGGCATGAATAAAAAGCAGAATGTATGCTGCTTCTAGTGATGCTATTACTATTGCAATCGGTTGAACACAGCAGTTGTTATGGCCGGTAGAAAATGTTGATGAAATCTCAACTTCAAAATTTTAACCTCCTCAAAAGGGGTAAAAAATCAATATTTATTGATTTTGATAAAATTTTACATATAAGGGTTTTATGGTGTGTTAAATCGAGATTTGAGGTCAGTTTTTCATAAAAAAAAAGTTTCCACTGATTTACAGCGGATTTCCTTGAAGTTTTGTCATTTTTTTAGAGTTTTTGAGCACCCTAAAGCTGGGTGGTGTCTTGAGCATAACAAAAGTATTTTTAAATCAAATACCTTATATAGCTGCAATTAAACGTGAAAGAATCATTTCTCTATCTTGACTGAGAGCTGAGAAAAAAAATAAAACGTGATTTTCATATTTTATTTTTTTTTCTCGGTTCCTAATGCCCATTGGCGGCTATAACTCTAGTTTTGCACTATCATAGGTCCCTACTACCCACACACAAATCGGCATTCAAATCTGTGATTTACAACTGCAAACGTCCCCTTGTCAGTAGAGGATTGTTTCGAGGATAATGAAGAACACCGCTGGAATAGATAAAGATTGTTGATTAGAAGAAATTACGATTTACTTTGAAGATATCTGAGATAAGAACGGATAAGACAGAAACCTCTGCGAGATTTACTAATTCACGGAGTTTGTAAACCAGTTATCTAAACATTAACTTTGCACTAATAATGGATACTTGGTCAAGTATGAAATTGAATTCCTTAAAAGATATTTTAATGGATTTCTTTTTTAATCCTGATTGAACCATAAAAACATTAAAATTTCTTGTTCAACTTTGGACAAGAACAAATACTACTCAATAGAAGTCATAACCTAAAGAAGCTGAATTTTTACAAAAAAAAATCTCTGTATGTTTGAAGATTATTCAAAGCCTGATTTCCCTTATTATCATAATTAAGTTATCCAAGTTGCCACAAGCGGAATATATACCTTAGTTCTGAAATGTCATATAGATGCAACAATGTATATAGATGCAACGTACCCCAGGGATGATCCGTCCCAGGATAATGAAGAAGACACCTTCGTCAGAAGCACCACGGTATACCCCCCAGGTACCGACCTATGCCCACCATGGGATATATGGGACCTTCGTCTTGCCGTGGAGAGACAAAGGACCGGTAGAGCCCCAGGACTAGATGGAATCGACGCGGCGATCCTCAAAAGGAGTTTTCCCTACATTGAAGATGAGCTGCTTGCCATTTTCAACCAGTGTTTGGATGAGGGATATTTCCCCAGTAAATGGAGGATCGCCGATTTGAGACTCCTCTACAAAGGAGGAGGTAAAGACAAGGAGACAACTAAGGCCTATAGACCTATATGCCTCCTCCCAGTAGTAAGTAAAGTCCTGGAGCACCTGATTGTTACCAGCCTAAGACCGGTTCTCATAGCAGCGAGTCACCCACGGCAGTTCGGCTCGACCCGTGGCAAGGGAACTACGGATGCGCTGCTGAGAGTGCGCCATGACGCAGAAGGGAGGGCGGAGAAATATGTTATGTTATTGTTATTTGACATTTCCTCCGCCTTCGACAGCGTATGGTGGCCTTGCGTGCTCCAGCAGTTGCAGAGGTTCGACACCCCCAGCAACTTGTACTCCCTCGTTAGTAGCTACCTAAGTGCAAGAAGTGTGAAGATAAGAGGTAGCTACTACGAGGTAGAGAGAGCGATAGAGAGAGGTTGTCCACAGGGCTCAGTCCTTGGGCCTGCCCTGTGGAAACTAGTGTTTGATCAGTTGTTGGGGGAGCTAGAGGAAAGAGGGTTCCTTGCCACGGCCTACGTCGACGACCTGGCAGTCATCGTGGCCGCAGACAGCAGAGCCAGACTCAAGACCGAAGCGGAGAGGTGCGCCAGTTTCGTAGGAGAATGGTGTGCGGGGAGGAAATTGAGTATGGCGGCAGCCAAGACCCAGGCCATACTCATCAAGGGCTCCACGGATAGGGCTCACCCTATCACACTAAGCATAGGAGGTGAGAGAGTTCGACCAGGTGAGGAGGTAACCTACCTGGGTGTCAGGTTCAGGAAAAAATTTGATCCAACCCCTCACCTGGAGTATCTGAAGGATAGGGTGACCCTATCAATAAACGTACTAAGCAGAATAGGGGGTGCCTTCTGGGGCCTCAGATACCCAGCAACAATGACCATTTATAAAGGCGTGGTCTTGGGTATACTGAGGTACGCATCCCCTGCGTGGAGTGGAAACCTCGCACAGTATAAGAAGAGGAAACTGGCAACCATACAACGACTGGCTCTGCTACGGGTCACGAAGGCGTACAGGACGGTGTCGCATGAGGCAGTGCAGGTGCTGGCCGGAGCGATGCCCCTGGACCTCGTCCTCAGAGAGGACAGAATTAAGTACCAAGTAAAGAGGCAGGGGCTGGACGCGCTTCCGGAGGGACTCCGACAGCGTATCGGCGAGACCCCTAATCAATGGAAAAAGATACTTCGGGAGGATTCCATAGAGGAGTGGAATGGGCGGTGGGTAGCATGCCAGAAGGGCGCCACGCTTAGAAAGTTTTTCCCTACCGTCCAGACAAGATTAGAAGCGAGATGGGTCCTCCCTGACTACTGGGTCTCGCAGATACTTACAGGACATGGAGGGTTCCGGGGAAAGCTCAACAAACATGGAAAGGAAATCGACCCCCGGTGCCCGACTTGCGGAGTCCCAGAAACAGCAGAACACGTGGTGTTGTCCTGCACTGAGATGGAAGGACACCGTGCCAGGATGTCAAGAAAAACCGGGATCTTCGCCCTCGTCGAAGCGGACTTTCCCCGACTAATGGAAGAAGATAATTACCCCCATTTTAGGGAATTTATCTACGGGTGGAAGGAAGTGGTGGGCCCTACGCACTTCACCTTAGGAAGGCCCACCCCCGCGGTCGGCGAGCCACCGCCAGAGGAAGAACAAGACCAGTGACTCTGAGGACTGGAGCGGGACCGGACGGATGCTGTGGACCAGGAGGGCTGGACCAGGCATACCGGACGGATGCAGTCTCGAGGAGAGCTGGATGGTGTGGACCGGACAGATGCAGCGGACCAGGAGGGCTGGACCGGGCTTACCGTCGGTCAGTATAAAAGGATAAAGGTGCGGTCGCTAAGGCGTGCTATGCATGGCCGGGCCGCACCACAGGAAATAAAAGAAGGTGCGGTCGCTAAGGCGTGCAAAGCATGGCCGGGCCGCACCATAGGATTGTACCCCCTAAATAAATGAAGCCTCATTTATAATGTAAATAAAATAAAAAACAAAAATTGTAAATAAAGAGTTTTATTGGCAGCAGCGGCATACATAAAACCCATATGTTGAACCCGCTGCTGCCAAAACCCCGTATGCCTGAAAAGGCAAGGAAGGGAGGAGAAAAAAAAAAAAAAAAAAAAAAAAAAAAAAAAAAAAAAAAAAAAAAAAAAAAGTAAATGTATTATCGCTTATTAATATATAATTAATAAAATTTATTACAATGAAAAAATAGGGAAAATATCCCACCTGATTTTTTAAATTTCTTGGTTATAAGATACTTTTTTTAGGAGAAGTCTCCAAATTCTTTAATCAAGGCATATCAGCCGCATTACGTATATTAAAAAAAAATTAATTAAAGAAAGCAGTATTTTAAAAACAAGAAATTTAAATTTACGAAAATTTTAGTTTATGAGGTTTATATACATCTTCACTGGATTTCGTACAGGTTGTTTTGTTAAAATTCTTGGATAATATACACCATGTAATGTAAAAAGGTTATAATACATTAATTTAAAATTTCGAAGTTTAATTTTTTATTTGATTTTAAATGCTGCTAACTTCCAATTAGTTAATGTTTTTAATTATGCTAATATTATATTTAATTATCCTGTTAATACATGGTTTTAAAACATATCCAAGATAATTTTAAATGGCACAGTTATTTTGTTAAGTTGGGATCTCCTGAAACTCTATTTTATCGACTACAAGTTACAGAAAGAGCGGTTATCACTTTTTTAAATAATTAAACCTCTTTGAACTTCCTTATTAAAAGTTTTAAAGTTCTATTCCTTATTACAAAAAATTAAAAAAGTTCATCCTTTCCTTTATTATTCATTCATTATAGTTAAAATATGTAGTTATATATAAAATCCATTATATATAAAATAGGATGTTAGTAGCTAACAAACACCTGGGCCCGAGTTCGAGTCCTACTGAAGGCTGAAAATTTATTTTCTATTCTTTCGGCCGTGGTTTGACTTCGTTGATGGGAGACTCTCCTGGGGCACAATAAGCCTCTATAAAGTGGGTATCCTTAATAGGGGAAAAACCTGGCGGTTGAGCGTGGTATCGGCCAAATCTCCTCCTTTCTCAACCGTTGACCTAAAAACAGTACTTTGTTACCTGGGTATTGAACCTAACCCTTTATGGATTGTAGTGGTAAAGTTTTAATTAAAGTTTAGAATGTTATACTTCTCTCGTTGAATAAACTCTCTAGATCTTCTGTCACCGATTTTCCTAAAAAATATTCTGATGATTGTATACCAACTAAAAGACATTTTCGTTTAGAAGATGAATAATTCTCTTTTGTTATGCTGAAAATAAATAAACAAAACAATAACTGAACATTGCCCAGTGGTGTCAGTGTAGAAGAGATGACCAGTGAGAATATCACAGTGTTAGGTAATAAAAACCAAAAATAGTGATATAATAATATAGTAAAGAATTGTAAAATAACATAATGATTGTAGAACCTGAAGATGGAGCAACATGACAAGCTCTGAAACATGTAGTTAAATGAATAAAGCAAATGTGGAGTTATGCCTTTTTAATATAATAAGATAAATAATAAATTAAGGACCACGAAGATATCATATGACTTCTGCTTCCGTCTTTATTCTATTCATCCCCACGCCCTTGCCTTGTTCTCTCTTTTACTTGAATTCAGATGTTTTAAGACGATTCCTGATTTTTTCTCTAATTAGGCAGCTAGTTACGACTCTTACGAGGCCAGAATCAAAATACTATTTAACTGCTTTATCCGTTTTATTTTCGGGATCCCGAGAAGCGGCCACATTTTGCAGTTTTATGCGGAGTTAAAGTGGCTCATTCCTTCCTACCGTCGCCAGTATTTCCTGGCATCCTTTCTTTTTCAAATCGTTCAATCCCATCATCCACCTTACATTTCCGAACTCCTTCAACTCAAATCCTCAATTCTTACTCGCCAAACCCGACCCCATCAATCAGATTTGTATACTCCTGCTCATTGCTCAGCCACTTTCTACAGATCTTTCGTAATCCGATCCTCTTCTCTCTGGAACTCCTCATTCAGATCCTGTCCTCCAAAAACTGTCAATAGCCACTTTTTAGTTGTTATAAACTATATAATATAATTATATACAGTTTATATTCAAGAAATCTTTTTGTTTTTGTAAAAAATATATAAATTTTTTGTTACTTTTTATTAATATCTTTTTCCTGCTCTTTTTTTATTATTATTATCTGTTACTTTGTTATGAAAATATTATTTGATTTTAAGGCTCTAAAGGCCCTTGATTGTACTTTATCTTAAGGGACTTATTATTAATATTATATCTTACCTGCATCTACTTATTCAACCTTTTGAGATCCATCCTTACCACGTATCCTAAAAAACTCAGTCGCCTTTTCCTTATAACTGTTTCTTTAGTTCTTTCTTATATTTCACTATTCGATCTCAGTCTGCAGCTTCCTTGAGATGTTTTTGGGCTATAAATTCTTCTTAATATTCTCCTTTCTATCTTCAGAAGCTTTCCCAGGCCTGAGAGATTTGTTCACGCTATACAAAGAATTAACAGTTTATTTCACAGAGGCGTTACTTAAGGAAAACTAGAAAGCCTGTATTTTTTACCGGACAACCGAATAGTTAACAGAAACAAACATCTAATTTCGTTTTTAGAATTTCACCATGAAAAGAACTCCTCAGATGGCCAGACACCCTCCCGCTGCCCTCGTTGAAGACATACGGCCTTTCTAATCGAGGATTGCACCAATGGACAGCCCATTAACATATCACCACTCAGCCCCGAGCCTATCCATTGGCTGGCCTTGGGACTTCACCGACCAATTAGCGATCCGTTTGGAAAGTACCATCGATCAAGTCCGGGGCAGTCATTGTGTTACGCTTCTACAAGTCAGACTAATGACAGCAAGTCTATAGGGGCATACTTTACCATCTGTCATCGAAGAAATCGTTCCTATACGAGATACTCGCTTTTATCATGGCGATCGATAGAGAACTTTGTCGTAACTGTTACGAAGATCAATAAAAACGTTATGAGAATAAAGAAAATTTAGAAAGGTTAATACAAAACTTTTATTGGTTTTTAATTTGATTGGTAATTGGTTTTTTAAATTTGTTTTTTCATTAGGATTATATTTGTGGCAAAACTACATTGCTTCATTGCGTTCGTCTATTATTAGCTCATTATATATTCAATTGTCTTTTAATGAGTATTGCTCATTATAGGTCAGTACCAACATATTTGGTTTTTTGTCTAACAATAAAAAAAAGTATATATAATCTGTGTGGTAAAGTGCTGATGTTTTGAATTGTTTGTATGTTTTTAGAACTAATGAAGAATCTTAAACATTCCTAGCTATCTTTCAAATAAAAATAATTCCAGTAGAAGTAATAAATAATTTATGAATCCTAATTTCAGTCTTTATCCAGTACTAAAAAAAACTTAGTATACCTGCCCTATAAATTTTAGTTACGGTACACTTTGACGTAAAATCGGTTCTATTCGTGCCTCCTTAAATACTTTTCGAAAAAATAGACTTTAACGAACTGTAAATTACTTTTACTAGAAAGAAAGTAGTTTCCCTTGGAAGTTGTTAAAGCCTTCGTTTAAAAAAGTTTTTCCTTAAATCGATGGGCCCGAAATATAGGTCATAGCTGAGCTAGCGAGCTCTGCCGTAATTGATTGGCAACATGATGATCGCTAAGTAAGAATTATTTATCGGGGCCTCCATCCGCTTCCACTGCCTTCCCTCGATGTTCTCTTTTTATATCACCTTACTGAATATTACTTCAGTACTTCATTAAGAATCGATTTAAAATAGTATTAAATCGATATAAAATAAATATTAATTATTAGATAGTCAGTGGAATATTAAATTATTTTATTAATTTATTTTTTTAATCTTCCCTTTATGTATGTTTTTTATATATTGTATATTTTGAGTTTATTTATCAACATTTATTTTATAAATTACAGCAGACCGTCGATTATCCGAACTTATGTTGTCAAAGATGGTTGGGATATTTCGAAACATTTAAAAAAAAATTATTATGCGTAAACATCATCTTTCAACAGTTCACTTTTCGCTTTTTTCAAATTTTTATGACTCAAACTGCCCTTCTCATTGTGAAGATTATGGGCTAATTGATGATTGATTTAGAATTATTTTTGATTCCCGTTATTGTTGATTTCCTTGAAATTAAATGAAAAGATCTCTCGTTTACTTTTTGTTAGCATAAATGATGAAAAAGTGATCATAAAGGCGATGTATACCTCACAAAGAACGATTTAAGACTTACGGTGAGATTTAATGCCAACCAAATGATAAGGAAGGTATTGAGAGAACAAATAGAATGGTCTAATTAAGTAAACAGTTCTCAGTAAACAAAATTGTAGGTACGTTGTAAGGTCCATGAATTTCCGGCCTGTCCTGCTTCCCCTCCTTTAAATGTGCCGGAACCTGCACGCCTTTGCAGATCCATGCCTGCTCACTTCATACCCATCGCCAGCACTTCCTCAGTCCTGTCAGTCACTGTCCAGCCTTCAAGGAAACTCCCCATTTTTACAATGTTCATACTCAAGTAACCGTGCAGTTATTAAATTCTTTTCTAAAGAGGGTCTTACTCCTGCATAATTAAAGAGCGCTTGGATTGTGTATACAGGCAATCGCCCCCCCCCCCCCTCGTATTCCACAGTGAAAGAATGGGCTAAATTATTTAAGTTAGGGAGAGAACGTCTAGAACAGTGATGGGCAAACTACGGCCCGCGGGCTCCAACTTTTGGAATCTGAATTGCTGTCTGACTGCTGCGACTGAAAACCAAGGAAATAGCGCGAGGTTGGAGCTTTCAAAAACAAATGTTTTGAGGATCATTAAAGAAGTTTTGCATATGAACATGGTTAGCACAAGATGGGTTCCAAAAATTCTTTCAGCTGCTCAAAAAGAAGAACGAGTTCACTGCTGCAATGAATTTTTACGCGTTTTTTACCAAGCGACAATGGCAGAATATTTTTTTAAGAAAGAAGGAAATTATTTTTTTCATGGTATAGAAATGTTGCCAAAGCGTTGTATTAAGTGTGTTGAACTTAGAGGAGAATATATTGAAAAACAGTAAGACCAGTTTTTTTCTTTCACCTTTCCTTCTATCCCAGGCCGGAAGCTTTTGGGCCTTACTACGTATGTATAGATGTTAATTTTTTGCAAGTTTTGTGAAATAAATTGAGCTTCCCTTAAGACATATATGGTAAAAATAATTTTGTTTTTCATTTAATTTTTTTTTAAATAAAATTATATTCCAAAAAAAAAAAAAAGTTCCAATTATTGAACTTTCCGATAATCGACCTTCCACTGTATACGAATGGGTTCAGCATTATCTATTTTGCTTACAGCGTTTTGTTCCATATTTTTAATACGCTTTTATTAACTTCACATGTATGTAACGGAATCATGCATCGTAATTTTCACCAATTTCCAGCTATCTGATAAACTTGAAAATTTGCACAAGTTTCAAGGACCAATGACAATACAATAACTGCACAACTTAGTTTTAATATTCTTACTTACAATTAGTCCAGTCGAAATACCCACAAACAGGGGGTCTGCCTTGCAAAAGGTGGAGTAGTTAGTTTTATGATTGAGTATGGTCCAGGTGGGCCCTGAGTAGAAAATATTAAAAAATATGACTACATTTGATTAAGGGAAATTTTTTTTTTAAAAAAACCCAACATTTTGGCAATTGTGCAATTGTGCATGGAAAGACACCTGTTAAGCTGAATTTAATTTATGCGTTTAGCCACAATCGATTTTCAAAATCGACTAATATCGATAACTTTCTCAATAAGTTAGTTTTGGTCATGTTTAAGAGTCTACACATACATGAACGAATTCGATCAAACCAGTTCCCTGGATTTGCTACTTGTTATCTTTCCTTAATAAAATTATAATTACCAAGATATTTAGACGGTTAGCTCCTCGGACCATCCTTTCTCCTCAATCGACCTCCACAGCCACCTAGGACCTCGACAAGATAGCTCAGGTGATATGGAAAGGTGGAAGGTCCACTTACAGAGGAAGGAGCAGGTTCATGAATATTTGATCGGTGAATTAATACCGCGATCCCTCCCCCCTCCCACCTTCAGCCGAATCTGCATTCATTTGAACACCTAGAGGGACCTCTAGCATTGTCCTCTAGAGGCAGAGCCTAGTGATTATAGCCGAGGTAATAGGGCCGCTCGTTTAGTCCTCATCAGGCTAAGGACGGGGTTAAGCATCCCGGTACTGACCATTATTCCGCATTGCGATCATTGTGACGGGAGGTCTATGGTCTCGAAATTGTGTGGTCGTGTGATAATCAGATCTAGTTCCGCATAAAATGTGGCGCACATATGTTTACATATTAAGCGTCCTGCAAGGTCCAACTCAGAGTTCCCCAAACTTTTTTGTGTCGTAGACCCCTTGCCATGTTTTTCCGTGTTGGGTAGACCCCCTACTTACCTGATATTGATTTCCTGTAAATTTCTAACTGTAGTGAAGTTTAGTGTTAAAAACTTAAAGTAAAAACACATGTTAATTTATACATTTATTAATTGAATTTAAATTAAAACTACTCAAAATAAAATTTCGTATCTGTTATGTAAAATATACGTAACATTAAATAAACATAAAATAAACTATAAATAAAATAACATAAGCTATAAGTCAATATTTTTAGTGAGAAGGATGAATCTGATGCTTTAATAATAAATTATCAACATTTGGCGTCAATTTTGTAAGGGTTAATCTTAAATACCCTCGGCTAATGATGTCCAGTCTGTTTCTTTTTTTCGTTAGGAGATTGGTAACAGCGCTGAACCCCCTTTCCACTAGGTATGACGATGGAAAGGAAATTAAAAATTTCCTCGCTATATTCCATAATACGGGATAAATTGAACCTTAAGTTCTTCGTTTGTACTTACTTCAGTCAGTTCCTCTTGTCCTAATCTATATGTTTTGATATTATAATATCTTACTATCGTATGATGTAAGTAAATAGGTACTATCAATGTGTGTTGAGATCCACTATCGTGGACCCCCATTTTCATTTCATAGACCCCCAAATTTTCTTTCCCTGACGTAGACCCCTTGCAGGTTGTCATAGACCCCTAGGGGTCGATATAGACCACTTTGGGAATCACTGGTCCAACTCATGCTTCGCATTTATTCCCGGATTATCTTCTGGAGCATCTTAAAAAACTATGGCCTTGGCAAATTCTCAATAGATACCTGTCGATAAAAAAATAAATAAATAAATAAATAAAATTTTAATTTTTTTTTTTTTTTTTTTTAAATAACAATTTATTGAAATTTACAACTGTACAAGATATATACATCAAGTAAATGTGCTGTTAACTATAAGAATAACGTGACAAAACATGAAAAGTACTACCCATCAGTAGCACTTTAATAAAAATTCTAAACTAGAAGGTCTCTGAGCCATCTTCTTTTCAGACACCTCGGAGGATTATCAGGAATGGAGTGGGAAGCAAGTTGAGAAACTAACGGATTTGAGTGATTATGGAGCTTACTGTGAAAGGATAGGTATCTAATGTGGGCTAAATCAGCAACATATGGAACATTAAGGTCTTTATGGATAAGTTTATTGGTGACAAAGTAAGGAGCATTGAGGATTTTACGAAGGATTTTGGATTGTAAGGATTGGATACGAGATGAATTGGATGGTTTTGTGGAGCCACAAAGCTGAACTCCGTAAGTCCAGATAGGTCTAATCACAGTCATGTATATTAGTCTTTTGTAATTAATTGGGAGCTTTGAACGTTTGTCTAATAAATGTTGAAGTAATCTGTAACGACGGGCAGTTTCTTGTCTTTTTAGTCTTGTATGTGGATTCCAAGTAAGACGTTTGTCCAAGTGGAGTCCAAGGTAGGGGATCTGTTCAACAGGGATTAGTGGAATATCATTAAAGGATACTGTAGGACAGGAGGTCGTGGGTTTACGACGAAGGGTAAAGGTTATTTGGTGAGATTTTTTTGGATTTATTTTGATTATCCATTTTTGACTCCATTCTTGAAGGGTTAAGATATGGGATTGGAGTGTTTGGGAGCGGTGAATGGATCATTGTTTACTGATAACACTCATGTGTCATCAGCGTAAGTGGTGAGGACAGTAGTAGGATGAGTGAGTCAGATGTATACACTGTGTAGAGGATGGGGCCTAGGATACTACCTTGAAGAACCCCGGCAAATTGGGTAAAGAGGGAGGAATAGGAATTTTTATGGTTTACTCTGAAAGTTCTATCACTCAGATAGGAACGGATAATAAAGAAGTATGTTGAAGGAAGGAATTTGCGGAGCTTGTAAAGCAGTCCTGGGTCAAAAGCCTGTTCCACGTCGAGAAAGGCTCCCGTACAGTACTTTCCGCGCTCCAATGCGGAGGAGACAACGTCCACCACACGATGGCATTGGAAGGGAAATAGGTCGGTATGAGGATGGGAGCTCAGGTGGCTTTTTGGGTTTTGGAATCATTTTAACAATGGATAATTTCCAGTAGTCAGGGAAATATGTGGTACGGAGCACATTGTAGCATTATATAGGTATGTTAGGAATTATTTTTGTCATAATAAAAGCTAAACAAAAATGCAAACTTTACAAAATCCTAGAAACCAAAAATGTTGACACTAACCTAAGGAGGCAAGGTATATAAGCGGAAGGGCTTATTTACATGAAAATATGAAAATGTTAGACCCATTTGGTCACAGGGAGTTATACTAATTATTATATTATACCAATTATTATAACAATCCATGCAATTCAAAATCCTTTTGTAAAATCCTCAATGCTGCTCATTACGCCACAAAAAACGTATCCATAAAGAACTTAATGTACCATATATTCCTGATTTGGCCCAAATCAAATAAATTCATAACAATCCTTTTATAGTAAACTCCATACCCACTCGTATCCACTAGTCTCCCAACTTGCCTCAAACTTAATTTTCGATAATCCTCCGAGGCGTTTGAAAAGAAGATGGGCAAGAGACCTTCTAATTTAGAACTTTTATTGAGGTGCTACAAGTGAGTAGTTCTTTACATGTTATTGCAATCATTTTCCTTAAATTTACTAGTATACAATGTATGCAGTTGTAAATATTAATAAATAGTTTTAAAGAAAATATGACTATTAAAGTTGGAATTCTACATCTTATTATTGTATGCTCATTATGTTAATGTCCTTATATATTGTCCTTATTGACACCCCAAACAGTTATTGACACCCTATCTTAAAAATTAGAAAAAAAATCATAATATTTCTTTTCAACCGACTTCAAAAAAGAGGAGGTTCTCAACTCGTCTGTATTTTTTTTTGTGTGTGTATGTTATGCGATTACTCCGTCAATTCTGGATGAATTTTGATGATTATTTTTTAGATCGGTAGGGCACACTTCAGAGGTGGTTCCATAAAAAATATTTTGAAATCAATGCAGCACTTTTAAAAAAATAAAAAAAAACAGTTAATAAGTGATTTTATTAACTGTTTTTTTTTGATTTTTCTTAAAAAGTGCTGCATTGATTTCAAAATATTTTTTATGGGACCACCTCTGAAGTATGCCCTACCGATCTAAAAAAGAATCATCAAAATTGATTCAGAATTGACGGAGTAATCGCGTAACATAAAAAAAAAAAAAATTAAAAAAAATACAGTTGAGTTGAGAACCTCCGTCAATTCTTAATCAATTTTGATGATTCTTTTTTAGGCCAGTAGGGCATACTTCAGAGGTAGTCCCATAAAAAATATTTTGAAATTAATGCAGCACTTTTTAAGAAAAATAAAAAAAACAGTTAATAAAAATCACTGTTATATAACCTTACATTTTAAACATATTTATGATTATGAAGCAATTTCAATTATACAGACAACTCTCGATCGATGTGTCAAACTTCGATAAGTCGAACATAATCTGTGTACTAAGTACATTTACTCGTAAATTTCACTTCAATAAATCTATTTCAGGCAATGTAAGTTCAACTGAAAATTAGGGTCAAAAGACAGAAAAAATACACTCACCACTAAAAAGTGAAAAATAAAAATAATTTTTAGAAAAAAAACAAAACCGACTTCAAGATTAAACCTACATATATAGAACTAAAAAGTAAAAAATAATATTTTAGTTGCTTCGAAACAAAGAGAATTAAATGACAATCAACGAAATTATCGATACTTATATACCTATTCACAAATGATCAGTTATGTTTGGAGTCGGTGCCAGCCAAGGAGGGCACTTCAATCCTGCATTTGCAACAAACTTTTGAATGGCACGAGGAAGCGGTGTGGCGGTGATGAGATAGTGAGCAATCTTTACAATTGCCTATTCTTTTTTCTTTTTTTTTCGGATTCTGTTTGTTTTTTTTGTCACCGACTCCAAAAATAACTTATCATTAATTGTGAATAGGTATATAAGTATCGATAATTTCGTTTATTGTCATTTAATTCTCTTTGTTTCAAAACAATTAAAATATTATTTTTTACTTTTTAGTTCTATATATGTAGGTTTAATCTTGAAGTCGGTTTTGTTTTTTTTCTAAAAATTATTTTTATTCATACTACAACTCAACTGTGTAAATTTACTTTAAATTCTGCCTGTATTTTAAAATATATCTATAGGGCATCAACTGATTTTAATGAGTTATTGTCACTATCTCATAAAATACATTCCAGTAATAATATTTGGTGTGAACCTTCTTGCTTGGTTTAAAGTATAGTAATTAAGGAGAAATGACTGCAAATTTCTGCTTTATTGAACTATTCTTTCTATGATTATAGTACAAATATTTCCCAATATTTCCTTAAGGGTGTCAATAACTGTATGGTTTACCCTACATTGAACGATATTTTCAACTATTTACGCGGTCAACTAACCTACTCCATTAGTTATTAATTAAAGGTGGTAGGGGGGATATATATTGTTTTAATCAATAATTTGTTTTAGATGACTGGTATTTAAAGCTAGTGAGCAATGATTCAGTATGATTCAATCGGCTGTTGTTATTAAACCGTACAAGGCACCAGGCGGTACTAAATGCCTTGAAGACATTGTTGGAGACCTTACAAGCCCTGAGGGGGCGGGGCCATTACAGGCCAATTACAGAGCCCGTTTCATGATCTCTAATTTAGATTGGAGAGGTGGATTTGATGAAGTGGCTGAGAGCACCTTGTGGTAAATGTCACGGTAGTGCTCTCGAGAGGGCGGCCTTCCGCTCTGGTCATCGGCCAACATTCTCATAGTTCTTGACCTAGCTTCGCACTTCTTCGTAAACATTCGTATCGAATGTAGTTTTTGAGATCGCTATGCGAGATCTGACGTACGAAACCTCCTTCGCCTGTCCTTCCTCAGGAGTAATATATCAGATTGATAATCTTCTGTTATAATTTGTTTTTTTTCGCGTCATTTTGCAAATTCTGCAATCTTTATCTATTCAACTAAATAAAGTAAAATATATTTTAATATTTTTACAAGGGCGATAAGTAATATGTATTGATTTTTCAAGAAGTTAACATTCATGCATTGATTTACTAAAAAATCAAAGTAATAAAATAGAATAAAAATATAATATAAAAAGTCAATAAATAAATAAATTGATACAAAATGGATTAGGTTAATAAGCAAGACATGATATGGATACACAAACAGCTGTCGAAATAGATAATAACAGCAAGCTGGCTGGCTATGAGAATTTAAAAAAAAAAATTAGAAATACACAACATAAAAGCAGAATTAGCTGCACACAGAAAGAAAGTGATTAACTTAGAATTCCGAGGTGCAAAGAGACATTTTAATTTTTTTGTTTTAGGCATTTATTTACTAGAATATTTAGCATACTTATTTATAATTTAATCACTCTAAAATTTAAGCTAAATTAATGCTTTAGGCGCCGAGATTCATTTTAATATCTTTAATTCACCTTGACGCAGAGCAAAAGCAAGGAATTAAAATTCCATTGCAACATTTTTTTTTCGTTGTAGTAATAAGGTTTAGTTTGTTTACTAGGTTTTATACCACAATTAATTTTAACCTTTTTTAAATTAACAATTAATAAAAACAATATTCCATATCAATATAGCGAAATAGTTTACATCACTATATTGTACAGAAGGTGTGTCTATGATTTTATGCAGTATTTAATTTCTCACCGTAGTGTTTGTATATGTTTTGGCTTTATGTAATTTATTTTCAATAAAGAATAAATAAAAAAATTTGTATATGTTATTTATGTTGACCGACCCATAAATATATGATGCAAAAGTCCAAATAGGCTTCTGTGAATTAGGTGCTCTGATAGTTTTTAGTGAGGACCGTGTACATCGAATGCTAAATAAATTAAATTAAAAAAAAAAATGTTTTACGTCTGACGATTTCATTTGTTATGTTATTGTTCCTTTCATTTGATAAATGTTATTCTAATTAGCTAATTTAATCCAAATTAAATTTAATGATACATCTCACTATCGCTAATAATCTAATCGATATAAATCGATATTTTAATTAGAGTCGATATCATTACCGGCAGGCTCCGTAGAAAATTTCCGAAGGCGGATTGATAAATTACCATTGAATGGAAAAGCATCAATCATTGAGAAATGTCCAGGCAGCTCCTCGAGATCAATCTTCTTCACAATCTTCATCTTCATCTTCATCCCCCCCCCTCCCACCAAGATATTTTTATCCTGTCTTGTTTTCATCCCTTCGCAAAAGATTAAAAACAGCAAAAAACAAAACAAAAGGTGTTTACTCAGCTTTTAGGTCAAGGAGAATTACTGTTAATAAATAAATACACACCTACACAAGCCACCTTAACACTTCAACACAACCTCAACGAGATTCAAACTTGGTGTAAGAAATGGAAAATAAAACATAATTATGACAAATCACTTCATATTACATTTACACTAGGACGCAAGACCTGCCCGCCTGTTTACATTGACAACCAACCTTTACATCAAACTGAAAAAGTGACATACTTAGGACTTACGCTTGATAGAAAACTGACATGGGGCCCACACGTCAAGACAAAAAACAGACGTTACAGTTAAGACTGCGACTTCTATACTCAGAACTTCACAGACGCTCAAAACTACCTTTAAAACAGAAACTTAACATTTACAGTTACTTGCTAAAACCCATCTGGACGTATGCATCTCAAATGTATGGACCGGCCAAAAGAACACAAATTCAGAAAATTCAAACATTTCAATCGAAATTCCTAAGACTGATAACAGACTCCCCTCCTTATGTGTCAAACGATACGCTACATACAGACTTAAGTATTCCGACAGTTAAGACCCATATTCATAAACTTTATCGACAATTTCATGGAAAACTACGTGGACACACTAACGAACAGATACATAATATGGCAACAGTACAAATTCCTGACATAACTCAACGGAGGCTGAAATTGAGCTGAGATTGATCTCCTAGTCTAATCCCTAATAATTTAGTTTCACGCCTGGAGATCGTACCACTGGGTGCTGACTCCCTCATGCCTGATCATATCTGTTGTTTCAATGTAACTTCACATTCACTAGTTGTCCATTGTGTACAGTTGTGAATAAAGTTATTATGTAAAAAAAAAAAAAAAAAAATAAATTAATAAATACACACACACATATATATAATATATATAAAATATGAACTATTTGTTACGGTTTTATCACTTAAATAAAACATTCACTTTATTGCCTAAAGAGTTTTTTCGATTTAATGATTATTTTTTTTTTTCTTCAATTTTCCTGTATATACACGAAGAAATCACTTATTGTTCTGTATATAGGTCATCTATATGTGGGTTTTATTGGATTTAATTTAAACGGTTTTATGGACTGTATTTATGAAAGGCGTGTTTGATATTGAAATCTGCCATCAGAAACTTAACGACTTTTCATATTCATTTTTTTTTTTTTTTTTTTTTGCCATTAAATGAAAAATTCTAAATCACACGTATCACTTTATTTATAACTGTATACAATATAAAATAAAACACATCAAGTAAAGTTGATGATAATGCTAAAAATGACATCATAATTGCTTATAAAGCAACTACCCATTGGTAGCACTTTAATAAAAGTTCTGTATAAGAATATCGAGTCCATCTTCTTTTTAGACGCAAGTTTAGATACTAGTGGATTTGAATGGCTATGGAGTTAAATATAAAAGGTGAGGTATTCGGTTTTGGCTAAATCAGCAACATATGGTACATTAAAATCTTTATGAGTAAGCTTGTTTGTGAAAAAGTAAGGAACATTCAGGATATTTTTAAGCATTTTGGAATTGCAATGATTGGTTACGAGATGAATTGTGTGGTTTAGTGGTTTAGGTCTCAATTATTTTTAATTTTTTTATCCACATTTTTTTTTCTTTTTTTGAAATTTATTACTGTACTCGTCAAGTAAATGTGGTGATAATGCTAAAAATGCCAATTGCTTGTAAAGCAGCTAGCCATTGGTAGAAATTATAAAGGTTCTATATTAGGTCCCGAGGGCATCTTCTTTTCAGATGCCTTGGAGAGTTATCTTGAAAAGAATGTGAATCGAGCTGTGATACCAATGAATTATAATGGTTATGGAGTTTGCTATGAAAGGATAGGCATCTGGTTTGTGCTAAATCAACAACATATGGTTAAGATCATTATGGATTGTGTGTGTATATGTGACATAATAAGGAGCATTGAGGATTTTAGGAAGGGTTTTGGATCGTAAGGATTGGATACAAGACGAATTGGATGCTTTAGTGGAACCCCAAAGCTCAACTCCGTATTTCCAATAGGTCTATTTACTGTTATTTAAATGAGTCTCTTGTAATTAACCGGAAGGTTTGAACGACTATTAGGTAAATGTTGAAAAAAAAACCTGTATCACTTACAACCCATGAAGGGTCTCGGGTTCAGTACTTGGATAGGCTGAACTGTTTCTAAGCCAACGGTTGTGAAAGGAGGTGATTAGGCCAGAATCCACACTCAGCCGCCAGTTTTTTTTCCCCAATTAAGGGTATCCACTTTTAAAGAAGCTGGGTGTGCCCCAGGAGGGTCTCCCGATCTCGAATTCGATCCACGACTGAAATGATAGAATATAAATTTTCTGCCTTCAGTGGGACTCGAACTCGGGCCCGGGAGCATGGTAATAAGTGCCATACCCACCGAGCTACCGCGCCTAAATGTTGAAGAAGTCGAAAACGACGGGCAGTTTCCTGTCTCTTTAGTATTTTTAGTGGATATAAGTTAAAAGTATTCAGTCCTTGGTAACTTAAAAGTCCTTAGTAGCGGATCTGTTAACGGGAATCAGCGGAAAATTATTGAAGGATATTGCAGGACTGGAAATTGTAGGTTTACGACGAAGGGTAAAGTTATTTGATGGGATTTATTTAGATTTATTTAAATTTTCTAATTTTGACAATATTCTTGAAGGTTTGTGATATGAGATTGAAGGACGATACTTACTATTTATTGTTAATAGACATAGACTAGAATAGAATTGGATGCTTCAATGGAGCCCCAAAGCTCAACTTCGTATCTCCAAATAGGTCTAACAGTCATGTAAATGTCTTTTGTAATTAATCGAAAGGTTTGAACGTTTTGAAGTAAATGTTGAAGTAGTCGAAAACGACAAGCCGTTTCTTGTCGTTTTAGTCTTGTATGTGGATTCCAAGTTAGTCGTTTGTCCAAGTGGAGTCCTAGGTAGCGGATCTGTTCAACAGGGATTAATTGAATATCATTATACACCCTTTAAACATATCGATAATAATCGCTAAACAATCATCGATAGTCTCTCTGTTAGCTGCACTGGTACTCGAGAACTTATAATCTTCTAGACTCCTCCTTGCCCAGACCGGCCCAGATTAACAGGTCTTTCTTGATAACTGAAGAGAAATTTAATTACGTCGGTTAATTAAAAGAGAGTCCATTGACTAAAAGTCCCTTCATAAGTCGGGTAGTCCCCAGTGAAGGGGGGAGGGGGAAAACTGCTTCATAAAGATCCGAGATAAAAGTAATTCAGATTCTTTTCTTAGGCAAATTCTAGAGGATCTCTCAGCCTTGGCGTTTCGTTAATTAAAGCTTTTTATGTTGTTTAAGAATGTCCTCTTAATAGTAAGCACTTTTGGGAACGTTATTTAGATTTTTATTTGTTCAGTATCAAATAACTGCGCAATATTAAAATAATTCTTTTTTATATGAAATACTTTCTACGTTCTAGATATTTCTCATTTGAGATAGCTAAGTTGTTAAACAGCTTGGGGTTTATTAAATACTTTTAGCTTCATCAATAATAGACCTTAACCCTTGTGACACAATAGCCTACTAACTATTGTCTCATCTATTTTACTTCTATCTAAAGTGTTAACCAATTCTATTCTAAATAATTGTCTATTAACAATGAATAGTAAGTATCGTCCTCCAACCTCATCATAAACCTTCAAGAATGGTGTCAGAATTGGAAAATTAAAATAAATCCAAACAATTGCTACCTCCAACATACTTCCTTATTAATCTCAACTTTTCCTATTCTTCTCTCTTTACCCAATCTGCCGGTGTTCCTCAAGGAAGTATCCTAGGTACAATCCTCTACACGGTGTATACAGCTGACATCCAGACGCATCCTAGCCCCGTCCTCATCACGTATGCTGATCAAACTTTTATGTTATTAGTAAACAATGAACCCTTCATTGCCTCCCAGACACTCCAATCCCATATCATAAACCTTCTAGGATGGTGTCAAATATGGAGAATCAAAATAAATCCCATAAAATAACTTTTACACTTCGTCGAAAACCTATGACTTCCTATCCTATAGTACCCTTTAATGATGTTCCACTAATACCCGTTAACAGATCCGTTTCCCAAGAACTCCAACTAAACACTTTTAACTTAAATCCGCATAAAAGACTAAAGAGACAGGAAACTGCCTGTAGTTTTCGACTTCTTCAACATTTAATGGATAGACATTCAAACCTTCCGATTAACTACAAGGGACTCATTTACATAACAGTAATTAGACCTATTTAGATTTATTGGATGGAGTCTAGCTTTATGGCTCCATTAAACCATCCAATTCATCCTCCATGCTCCTTACTATTTCACAAACAAACTTATCTTAACACCCTGTCCCTGATTTAGCCCAAACCAGATACCTTGGATTTCGTAATTAACTCCATTACCATACAAATCCACTAGTATCTCAACTTGCGTTTAAAAATATAAAACTTGGGTAGTTGCTTTACATGCAATTGACGTTTTTGCGTAACATCACATTTGGGCCATTTTCAAATAAAATTGCAATTAGCTGTCCCTTTGCCACAATAGCTGCGTTTTCAGAGTTCATTTGTTTAAATTAATGTAGGCTTTAGAACTTCAATTTCAAATGCTTGATAAAGACACAGGTCAAGTTGCCAACTTCTAATCTTCACAAAAAGTATAGGCATTTTTTTAAAATGTTATTCCATCTGTTATTTCTTGTTCAATTATGAGTACATTAAATAAAAATAGTACGTTTTTTCTGAAAATATGATATTTGTGGGTTAGAGACATGATTTTCTTAGTGCCCGACTATTTCCGAATTTATTCATTTGATGTACGTGACCCGCTGTAGAAAAGTGTGGTTTGAGAATGGCGTCATATTGTAAGCAGTGCTTAGGTATTGTAACTATTAGCAACCAAAGGTCAATCCTGCTGTGTTAGCCGACAGAAGACGATCTCGACTTCAAAACGTGGAGAGTACCTTAACTAAATTTGACATAGGTTACCATTGTTTTCTCACATTGATTCCACTACTTTCAATACAAGCCTTCACATTTGGTAGTTTAAGCTCTACGAATATTTCAATTTCATTATATTTGAAAAAAAAAAATTGTAGTTAAATATTCTTTTTCTAATTACAGTTCGTGAAATTTGACATACGTTACTATTGACCTTTACCTTAAAAAAATGCGAAACGTATGATGAAACTTCGGTAACGTACGTTAAATTTGTGGTCCCATTTGTTTATTTCTTTACTGGAAACTGAATAAAAAGCATAATTCTGACAAGTTGAAAACCCGGTAACAAACTTCAAGTTATTAAAGATTTTTTTCTCTTAAAATTCAGTTAAAAATCAAGGAAGTGGAAATTTGACGAACAGACTCAGGTACATATTCTCAGGTAATGTGGTAACAGCGTAGTATGACAACGAACATGATTAAGTAACTTCTTTTTTTTTTAAGGTTGCATGGATTTTTTGGAAAGTTAAATTGCCATATTATTTGAAAATCACCCATTTACTGGATGCATTGAATTTTATATTGTATACAGTTGTAAATTTCAAGAAATAGCTAATAAAAAAATTCAATTATTAATTAAATCCTTAATGCTCCTTACTTTGTCACCAATAAACTTATCCATAAAGATATTAATGTTCCATATGTTGCTGATTTAGCTCAAACCAGATACCTACTCTTCCATAGTAAGCTCCATAACCACTCCAATCCACTAGTCTCCCAACTTGCTTCCCAATCCATTCCCGATAATCCCCGGAGGTGTCTGAAAAGAAGCCTAGAGACCTTTTAGTGTAGAATTTATTGAAGTGCTACTAGTGAATAGTTCTTCACATGTTATTTACATGCCAGTGTATTCACTTTCAACACATTTGCTTGTTGTAAATGTTTTTTATACAGTTGTAAATTTCAATAAATTTATAAAAAAATAAAAATTATAAATTATATTGATTGTTATTATCATTATCTACTATATATTTGTCAAATACCACTCACTCATTTAACACGAAATCTCAAAAACCACCGAGTGGATTGGAATGAAATTTCATATGTGGCTTTCTCAAGGGCTGTAGGTGCTCGCTAAAAAAGGAATTTTAAAAAATCGGCCTAGATCGCTGCTAATTCACGAAAAATGCGATTACAATTTTTATTGGATGAATAATAATATATTAATTGTCATATGGTATTTGAAGATAAGCTAAGTTAAAAAAAATAGGTTAGATGTTTAAGCTGCACACTTTGACCACTAATTAAGTTCCTTATAGTTGTAAACAAACAAAAATACGATCCATGTCGAAACTTTATAATATGGTACTTTCTGTGAACTCATGGTGGCTGCAGAAGTGTACCCTTACAAGTTTGAGTTGTTTCGTGATGAGAAGCTATTAAAAGACTTATGTTAAAGAGGACGTTAAAAGACTTATGTTCTCTGGTGATGTCATGTAAGCCCAGTTCCATGTACATATTCCTTACGAGCAACCCACCAACATTGCTTCAGCAGTAGCTTCGTCCCCAACTACTCTTCCTTCAGTTTTCCGGTCACAAGATAATCGGCTTTTCTCAACCAGGCCCAAGTTGTATTTTACAAGTTGTACCTAACATTTCTGAATTTCATTCATTGAACCTAGAATATATAGCATAAATAGAAACAGAAAGACTAAACTTTATTCGAAAAAATAAAAAAAAGTTGAGAAGTTGAGACTATATTTATTTAAAGTATGCTATATGAAAAGCTGATGGTCTGGTATCAGAGCTGGGTAAGATGGTAGTGCTGCCTCGAAGCTTCACTGGAGGACTATCAAAATAATACAAAATTAACTTTTGCAAATTACCAAATTTACTTATTGAAATTATTCTGAGAATGGAATTCTTTAGGTTTATTTAAGTTATAATAATTATCAACGTTAAGCTTAACTTTTACTAATTTAAGTTGTCCTTAATCCTAATGATATTAAACCGTAGCGGAGCAGGGTACGTTCAGCTAGTAAATTATAAATGTAAATTCTATTCTACTTATGCTATATCCATTCCTGGGCTTCCGCACACATTTTTCTCCAATCCTCTCTATCAGCGGCCACGTTCCTCCGATTCTGGATATTTAGCCGCCTTATGTTTCCTTCCATTTTACATATCCATCTTTGCCTGGACCTGCTTCTTCTTCTTCTTGTTCCTCCTGGTCTTCCGGTCCGCATTTTCCTCGGCAGCCTTTGAGGTTCCCTTCTTTCTAAAAGATCCAACCATCGCAACTTAGCATTTTTTTTTATTTGTAACAGCAGCAAAATCTGTTTCATCATAGAGTTCGCTGAGCTCTGCATTGCTCCTGATTGGCCACCTTTGTTTCGACCATGTATCATGCGGAGGACTCTCCTTTCCCATGCTAGCAGAGCTTTTTGATGTTTCTTTTGAGAGTCCATATTTCGCTCCCATACATCTCAACTGGCGATTACTACTTTGACTCTTCGGGAAAGGCTTATAAAACAGAGAGCTTTCTCCATCCCATAATAAAATGTTTATTTAGCCCCTACTTCATTATTCTCAGTTTCTATGGTTCCCAGGTATTTAAATTCCCTGAAGGTAGGAAAGATGTACTCTCTTATTGTTATATGTTCTCTACTGTAATTTGGGAAGCTCGAGGTTTCCATAAATTTAATTTTGTGGTTTTCAATTTAATGTATTGATCGTGACCCATCCTCTTTGCTGCTTATAATTATGAATATCTAGTATTTATATCAATACTGGTTCAGGATCAAGCATTACTTGATATTAATCAGAAACAGCAAAACCGAATAAAGTTTTAATAAATATTACATTGTAAGTAATAACATTTAATCTATGAAACAAAATGTCTGACTTTATTTAATATATTATGATAAATTCCTTGGACAATGTACTGCTAGGAAACTGCTAATAGAAGGACTAATGTCCTATAAATTGTAAGTTCCCTTTCTCATAAATTAGTCTACTTACATTAGCCAACATAAATTCAGTCCTGAATAATTGATATCGTTGCGACCTTAACCTCAAGGCGTGTTAATGTTCTCCGCACTACGGCCAGGTGTAGGGAACAGTTTTTTATTACTGGTATGCAATGTTGAAATAAGCTATTCTTTACTTATATCGCGCAATAAAAATTAAAAATGTACTAACCAAAAAAATGTATTATTATTATTTATTTATTTACATTTTGGTGCCATGTACCACCACATTTGGTTAGAGGCACCATACTCAGGTTCAGAACTATAATTCCTTGTACAGGTTTGTTTCTTTTAAAAATTGAATAATGTGTTTGTGGAGATACGAGTTGTTTCCTAGTAGTGTTACAAAAAAAAATTTGTTTAAGTTGAGAGATTGAAATAATACAGAAAAAAAAAGAAATAACAAAAAAACAACACGATTCCAGTAATCTTTCATATCATGATCATATCTGCTTGTCACGGAATAAGAGACCAATAATTTCATTTAAATGGATTTTTAAAAAATTAAGAGAAGAAAAAGTTAGACAAAATTCTGAAGCCTACTGGATTCATCCTTTAGCAACATTTCGACAACTTCTTCTTGTTCTTTCCTTTGATCCTAAAGTTCCGATTTCGTGCCATCTTGACCCTTCTTCTGCACCCCACTCCCGCCTCTCAAATGTCTTTCTAAGTTCTACCTTCCAAGTCTTCCTGGTCTCTAAAAATAGGGTCTCTTTCCCTCTATGAAATCTTAGTAGGTACTTTTAGGCATGCTATTTTCTGAGAGACGTGTACCACCTCAGACGATTTTCTTTTACTATACTAAATTAAATAAATTAAACTAATTTATTTTTTATCTCGAGTTTAAAAAGCGATATCGACATGATTCTTGCACCAAGATTTTTATTTTTGATTGTGGATATAAGAAAAAATACAGTCGCTCCATAGATTTTGGGTTAAGGTAATTAAATTCTAAAAAAATGATTAAATTTTCAACCAAACTACCTCTATAGATTTTTTAACACAAAAATTGACGTCAGATTCTAATTCAGCACCCTCAAAAACATTGAAAAACGTTTTATTCAATAAAAACAAAAAATATCATTTTTCACCCTCTTCGAGGGGAAGAAATTTTTAAAAAGATTATTGGTTACTTTCCTTTAAATAGCTAATACTTTGTTACGCAATTCATTCATTGGTATCGCTGGAAAGAGGAGAGCCTCAGCTTTCATTTGATGTATATCAATGTAAATTTAGATCAACAAAAACCTATTAAAAAAATTGGCAAATCCGAAAAACATATTTATTTTTAACATTTGTTTGAAACCAGATAGGAAAATGAAACCAAAGACATTTCAAGAGTATTACTACCCTATATGTTGTATAAAAGAATGAAGTTGATACGTTAAGCGTAATTCATGTTTTGTCAATTTAAACAAAAGTTGCCTACCATTTGGTCAGGCAAATTTTGAAGCTTACGAATTTTTATTTTTATTTTTGAATGAAATTTTGTATTAAAGGGTTCTTTTTAATGCTGGATTCGAATCCGATGTCGGTTCTTGTGAAAAAAGTATATTGAACGTAGTTCAATGAAAAAATGATATTTTTTGTTTTTATTGAATAAACGTTTTTCAATGTTTTTGAGGGTGCTGAATTAGAATCTGACGTCAATTTTTGTTTTAAAAAAAACTATAAAGGTAGTTTGCTTGAAAATCTAATCATTTTTTTAATAATTTAATTAACCTAACCCAAAATCTATGGAGCAGCTGTATTTGTTTTTTTTAATCCGCAATCAAAAATAAAAATCTTGGTGCAAGAATCATGTCGATATCATTTTTTAAATTCGAGATAAAAAATAAATTAATTTAATGCTATTGGTCGGAACGGCAAAACACGTGTCTAATATTTTTTGACCAGGAACCTCCAAAAAAAATTTCCAACAAGATCCATGAGAGACTGAGTGTGTCCTCCCCTTGTTAGTCATCGTTGGCATAAGTCAATGTAGAAATAAACGTGCTTTTGTTAACTATATTTATATTAGAATTGGTAAATGTTTTGCCACATTATTTGCATATTTTTTTATCGAAGGTTAGTTTTGATAGTTAAACATTCATCAGTTTTAAAAATATACAAAAAATTTCAAAACATCAGCTCTTAATATTTTTTAAAATGTAATACCAGAAATCAAAAATGTTGATACTCATCTAAGCAGGCGAAATGAAAAGGGCTTCTCAAAGATATAGCGAACTGAGTGTAAAGAGACGTAATGATCATGTAGAGATGGTTAGTCCTTCAGAATTTCCCTACGTCTTGTTGGTTTTTTTTCCATTCCTATTGGAAACAACTTTAAAATGGACCATTGGAAATATGTATCTGGTCATTTAAACAAAAAGCTGGATTGGTTTTGTACGGTCTAATTATTTCTGTTGATTCACAAATATTTAATTTTAGACTATTTTCTACGTGATCAGTTTCACTCCCGAGTCTGGTTGAATTAATGGCTATTTTTTATTTAACTGGACAGCGGAGTTGAAATTATGATTCTTATTATTGTAAGTCCCTTGTATGTTTTTTTTTTTTTTTTAAATTTGATTTAATGATCGTCCAGTTTTTCTTTATGTTTCCTTCGTGATTTCTTAACTATTCATGAAGCCAACTTCTGGGAATCGAAGCATCTTTCCGTCTCTCTAATCCTCTTTGTTCTTTCTCCGACCATCTGTTCTCGTATTCAATTAAATATTCAGATCAGTGAATTCAAGAATCACAATATTTGACAGTAGACCTTACTACTTAAAAATAACCTTGCTCAAGCGGATTTGAAAAAAAGCCATTATTCATTGAACCGGTTAAACAACAGAAGGCAGGTCTTGAAAAATATATTCGTGTTTGTTAAAAAGATGAATAAATAAAAGAAATTAATCCTTCAATAGTTCAAAGATTAAGGGAGATATATATATAGATATATCAAAGCCATTTGGAATAACAGGGTGTGTTCATGAATGCCAATCGGAGCAAAACCTGTTCTCAATGTGACTCTGTATTCAGAAGTTAAAATTTATTCCATGTCTGTGGATAGTTCAACGTACTTCCATATTTAAAAAACAAAATTTAAGTAATTATCATTAGCGAAAGCAATATAACCTTTAAAACATTGATTATAAATATTGTTTTGGGAATTTGGAGATGAAATACATGACTAACAAAAAAAAAAAAAATTTCAAATATATATATTTTTTTTGTGGTAAAAGGAATAAATTTCTATACGGTTAAAGTATCGCTAATTTTTGCGATAAAACTGTTAATGATAATGCCGTCAAAATATATTTTAAAAAATTATATATATTTAAATTAATGTGACTCCTAATGGTGAAAATTAGAATCAAAAGTTCACATTTCGTAACTGAGCTTGGTAGACGTTCAATAACTAAATTTAGACATTTTTTTCGGCTTATTAATTTATCTCTTTGTTAAATTTTATTTTATTTACAAATTTATTATTCTTACTTAAACGATTATTGGACCATATTTAGACAGAAAATCGAACAATTCTATTATTTTTAGTTAATTTATTAATAATTATTAGAGGTTATTAGGGCCAACATGACTTTGATTGACTAGGCTGAGGCGATCATTGTTTCGGTTAGAATACGGATGGCGTCGGCAATGTTCAAGGCACTTCGTTTATAGCTTTACAGTCATCTGCACATGTAGCTACAGGGTTTTATTGATCTGTTTTTGTTTTCTTTTTTTGCAAACGGGGCGGTACGTAACGGAATGTTATTTTAGACAATTTACTTTACTTAACTTAGATAGTTAATTTTGAAATCTGGATTTCAAAATAGCCGAAAATCGTGTTTATGGGACTTCCGTATATAGCGCAATGATTTCTTATATGTAATTGTACAAAAACACGCATGTAAATTGCTAAAATATATGCAACCTTTATAATTACATTTCTTTGAAGAATTGATATTTTTTAATTATGACATAAAACCAAAACTGTAGTTTAAAAAGAATTAGTAGGTTATTTTTTTTAAAATAATACTAGTTTGTTGTATATATTTCTGAAAATTGATAAAAAAAAAAAAAAAAGCTAAAATTAAAATTATAATAAATAAAGGTTATTTTATCATTTCAATCAATTCAATAATAAAAAATTTTTGTTTAGAAATTCAAATGAATAAAATTTGCGATAATCGCCGACTACAAAATTAGCCTACTTGTAGGCCTATCTCTAATTATCAAGAATTTCATGAGAAGTGAGTTGAGAGGCTATTTGATTAGAGAATTTCCTATAAAATATAATGTATCTGATTGTGCCAAAATCAGCAACTTGTAGAATATTTATGATCTTTTTGAATAAATTTTTTTTCTGACAAAGTAAAGAGCATTGAGGATTTTTCGAAGGGTTTTAGATGAAAAGGATTGGATATGAGCGGAATCGAATAGTTTAGTGGAGTCTCAAAGCTCAACTCAGTATTTAAATAGGTCTTGTTTGTGATTGTAGTCATATTTGTTCATGTGGAGACCTAGGCAGTGGATTTGTGAAATCTATAAGATAAATGGGGGTCAGGAAGTGAACTAAAAGTAAAAATCAAGTATTATAATAAGAAAGAAACAAATAATAAGAGATAATAGATGAAGTATATACAACTAAAAGAAAACACAATAAAGATAATTTTCATTAATTTTTTAATCTTTTATTAACAGAAAACAACTGTATTAAAACAAATAGGGGAAGGTGCTGTACCTGTGGTCAATGTTCACTTGCGTTATTTATCGGAGTGGTTATTGTACCATTAAATAAGAAATTTAAGGGGCTATCGAACCCTGGTGTCTTTATTTTTAAAAGTTATTTTTACTTTTACAGAGAATAATGTTTTGTAACTCACTGATTAGTGTCCATAGGTACCTTCCCCCTTTGTACCCGTGGACACTAGTGGCTGTACCAATGGACATTCATTTCTTCATAGGTTTACAGGGATAATTGAAATGATATTTAGAGAAACACATCAGCAATATTGTTTTATAAAATGTACTAAACAAAATAGAATATTTAAACAAGAAAATTCAACTTGATTATTAAACTAGAACGCCGAATAGAAAGGTGAAAAAAATAAATATAGCGTTTGAAAGTAAATAGAAACTTACAAAATATAAAATAACTGGTTGAATTGGTCAGGATTTGGAAGAAAAAAACTTAAAAATGATAATTTCTACTAAACTGTCGATCTGACAATCTTGAAAACACACGTGCAACTGCAGGGAGATGATTGCAGCACTACCAATCTAACAATTTCAATTTCCCTCCTCCCACTCTCTCTTAATTAAAAATGTCCACTGGTACAACTGTGCTTTAGGTACAGCACCTTCCCCTACATTTGGTAAATAAGCGGATTAAAATGAAGGGAAAAAAAAAAGACATGCTGAAAATGTGTAGAGGGACTACCCAATGGTAGTATTCTAATGAAATATTTACAAAAGAAGAAGATCCCGAGGCCATCTTCTTTTCAGACGCCTCGGAGGAATGCCAGGAATGGAATGGGAAGCAAGTTGTGCAACAAGTGGTTTGATTGGATGCGGGAAGAATTCGATGGTTTGGTGGATTCCCATAACACTATATCCTAAGTCCAAATAGGCCTAGAGTTTTTTTTGTAGTGAATTGGGAGATTTGAACCATAGTCGAGTAGGTGTTGTAGTAGTCGAAATCGACGTGCAGCTTCTTATCTTTTCAATCTTGTATGAGGGTTACAGGTAAGTCTCTTGTCCAGATAAAATCCAAGGTATCTTATCTGTTCTGGTTTCATTTAATTTGTTTTAAATAATCCTATATATGATGTAAAAATAATTCCAAAAAATATTTCTCAGTGCTATTTGGTCAAATATTCAATTGTGTTACCCCAATCGCTTATTACGTCGCAATATATCCAAAGCCATTAACTAGACCCTAATGTCCAATATGTAAGTGATTTGGCTCTAAACCAAATTCACATCCTTTCATAATAAGCAATGCATGCATTAGTGTCTCATTTTGCTTTCTACTTGATTCCTGACATATCTCTGAAAAAGAGATGGTATCGAAACCTTCTAATATTCAACTTTTATTGTTACTGTTTGTTTGTTTGTTTATTTCGTTAAACGTCACTTGGGATGGGACGAAACTGCATAGTAAGTAGGTCAGTCAAACTGACGTGGAACGGAACGAAGACTGGAACTGGTTCTAATAGTGGAACGGAACGTAAAATCTCATTCCACTTTTAAGTTGGAACGGCCCTTTACTAGTCAACAGACCAAGACTGAGATGGACCGATTGAGTGGCAAAGGATGCGTTGTCCATCTTTGGAGTGAGGAACTGGAAAGCAGCAGCAAGACACCGAGATGGCTGGCGGTCCATGCTACAGCAGTTCTTGACTCACTATGAGTTGTAGCGCCGTTTTGATTTGGTTGATTGAATTGAATGTTCTTTAATTTTTACAAAACAATATTTAAATAAAATTTCACGAAAATAAACTGCTCATATTTTGACATGGATATATCTTTTGGCTAGTTGTCTATACTTTTCTGCTGTAAAGATTTATTCACATTCAAAATTGTAAAATTTTATTTTTTATTTATTTGATTACTATTTTAGGTGCCGTGTACAACAACTCAAGCTGGAGGCACCATTACATAACATTTGTCATTAGACTTCTAAATTAGTCGATACAAATTGTTTTCTTTGAGGAGGGTAAACAGTTTTTTCCAGTTTTCGGGTTTTAAAGCCTCGCAGTATCCTTGGAGATGCAACGAAGTCCTGGAAGGTAAAAGTCGGGTGCAATCCTTGATAATGTGATCCATTGTCAGCAGGCAGTTGCTGCATTCTGGTAATGGATTGCCTTCAAGTAGGTGTCGATGAGTCAACTTAGTGTTTATTTCGTTTAACGTCACTTTATGCTGCTATGGCTAATCGGACGATGCTACGGTGGGAGTCCTAATTTTTGTCTATCTAGGTATACTTAGGATAGGGATCTTTAACGAGTACCTGATATCGCACAGGCTCGGGACCCCCATTTTACGTCCCTTCCGAAGGACGGCATAGCTATGTCATCTGCCGGGCTGCAAACCCGCGATCTAGGGTTTAGTAGGTTACTATGCTAACCACTACACCACAGGTGACCCCATTGTTACTGTTTTTATTCCTGAACAATAGCTGCTTTGCGTCTATTCATTTTCCCTATTTTTTTTTTCTTTGATCAAGTAATTATGTATACACTTCTAGGAAGTTATAATTATTAAATCAAAATTCAATGAGTTATAACCATGAAATCCAAAGTAACTTATATCATTTCTACGGTCATGGATCTCTTTAATTAAGAGCGCAGCTTTGCACTAAGCGTACAACTCAGAAGGACATTAAACCTTAAAGGTCCTTGACTGGTATTTGCTAAGGACAAGAGAAAGAGAAAGCCAGCGAGTGCCTGGAAGGCATCTGATGTTTCTCGAATGGGCTTGATTGAAGTACTTTCCAGGTATGACCTATCCTCAAGCTGAGATATAAAATATTGCTAGAACTAGTGCAGAGAATAATAAAAATATTTAATTTATTGGAATTAAGTATATTAAAAAAACTTAAAAAGAAAATATTTGTTGAATGTTGAAAGTGTCAAATGAATTTTAAATCACACAACCTAACCCTTCTAGATGAGTAAATAGTGTTAGAATCAGCAAAGGAAAACAATGTAGATAAAATGCAGATAATAATGAGAAACATTGACCATATGATTGGAAATACGTGTTTTACATGTAAAGATCATTATTATCATAGGGTTCTACAGAAAATAAAATTCTACCCTCGTAGGTCAGGTTTGAACCTGCTTCACTTTCAAGAGGATACTTGTCTTTCAACGTTTGGCTATATAACCCTTATTGAAACTTTCTCTAATGAATCTCAGGAATTAAGTAAACAAAACAAAAACTGGACATCAAAAATGTACAGTTATATTTTCAATAGAAATTTAACAAAAATAAATAATTACAAATAAAAACAAATAACATTAAATATTGAAGCTACCTCAGTACAAGTTTAAACCAGATCCAAATCTTTTAGACTTCCTTCTTATTAAAAATATTTAGCCATTTGACCCGCTTTTTCAAGTGCGTCAGCACAAAGTTTTTCAAATCGAAATTTTTCTCTTCCGCTGTGAAAGAGCATCTTTCCGAAACATTAGTAACATTTTTCTAGCAGCTTTAGTCATAAGATCTTTTTTTTTTTTATATGTATATTTAAGCACCTGAATCGATGTATAATAATTACATAGATATGTAAAATAAATCGTTATCCGTCTTAATCTCCATGATTTCGAGACTATATTTTTACTTACGGATTGATCCTCAAGAACCTTATTAAATATATATTATATATATATATATATATATATATATATATATATATATATATTAAGGTTAAATAAAATAAAATGAATGGTTCCAATCCACAGGTTTCTCGTTACTAAAGAACAAAAAAAAGACTCGATGCCTGTGACCCTTCACCATGCGTTGTCCCTATCGTTCCTCCGCAGCCACCAATAAAATATTTTAATCAAATAATTCTATTTATATAGTTGTTTTATTATATTATGCCATCCTGTGATATATTTTATTTATAACAGTAAAACCAAAACTTAATTCCCTGATTTACACGTTTTCTTAGTTTTCTTTTTAATTTATGGCCAAACTCATAATTCTGGTTTTAGAACTACAAAATCTCATAGTAGACTATTCTAATATTGTTTTATATTTTTATAGTGTATCCCCTAATATCACAACTTAAATTCCATTATTTTTTAAATATTTTTTATTTGTTCTTAAATTTAGCGAAGGCTTACACTTAGCTAGACGGTTTTGTGGATATCTTATAATATAAAGATCACTGTTCCTATTAATTTCTTAAATTTGCGATTGGACAATGAATCTATTCCTAGTTTAGAAAAATGAATTAAAAGCAGCAGAGACATGAAGAAATGTGCTTGATTATTGGTTTTAGACTAGTATTTACCAGCTATTAGTGGCTGGTAACCTTGACTACTAACGTTAACTTGTCCTATGAGGTCAACTTGCTTATTATTTAACAGTCTGGTATTTAATCTTGTGCGAATATTCTCAGTGTAACATCGCCACTGAATGTCGCTATTTAACTGTAACACTATGTTTTTAACTAACACTCCATCACATTAAAACATCCAAAAGGATGATATTTTGTAAAACTTTGTCTAGATACATTATATTTTAATGATATATGTACCAATGTACTATTTTATTCTGAATAAAGATGTTTTGAAAAAAAAAAAAAATCTTGTGCGAATATTCTCACAATAAAAGACTCATTAGATTCAAAGGATATAGGTAGGTACATTAAGAATCCTCTATAGAAAAACAAAAGCAGTTTCTGGCTGATAATTATTATACAATAAATGCAATTAAAAATTCAAAAACCTCAAGTACTCCTTGAATAGGAAGAACAGTAGTTCATGGATATCTCTATCTATAGTCTGCTGCTTTTCCCAATTTTTACATTTAAGAATTAATTAATTACTGAAATTACTACGGATTTTTCAATCATTGATAGAAAGCATCCTCACATATGGCACAGAAACATGGTCCCTCACCAAAAGTATTAGGGATAAATTAAATGTAGTCGAGATGGACTACTGGAGGAGGTGTATCCAGAAAACCAGGGCAGGTCGCGTATGAAAGGAAGATATAAGGAGGAAAATGGAAATTACAGAGAGCGTGACGGAACATGTTATGAAGAAGAAATTGATATGGCATGGACATGTACGTCGAATGCCTCCTTTAAACCTGAAATGGTTAGAAAATGGAACCCTCCGAGAAATAGAAGGAGAGGACTACCAGCAAAGAGATGGGAGGATGAGATAGCGGAGGAAATGGCAGGATGAGGTCTGAGGGACGGTGATTGGTGGGATAGAGAACTGTGGAAGGAGAGTTTGACCTAACGGAAACCCAATGAAGGGAAAGGCCGTTACAAAGAAGAAGAAGAAGAAATTACTACTAATAAGTTTTGGGTTCAGTACTTAGGTAAGGATGCACTGTTACTTGGCCAACGGTTGTGAAAGGAGGAGATTTGGTCTAAATCACGCTCAACCACCAGGTTTTTCACCAATTAAGGGTACCCACTTTGTAGAAGCTGGATGTGCCTCAGGAGGGTCTACCGACATCGAAGCCGAGTCACGACCGAAATAACAGACAAGTGCCTTACTCATTGAATTACCGCGCCTCCACTTAAATTAATAATTAAATTAAATTAACAATAATTGATTATTCGGAATAAACAAACTTGAAAGAAAATAGCAGGTTCAAACCTGATTTTTTTCATTCAAACCATTACAGCTTCTAAACGGTAGGTCCTAGTGACAAATGTGATAAAACAAAAAAGAGTATCCATTAAATTTCTGATAAGAATTTTGTCGTCAAATTTTCGATCGAAGCAACATCAACAAAGCAACACATTTGAGGTTGAAAAATACGTTACAACATTAGTTTTTTCATTCAGACCAATATAACTCCTAAACGATAGATCCTAGACAAATGTTATAACAAACAACATTTATCTGTTAATTGCTAATGAGGGAACTAGCTTCAAAATTTCGATCCCAGCGCGTGTCAGATCAATGTAAAAAAAATAAATAAACGTTACACAAATATGTATAGACCCCCACACATGTCAAAGACATATCCTTGTCAATACAAAAGTATGGAGGGTAAATAAAAAATATTAATGGTGCCAAATAATAATTTTGAGAAAAAAATATAAACTTTTTATTTAAAAGTACAGGCGAAAAAAAAAAAAATGCGTCAGGTGCTCTTATTGGTTGAACATGTTTCTGGTGTCTAAATTATACATATTCATATAATTTCAAAAAATCTCTATTCGATTCTTTGTAAGGGATCTTCGGGTTTTGAACGAGCAACGGGAAGCAGCTTACCGGATATAGAAGATAGGAGTTAACAATTATATGATTATCGAAGGAGTGGAGTTGATAGTAGATAAGAAACTGCAGTTGTGTTGTATCTGCCGTGGATCGGCTCTGTAAAGTCGTGACCTGACCCTTCAATGGGGGAGCGTGATCCTGACCACATCATCTCCTTGTATAACCGTTGGTCAAGTAAAAGCACTTCCTTGTCAAGTACCAAACCTCGCCTGGTTTCTAGCTTCTTACTATTTTATACATACATAATTCATTTGCTAAGTCCTATCATTTTGAAGGGTCTTTTAACTAACTGTTAACTTTTATATTTATTGATCATGGCTATATCAGTTTAGAAAAATGTTTTCTTTTTACATTTAGCTTCTCTTAAAAGCTACACTGATTCTTTCTCGTCTGTAAAAGATACAAAATCGGGCAATATTCAGGATCTTTTTTGTAATTTTTAATACTACTATTTATTGTCCATCAAAGTAGATTGTAACATTTATCAAAATAAAATATTAAAACAACTTTTTACTTATTATGTATTACTTTGCATTGAAGAGTAACAAAAACATAACATGTGTGCTGTATTATAATTTATAAGAGAGAGAATGAGAGAGAGAGAGAGGGAGAGAGTGTGTGTGTGTGTGAGAGAGAGAGAGAGAGAGAGAGAGAGAGAGAGAGAGAGAGAGAGAGAGAGAGAGAGGGGAGAGAGAGAGAGAGAGAGAGAGAGAGAGAGAGAGGAGAGAGAGAGAGAGAGAGAGAGAGAGAGAGAGAGAGAGAGGGAGAGAGAGAGAGAGAGAGAGAGAGAGAGAGAGAGAGAGAGAGAGAGAGAGAGAGAGAGAGAGAGAGAGAGAGAGAGAGAGAGAGAGAGAGAGAGAGAGAGAGAGAGAGAGAGAGAGAGAGAGAGAGAGAGAGAGAGAGAGAGAGAGAGAGAGAGAACTATTTATTGCCATTTACAACTATATACATTATATACAATAGGTAAATTTAAGAATAAAGATTGCAATGACATGTGAACAACGTGAAAAGAACCATTTCAGGAAGGATTTTGTATTGTGAGGATTTGATACTAGAAGAATTGTAAGGTTCAGTGATGTTGTAAAGCTCAACTCCAAATGGGTATAATTACGGTCGTGCAAATAGGTCATTTGTATTTAATTGGAAGCTTTGAACAATTGTCTTGTAAATATTGGAATAATTGAAGAATAATATTTTTTTTTCATTTATTGATATTTACAACTATACAAAACACATACATCAAGTAAATGTGTTGATAGTGAATACAATGGCATGTAAATAACTTGTGAAGAACTACTCAATAGTAGCACTTCAATAAAAATCTACACTAAAAGGTCTCTAGGCCATTTTCTTTTCAGACGCTTCGGAGGATTATCGGGAATGGAATGGGAAGCAAGTTGGGAGACTAGTGGATTGGAGTGGTTATGGAGCTTACTATGGAAGGATAGGTATCTGGTCTGGGCTAAATCAGCAACATAAGGAACGTTAAGGTCTTTATGGATAAGTTTATTGGTCATAAAGTAATTAAAGATTTTTCGAAGGATTTTGGATTGCAAGGATTGGATACGAGATGAATTGGATGGTTTAGTGGAGCCCTAAAGCTCAACTCCATACGTCTAAATAGGTCTAATCACAGTCATGTAAATGGGTCTTTTGTAATTAATTGGAAGCTTTGATCGATTGTCTAGTAAATGTTGAAGTTGTCTGCAGTTTCTTGTTGTTGTAGTCTTGTATGTGGATAATATTAATTTAAATATTAAGACAGTTGTAGTGACAAAATAATTTCACGTTATAAAACGAGGATATAAATAGATACATAAATATTTGAGCTACACCCTTCTCGATAAGTCAACGACACTGTTTGTTTTGGGCGTTGTCCTATTAGGAGGATAGCGACGATGAGGACTACAAACACAAAGATATCCTTAAGGTGTCCTTATCCTCAAGGCAGATGCCCGTATCCATTCCTTCCCGAGGAGACATGACTCATATAGAAACATAACTCAGAGCGATACAGGCGGGCCTAGTTGTGTAGGTTTGATAATTGTAGCCGACCGGAGAGGTGGGTGTTCCTTCCTCAGCTAGCCTTGGCCCACTACCACTGCTGTGCTTCGCTTCCACTCTCTTCTTGTTCTCTTCAGCCTTGTCTCTAGTTCCTAGTTTGTCAATAGCCTATCATATTACTCATACCTATATATGTATATATCTATATCTGTAATATTATATAAAAGGACAAGCCATTTTTCGTTTGTGATCACTACCCGCGAAAACTACTAAACTGTACCAAATTTTAACCACATCATCTTCATAGTTCAAGGAAGGTTTAGCGATCATATAATTTAAAGATTTTCAATTAATCAAACGATCCATTGATCGTTTAAGATTTTGATTCATCAAATCAATTAAAAAAAAAGATAAATACGTAGTGCACAGTGAAGTTTGATAATAGACCGATAGGTGGCGAGCACCATTCGAGAGATGTTACAAAGGTACCGTGTTATATAGAGCTATAAATTTAAGAAGAAGGAAGAAGAAGAAGAAAAGTGAACTTTATTCTGGGACAACTTGTCCCCTAAGAATGACAAATGAGTACAATACATGAAACAATTGTCTGGCTATGATAATTAATTATAATAAATAATAATTATAAAAATTGATTAATAATTAAATTATGAGTTACAAAATAAATGAAGAAATATTGTAAAAGGATACATCTTATGTGTTCTATTATAATGTATATAACATAAATATTCATGTTTTACATTTGCTCGGAAGGTTGAAGATCTAGGAGGTAAAGAAATAGATGATATTTAAAGGAGGTAAGAGTGTATTTTTTGTATTGATATGGGCAATGAATTCCATAAAGAGAAAGCGCGGATAATAGAGGATTTTTTGAAGGATGCAGTTCGATGTGTAGGAGTGTACAGGTTGATGGGTTTGGTTCTAGTATTTAAGAGGATGGAGGAACGCAGGGTAAGGAGGTCATGGACATAGGAGGGATTTTTGGTTTTCAAGGATTGAAATATGAGTGCACCTGGGAAGTATTGACGGAAACTGGGGTAAAGCCAACCAATTTCCGAATACCTGTGAGATATGTGAGAACGTCTGGAGTACCCAATAATAAATCTAATAAAACAGTTCATTAATCTTTTACATCTCATTTCAATCATTTATGATAAAATTTACTTATTTTCAATTCAATTGTTATTAAAAATGCTCTAATTATACGGAGCGACATGTGGATCCCACTGCAGTTTAAAAATCCACCAATATGTGGCCATTCTGCAACAGAGTTTGCAATGGTAAAACTATTAAACCAAACTGTACCATATTTTAACTACATCTTCATAGTTCTCGGAAGGTTTAAAAATTATACATTTTACTATCATAGTAATTTAAATGTATAGTCTTCAGTGCTAGAAACGAGGTTTGCCAAACTGTCATATAATTTTATGGTTAGAAATTAAAATCCAACCAGATGAATCGATAAAATTGTTTCTGCAAAATTGGATGTCTAATTATGCTTTTACGTGCACTTCAAACACCTAATCAATGCAATTTTATCCAGGTTAAAAATTACTGCCATGCGTGAAAATATCATTGAAGAAATAATGCTAAAATTAAGATTTTTGTTGATAAACAAATAAAATTCAATTATGAGTTGAAATATTCTAAGATCTTTATTTGTGTGAGCGGGCGTAGCCGCGACGAGGTATGCTAGTTATTACATAAAAGGGCAAGCCATTTTTTTGTGATCACTAACCTACTGAACTAATCTATATTTTTACATCATCTTCATAGTTCAAGGACGGTATAGAAATAATAAAATTTACATATTTTTATTAAATAGTTGTTAAAATAACGATAAATATGTAGTGCTCAGTGAAGTTTTAAAATTGACCGATAGGTGGCGATCACCATTCAAGAGAGGTCACAAAGATATGGTGATATATAAAGCTAAAAATTGATAATAGAATTTACCTAAATCTATTACATTGTTATCAAAAAAGCTCTAAATATGAGTGACGAGTGGATCCCGGTGAGGTTTAAAACTAACAACACTTTAATCTATTAACATTAATCCAACCAAATCCCATCTAGACACAATCAACTGTGGAGGAAACCTATGGTTTCGTGCCCTACACTATCCTTTAATGACATTCCTTGAATCCCTGTCGGACAGATCCTTAGGACTCTGTTAGAAGTTTCTTACTCGGGATCCACACGCTAGAATAAAACGGCAAGGGACTTTTAAAAGAAAAAAATTAATTAGTATGTTTTTTATATATCAACATCTATTGTTTGACTGCTAGAATTCATTGCTTGTTAGAATCCACATGTTGATTTTGCCGAAATCAGATGCTTATCATAAGCACTAGTGTCTCAACTTGCTTCCTATTTATTTCCCGATAAGGAAAAGACAATGTCCTCAGGACTTTCTGATACAGAATTGTATTAACCCGTTAACGGATTTTCGAAAACTTTTCTTTTTTTTCCTTTTAATGGCTATAGCCACGCTAACCCCCAAGCATGAATCATGAAATTCAAGGTTAAATAAAGGACATCAGATGATAATGAGTAAGATTATACGTAGGACATTACGTCATTTATTTAGCAAAAGGCAATAAATATAAGTATTCTCCAGGAGACGTTGCGTGTTAAAGAGATAAAACCCTAACAAAGGGCGGAGACTTGACAACTCTTTGATAAGTTATTATGATCATTACCCATTACATTTACTTGACGTATTTTTCTCTTTTATCGGACTGTCCGAAAATTATTTCCAGGGATTCCGGATTATTTCCATATACTATGTCCATTACCAGATACTATTGCACACAAAATAGGAGATTGCACATTATTACAACAACAGTTAGAAAAAAATACCGCGATCCACAGAAGTTGCTCTAGGGGACTCGAGAAATTCTATAAACAAAATTATGAATCTTTTCAAAGTACTATCACTTTACCATACAATATAATACGAAAATGATGATACAGGACGAAGAAAAATACATTTTCAACATTTAAATGGTAAGGGCGTAATAACCTGGAAGTTGATCGCCCAAATAAAAACCTTAATCTAAATCCGAAAGGTATTGCAGATTAGTGTTTTTTATTTTATTTTGTTTTTTTTTGTTTTTAAGTAAGAAAGGAAGAAATGAAAGAAAATATGTATGATTTATATTTATAGAACAAAAGCTCTAAACAAAAAGTCAATGTTTTTATGTTATATTTTTTTCTTTTCTCCTGTTTATATTCTGAATATTTATTGTTGAAACATGTATACAATTTATTTTGCATAAATAAAAGGCATAAATATTTCATTTCAGTGTTTTTAAAATAAAACTATAAGAGAATATTAGGATCCTAAAAATATAATTTTAAAAAAAAGTAGAAGAAATCATTACTGGTTTCTATCGAATTTTGATCATTACATATTTTAAAAAGTGGACCAGGTCAAAAAAAAAGTACTAGTCAGTAGGCTAGAGGTCTGTAGAAAAAGGCGGTTGAGGCAGAGACTCATAACTAAACTCCAATTTACGACAAATCTTTTTATAGCTCTGATTTTATTTATTTTTGGCGTGCGTCCTTTGCTAGATATCTTTCAATTGTCTTGAAATGGTCAGTTTCTTTCGATTTTCTAACTCTTATTATCTCGTATGTTATTAATATCGTTATCTAGGGGAAAAGTGCTGCTACAAACCACAAACAAATTTGAGAGGTGAAAAGAAGAGAGCAGAGTAAGAAAGTCGTGAATGTAAGTGGATTTTTTTTTTTAATTTATTTATTTTTTATTTTTATTTTTTTCGAATGGGCCAGACGTGCCAATTTCAATTCTTTCTTCCTTGTTCTTTTCTCTTCTTCCAGTATGCTTTCATCCGTTCGCCATGTTTCCTCTTTCTGTCCTCAGACCATTTTGCACTAGTCCTTTTCACTTTCCTGCCCTGGAATCCCTCCAATTTCAATACTTTTTACCGAAAGTCTTCTCTATTATTTAGTTCCTCTATTTTTATATTGTTTTTTTTTTAAATCCCTTTTTACTTCATTGACCCAGCTTGTTGATTTCTTACCCCAATTTTTTTTAAGAATTGGAATATGAATGTATCAGAGAAATACTGACGTCAGAAATCAGGAAAACGTGGCCCTATTTCAGAATACCTATTTGAGGTGTGAACGCCTGGGGATCCCCCCCCCCAAAAAAAAATAAAATAAAGCCGCTCATTTATGTCTTAAATCTCATTTCGAGCTACCCACACGGTCCTCCATATGCCATACATAGCTATTCCAATAAGAGGAAAACAAGTTGAAGTACTTAATTCCTTATAATATACCTGTAAATGAATACCCCTAACAATAATAAGAGAACAACTCGAAAATAATTCCTGGTTAAATATTTTCCTCGAAGAATATTTTTTTTTCTAAATACAGAAAGCTGTTTACTTCGTTCCAGATTTTATTATAAAAAACCTCCTTTTTTTTTTCTAGAAGACTTAATAAACCCGAACCGAGTCCCGGCTTCATGGGAAAACAAAAAGAATATTAAAAGTCTATTTATATCTTCAAAGCGGGCATTATCAAAAATTTAATAATTTTACGTACTTAAATATTTTTAAAAATACCTCAAGTAAAAAAGGAACATATCCTTGTAAACGGATGCAGGATTAATTTTTATTTTAAATATCATTATTATTCATATCGGTCAATAACAATGATGATCAATTAATTTAATAATTATGAAAATATAAGGCTCAAAGGAAGAGCAACCATGCAGCACATTTTAAAAAAAAAATTAATATGTATATTTACAACTGTATACAACATATATATCTATTAAATGATTACTATGTCATTCCGAAGAATGTTCTACAACATTTGGAGTTCTGTAGGCCATCTTCTTTTCAGCGATTCGGAGGGTTACTAAGAATTGAAAGAAAAGCGAGTAGGGATACTAGTAGATTCTGGTGGGTATGGAACTTATGGAAGAATAAGTATCAGACCTACAATGTAGAATATTGACATTATTCATAAATAAGTTTCTTTGTGATATAATTAGGAGCATGCGGAATTTTACGAAGAATTTTTTATTTTTAGCATTGCAAGATGAGTGGGAAGGTAGAGTTCAACTCTAGATAAATTGGTCTTTTAAAGTAAATCGGAAGCTTTGAATGTTTGTTCAGTAAAAGTTGGAGTAGTCTATAAGGCAAGCAGTCTCTTGCAAGGGGATTCCAAGTAAGACATTTGTCAAGGAGTCCTATGTAGCGGATCTGTTCAACGGAGATTAGTGGATATTATTAAAGGATACTAAAGGACAGGGAGACGTAGGTTTACGACGAAGGGTAAAGGTTATTTGATGAGATGTTGAAAGTTAAGTTGTTAACTTGTGTTAGACTGTATCACATTAAGGAAGAGGAATGAAATTTTGAAATTGATGTTAACTTCTGTTACATCTTCTTACATCTGAGAAGACGTAATAAAAATATAACACTCTATGAAATATCAATATAACACTCTAAACAATACAATCCAACACAAGACTATGGAAATGGAAGTTTATAGTTTTTATAGTTAAAGGAATGAGCTCTAGATAAATGTAATACTAAAAGTGAAGCATCAAAATCGATCTGCAAGAGTAATGCGGGTTTGATGAATTATGTGGAGTAGTTATTTTATATTGTTACCTAAATTAACTAAAACGATAAAATAAACAGAAATATCATTGTAACGTGATTGGAATATTTAAAATGGCTTTGGCATGCTAAGTTCAGTATTTAGAGTTATGCTGCTTACATACTAGGTGCTCTTGTGATAGTCCTGTATATTTTAAAAATAATTATTATACTAAAAAAATTAATTTAGTTTTCTGGGTAGGCCTGATCTTAATTTCGATAATGAAGAAGCATTTAATTAATTAACAGAATACACCGACATGCAATATTATGATTGTTATTAGCCTAAAAGTACATTATAAATTCATATGTTCAAGGCCAAAAATCAATTTCATAAAAGGCTTCATCCTTGCATTTCATCTTGGAACTTTGTAAGAAATCGTTCATATTATTTCAGTTAAGAATATAAAATTAAATAATGTCCGAGAAGCTTAAAAGAAGTTGGGAGAGAGATCTTCCCAAATAAATATAATTAACAAGACAGTAAAATAATGGTTTCACTTCCATTGTCGTAGCAGTTGCTTATTTTAACTTTTTAGTTGTTTTTTTTTTTTTTTTTTTTTTATTTATTCATACAAATTTACATCTGTAATACAAAAATGCATCCAGTAAATTTGCAGTATACGATGAAAAGTAATGGCGAGACAAAAACTTGTTGAGGAACTCCCCTTTGGTAGTACTCTAATAAAATATTTAAACTAGAAGATCCCGAGGCCATCTTCTTGTCAGATGCCTCAGAGGATTGCAAGGAATGCAAAGCAAGTTGAGAAACAAGTGGATTTGGGTGTTTTTCTAACTATTGCTTTTTTTTTCTCATATAAGTTTGTATATATGCCATGTACATGTATAGATTAATATGTATGCACCGATATGTGTGAACACCAATATCTACACAAATAGAAGTAGATATGTGAATATATATTTTTATGTATTTGTAAATATTTTATCTTATCAGCATTCAAATAGTTCTTAATTTTTTTTCTATATACCTTTTCCTTTCTATTCATTATTTTTATTTTATTTTATTGATTAATTTTCTATATTTCTTTCTTTTTCCTGAACGCATTGCAATTATTATATTAGCATATTAGTTATTATATCATCATATCGTTATTATTATTTCTTTTTTTCTCTCTCTCTCTCTTCTCTTCTTATGTATACATTTATCCAAAAGGTTCTATTTTCAATTGTACATATATATATATAATCTTCATACATATTATTATTATCTTCGTTTGAACTTCATAGTCAGTCATTTCATAGATAGTCAGGCTTTTATACAACCTTATTATACTGGTTTGTTATTCTTAGGTCAACACGTCCCAGAATAAAGATTGTTTCTTCATTTAATTTAATTTTCATTTCAAAAATTATATATTAAATTGTAGCCTCAATATAATTTACAATTGTGGGTGTTTTTAAGAAGATGATCATGAGAGAGTCTGTTAACGAAAGATTAGTTTAGAAATGCTAGCAATTGGCAATTATTTTACAAGTCTTTGTCCTATTAATTTATATTCACTATTCTTTATATTTACTTATTATTCTTTATATTATATTATTTAGTAGTAAGTATCGATGTATAAGTAGAAAACAAAAAGAAAATATATTTGCGGCTCACGTTTTTTTTTAACATAACTTAAGGAGACTAAGTTTTAATCAAGATTAAATTGATGGAGGAGGCTCGTACCGAAAACATCCTCCGAATTAAACGAGCCATTCCATAACTGGAGCTGAAGGTCGTTAGCATTTTTCCAGAAGGTCATCCAGATAATGAAGCATAACTGATCCCGCTCTAAATAAGGACTCGGGTCTCCAGGATCTCCAGGATGGCCAGGATGAGGCAAGGATTAAGGGTAGATTTGACTCAAAATGCAGATTGGTCTAGCTGCAGGTGGAGGGATATTCACTGCTCTTGCAAATGAAATCGATAACAGCCCAGGCTGGCAAAAACGCTGACATTTCACTAAGCCTGCTTCACCCTTCCAACCGGGAATCAAATTAGGGCATAATTATCTGAAATTAAATTTTTTTTTTAATTTTCATTTAAACGACATCACGCTTTATTAGAGGAAACCAGTAAACCAGATAGAGTTTTTTCTTTTTATATATTTCTACCCCAGATGCCTATCCTTTCGTCGTAAACTCCGTAAACAACATAACAACCCTCCGAGGCATCTGAAAAGAAGATGGCCTCCGGAACTTGTTACAGAACACTAAATATTGAGGAACACTTTCGATATTTCACACAAGACTGTGAGAATTTTACATATGTCAACTTTTATTTATTTTTTTTTTAAATATTTTTTTATTGAGTAATTACCGTAAAATGGGGTCACATTAGTACGGTGGGGTAAAATTGGTACACAATTGTTTCTGTGGTGATTTCCTTCTGGCAGGTTGTTGTGTCGACTTTTACCAAATGAGAGCCCACGAAACGACTCATTCATGCGCTCTCATTTGGTAACAGTCGACACAACAACCTGCCAGAAGGAAATCACCGCAGAAATAATTGTATACCAATTTTAACCCACCGTACTAATGTGACCCCATTTTACAGTATCACAATCTGCCACAAATGTGGGCAATAAGTAATATATCTGGCTTAATGATTACTTTCACACATTATTTACAGTAAAAAAAAAAAGTTAAAAAATAAAGAAATAATAATGATAAAAGATATAATAATAAAATAAATATATATATATATATATATATATATATATATATATATATATATATATATATATATAAAATAAAATAAAATAAAAAAACTATGCTATACATAAATAATATAAAATATAGAATATTACATCTGGGTAAAATATATAAATTTAAAAAATAAAATATAATGAATAACAGTAAGTGAAAATAAGTCACCTTAGAAATACAAGGGCGATATGCTCATTAATGAGCCGCAGGGAAAGTAACCACTCTGAAATTTTTCCACTTAGTTTATTCCTTAGTCCTGGTACTGACCAGCTTCTCCACTCATGTCTAGAGCATATGAGGCTATAGCGCTCCCACTCAGCCTCCACTGGATATTAGCAGTGATGCAGCTGAGAGAGCAGCGCTGGGATCTCTTTGGGTCTGGCCTTGACTCCCAATAAGTGGGGGAATAGGCTCGGTCCGGGGTTCCCCAGGCTCAGTGTGTCTGTTTTGTACATATAGTAAGAATGTATCTTATTCTTTTAATTTTTTATTTTTTTTATTATTATTATTTTTTTTATATTATATTTTTGTCACTTGATTTTTATTATTTCATTTTATTCTTGACGATTGAATTATAAGTTTCATTTTTATAATTATTACTTGTTTTTATTTTTATCTTTTACTATCATTAATTTTGTGTGTATGAGTACTTGTATATATTGTATGAATGAATACATCTTTAGCATTGTTACCTATTGATTGAGGCATTGTAATTCCTTTATTGAGGCAGATTGTACATATATTTCAATAAAAAAAAAAAAAGTTTATTCCTTGTGGGTGAGAGAGTTTGCCCTTATTATAATTTATTTGAATTTTTTCTTCTTTTTAGAATTTTTAAATAACAAAAACTGAAACTTCTATTCACAGGCCATAGGAAAATTAATCCCTTATTGGCAGAAAAGTATTGAGAGTATTGGAGAAAGTATTAATAAAACATGTTTTAGATTATACATCTAAAATGTTTTTGTTTTTTTTATTCTAAAATCATAAACCTGCTAAAATTGTTTGGAAATTGAGTAATTAAATTTTAGTCAGTTAATTCATAATGACATAATGATTTAAAAGTAAATCATTTGGTCCGAAACATTTATGTTTTTAGTCAGGAGTTTAGGACTTAGTTTATACTTTTATTTTAAAACTTCGATTAGATGTTTCTTGTTTAGGACAAATGTTTCTTGTTTCGTTATTGTTACAATAACCAATCCAGAAGATATTTCTTAAGATCGATAGAGAGCATTGTAAGCCGAAAAATTATTCTACTGTTGGTGACATAAGTAGGCCGTCTCATAATTAAGAGGTATCCATCTTCATTTCAATTGTAATTGCTAATTCAGATTTAAAATTATAATTTCCAGGCCATGGTTGCTAACTTAATGGCAGCGATTCTCTCCCCTCCCCTTCCCAAGCCATTTTAAACACAATTTCTTTAATTCCCTATAATATTTTACTTATAATCTATCACAAATATTTAAAAAATACTTAACATTTATCGGTGGTTGTCGTGAATTAGTTGATAACTGCAATTACCTTTAAAAAAAGACTTATTAACTGTTCCTTCACAGCCCCAGTTTAACAGATTTTAATATTGTGAAAAGCTTCTTAATTTCTTTGTTCCTCAAAGATTTTGGAACAAATAGAGGTTTTAGAGTAATTACAGAAATTTTAAAAAATATTTTTAAAATTTGCCAACTAAAAAGTGCAAAATTTTGACTTTCGATTTATTTACGAAAGCCAGAGACTATTGTATAATTAAATATTTATAGGTTACCATAATTTTAGGGGGCCTAGAAACTAGGAAATGGTTGTTTTTAAACACCATTTAAAATATTCCTATCACGTTACAATGATATCCCTGTTTATTTTACCGTTTTAGTAAATTTAGATAACGATATCGAACCACTGCTCCACATAATTTATCAAACCTGTATCACTCTTGCATTTCGATTCTGATGCTTCACTTTTAGTATTAAATTTCACTTGATACTAATACCGGTGATGGAGCTGAGAGAGCAGCGCTGGGATCTCTACGGGTCTGGCCTTGACAACCAATAAGTGGGGGAATAGGCTCGATTCGGGGTTCACCAGGCTGAGTGTGTCTGTATTGTACATATTTAATGTACATATGAATGTATTTAATTTTTTTTTTTCCTATTTTAATTTTTGTTAAATAATTTTATTATTCAATTAATTTTAGATGTTTGCAAGTAACTATTATTATTATTAACTGTGTATGTATGAGAACTTGTATATATGGTACGAATGAATTCTCTTTAGCACTGTTATTTATTGCCGTTAACTGAGGCAGATTGTACTTATATTTCAATAAAAGTTTTTTTTAATAATAAAAAAAAATAAGTATTAAATTTATTTAGAGATCCTTCGTATAACTTCATCTAAAACTTTCATTTCTATAGTTCTAATTTGGATTGTTGGTTTAGTGTGTTATTTATTTATTTATTTTTTAAAATTCTTTTCGGTCTTCTATGGACCACGCTATTTTAACTGCTTTTGGTGTTCTACATTTTGCCCTGTATTCCCGCATTCTTTTTCGATGAGCTTCCTTCGTTCTTCATTCCATATCCTGTCTGTTCTCATTTTGGGTTTTGGTTGAAAACTCAGTGCTTTTTCCAGTTTCTTTTTTAAAGGATCACGTTCTATGATGTCCTAGTATCAGATATCCAGTTCCTGTAAGTCTTTTTCCACTTTTGTTAACCATTTCACTTTTGTTTTCTTTCTGTCACAATAAGCGCGATTGGACAATCTTCCAGGTTTCATACATCTCAAGTTACTATTGAAAATTCTCCTATTAGCCCAGTCAATGAAGGCAGGAAATTAGGCTTTGTCGCAACTAATTAGGGGAAAGCTGAATTTTTGCAGGGTGTTAGTACATAAAGTATACACTAAAAAAACACAAAGTCCCGACCCCCACCTCTCTGCTTTTCCCCCCACCCCTTCAGCAACATTACAAGTACGGAACTCTGGTTATATGCCGACAGCTCGAAACCTGATTATGCTATTGGAGTGTTCTTTTTTCATTTTACTCCTAACAATATTACAAACAAATTATGTAACATCTACACTTTTAATGTAGATAGCTTAGTTTCGCCGTAATACTTAATCATATACAGAAAACTGATACTACAAAAAACAAAAAGTAACTTCAACAAATTATAGATTTTTATCATTACGATTTGGGAAGAAAAGTGATTAACAAAACTTATAGATAATAAAATGATGTGTCTCATAATGCATAGCATTAAAACTATGGCTTCATAGAGAGAGTTGAAAGAGTAGTGGATATAGTACAAAATTTAGCATCGAAGATTCAACACCAAAAATCAAAATATCTGACAACTGGATAGTGTTCACCACCCTTAGCTCTAAATGTGATAAAAAGTCTTCCTCAAAATATCTTCGGGTTTAGGGGAGAGAGGGGGGTGAAAGTCGTGTGTTGTTAAATGTCTGATCTCGGAACTCGGAAAACGTTACTTTCAGCACATATATACATAAAAAAGCAAAGCAAATTTGCAAAAAATTTCATTTTACTCCTCTCTTTCCCATATAATTTTATAGCTATGGGAGAGGGAAAAATTAGAAGATTTTTTACTTGAGGTCAGTCGGAGGTCTCCGGAATAACACGTTTGTCGGTACTCATTTGGCTTTTAAATTATTTGGAAAATATGGTGTTATCTAAATGGTGAACGTTATGCTGCTGGCACTCACATGCTGATACATAGCTCTCGATATTGCTGCCATTTCTGACCTGATGTTTTGCTTCAATTGCGTCAGGCTCGTCGGATTAGTCTCATAGACCTTAGTTTTAAAGTATCCCCATGCAAAATAGTCAAGTGTACTAAGGTCGGGGTTCTGGGAGGCCATTTGATGTTACCCCTACGCGAAATGACCTTATTAGGGAATAATCCGTTAGCAGCTTCCATTGCTTGATTTGATGTATGGCAAGTGGCCCCATCTTGTTGACACCACGTTCTGTAGTTGAAACCTTAAAATTTCTGTAACTCTGGATCCGAAAGGTTCCGCAGCTTATCGCAATAACGGTCACTATTCACATTGGGTGGTCTTCATGAAAATAAGGACCGATCATGGCTCTAGCAGACATAGCGGCCCAAACAACGACTTTTTGGCTGTGCAGGGGTCGTTCATGCTTCCTCTCGGATTTTCCTCTGCCCAGCAGCAACAATTCCGTTTATTGACATGACCATTCAGATGAAAGTTTGCTTCTTCACTGAAGAGAATGTTATCAAAATTGTTGAAGTAGTTTTTGTTTTATCGAAGCAACAAATACCCGATACTCTTTTTGGACACCCAGAAACTCAAGAACGTGGTTTCAACAAGATGGGGGCACTTGCCACACATCAAATCAAGCAATGGAAGCTGTTAACTAATTATTCCCTAATAAGGTCATTTCGCGTAGGGGTAACATCAAATGGCCTCCCAGAACCCCGATCTTAGTCCACATGACTATTTTGCATAGGGATACCTTAAAAGTAAGGCCTAAGAGAATAATCCGACGAACCTGACGCAATTGAAGCAAAACATAAGGTCAGAAATGGCAGCAATATCGAGAGCTATGTAGCAGCATGTGATCGCCAATCTTCGTTCCCGACTAGAAGAGTGCCAGGAGCATAACGGTCACCATTTAGATAACATCATATTTTCCAAATAATTTTCCACTTTACATTGTAATAATTAATAATAAACCTTTTTTTTATTTTAATTAGTTTTTGTTTTATCGAAGTAACAAATACCTGATACTCTTTTTGGACACCCTGTATATTCACTTTACCGGGTTCACTGATTGTCAGTATTATAATTGTTAAATTGTTATTAATTAAAGTTAAAATAAAATGTTTCATTACGTTTAATCTTAGTTTTGTAAATAGTTTTTTTTTTATTCCTACCCCGAACCCTTTCGTTACCACTGACCCTCAACGATTAGTCAAAGGGAGCTGAAGTTAAAGAGAATTATCTAGGCAGCATTTCCCTTCCTCTCCCCCTCTCCCCCTCTTCACACCCCCTTCCCCGGCTGGGCTGGGAGCAGTAACAGCTTTAGCTAACAGTTTAAACAGGAATGTAAACTTGGAGGGCTTCTTCCTACTCGAAGTCCTACAAGGGATATTCTCCCAGTTTAGCTAAGTCCGCCATATGCAAGGGTATTTTTAGATCTACTCTTTATATATTAAGTATTAATTCAGTTTCGTTTCTAAAAATATATTTAGTAAACCATACTTTGAAGTTCCAGCTATTGGCCGGACTAATAAGAGTCCAGTAACCATCTAGTTTTGCAAAAAAAGTATACTTATTTTCCAATTCTATTACATTTTTTTTTTTCCCCAAAGACATGTCCCGATTTTTAAACATTCACCCTTAGTTGTAAAAGTTTTTCGAAATTTCATTAAAACCTTTCTCATAATCCCAATTCACTAGCGCAATCCCTATCCAGTTTCACTCACCCCTATAATCCTCCTTGCAGGTTAAAAAGGCAGTGGCCTCGTGATCTATCATGAAATTCGACTTGGAGTCCAGTCAATAGCCAGCTTCTCTACTCATGTCCTGAGTGACTGTACTATAGCGCTCTCACTCAGCCTCCATTGGGTTTTTTTTTACACCAGTGAGGCAGCTGAGAAAGCAGCTCCGGGGTCTCATTGGACCTCATTTATGAGGGCACAAGAGTATTTGGGGGATCCCACGGATGCCTGTATGTTGTAAATAATGTATGATTGTATTTTCAACTTTTAATTGAATAGGCCAACAGAGGACCACGTGCCAATTTCAATTCTTTCTTCCTTGTTCTTTTCTCTTCTTCCAGTATGCTTTCATCTGTTCACCATGTTTCCTCTTTCTGTCCTCAGACCATTTTGTACCAGTCCTTTTCACTTTCCTGCCTTCGAATCCCTCCATTTTCAATACTTTTCGCCGAAAGTCTTCTTTATTATTCCCTTTTCCTCTATTTTTCTAAATCCCTTTTTACTTCATTGACCCAGCTTTTTATTGATTTCTCACCCCACAGATATCTGAAAATCTTTTACTTGTCAATCTACTATCTGGCATTCGATATAAGTGACCAAAAAACATCAATCTTCTTTTTCTCATTACATCTGATATATTTTCTGCATTTTTATATATTTCAGCATTACTTCGTAACTTCCAACCTTCTACTGTGTTTTGTGGGCCTAATATTTTCCTCATGATTCGCCTTTCTAGTATTTCCAATTTATCCAAATTATAGTTTAATGCCAGACATTCACTTGTATACTGTTTTACTATTTTACTATTATTATTATTTTTTTTTTATATTTATATATATTTTTGTATGAAATTCATTTTATTGTTGTATAGTTTGAGGTTTTTCATTTATTTATTTTATTTTCTCTTAATTTATTGTTAAATATATTATAAGGTTCTTTATTTACGTATTTTTTTCTCTTTTTTTTTTCATTTACTAATTACTTTAACATAAACAGTAAGAATTAGCTTCACTTGCAAGCAACCGATAAGAAAGTTTTTTTTTTTTTTTTTTTGAAAGTGCGAGTAAACTCTTGTAAATTTATAAAATACTCCGTACTACTATTTTATTACTTTTCATTCGAGAACAAATTTAAATGAATTTTGAAAGGGATACACAATTAAACATCCCTTTTTCAATGTAGCTGATGCGTGGAACAATGTTTGTTCCATGAAACAATTGCTCGAAGCTGGAATAAGCTGTGGTCATCAGGGGCAGGCGATGTTACTGAGAATAGTGATGAAAACCAACATTTGCTTGAAGATGTATCCAAAATGTGTACCAATTCTGACCAAGTAGATAAGCAAGAGGTAAGCAGCTGGTTGAACATGGATAGTACGGAGTAGTATGAATTTTAAATGACAATGGAATTATAGAACAAGCGCTGAGTGCTCAAAATGAAGCTAGTGATGAAAAAGATTATGGCAATGACGTTTTTAATTCTTGCACTATTCCATGCAAAGAAATAGAGGAAATGTTAACTAAGCGCATTGAGTGGTACGAGCAGATATTTTACACCTGATTGCGATGCGGCATGTGCTATCAAAAAAGGACGGGAAAAGGCAATAAAACAGATATCTGATTTTTTTTTACGAACTGAGTTATGTGTTATGAAAAAATTCCTGTTTTTATATTCAAGACACGTATATATTGAATAAATATGGTATGTAGGTCTGTTTTGTTTTCTAATTTATACATGTAAGTACGTTTTTGTATATGACAATTTTTTTTTAAATGTTTGTGTTCCAAGGTTTTTATTTTTTTTGTCATTGTCACTCAAGTCCAAGGTATATAATGTTCATCTGGTCGTTTATTACATTCGATAAATTGTAAACTAATTACAATTATATATTTAAAAATGCTCTTTTGTTGCTTTACCAGCAAAATTCTGTAATTCGTCTTTATCGTTATTTCGTCACCCGCTCTCCCCCATTCATGACGAATTATCGAGTTTCTACTGTAACAATTGATCGCAGGTTTAAATTAATTTTGTCTAATATTTGAGAGTTATTTCGCTGGATGAAAAAATACACAATACACAATACACAAAAAATAATAATAACTATGAAGTTATGAGTTGTACCTTTTTCGTTCTGGGTGATTGATTTCATGTTTTCCTGCTAGCATTGTTGCCGACGATTCCTATCACAAGGTTCCATTTCCACAAGTTTTCTCTTAGGCAAGTTCTCCTATAGCTGAGAAGGATCAAAACTTCTTCATTGTTCATTCCGCTCAGTCTCCGTTCCAACATTAGCCCATACCGAGAAACTTTTGAGTATAGGAAGAGTCTATAAAAGTTTATGATGTCTAGAAAATATCCCCCCCACTGCTAAATTATATGTTAGAGAGCTATAAATTGCGTAATATAGTTCAAAGAGTGGGGATAGTTTTTATTGAACATATTTATAACTTTACAATATAACTTCAGGGATTATTATCGATTAATTAAAATTTGTTGTTGCATTTTGTACAGAAAATAAATAATGTAGGATTTCTAGTATTCTTTTAATAAAACTGGATATTAAACTGTTTATATTTAAAAGATCAGTTTTTGTATTGATATCAACATATATTACTAATGTTGATAATTATTAATGCCCCCCTGTTGGCGAGGGGGCTTTTCTCTTTTGAAAAACAATCACCACCCTAACTGAGCGTTGGTAAAAAATTAGGTACTATCAGCCAAATGATGCTTAGTTATAAAATAGAGAAGAAAAATAAAGGAATTTTACCAATGTACTATAATTGAAAATTGGGAAACCTCAAATAAAAATCAATAAAAACAAAGAAAATTAAAATAGAGTAACACCACTCGTAATATAATTATATTTTTAAAAACTGAGTATATAAATACATACATATAAAAAAGAATAAAAAGAAAGGTGGTGAATAAAAAAAGAAGAAATATAATAATAGAAATAAATAATCTCCTATAGTGAGTACAATTTTAATATATAGATAAAAATAATAGAAATTGTGGTGAGAAAGTGATATAAACTAGAAACAAAAAATCTCTTATAATTATTTGCAGAAATTGAAATTAAATAAAAAAATAATTAAAACTTAAATATTTAAATATTTGATAGATGTCTTCGCTGGTGGAAGCCTCCTCAGCATTCGGTGGGTTCCCAAAAAAAAAAAAAAAAAAAAAAAAAAGGCTGTGGTGAGAGAAGAAGATCGCTGTGCATAAATAGCACAATCTAACTTTCTTCCAGGGAGCTGTGGCTCAGACTGTTTTGCTACTGTCGCTGGCGAGGCTCATTTGTTTTCCTTTGTTTTTTTATAACAGCTGTCGTAATTTAATACGTAACTTGATTCTCATAATAATACATAACTTGAACCAATACTTATATAAACTAACTAACCGAAAATATTTAGAGCTATTTACAGTGTTGTATTTATAATAAATTATAACATAATTTCTTTCTCACGATGGGAGATGATGTAATAAAAAATTAAACTATCGGGCTTTAACAATTACTCTCTTTTTACGTCTTTAGGATTTCCCTACTTGGGAAAAATTCGATCTTTACTCACAAATTTACTTATAATTCAATTTACCTCAAAACACCATCTTTCAGACAGAATAACATAATCCTGGGCACTGGTTCAGGATTGTTTTAAATAAATAAAAAAACTGGCCCCCATGAGCCTGTCGGCTGAAGAAAGAATAACTTATAACTATTTTAGGGGTTGCCCCCTTGACCGTCAATGCCCTTATGATCTTTACTTTTTTCTGCTTACTTTTATATATCAATTTATTGAAATTTACAACTATACAAATGTGTACATCAAGTATATGAGCTGATAACGATTACAATGACATGTAATAACTTGAAAAGAACTACTCATCAGTAGCACTTCAATAAAATTCTACACTAGAAGATCTCTAGGCCATCTTCTTTTCAGACGCCTCGGAGGATTATCGGGAATGAAGTGGGAAGTGCTATGTATCAAACCTATAGGGTTTAGTTTGATAGACATGACATTAGCGTGTTGCAAAAGGGGTGGCCCGTCGCGGGTGGTCCGGGGAGTCCGCGCCCTTTGTTGAGACCTTTTCTCTACCTGCCTATCCCTTACCGGCAAAATGTTTTTCAAGATCAGTTTTTCAGAGGAGTTTGAGTCGATCAGTCAAGCGGTCGAGGAGAGTATTTGAGAGAGTCTAGATGTCTGGTCTGGTCCCTTCTGAGCTATGTAGTTCCTGGATCCTTCGGAGCTTGGGAGCTCCCGGCTTACCACTATGAACCCAAACGTAGCATCACCCATCATAGCATCATTAAGAAGATAAGTCTAGATTAAGTTATTTGTTACAATATAAGTTTAAACTTAAGAATGATTCCTTTTCCTAACTGTCATTTTTATATGTCAACCCATAATGGAATATATATTGTTTTAGTTCAACCGTGATTTATTCACCATTTGCATGCCACTCATTAATTAATATATTTGTTTACCCTTATTAATAGTTAACATATCTCAATTATCTGGCCCCACGATCACCTTCTGGAGAAGAATTTATTAAATCAATTAATTATTTAAATAATACTTATTTATCATTTGTCAGGAGATTAAGTCCTGGCTGGCATCCCAATAATTAGATTAATGCTGATCCGGACTCAAACAGAGACGGACATAGCAGAAGCAAGTTGAGAAACTAATGGATTTGAGTGGTTATGGAGCTTACTATGAAAGGATAGGTATCTGGTTTGGGCTAACTCAGCAACATATGGAACATTAAGATCTTTATGGATAAGTTTGTTGGTGACAAAGTAAGGAGCATTAAGAATTTTTTGAAGGATTTTGGATTGTAAGGATTGGATACGAGATGAATTGGATGTTTTAGTGGAGCCCTAGAGCTCAACTCCGTACGTCCAAATAGGTCTAATAACAGTCATGTAAATAAGTCTTTTGTAATGAATTGGAAAGTTTGATCGTTTGTTTAGTAAATGTTGAAGTAGTCTGTAACGACGAGCAGCTTTTGTCGCTTTAGTCTTTAGGGTTTTAAAACGTGAATTTTTTTCATTCAAACCAATATAGCTTCTAAACGGTAGGTCCTAGAGACAAATGTTATAGAACAAAAACTATTTTCCATTTAATATCTGAAGAGTTAATCTAAGCAAATGTTCGATCTGAGCAACACCAACTGCGTTAGAGCGTGTCAAAGAACCCCCTACACTTAAACATAGAGGTTTTAAACGTGATATATAAAAATGTGCCTTGACTGGGAAAAGCAACAGTTGATGGATATGTCTATCGATAATCAATTGATTTAATATCTACTGCTTCTGATAGCAAGTTTTCCACACTAAAACAGTTAGAGCCTGTCTAAAGCCAGCAGCGCTTAAAGAATATTAGCAAAAATTTTTTCATTCAAACCAATATAGCTCCTAAACGGTAGATCCTAGCGACAAATAATATAGAACAAAAAAGATTTTCCATTTAACCCTTTAACAGGCAATGTATCCTGAAGGAAACACATATTTAATGCCTTTTGCTCAATAAATGACGTAATGTCCGGCGCATTATCCTACTCATTGTTGTCTAATATCCATTATTCAACCTTGAATTTCATGATACATGTGTGGGGGTTAGTGTGACTATAGCCATTCAAAAGGAAATAAAAGAAGGAATGTATTCAAAAATTCCCGTCCTGCCCGTTAAAAAAAAATAATAATAATAAAATAATATAAAGTAATAAAATAAATAAATGAAAATATATAAAAATAAGCAAAAGTTTTGGGCATTAAAATTAATTACTATTTAGGAATAAATTAACTCATACAATCTTTTGATTTGCTAAATTTAAATTTTAACTAAAACTAATAAATTCTTAGAATTTCTTATTAAATAAATTTTATTTTAGTAGTATGTGTCGAGTTCGTTTGTGTACGTATCTTCTTAAGGTTAGCTTATTATATTTGCCTATTGCTTGTATTATGGGATTGTCAGAGTTTATTGTTGAGTTGAAAAAGTTCTGAGTCTGGGAGTAAATAAACTGTTTAATTGTTTGAAAATCTAGGTCGTGCAGCATGTCAGTCATTTTTGTGTATCTTGGGTAGTCTTTAATGATCCTCAAGCATTGGTTTTGAATTCTTTCTATTTTTTTTGTAATTGGAGTCACATGTGGAGCTCCATACCGGAGAGGCGTATGTTAGTAATGGTCGAATGAGACTGATTTATATAGAATGATTTTGTTTGGAGATGATAGTGGGGATTTTCTTCGGAAATATGGTGACATTGTACTGATAAGTTTTTTGGCTTTGCAGCATTTATTATTAATGTGAGATGTGAAAGTTAAACGTTTATCTAATTCGAGACCTAGGTAGGTAACAGTTTGTTCCCAAGGTATTCGAATTTTATTTAGAATGATATGATCCGCTATTTTAGGTCTTCTTTTTGTAAACATTATTGCTGCAGTTTTGTGTTCATTTATTTGTATTTTCCATCTTTTGTAATATTTACTGAATTTGGAGTATAATGATTTTAATCTCTTTTCTATTGTATCTATTCTGTAGGAACTAGTGTAAATGGCGGTGTCATCTGCGTAAAACGATCTTTCAACTGAAGGAAGAGAAGGAAGGTCGGATATGTACAGGTTAAAGAGAGTAGGGGAAAGACAGGATCCTTGGGGAAGACCAGCTGATAGGGAATGTTTAGATGTTGTGGTATTGTTAATTGTGATTTGAAAGGATCTATTAGAAAGGAATGAATGGATAATATGTATGATGTAGGGTGGGAATTGGTAAGTGATAAGCTTGTAAATTAGTCCGTTATGCCATATTGTGTCAAAAGCCTTTTCGATGTCTAGTAAGATCATCCCAGTATGTTTTTTTTTTCGTTAAAGCCTGCTGTAATAAAATCTGTCAATCTAGCTAATTGTGCCACCAATGGTGAAACCAATGGTGGTTTCTAAAACCAAATTGTTCATTAATCATGATATTGTTGTCCGATATAAACTTGTTTAACCTCTTCAAGAATATTTTTTCAAATATTTTTGAAAGAATGTTAAGAAGGCTAATTGGTCTTTAGTTAACGGCTTCTGAGGGGTCTTTATTTGGTTTAGGTATTGGTATAGTTTTTGCTGTTTTCCAGGAAGCAGGGAAATGTCGGAGGCGGAAAATGGAATTGAAAATTTTTGTCAAGAACATTATTGATTTTTTACTGAGATTTTTAATTACTATTGTAGGAATATTGTCTTCGCCCCCTGCCCGTTAAAGGGTTAGTTTCAGATGGGGTAAATGTTGGCGAATTCCGATCCGAAAAACACTAACAGATCTAGAGCGTATTTAAGTGTTACATTTTTAAGAGTGGCAAATACATTACACTAAAAAAGTATAGACCTCCAGCCAAAGAAAGAAATCTATGTCGAAAAAATATATCAAAAAATTGTCTCTTTTAAATTTTTGATAAGAATGTTATCAAATATTCGATCCGAACAAAAGCAACAGAGCTAGAGCGTGTCAAACTACGCGTAACGCCCTCGCGTTATCAAAAACGTATCGTTTTTAACCAATTAGGCCACGGGTAAAACATGTTCCAAGTTAAAAATGTTTTTAGTTAATTTAATGTAGATAAAATTAATACTAACTTAAAACGGTGTGTTGTATTTTTATAATATAGAGAACACTATGTATCGTAAGGTAAGTATTGATATATCGATATATCAAAAGAAAAAATATCAATGTAAAACTATCGAATAATCGAAAGAAAATTATCGATATTTCGATATATTGTGTATCGATACCCATGTTTTTTTTTTTTTTTTTTTTTTTTTTTTTTTTTTTTTTTTTTTTTTTTTTTTTTTTTTTTTTTTTTTTTTTTTTTTTTTTTTTTTTTTTTTTTTTTTTTACGCGGTGTATATAGCTGATATCTTAACTCATCCTACCACTGTCCTTACCACTTACGCCGATGACACATCTGTATTATCAGTAAACAATGATCCCTTCATTGCCTCCCAAACACTCCAATCCCATATCCTAAGCCTTTAAGAATGGTGTCAAAAATAGAGAATTAAAATAAATCCAAGAAAATCTCACCAAGTAACCTTTACCCTTCGTCCTAAACCTACGACTTCCTGTCCTACATTATCCTTTAATGATATTCCACTAATCCCTGTTAAAACAGATCCGCTACCTAGGACTCCACTTGGACAAACGTCTTACTTGGAATCCACATACAAGACTAAAACGACAAGAAACTGCCCGTCGTTACTCATTACTTCAACATTTATTAGACAAACGTTCAAAGCTCTCAAAATCCTCAATGCTCCTTTGTCACGATGATAAAAGTATGGTTGACCGGATGATAAATGGAGAAGAAGATAGTCAGGGATGCAGTCAAAGTAACACCACGTCAAAGAAGAATTCTTTAATACGTGCCAACGTTTCGACCTGCGTTGCAGGTCTTCTTCAGGGCCACCGAACCACACTTGTGAGGAGAAGGACGATGACTACAGTCATCGTCCTTCTCCTCACAAGTGTGGTTCGGTGGCCCTGAAGAAGACCTGCAACGCAGGTCGAAACGTTGGCACTCAAAGAATTCTTCTTTGACGTGGTGTTTCTTTGACTGCATCCCTGACTATCTTCTTCTCCGCTCCTTTGTCACCAATAAACTTATCCATAACGATCTTAATGTTCCATATGTTGCTGATTTAGACCAAACCAGATATCTATCCTTTCATAGTAAGCTCCATAACCACTCAAATCCCCTTATTTTTAAACTTGCTTCGCACACACTTTCCCGATAATCCTCCGAGGCGTCTGAAATACAACTTGAATAAAAGAATACATGAGAGAACAAGGGAAACCAATGAACAGTTATTAGATAGGGCACATTGGATCGGAACGATGCGGAAGAAAACAAAGCCGACATTCTGCGAGCAGCAATCTGCTGCAAATTGCTGTAATTGTAATCATCCAACCCAAGGAGCAACAGCATCACCTGCTAATCTCTGCTCTATCAGCAACTTCATTCCTCTATGGAGCCAACTATCTCACCTGTTATTAGGAATCTCACAGTCCAACTATTAAACGAACAATCTTAAGACTATTATATTAGTAAATAATCTATTTTTATGTTCGATAATTACTGAAGATTGCCTAACAACTAAAATGATGATAATTCTTATATCGAGATACGAATCATCATAGCGTAATCTTTTAACATCTAAATGATATAGCATTAGTTTTGACTTCCTTAAAAGCGTTGATTCATTTTTTTTTATAATTAAAAACCTTGGAATTCATGAATCCAAAGATTAATTCAGGAATCAAATTCTGATGAAGTATTTTATTTTTTTAAGAATTGCTCTAAAGCCGAACGCTAAGGTCTTGGCGCTCCTGGTACAGAATATTGTGGGTTTAAACCCCACCTGGGCCGGTTGAAAATTATTTCCAGCGAACCCAGGGAGTGATTCTTTACTTTCCCACCATGGCTAGAATAGGTTGGTAACCTGTAGAATAATCCGTCCTTCCTACATCAATTGGAGTGCACATAGGGTTGCCATCTCCTAAAATACAAAAGCCGGACTCGGCACTGTATTTAGCCGGACATTTGCCATAAAAGCCGGACATTATCTTTAAAAGCCAAACATACCTTATATAAAGCCGGATGTACGTTTTTAAAGTTGGAATTAACTTCAATAATAAAATAGTCTGTCATGATAAGTTACATATAATTTTTAATTAATCAAAGATATGTTACATAATTTATATTACAGGTTTAAGTTTTTAGTTATAACATTAACCACTCATTTATTGTCCTATCCTTAATCTTTTGATCTTTATGTTTGACATTAAAATTAATAAAACCTGAAACATTTTCAGTCTTCTATAGACTTCACTTATATAAAACAAAAACAAAAATAAATAAATTACAGCTCCACTTTGGCAGTAAACTAATAGTTTTGATTATACAAATATAAAAATATATGCACTATTCTAAGGAGAAAACAAAAAGGTTAAAATTAAAAACCCAATTATAAAGAAATCTCAAATGTTTCTAAAAATAGTAAAAATCCATAAATTCTTAGTTGCATTTTGCTTCTTCACCTACTTTATCCAAAATGTCGTTTTCCTTAGCAATCATATCATAAAATGCTGCACATGTTAATTTTAAATTGCATAATATGAACATCATCTGTTGAATTGTTTCTGTTTGCAATTTATTGCGTTCCTTTGTCCACTGGGCATTAATCAAAGAGAAAACTCTTAACGTTGACGTTATGACATAGAATCGCAAAATGTATTCTTCCAATTTTAGTAGTTCAGAATTAAATTCTTCATTATGAAATGATCTAAAATAAGCAGTCCACTTTTTATGTGCCGAAAGTTTCTTAAAATCTTTTATGAAATTCTGCCATTGGTCAAAAAGTTTACTAAATTAGTCAAAGAAGTAAGAGGAGTGGGAGTTTCCAAGATCTGAACACAGTCGCATTTCCGCCACGCCATAAAATTACCCTTTCCACTTTCAAATACCACTTCTTTAACCACCTACTATCTACCTAGATCCTGTCCTCCAAAAACCGACAATAGCCACTTTTTAGTTGTATAAAATATGAACAATTTATATTCATGAATTTTACTGTTACTTTTATATAATATATTTTTTTTTTGTTTTTAATTTTTTATTATTATCTGTTATTTTGTTACAAATATATTATTATTTTAAGGCTCTGAAGGTCCTTGTTAGTACATCATTTATTATTCTTAAAGGACTTACGGTCCCAGAATAAATAAAGAACTTTTATTATTTTTATTATTATTATTAAATAAAATACAGGGTAATTCTCTTTAGTGTAAAAAAATGGTGAAACTAGACCATATATGAATAAAAAAAAGAAAGCTGACCGCATCTTTCTATTCCAATCCGTTGCTGATATATGATAATTCAAAGATTTATTTAGGGAAACCACGTTTTTTGCCATAAAATCTGTAATATCTCCATTTTGTCTGAATATTTTTCAAAATAGGACCACAATTTCTGATTCAGCATTAAATTGCCTATAAGACCAAAGCAAATGTAACATTGAATTTTACGAACTTGGGACCTAAAGGAAAGCTGGAACTTCAACTTATTTAGAAAAGTAACAAGGTCTTGTAATACTTCAATGTTCACGGTTTTCCGAAAAAACAACCCGCAAAACTGAAAATCTCACAAAAACTTAAAAAGGAAGCAAACAGAATTAAGCGTTTGGGTTTCCCTGTGAATGGTTGTTTTTTTCGTTCCAATTGGAAATAAATTAAAAATGGGACAATTGTAAATATTTATCTGGTAGTTTAAGCAAAAATGTGGATTAATTTTGAATAATGCTAATTGATCCAACAAACAACGTGCTTCATACAGTTATCTTTTACACTAAACTTGCCGACATTTCATGAATACATATTTCTACCACAATTTCTCGGGAAAAAACACTAATAAAAGAGTAGTGGATATTGAAAAAACACTTTTTTGAGTAATGTCAAAAAGCAAAGTGAATGTTACTTCCAAGAACCTCTGCCTAAAAATCCGTAAAGCGTCATTTGAACAGTCATTGTAGGCTTAGTGTTAAATACCTTTTTGCCCTTAAGACCTAATACAGGCGACTCGTGACCTTTAGGCAGACATTAAAAGCATTAACTAATGGATTAGAGAGAATAAATTGAGCCTTAATTCAGAGAAAACAAATGCAATCCTCAATAGATCAAAACTCTACCTCAATGCCCTTCCCTACTAAACATTCCTTATTCTCAAAAACCAAAATCCGTTTCGATTTATTTTCAATATCCTATTAAAACCTTTGTAGTAATTTAAGGACAATATTATATTTGATTAATCATATTTTCCAATTAACCAGAAAATTTTTACTCCTAAGCAACAACTACTTTTCTGCGATTCATTAGCCTCAAGTACCCGAACAATTTCTAATATCTTCTCTCGTTTTCCCCTACTCTGATGAGCTCTAAATGAGATGCAAGAGACTAATGAACAGTTTTATCAGATTTATATTTCAGATCACTTCTCTCACCGGTATTCTAAAATGGGGTGGCTCAATCTTAATTGTTGACGTCAATACTTCCTAAGAGCATTTATATTCCAATCCTAAATAAAACAAAAAGCCCTTTCGTAATTATTATTTTTATTCTGAATCCATTCTACACTTCTTAAATGTTTTCTCGACTAAAACTAATGTGTTGAAACAGCTCGATTAATTTTTTTTCGGAGGATGTAAGCATTATTGACAAAAATAACTATTGCTTCAAAAATACATGAATGATTAAATTTTTGATTGAAAAACGCTATGGACTTATATTACGAACTAATATAAACTGCCATTGTTAAGTTAAATTTTTCATTTTTAAACCAATCTTGCTATTCTTGTATATTTTCATTTATCCTTTAATAATGATACACTAATCGCTGTTGAACAGATCCGCTACCTAGAACTCCACTTGGACAAACGTCTTACTTGGAATCCACATACAAGACTAAAACGACAGGAAACTTCTCGTCATTTCCGACTTTCAACATTTACTAGACAAACGTTCAAACATTTCGATTTACTATAAAAGACTCATTTACATGACAGTTATCAGACCTTTTTGGACATATGGAGTTGAGGTTTGGGGCTCAACTAAAATAACCTTTTAATTCTTTGCGTATACAAATCCTTCGAAAAATCCTTAATGTTCCTTACTTTGTCACAAATACACTTATCCACTTATCTCTCAACTTGCTTCACATTCTATTCCCGATAACCCTCCGAGAAGGTGTAAAAAGAATGGCCCAGAGACCTTCTAGTGTAGAATTTTTATGGAAGTGCTACTGATGAGTAGTTCTTTTCAGATTTTGTCACGTTGTAATCATTATTAACATGTTTCTTTGATGTATATATTTTGTACAGTTAAAAATTTAATTATTGATTAAGTGTAGCCTTATTCTTCATTCTTTTCACTCAATATATATTTGTTTTCAATTACTTCCCAGCTTTTAGCATTCGCGGACGACGTCGTGATCACTGGCAGAACAGGAAACTCCCTACTAGGAGCATTTGAGGAGTGTAGCAGAGAAGCAAGAGAAGTTGGCCTCCAGATAAACGAAGAAAAGACGAAATACCTAGTGACGTCGAAGGAACAAAATATGGTGGAAAACCTAGAAGTGGCAGGATACCACTTCGAGAGCGTCGAAAAATTCAAGTATCTGGGTAGCGTCATTACTTCAAGAAATGAAGTAGATGAAGAAATAAAAGAAAGAATAAAGGCTGATAATAGTTGTTATTGGGCCCTCAGCAAAATAATAGGCAAAAAATGCTCCCTAAAAATTTGAAAATAAGGGTTTACCAAACCATTCATAACCAGTCGTATTGTATGGGAGTGAAACCTGGACGCTCACTGCGAAGAATGAAGGCATTATAAATAGATGGGAAAGAAAAATTTTAAAGGAGGATATATGGCCCTACTAGAGATGGAAATATATGGAGAAAAAAAAGCAACCAGGGACTAAGAGAACTGTACAAAGCTCCAGATTTGGTTGCTACAATAAATCAAAGAAGATTAAGATGGCTGGGCCATGTTCATAGAATGAGCCCCAACAGAATGCCAAAAATCATGCTGAATGGGCGTCCCGAAGGAGGGAAGAGAGAAAGAGGAAGGCCTAGATTGCGCTGGACGGAAGACGTTGAGGCAGACCTAAAGACCCTTGGTGTGAGGTATTGGAGAAGAGCAGCTGGTGACAGAAACAAATGGAGGGGAATCGTAGAAGAGGCCAAGGTTCTGCATGGACCATAGCGCCTTTGTTGTTGTTATTTCAATAACTTAACAGATTATGAATTAAGGAAAAATTTATGTAATAAACAACTCCTCACAATAATAATATCAGAATAAGTACTTACCATGATAGCCCTCCTGCAATTCCCTGCCTGAGCCGGTCCCTCAGGGACCTCTGCCTGGCGGGTCCTACCCAGTTGTCCATCTTCACGCATTTCCCGCGATCATCTGAAAAATTAAATAGAAAATTAGTCCGTAGAAAATCCGTCTCTCGAATCTCTGGAGAAAGGTTTCCTGCCTTTTTGAAACTGCCTAGCATACACAGGCATAGGTCAGAATAGGTCTTCTTAGGGTTTTATACAGCAGGACTTTGCCGCTGAGTAAAATTATCTATTTCATTATAAAATTAATGAGTGCCCCCTTATAGAAACCGTCCTCAAGTCAGCACATATTTTTACTAACCAAGAATATCAGCCATTCCAAATCGCCTTGTAAATTAAATTCTAATTTAAACCAGCTCTATGGTTTCGTAAGTGCACACGACTAGAACAATTAAACGGATTCTTAGGTCGTTATTCATGCAAATGCTCTTTGGAATAGATTAGGCTCTATGACGACTAGTGCAAGGTGGGAGGGGGGGGGGGGGGGGTGAGAGGGGGAGGCCACCCCTAATGGATATCAAATACGTTGAGGATGGAATTAGTAATTAGCTCTGGTAGAGCGGTCGAACACCATTGTCCGATTGCAAGTCCACTACATGTTAGGCGAATTTTAAATTTAGAGTTGCTTATAAATTGGACATTACTACAAATGACAATGTTAGTATTATTGTTGTATATTTTTTGTCTCTATATATTTTTGTGAGTTGCTTATGTATATTTTTGATATGGATATGTTTTTTGGCTGGGGATCGATAGTTTTTTTAGTGTAACGTTTTTCATTCTTAAAAAATGTAACACCCTGACACTAGTAGACACTAGATCTGTTAGTGTTTCTTGGACCGAAATTTGCAGAAAGTTAATGGAGAATGTTTTTCGTTGCATAGTATTTGTCGCTTGGACCTGGGTTTGAATGAAAAAAGGTAAAGGTTTGCCAACATTTTTTAAGTGTTGGAGCTTTTTTGACACGTTTTAGTTCTTTTGGTGTTGCTATGATCGAAAATTTGCATTTTTATTAAAAGCGTTTCTAAAAAAATTAATTTTAATCAAAGCTAATTAAATTTCCTATAAAATCGTTCATATACATATGTGTCGAACTTTCAACGGTTTTCGAGATATACGTTATTAAAACTCGATAATTTTCGAGAAAAAAAAATGTTTACCTCGCTTTTTGTCATATGCTTGTGACATTTGCAAACATTTGCTTCAAGTGCCCAAAACGTATATATGAAATTAAAGAAAATTAAATGTTTAAAAACTTTGATTCTGACATTTTTTCTGAGAAACGATTGTGGAAGGCTTTAGAAGCAAAGTTTGATGAAGGGTGAAGTAAAAATTATTTGTTTACGAAAAGTATCGATTTTCAATAACGTGTATCTCGAAAACTGGTTAAATAGAAAAATAATTTTATTGTGAGACAAAGTCCCTTAAGAATAACCGATAAGTACAGGTATATATCAAATTAAATCTGGTCAGAGACATAATGAAATAAAAAAAAATTAACAAAAACAATATTACAATAATGACACTAAGTACGTTGATGATAGTTAAATAAACAGAAAAGAAAATAAGATAACATTCTACAAATCAGAAAAATTAAATTAAATAAGAAGAAATAAAAAATAAACTAAAAATTAATTTGGTACAATGATTATATTTGTATATACAATAGAAGTACCCAATTTCATATTCATAGAAAGTGAAATTTGTATTAAATGGAATCTTAATTATGCAAGAACTGAATCTGAGTCTGAATTGCAGCAATGCATGAACAATTTATGACTAAGTAGGTAGATAGTTGGCAAGCGTTAGATTGGATGAGAAGGAGATATTTGAATGTTTGAAGAAAATAGAAGTATTTTTTGGATGGGGTGTTTTCAGGGATCTTGTATGTAAAGGATTGACTGCAGATCTTAATTGAATCATTTTGTCTGATGTGAGGAGGGATAGAGTTCCAAAAGGTTGTTGAGCGAAAGTGGAAGGAGCGTTGGAATGTTGAAGTTCTATGGGATGGGGTGTATAGATAGTCCACGGTTTTCTAGATATAATCGAAAAACCCAAAAATGGGACATTCTTCCCTCCCTTCCACCGTAAGCTCACCCTCCAGGGGTAGGGTCTTTTAGTAGATTTACCTTCTAACTACTCCTATCGAAGTTATGATATTAAAATTTTTCGTATATTCCATGCACTCTACAATGTGTTTATTTACTGGACTAACGAAGGGTTTCGGTTTACTTAGTAGTTGGTTAGGAAGTATTGTTTCGAGAACAACGGTCGTACTTTGAGGTTAGGTTATGTGGTCACCAATCATGCAAACTGAGGAATAGGTTCAAAAAGAAAAGACAATCAAGCTGCGGGTAGCCTGCAGCTGAACCATGGAAACCATGACACTTTATCGGGTGGCGGGTTATACCCTCTAGGCTGCCTGTACTAGCTGTACTCTGTATCAATATTACAACAGTTAATTATAATATTTATAATATATGTATGTATGAACGAATGTACTTATACTTTCAGATACTTTTAGCTAGATGATTACATAATATCGTCTGCAGATTGTCAATTATTTATATAACACATACAACTATAAATCTTTACTTTAATTCTTTAAGAATAAGAATTTATATTTTAAAATAGTTTTTCCACTCGGTTGAATTTGCCCGCCCTACTTCGTACCTTTCTGGGCTATTGATCGCAGTTGTAACAGCTATTCTTATCTCGTGTTTGACTTATCGATCTTAATATTGTGTTTGCACTTCTTCTCACATCAGCTTGAGTTTCAAACTTGAGTATATAATACCTCGGGTCTGTTTTATAATAATAATCAGCGTAGATTTGATGTAATATAATTTCCATATTTTTGCTTAACTTCAATAAAAACCTAAGTCTAAAAAGATCCGGACCCTCGCTTTTAGATTTAATTTAAGATAAAAACAAGCTTTGTACTTAAGTTTTAACCAGGATTTTTCCAAAACGATTCCCTTATTTATTTTTAATTACATTTTTACTTTTTAGTCAGATTCTTATTTATTTTAAAAGGCTCATAAACGTCTAGTTCTAGTGAGCAAACAAATTAATACTCCTTAGTGTTAATACTACTAAATATAAATATTTATTTATTTTATTTTAAGTTATGTGGTTTTGTATAAATTCTTAAAAGAAAACTGTATATAAGTAAATTATATTCATTTAAAATATCGTAACATTATTATTATTTTTTTAATACTGTTCTTTCGAATTCGGCCATCTATGGACCAAGTTCAACAATTCCTTACTCTTCCGTTCTTTGCAATACTTCTTCATCACCTCTGCCTGATGTTTCCTTCTTTCATCTGACCACTGTCTATTAATTTTTTGTTTTAACTACTTCTGAGAATTTGATCTTGTTGACTGCTGTCCGAAATTTTTCTGTTCTAAATTTAATCCTGCTGTATATTTGCTACCATCATATCTTCTTTCACCATCCGTATCAATTTATTCGTTTTCTGTTTTTGGAGGCTGTGTTGGAAAATTTTCTTTGTTAGTCTTCTCTTATCTATTCTTATTAAATGTCCATAGAATGACAATATAGGTTTCATCATTGCATCATTTATTTTTTAAAATATTTCTTATTATATACTGCTTACTATTATTTTATTAATATTTTTTTCTGTTGTTCACAATCTTGAAAATGTGCTGCAACTTGAAATATGCACAAAAAACACCCCAATGAAGGCTCCAAAAAGACTCCAATCCACATTTGTTTAGTTTACAATTGTGTTTTTGAACAGGTAATTCAGTTGTTATCTTCTAAGGGGATCTCAGCGTTACCATGACCGGGGAACAGCACCGACTTAAATCCCATAGGAAATTTGTGGATGATCATGAAGAATACAATAAGTAAATTAAAAAAAAAAATATTAAAGGAAAAAAATTGAAAATGAGTGGAACCACGAACTCTCTGAAGAAAATTTACAAAATTTGATTAAATCGAGCCCGACCGGAATTGCTGCCGTTATAAAGACTAAGGTGGTTCAAGTATTAAAAAGAAAAAAAGATATTTTTAACAACTGTTGGTTTATTTATTTTTTTTTTTAGAAATTAAATAATTTAGTTTAAAAAATGTGCAATTTCTTGTTTTTTTTTGTTATTTATATATTTATTCATTTTATTTTATGATTGTTTTATTCTTCTTTCCTTTACGATACATAATATTGATTATTTCTTTACAAATCATTACATAAAAACGTGTTGATGTTCATTTATGAAAAAACAAAATTTACACCTAGTGATGCAATTTCTATGACCACGACTGTGTAGTAGTAATGTCAGTATATATTTGAATACGAAAATTAAAAATTGATTTGATCGAATATTATCTGGTATCTGATAAAATTAATAAAGAATGTAAGGGAAATATTAAGAATAATGTATAGGAAATATTAAGAGACACGGATAGGATTGTAACGCTAGCCGTAGCCCCTTCAACGAGAGCAGTTAGGCTAGGGCAGTGCTCTAAAGTAATGCGGGTCTGCTGATTACGGCGCCGTGCACACTCAGACAAAAGTACTTTTGTAATTTGTACTTTTGCGAATTGGCTGGTTGTGAGACCTCTTCTATAAAGCCCCTATTACTCCTTAATCAAAACAATAATCATAGACTTCACAGGACATTGTTCTCCTTTAAACAAACTTTGTTAGAATTTGTTTCAAAATTTTAACAATCATGCTTACTTATTTATTGGGTTGTCCGGAAATTAATGCAGGATTTGATATTTAAACAAAAACCTGATATTATTGTTAAAGAGATTATTTATCTCTTTACCACAACCAAAACCAGGTGAAATATTTTTATTCTACGTCGTATTTTCGGCCCAAAAGTCCAATTAAATAAGATCCCATTACCCAGATCTGATACAGTGTTATATCTTGGTTTCATCTTGTTAGGAGATGTTTTGGCTTGTAACTCAAAGATTTGAATACCGATTTTTATTTGGATGGTAAGGACCTATAATAGTGCAAAACTAGGGTTATAGTAGAAAACGAGCATGGGTAGCCCAGAAAAAAAAAAAATATATATATTTTTTATTATAACAATTTATTGAAATTTACAACTCTACAAAATATATACATCAAGTAAATGTGCTGGTATTACAATGACGTGACAAAACTTGAAAATAACTACTCATCAGTAGCACTTCAATAAAAATTCTACTCTAGAAGGTCTCTGGGCCATCTTCTTTTCAGACGCCTCGGAGGATTATCGGGAATGGTGTGGGAAGCAAGTTGAGAAATTAGGGGATTTGAGTGGTTATGGAGCTTACTATGAAAGGATAAAAATCTGGTTTGGTCTAAATCAGCAACATATGGAACATTAAGATCTTTATAGATAAGTTTATTGGTGACAAAGTAAGGAGCATTGAGGACTTTTCGAAGGATTTTGGATTGTAAGGATTGGATACGTTTGGTGGAGCCCCAAAGCTCAACTCCGTACGTCCAGATAGGTCTAATCACAGTCATATACATTAGTCTTTTGTAATCAATTGGGAGCTTTGAACGTTTGTCTAATAAATGTTGAAGTAATCTGTAACGACGGGCAGTTTCTTGTCTTTTTAGTCTTATATGTGGATTCCGATTAAGACGCTTGTCTAAGTGGAGTCCTAGGTAGCGGATCTGTTAAAGGATACTGTAGGACAGGAAGTCTTAGGTTTACGACGAAGGGTAAAGGTTATTTGGTGAGATATTTTAGGATTTATTTTGATTCTCCATTGTTGAAACCATTCTTGAAGGCTTAGGATATGGAATTGGAGTGTTTGGGAGGCAATGAAGGGAGCATTGCTTACTGATAACTCACAGGTGTCATCAGCGTAAGTGGTGAGGACAGTGGTAGGATGAGTTGGGATGTCAGCTGTATACACCGTGTAGAGGATGGGGCCTAGGATACTACCTTTAGAAACACCGGCAGATTTATAAAAGAGGGAAGAATTGGAATTTTGAAAGTTTACTTTGAATCTTCTATCACACAGATAGGAACGAATAATTAGGAAGTATATTGCAGGAAGGAATTCGCGGAGCTTGTAAAGCAGTCCTGGAGAAAAAATAAATAAAATATGAAAATTACGTTGTTGTTTTTTCTCAGCTCTCAGTCAAAATAGAGAAATATTATTTTCACGTAAAATGGTAGTTTTGTATGCTATGTATTTACCACAACCAAAACCTGATAAATAATCTCTTTAATAATAATATCAGGTTTTGGTTTAAACATGAAATCCTGCATTAATTTACGGACAACGGGTTTTGGATGTCGGGATATGTCTATCTAAAAAATACTGATTTTATATCTATTGCTTCTTAAAAAATGTAGGCAAAATGTAACTTTTTCCATTCAAACTATTTAACATAGCTCATAAACGGTTGGCCCTAGCGCCACATGTTATATAACAAAAATATTTTGCATTACATTTCTTATCGGAAGACTATCGTCAAATGTTCGATCCGATCAACACCAACAGAGCTAGTGTGTCAAAATGAATGGAACAAAACGTTACATCAGAAAATTATAGACCCCAAGCCAAAAGACATGTCCTTGTCAGGAAATATTTAATTACAATTTAAATTTTTTTTTTTTTACTTTTTATTTGAATAGTTACAAGCTGCTTTACTCCAGAGAAATGACTAATATGTATGACAAAGACTCATTCATACAATATGTACAATGATGTAAAATAAATAAAATTACAATAAACAGCTTCTAAATATACAAGAAACAAAATAAAATGCAAGAATCAAATAGAATAGAATAAATGATAATATAAAATAGGTAATAATTGTTGAAACTAATAAATAACAAATAAAAATTAAAGAAGAAAAGAAAAGAATAATAACTACATTCATACTCTATATAGTATATAGAAATTTACAAACATTCCGAGGAACGCGCTGATCCAAGCCCTCCCCCAATTTGGAGGGCAAGCCGGGCTTCCTAGTGTTGTTCTATCAGCTGCGTCAATGGCACAATCCAGTGGAGTCTGAGAGAGAGAGAGAGAGAGAGAGAGAGCTATGGCACAGTCGCACAGGACTTGAGTGTAGATGCTGGCCAGTACCATAACTTAAATAATAAATATTCACAATAAGTCTCGGGGCCATTGTCGTTTTAATCTGCCAGGTGGGATATAAGGATGTGTTGAATTGGATAATGAATGAACCAGAGGGTTGGGATGGTTGGAAAGGTTTCGATGGAATTTGGAGAATTTAAGATGTATCAGATCAAGGACAAAAGGTATATTGAGATCATTACGTAGGGTTTTGTTGGAGACATAGTATGGAACATTTACAATAGTACGGAGGACTATGGATTAAAATGCGTTTGATTTTCTGTCCCCCACAGTTCAAGTTCATAGATCCAAAGAGGTTTTGTGATGCTTTTGTATATGAGGAGTTTATTTTCAATAGAGAATTTGGATGTCCTATTTTATAGTCTGTACAATGGGCTGAAGCGTCTGTTAAGTTCTTGTCTAGTGTAAGGTTTCTAAGTAATTGTCAATATAATAATAAGATTTAATATTCCATTAATGTGATATGGAAATGATTTGTGAATAATTAAGTAATAATCATTGAAGCACTCCAATGAGAGTGTTCCATGTTTGGAGATCGCAAGGCTTTTCAGAAGCTTCACATAATTATCTAGAATGGAATAGTGTGCGTTCATTGTAGGTTACATATTCAAGAGAGGTATCTATTTAGGTTATAAACTCTGAAAAATATGGGCTATGAAACCTCTTTATGGATGTTTTTATTTCTAGAGTTCTAAGGGATATCGAGAATTTTACCAAGGATTTCAAGTTGTAATGATCGTATACGGTAGCATTTTATTGCCTCTTAAAAAGCCACTTAAGTCTATATGTCCTGATTGGCCAGGAAATTCTGTGGATAGATATGAATCAACTAAGATGTAGTTTACAACTAAGCATTAAAATATCAGAAATAAAAACAAATATACTAATAAATAAGTGGGCAATTTCCTCAATGAGTTAAAAATATAAATAAATAAAAAATTGTGCTCAATATTTTAAAGGTCTGACACAGATCCCTCTTAATTTTTAAGTCTATATCATGCTCAGGATTAATTTAAATTTCATTCAATGTCATTAAAATTAAATTAATTCTCTAACCAACTTTGTAAGCTGTGTGTAAATGTTTGCTTTCCAATATTACTCCTTATAAGTTGTTAAAAGCTTTGTAAAACTATTATATGTATGTAAAATAATTTGATTAGTCCTGTCCATTTTTAGTTTGTCGCTTTATTCGTTAGTCGATCTCATGTGCAGCCATCTTAAACAGCTTTCATTGGACGTCAAATTTAAGGATAAACGGAAGAATAATTAAATTAATTGCTTTTGTAAAAAAATGGTGAACAATTTGGCTAGAGAAGTTTTGTTCTTGTTGGAAAAAAAAATGACTTCTGGAGAGTAAGTATTTGATTATTATTGAATAGTAAACGAAATTTATTTAAATTTCTAATCAATGTAATTTTAACGAATTTTTGCTTTGAACCACAGGTTGTGGGGCGCAGTGTAACATAACGCGTTGCATAGTGGAAATAAATAGTTCGGGATTTAAAAAGGAAGGACATTATAAAAGAATAGGTAATGTTTTCAAATTACAATTCTATTTGTGTTTAATTTTGATTACCAAAACATTGTTGAAAATTATTGAGGTTAAACGTTTTCTATTTTTCATATTTGATTTTGTTTAATCTATGTTAACCATCGGAGACACCTATGTTGTTACACTGTATCCTATCCCTGGGGCACGCTAACAATTTTATGATTTCTAAAAATTAAACTAACTTACTTTGATAATTGTTTCTAGGTCCTAATATATTTTAAAATGAGTCTTTAGTAATTAATTGAAAGTTTTGAAAATTTGTCAAGGGAATTTTGAGACAGTCGAAAACGATGAGCAGTTTAATGTTTTAGTCTTGAATGTGGATTTTAATTGGCCCGAATAGAGTCCTATTATTTAATTATTATCAAAGGATACTGTAGGACTGCAAGCCTTAGTTTTAAGACAAAGATTTTTCTAATGAGATTCGCTTGGATTTATTTTTAGAACTATAATTTTGACACCATTCTTGAAGTTCTGTTATATGATTTAGAAGTGCTTGGATGCAATGAAAGGATCATTATTTACTGACAGTATGTGACGTCATTAAGGACGATGCAAGGATAGAGTGAGATATCAGCTGTACAGACAGTGTATAGGATGGGACCCAGGATACGTACTGACACACAGGATACTGATAACAAGCATGTGATTAAAGCGATGCCTTGCCAATATCTATAATGTCAGATTTATACGAATGTTTGTTTTATTTTACATTTTATATTTATGAAATGAAATAAAATTAATTTTATTCTGGAGCCGTCGCTCATCAAGAATAATAACAGTAAACAATATAATGGCGGCATATCTGCCTTGCTATACATTAAGGACATAATACTAAGCAAGAAAACAATAATATAATTAAATTAATATTACATGGTGTAAATATTACATAAAAATCAATATAAATATTTAGCCTAGGGGCGAAAATTTGAATATTATTTCACTTTTCTTTCCTTTCATACATTAAAAATATAATAAATGTCATGAAGCCTTGATTTCACAAATTTATTTCCATTTTATTCTAATTAATTAGTTTATTTTTATTTTGAATCTACTGATATTGAATCGTTGAAAAAGAGTTTGTGAGATGTAGGCGCGTGGATAAAATATCTATTTTCGTTTTGCCTGGGTGACAATCGATTACGGAGTTTGGAGAATTATAACTACATTATGGAAAAAACAAGGTGGGTTGTTATTGTTTGTGATGTAGAGGTGGGGGGGGGGGGCTGTAGGCAGGAGCAAACAGCTCGATAGCTCCGATATCCAGGAGGCAGTTGTTACATTATATCCGTCCCTCCAAGATGTTAGCAGTCCCTTCATCAGCTGTTGTATTGTTTTTTGTTTGTTTCCCATTTGAAATGTCTGTTATTACAAACAGGAAGTAAATAAAAAAAAGTAACCAACAACAAATATAGACTTAACTAAATATATTTATCATATTTTTAAACACACTTTTCGCAACTACTATACAATAGTCCGGGAGCAGACGACACTAAACCTGTCATGTTAGGTCTCCCAAAGCTGTTACATATAATTCATGTCATTCATGGCTGGCACCGGTCAACGCCTTAAAAAAAATAATAATAAAACAAAATATTTTTTTTTTAGGTTTCTGTTATTATGATTGTTCCTCGAATCAGGAGAGGGGTAGGACTATACAAAAAGGCAGTTGCCGCCGGGAGGTAAGTGGCACCTTGCAACCAGGTTTCTATCATCATCGGTCTCCTCAAAAAGTCAAAGGTTACCTTACCTGAAAGATCATCAATTTTTGTGTAAGAAAAACCACTACTGCCATTTCCAAAAAGTTGTGAAAGCAGAATTTGAAAGCCACCCTGTAGCCCATTCAATAAACTTATTTCTAGAGTGCATGAAATATGCGATAATTTTTGACTTCATAGCTTAACGGTAGGGGGAGAAGGTCTAATTTTCGGGTTTTTCGATTGTATCTCAAAATCGGTGGACATTTTTAAAATTAAAATTAAAGATAATTAAATTTCCTATAAATTTGATTCTATACATATTTGTCGAACTTCCAACGGTTTCCGAAATATACGTTATTGGAAATCGGTAATTTTGGGAAAAAAAATGTAATTTTTACTTCGCTTTCAACCATCGTTTCTCAGGAAAAACATCAGAATCAATGTCGTACAACATTAAATTTACTTTAATATCAAATATATTATTCTAACACTTGAAGCAAATGTTTGACAAAAACTGAGGTAAAAATTATTTTTGTATCGAAAATTATCGATTTTCAATATCGTATATCTCGGAAACCGTTGGAAGTTCGATAAATAACAATTTAAAAAAAAATAATAATAATAACAATTTTATAGGAAATTTAATTAGCTTTAATTTTTATATGTAGCATATTATTCTAGAGTCCACTGTTTTCGAGATATAATCGAAAAACCCCAAAATGGGACATTCTCCACTTTCCTCTTTTCTTCCTCCTTGCATGTCTTTATCTGCTCTGAATATTTCGAAACAGTTGGCCCATTATATCATCTTTTGATAATTTTAATCGATTTATACTTGAGCTTCTTACCTAGTGTTTGATAATTTTGATTCGTCACACTTATCTTCTACAGGATTTGATTCATGCTCGTGAAGATTATTTTAAGTACACTTTCTCTCCCGATTCACTACAAAAAACTCATCTATATGACGATAATCAGACCTATTTGTACCTACAGTATAGAGTTATGGGGATCCACCAAACCATTGAATTCTTCCCGCATCCAATCACTCCAATCCAAAATCCTTCGAAAAATCCTTAATAACCACGTTACCTCAAATCAACTGATCCACAATGACCTTAATATCCCATATGTCTCTAATTTGGCACGAACCAGATACCTTTCCTTTCATAATAAACTTACTCCTCATCCAAATTCACTTTTTGCTCGACTTGCTTCTGCTGAAAAGAAGATAGCCTTGTGATCTTCTTTTATAGTTATTTTATTAGAGTACTAGCAATGGGTTCCTCTACAAGTCTTAATCATGTCATTTCATTGCATTGTATACCGCATATTTATTAGATGTGTTAACTAATACAGTTGTAAATTTGTATTTATAAAAGAATAAAAAAATATATATATAAAAAGTACACTTTCTACGGAACTATGAAAAATGTTCAACAATTAATTATAAATTATGAATTTCTCTACATAGAAGAAAAAATATTCGAATACGATAACGCATTTTAAAGGATGTTAAAAACATTTGACCATAATTAATATTACTATTAAAATTAAATAATATTAGGTATATGACAATGTTTTGAACTAAAACTAAAAATAATAAAAGTATAAGATGCCCTTGAACAAAATGGTAATTATGTTTGACCTTTAGCCTGGAAATGAAGCACTTGTAAATATTAATGCGAAGGTATATTTTTGGATAATGGTTCCCCTCCCCCCACTCCTCTCACCCCTACCCCCACCACTGCTAGCATTTTATTCCAATCTGTAGAGAGTTAATGGTTATTCATTTATTCATCATCGGCCCTAAGTCAATTAAAATGGGCGCCTGCTCTTCAGCTTCCTTCCACCTTCGTTATATTTTCAGGAATTTTTATTAATCGATATTGCATCAAGTTCTTAAATTCTCAAAATGTTTAAACTGGTTTTTTATTATTTATTGATATTTATGGGCGTTTCAGGGTTAAGAAGCCAAACTGAAAATTTGAATTAAGGACCTTAAAACAAGAAAATAATTTTCTATGGAGGTATGTCAGTAAACACTTTGTTTTGGAGATATTCACACCTAAATATTTTCTTTGTTATGAATTATTTAGACATAGTAAATAAATAACACTTATTTTATTTTTTCCAACTGCTTTATTCATTAAATGTAAACATTAACATTCATATTAAAAGTTGTTCAAAGTGATTTCTTTGAACATTAAGACAGGCTCGGCATCTATCTTAAACAGCAGCAGTGGCAGAACGGCACTGGATATGTATTACTGTTTTGCGAGATTCAATTATCCATTTTCGTAAAGAATTAAGGTCATTGACAGACCTTGCATAGACTTTTTGTTTTGAATCGCACCCAAAAAAAAATCCAGTGGTGTCAGTTCTGGAGAGCAAGAAGACCAAGCTACTGTTCCTGCATAGCCAATCCATTGATTGGGATAATTAACATTTAGCCATTGTCGTGGACCTCTTCCGTAATGTACAGGACAACCGCCTAATTGAAATCACATGTTCCTTCTCAGTTGTATAAAGAAGCTGAATCTGTCTTAATTCTCAAGGATATCAATTTTTAACAACATTCAATATGAATGTTAATGTTTAATGAATAAAATAGTTTCATATTTTTTTTTTATTTAGTCGATATTTAGAGTCCCCCGTGTGCTTATACTGTATGGGTAAAGCCATTAAGTAATGGCTGTTATACTGTATCCTATCCTTGGGGCACGCTTTAACAATTTTGTGATTTCTAACTGTTAGATAACTAAACATATAAGTAGCTTCTAAGAATAATTTTGATAATATTTCAAGCCTAATATCAATAACACGCTCCACCAAAAAAGTAACTTATTAGTAGTTTCTTTAGACATTGCTGGAGCTTTTGAGAATGCTTGGTGGCCTGCGGTTCTATATAACATTAAAAAATATGACTGCCCAAAATACATATACAAAATTATTCAGAATTATTTCAATGACCGAAAACTTACTGTTCAGACAAACTATCACTCCATAGAAAAGAAACTGACTTCAGGAACTCCCTAAGGATCAGCATTATCACCAGTATTATGGAACGTACTAATTAATACAGTTTTCGAAACAGACTTATGCTAGTAGAGAGTGAGTGGCCAAGGATGTCCTTCGGCCTCAAAAAATCGTCAGATCCTGACAGATCTGAAAAACGGTGTCCTTAAAAACCGTTAAAACAGCATCCTTAAGGACGAAAAAGCTAATTCTAATTGTGGAAGGAGAGAGTGGCCAAGATCCTGGCAGATCTGTAAAACAGTGTCCATATGGCCACGTTACTAGCATATGCAGATGACTTACTGTTACTTATAAAAAGGTAACGAAAGGGCCGATTACCTAGCCAAAGAGGCGGCTAAAGGTGATTTGTTACGTTCCTATAAGTTCCTTTATCCTTTATCAAAGTTCCCTTATCCTATACAAAGCGGGACATAAGTTCTGATATGGTTGAAAAGTGGAACCAATTGTGGGTGGCCTCATCAAAGTCACCAAGCTTACACAGATTTATACCTCACATTGCACACAACAACTACGAACACATACAAGGTAACAACTACAAATTAACACAACTAATGACAGAACACGGTAACTCTAAACAATATTTCAACCGATTTAACATAATACGATCTGACCTATGTAATGAAGACGGACAGACTCAAAATTTTAGACATGTGCTTTACGAATGTAAATTAATTGAAAGACAAAGGTTTAATCTAATAAAAATTATTATTCTTAAAGATGGAACATGGCCAGAGACAGAACAAAATTTAAGACTGAATTACTCACATTTATACGAAAAATCGACTTTGACAAACTGACAAATGATGGGCAGCGGAGGTGGTTTCTTGTTAGCTTTTGTTTTGTTTTTTTATTTTGTTTAAATATTTTTTTGTTACCTTACTAGGCTTAACTTTGTAGTAACATTGTAAAACATGTAGTATGCCTATAAGGCATGGAACATGTAAATAAATAAATAAACAGTCCTTATATCGGGGTACCATATAAGGAAAAGAGAAAAAAAAAGAAGAAAAAAGAAAAGTTAAGAAAAAAAAAAGAAAAAAAAAGAAAAAAAAGCCTAATATAAAAGCTAAAGGCTATTGCTTTTATGGTAAATAATTAGGAGACGATATATAATAAACGTTTTTTGTTTTTTTTAAAAAATAAAAATGACTGTTTTATTACACTGACCTCCCCACTTGACCCTAATCCTGTAAGTACTACTTCAGTTTTATGAGTTTAAACTCGGTCGGAACGAATCCCAAACGGCCAGAAACATTAAATAAGTCTAGTTTAATAGCTGTGTGAGTAAGTGCACCGTTCAACGAGGGTTTAAATAATTTCAGGAAGGATATTAAAAACTAGGAAGGTTATGGAAGGGCCCGGTCTTTTGACGAAGAAGTTCACAGGATATTAAAATTATAAATTTTTTTTTACTTGTAAGGTCCACTGTTAATAATGGACATTATATAATTATTATTAAAAATCAAATGTCAATCATGTCTTTTTCAAATAATAATAGATATGCAAGCGTATGATTAAATATTAAGTGGTAGTGGACAATCTCACTGATAATTAGAGTATATTGCTGGCAGTATTTTGATACGAGCACAGGAGTAACAGTGTTGACTCAAGGTACACACGCTTCAGGTTTCCAGAGGTCCAGTAATGACCTCACAGAAATAAAGTACAATATTCTAACAAAGGGTAAAATTCAACATTCCGCTACTTTTGTACATCACTTAATTAAAATTTAAAATATTATTTATTTTGAAGCATAATTTTAACAACTATTTACAATTCTGCAAAGTGGAAGGTTCTAGATTGGTATGGGCTACCCAATAAAAGTATTCAATCTAATAAGGAGCCAGTATTATGGCTACAAATGCCAAATCATCAATGAAGGGGTGCTCTCCAGCCCAGTAAAGATCGTAACTTGGGTGAAGCAGGGGTGCATCCTATCTGTTATTCTTCTATACAGCATTATTTGAGCATCACTTGCAAGAAGAAGACGCAGAATCCAGTGGGGATTGAGGGAACGAATGGAGGATATCTACATTACGAACGATCTCTGTCTTCTAGCGCAGAGGTTCAGCGACTTAAAGGGCAAATTCCGTGCCCTTGGCCGAATTGCAAGCAGAATCGGTCTGTAGAGATGAAGGCCAGCGAAAGATGTCAAGAATCCCTTTTCCTGATGGAGATGATACTGTAGAACAAGTTGGTAAATATGTCAACCTAGGAAGCGAGGTAACGAAGGAAAAATGGCTCAGAAGATGTGAAAAGCCATATAAAGAAGGCGAACGGAGTTTTTGGTTCAGCTTTATCCAGTTTGGAGGAGCAGTAACCTCTCTATAAAAAAGTAAATACAGCTTTTCGAAATTAACAAGAAATCGGTTCTGCATCGGAGTGGAACTTTGAAAGTAACGGAAAACACCCGTACATTACATACCTTCATTAGCAGATGCCTGCGAAGAATACTGGGAATTAGGTACCCAGAACGCATATTCAGAGCTTTTTTCTGTAAATTCGGTGTCAGCAGGAGTACTGCAAGGTTACTCCTCTCTACATTATATATACACGTAATATTCCAATTAGTCTTGACGTCCTTACAGCAATATATGCAGACATATGTTAACAAGAAACAAAAATCTAACTCATGCTTCAAAGGCTCTATAACATTACTAGTATAAATTGCACGGTTGTCATAATCTCTAAAAAAAAAAAAACCCCGCATAAATTAAGACGAATCACACTACATAACGTTTACTCTTCGACATGAAACATGTCCTCCAGTTTATCTTGACAATATATATATATATATATATATATATATATATATATATATATATATATATATATGGATATATTTTCTTGACTGTTATCATTAGATGTTTAATAAGGTTCTTGAGGTTCTAGAATGTCCTATATTCTTTGCACTCTCCAGCTTTCTGTTAGATTTCTGAAGTTCCTTCAGCAATGTGATTGCGTGAGGTATTGGATTGATTTCATAAAATCCCATTATTCTTATTATTATCATTGACATTCCTACTAAGGGCCTGCTAACGATAACAATATAGTCTCAAAACGTTGCCAAAATAAATTGTTATTTTATTGACTGAACCTCAAACCATATTAAACATCGAATAGTAACAATGAAGAAAATATATACAAAATAACACATTGAGTCAATACTGGAAAATATCTATAGTGGAATAATGGGATTTTATAAAGAAATCAAATCAACACCTGGACCTCACACAATCACAGTGATGAAGAAACATCAGAAATCTAACAGAAAGCTGGCGAGTGAGAAGAATACAAGGAAATTCCTACTAAGGTGCAGGGCACGATTATGAGAACAATATTGCCTCGAAACGTCGCCAAACTGTACTATAAGAACCCTTATAAACACACACATGAATATATAAGTGTGTGTGTATATATATATGGGAAAATGATCCCCACCGGATATATCTCTCCGAAGAGATGACACCAGCGAACAGGCACCTATACTGGCTTGCACGGCAGAAGAGGTCCACCGGAAATGTGAAATATGTCTGGTTTGCGGCTGGTAGAGTGCGCTGCCGGAACGATGACGGCCATCCGGTGATCTTCATTGACCAGGCTCAAGACCTTGATGTTCTCGGATGACTACCAGGATTGCAAGTACCATCTTTCTCCCGGATACAGCATTCTCTCTGATCTTCATTTTTTTTCGGCTTTTGTATTGGTATTAGTCTTAGAGTTTATTATATTTGATATATACCATATATCTCCATATATCTTTCTTTTTCATTTTTACTTTTTATTACTTTTATTTGTATTTTTGTTTCATGGATTCATCTTTACTTTTTCCTACATCGCAATCGATGTATTTATTTTTTTCAGAAAAAAATAATTTTTTCTACCAGTTTATGTAAATTTTTGTCTAAATTTTAGTAATTATTTGACAAACCATAATTTGTTCGTTAATTATAACATATCTAGATCTCTATACAATTTAATATTCTTATTCTTATTTTTCTTATCTGTGTGTTTCAAATTTCCTAATGTTAGACGCATTTATGTTTTCCCGTTGTTCTTACTACCTTATTGGTTCTGTGATAATTATTGTACCTATAATCTCCAATTCAAAATTTCCATTATTTCTCGAAGTAATCTTGTCCTCCCTCTTTCCTATGTCTAATATACTACTGACCTGTCACATTAACTCCCAATCTCTCCCAGCGCACTTCGATGAATTTCATGACTACTTTATCCATAACACCTACCATATCATTGCAGTTTCCGAAACTTGGTTGAAACCATATATTCCCTCCTCTTCCATATCTATTCCTGATTACACCCTTATAACTAGTGGAGGTGTTTGTTTATATGTTCGCAATAACCTAAGAGCAAAAATTCTTCTAAAATCCAGTTCTCTTGATATTCCACACCTTGAATACAGGTTCACTGAAATCTCCTCTGAATCATTTTCCCTCCTTTACCTTATAGTTTACCGCCCTCCTCAGGTCAAATTCGACCCATCATTCGAATCATCTCTTTTTACTTACGTTCCTCTGTATAATAATGTCATCATTGCTGGTGACTTTAATACTAACCTCCTCTCAGATTCTTCTGATAAAATGTATCTTATGGACTTGGTGTATTCTCTACACCTTTTTGCAGTACATTTCCAACCCACCCATCACACCCAGTTCACAGATATGTTAATTGACCTTATGATTGTTGATTCTCAGAAAAATCTATTATCCTTCTCTCAAAATCCAGTACCTTTCCTCTCATGCCACGATCTCATCCAAATCTCTTATGACATATCTGTTCCTATCCTTATTCCTAAGAAAATATCTTGGAGAAATCTAGACCATTTTACCCCAGATAGAATAGAACCCTTACCTGACGCACTATCCCATTCCATTGAATCCATCTATTCTTCCCCCTCAATTGACGAAATGGTGGAATGCCTCACATCGAATCTTTATACTGTCCTTAATAATCTTGTCCCTCTCAGAACCTCAATTATCCGACGACTACCAGCTCCATGGATTAACCCTGACATTAGAAATCTGATGAAGCGAAGAGATGCTGCCAGGAGACGTTTTAGGAGTACTAGACATTCAGATGATTATTCATCGTTTAAGCTTCTCAGAAACCTCAACCAGTCCTCTTTACGCCGTGCTAAAGCACAGTATTTTCAAAATATCCTATCCCAAGCTCCTGACCCTAAATCTAAATGGAAAATTTTGAGAAAATTTGTAGTACCCAGTTCCGCATCTGATAACAATTATCCAGTCACCTCCTCCCTAATGAACTCCCTGTAAACACCTTATCCTATTCTATTCCTCAAACACCTTTTAATTCTAATAACTTTTACTTTTTTAATATTTCCCCTAATGACCTAATTGATTCAGTCTTTAAATCTCGTACCAATGACCATGGCTTGGATCAAATACCTTTAAAAATAATAAAACTCTGCCTTCCTGTTATCTTACCTGCCCTGCTCCACATATATAATTTCTCCTTACAAAGCTCCATTTTTCCTACAGCTTGAAAAAAAGTCCTGGTCCGTCCATTCAATAAAGTTCCTTCTCCTTCTTCAGTTTCCCACTTTAGACCTATATCAATCCTATCAAATTTATCGAAACCATTAGAAAGATTAGCACATACCCAACTCACCTCCTTTCTTGACAATAAAACCCTCCTTAATCCTTTCCAATCAGGATTCCGTTCCGGATACTCCACTTCTCCTTAGACCAACAGAATATTACAATCCTGATTCTTTTTGATTTTTCAAAAGCTTTTGATTCTGTTGACCATACAATCCTCCTCTCCAAACTCCATAACCTCTCAATATCTAATAGTGCGTTAAGCTGGATTCATTCCTTTTTATCCAACCGTTCCCAAACAGTGATTATATCTGGAAAACCTCACTCATCTTGACTACCACTCTCGCGAGGAGTCCCCCAGGGACCTTCTCTTTCACCTACCCTATTTTCTATTTATGTTAATGACTTACCGAATCGCATCCACTACTCCCAATATCATCTTTATGCTGACGACTTGCAAATATATTTATCCTTTCATCCATCAAATATGCTAGAGGCGACTTGCAAGCTACAGAAAGACATAGATAGCATTAACCTTTGGGCAATAGAGAATAAATTAATTCTGAATCCAGAAAAAACAAAGGCTATCCTCATTGGGTCAAAACCTCACCTAAAAGCTCTTCCCTACTATCCACTGCTTTTCCTCAAAAACCGTCCAATTCACTTCCAAAATTCCATTAAAAATCTGGGAATAACTTTCGATCAACATCTTGCTTGGAATAACCATATCTCTCAAATCACGAGGAAATCTATTTTTATTCTTAAGCAACTCTCACATTACCGTGATTTATTACCAATAAGTACTCGAAAACTTTTAGTATCATCACTCATTTTCCCTAACATTGACTACGGATGCATAGTATATAGGAGGACTGTCTGATGAAGTCGAGATGAGATGTAAAAGAGTAATGAACTGTTTCATTAGATTTATTTTCGGGATCTCCAGACGTTCTCACATATCTCACAGGTATTCTGAAATTGGGTGGCTTTACCCCAGTTTTCGACGTCAATACTTCCTGGGTGCTCTCATATTTCAAACCGTGAAAACCAAACAACCCGCCTATATCCATGACCTCCTTACTCTGCGCTCCTCCGTTCACCTCTTAAATACTAGAACCCAACCCATCAACCTATAAACTCCAGCGCATCGAACTGCATCCTTCGAGAAATCCTTTATTATCTGCTTATGGAATTCATTGCCCATCTCAATTCGAAAAAGCTCCACTCTTACTTCCTTTAAACATCATTTATTTCTTTACCTCCTTAATTTTCAATCTTCCGAGCTAATGTAAAACATGAATATTTATGTAATATGCATTATAATAGTATACATAAGATGTATCCTTTTACAAGATGTCTCAGTTATTTTGTAACACATAATTAATTATTAATCAATTTTTTATAATTATGTATTATTATTAATTATTATAATTAATAGGGGGACAAGTAGTCTCGGAATAAAGTTCATTTTCTTCTTCTTCTTCTATATATATACGTGTGTGTGTGTGTATATGAAACGCTTAATCCCTCCTCCTTGCAAATAATCATTGTAATTATAATAATATAACCCCTCCTCTCTAAAATAATAATGAATAAAAGTAAATCAATATACACCTCATTTTGTAAATTCACCCTTTTTAATTATTCACGTTAAAATAAACAGTGAGCTGGAGCAAACAAAAGCCGATTGTATTCAAACATTACTGCTTTTGAGAGGCTTTCAGAAATATTATTACAGAGGAAATATATAATTATTTACATAAAGCATCAGAGCTCATGAATATTTAAAATTATTAGATTACTTCTTTGTTGTAATAAGGTTCTGCTTTGCTTAATCCGGACGATTGTTTAACAACAAGATATAGTAGCAATCAAGGAAAAAACTGAGTTACGAGCCAAGTATAAGGTTGGCCAGAAGCAGATGATGATGACTTTTTAGCAACGGAAGTGACTTAAGAAAGATCGGAAACAGATGAATATGAAAAGTATAAACCTGATGATATTGTTTATCTTATTTCGAAATTTTGAGAAATTAAAAAAAACAAAAAACATATTGATTAAATATATTAAAGGCAACATGTCCAAGTAGATGGACAACGGAGATAGTTGGCTAATGAAGCGGTCTATCGAAAGAGTGAGTCAATAGTAGGCGCTATGAGGAAAAGGAGAATTGACTTTTTCAGCCACATATCAAGATTAACGGAAGCCAGGCTATATTGAAATAACTATTTGACTACCTTCGGTAGAATAAAACTAAAAACAATTGGTTCAAAGAAGTCCAGGGTGATTAAGAAGAGTTTAAAATTACGATACAACAAATTAAAAACAAAGAAGAGAAGTAGGACAGAGTCATAAGACTTAAACTCAAAACATTTGAACGGAGACAATACACTATAAACGACGAACAAAGGGCAGGCAGGTCAGAGAAGATGAAACGTTTCTGGAAGAACAGGAGGAAGCTGAAAGCCAAATCTGAAGTTATTCGAAAGACTTAAATGCCTGTGGACTGATTTAAGTGCTCCAATGTTTACGTTTAAAAATTTTAAAAAATAAAGGTAATGTTAATCAGTCAGAAATTTTTCAAAACAGGCATTATCAGAACAATATAATTTTTTTCTCAACAGTTTTTTTTTTTTTTTTTTTTTTTTTTTTTTTTTTGCCGAGGGACCCTGAACATTTCATATTTCGTTGCCTTACGAGAGGTCGGCTTTATAAGAAAAACCACAATTTTATCAGTTTTTCGATTATGTATATTATACATACCGTCCCCTTCAAAGCAAAAGATCGTAAGCTTCATTTTCCAAATTTTACAGGAGTGACAGGGCTTTTCGATGTATGCTAAAAAAAATCCAAAATCCTTCGACAAATCCTTAATGCTCGTTACTTTGTTATAAATAAACTTATCCATGAAGATCTGAATGTCCCATATGATACTGATTTAGCCCAAACCAGATACCTATCCTTTCATAGTAAGCTTCATAACCACTCCAATCCACTAGTCTCCCAACTTGCTTCGCACTCCATTCCTGATAATCCTCCGAGGCGTCTGAAAAGAAGATGACCTAGAGACCTTCTAGTGTAGAATTTATTGAAGTGCTACTGATGAGTAAGTTCTTCTCAAGTTATTTACATGCTATTATATTCACTATCACTACTTTTACTGGATGTAAATATTTTGTACATTTGTAAATTTCAATAAATTCATATATAAAAAAAAACATATGAGCATTGACAGGGGGCGATCCCTAAAACATCCTCCATGATATTCTTTCCAGTTTTTGTTTGTCATTTTTTATTTAATTCCTAATTATTCCAAAGATAAAATATTGGTTTGAAAAAGTACACAAACTAGAAAAATTTTTTAGTGACAGAGCGAATAAGGTAAAGTAATTTTTTTCCGCATTTGCGTCCCCAGAGTCTGGACGGTCCTAGATTGGGTAGGAGTATCAGCTGTATGAAGCGTAGAGAAGGCAGGATATGCAAAATATATTTAAGCAATTTTTATAAATATGGTTATATAAAAAAGTTAGTTGTTATTTTTTCAGACATTTGCTAAGCTTGATATTGATCAGTCATCTTTTGAAAGCTCTTGAATAAAGATGGATTACATAACTCAGGTAGATGTTCAGGAGAGCCGATCCAATGTTACCTACTCAATTTCTCTAGATCCTAATCCTCCCTTAAAGGATCAACACTTTAAAATAAATCGAGACAGGAGAGGAAGAAAGGACAGCGCGACCCTAATGCGGAGGAGATGCTAATGAAATAGCCAGGGAAGATAATGCCCTTCTAGCGTGCTCGATACCCATCGCGCTATCGATGTCTGATATCGACTCCTCGACTACTCCACCCCCCCCCCCCCCCCCCCCACGGCACGAACCCTTCGCTATTAGTTTGAGACTTGGTGGCTCCGAGGGCCTCGCCACTTCCAAAACCGATCCCATGCTAATAATAAGTTCTATTATTAGCCTCCTACAATCGATTAGTGAATGTACCCATCGATATCAGCAGCGATAGTTAAATATGGAGGGTTCTAAGGAGATAGCATATTTGGTGAAAAATAATAATTATATAGAGATATATAATATAGAATAAAAAGTCAGAAGTGGTACCCTTGATAGGTTATAAGAATCAATACCATTAGGAATTGATAAACTAATTTGCCACTTCTATGATACATATTAAGTTCATAAGATTAGGCATTTATCTTTAGTTTTCAAAAACATAGCAACATTCAGAACATTATTTTTACCTTCCCTGTAAAAACACTCATCTGACCATAAAATTCACCTCAAAAAGTGGTATTCTTCAACATCATCTGCATTCAGAAGCTAACGGCAAAATTGAGGCCTATGATCATTATCATTGGGTTTTAAACCTTACATTGAAAATCTATTAAAATAAATCCTAAATAAATAAATGTAATAACATAAAATCCTTAGCTATGGTGTCTCTTTATTGGCAGTTTTCCTTTATTTACAATTAAATAATACATTTTTTCTTTACTTTTTGTTCCAATGAAGAGTTTATTATGTTTAAAATGCACATTTTCATTAAGCGATTATCATAATTTCTTATTTACACAAGTAGCTGATTTGTATGCCAAATGAAAACACAATGTTTTTCCGGTTTTAAAAAAAATTTCTCCATGAAATCGATACGGGTCATTAATTTGGTCATTCCATTTGAAAGCAGGTTAAATTTGCTAGCTTTTTGTAAGATTTACAGTTTTGTGAATAGTTTTTTTTCGAAAAAACGGTGAGCGTTGAAGAATTAAAAGACATTGTAACTTCCCTAAATAAGGTGCAGATCAAGCTGTTCTTTAGGTCATAAGTTTGTAAAATTCAAGGTTACGTGTTCTCTGCTTTCATAGGAAATTTAATGCTAAAATGTGGTGAAAAATATTTAAACAAATCGGAGGTATTGCAACTTTAATGGTAAAAAACGTCTTCCTCAAAAAAGTCATGGAATTATCGTTTATCTGCAACGGATTCTAATACAAATTTAAGGTCTGCTGTATTTTTCTTCATTTTTGATCTAGTTTTACCCATATGTTTTTTTTACACTATACGATACTAACCCTGTATATGCTAATATCGTAATCCCAGAATTATCTTGTTCAAAGTCCATTTTTAGGTTATATAGAGTTATATACACCAAAAATTTAGAAAAAAAAATCTTGTTCTATATCAATTTAAATAACAGTATTATCCTAGCCCATAATCGAGTATTCAGTTAATATATGTTCAATAATCCAAGTTTTGTGTCTACTTTAAAGAATTATCTTGCTCTGTTGATAGCTTGAGGAATTATAGTGTTCTATAGACCGTTCATTTTGTTCTATATCCATAAAATAAACCAGAAACAACTTCAAAGTCAAGCAAGGCAAAACCGAAAGAGATAAAATAAATTATATACTTACACTTTATTTACATTTGCTTACTTTTTTTACTGCTTTTTTTGTAATAATAAAATTTATATAAAAATAAAGAGCTTTTATTACAATACACTGTCCCAATTATTAAAAGGTACCAACAATTTATTGGGCTAAAAATATTCTATATTCCGTATTTCTTTAAAGGTTATGCAAAAATAGCCATTTTTGTTCTATATCCAAATGAATAAAATCGTTTTAGTTTTAAATCGATGCAGTTAGGATGTAAGTTTGATGTAGTAAAAGATTATTTTAGATACTGGAAATATTTAACTGCAAATGCATTTACATATTAATAATAATAATAATAATAATAATAGCCTTTTATTATGTCCATAACTCAACAAATAAACCATAATTCAAATAAATACAATAAAAATAAAAATTTAACATATCTACAAATAAGTCCACAATTATCACAATATTTACAAGCAAAATTCTTCTGTGAGTTTGAACATGGGCCTTCCCTCAGGGAGTATAGGTCTAGACTTTCCCTGGTGACCAGCCTACTGGGAAGCCGGGTTCGCGATTTGGATCCACTTCTCTTTCCATTTATCTCTGTCCCTTGCCATTCTCCATCATAGTGGTCCGGCCTTCTTTTTAAAGAAGTCACTCCATCTTTTCAACTGTCTTCCTCTTCGCCTTTTGTAGTAATAGGGTGTCCAAACAGTCACTTCCATTGACCACCTTTTATCCTGTTCTCCTTAAGATGTGCCCCGCCCATTCCCATTTTTGTTTCTCAATATGGTGAATTATGTCTTTCAGGCCAGTCTTCTCTCTGATGACACAACTCCTAACCTTCTCCCTCCTACTTATCTTTATCATATTTCTTTCGATTCCTCTTTGCCAGCTTATCAGTTTCCTTGTTTGGGCTTTCGTTAGGGACCAAGTCTGACTACCAAAGGAGACGGCTGGAAGTATACAAGTATCGAACACTTTCTTTTTTATCTCTTTTGGGAAATCGTTTTTCATTATTGTTTTCAACGACCAGTCAGCAGCCCAACCTATGGATGTTCTTCTGTCCACTTCCTTCCACGATTTATTTGTAAAAGAGACCAACTGTCCACGGTATTTATAATCTCCTACGTATTGTAAGCTATGATTTCCAACTTTTATATCTACCTTTTCTGCGTTCATCATTAGCTTTATTTTATCAAAATTAGGTGAGAGGCCTACTTCTGTACATATCTCCAGTAAAGTTTCCATCATCATTTTGAGGTCTGCTGCATTGCTCGCCAACAAAACAATATCGTCTGCAAATCGGAGACAGTTTAGCCATCTTCCGTTTATCTTTATGCCGACATTCTTCCAATCTATACGCCAAAATATTGTTTCCAACACTAAGATAAACAGTATTGGTGATAGAGGATCTCCTTGGCGCACTCATCTCCTGACTGCAAAGTTTGGACCGTTTCTTTTAGTAGCAATGAATGCTTCCATATCTTTGTACAGCTGCATTACTATGCGAATATATTTGTAGTTTATACCTATCGCTTATAGGGCCTCATAGATACTTCTATGAAAAATGCTGTCAAACGCTTTTTGGAAATCAACAAAACACAAATAAGTAGCAAATCTGTATTCCTTCGCTTTTTCAATGACTTGATTAATGGTTTGAATGTGGTCGGTCACAGAATACCCTTTTCTGAATCCAGTTTGATCCTCATTTATGAACTCCAATATTTTCCCAGTGAGACGCTGCTTAAGGATCGAGGCAAACACTTTCGACACCGTGGAACAGAGAGATATAGCTCTATAATTATCAATCTTATTTCTACTGCCCTTTTTATGAAGCAAAAAAGTTGCTAGAAGAAATTCCCCATCAATGGAAGACAGCCAAGATAATTTTGCTTCATTTACATATTATCTCAAAACAAAAAAGTACTTTAAGAAATAAACTTCAAATCTCATTTGAATATAGCACATATAGCACAACATAATTCTGGGATGACAATATATTTGGTAAAATTTGCGATTAAATACCAAAAATATGCAACTATCTGCATTATTGAAAAAAAAATTTCAAAATTGCAAATACATAGTTATACATACGTACAAACTCTATGGCAAGCCAGGTCATGTTACATTTAGATTAGATGTTACCTATCTGAAAAGATAGTATATAAGATATAAGATAAAATAAATTTTGAAAGCAAAAGCACACAAGTACTGGGACGGATCGAATCGGGGCAAATTTCCGAATCACCTCGGTTGTTAGCAGCGACATAGTGTGCCTTACCCCTATCTAACTATGGTAACTGCTCCCTGTCGGATAATCCGCTCCAATGAGCTCTGCTATGATCCGTACTAATACGCGCTATCTTTCAACAGAACTAGCTGACCAATTAGAACAGATTCACTAAATTAATATCCAATTAATTGATTTATTTCCTTAATTTAACCATTATAACTTTTATTATTTCTCTTTATTATTTATTATTTATGATGTATCTCGATACCGGTACCTATACTATAAAATCTATTCTTGGTTTTCGGTACAGAGATACCTCAGTTTAAAAATGAATTTCTATTTTAAAACATAATCCAAAAATAATTTAAAAAAGCAAAACATCAATTATAAAAAATGATAAAAATTCAAGAAATAAATTAGTAAACTATTAATAGGATTTACTACCTACAGCATATAATAATGTAAACCAAACAGTTATTGACACCCTTTAGGAAATATTCATACTAAAATTATAGAAAGAATAGTTAAAGTTACAATTTACAGTGATTTTTCCTTAATTACTATACCTAAAGCTAAATAAGAAAGTTCACACTAAACATTATTCCTGGAATGTACTTTACAATATAGTGACAATAACAAATGTAAAATCAGATATTGTCACCCTGAGGATATTTTTTTTGAATTCGGAGGGAATTGGAAGTACACAGTTGAGTTGTAGGATTTAAAAGGAAGTTTTATTTTTTTTTTCGTTAGGGCCATCTATGGATCACGGTTCTTGTTTTTTAGATGTCCCTTGATGTCATCGTAGTTTGCCACGATTGGTGTTCTTAGTGGTGGGTTCGGCAGCTGCTTTCTTGTTGGTACCTCGAGCCTTTCTGATGGCCCAGTAGTCCTTCATTTTCTGGCTTAATTCAATCTTACGTTCCTCAGACCATTTCCTGGATTTAGTCTTCCGGTTTTTGGGTAACTTCTGTGAGGGATGGTACGAAGGATTTAGTTTTAAGAGTTTTATGATAGTTACTCCAGTCGGTTATGGCATTTTGATTTGTATAGAGTTTCGAAAGATCCTTCTCCACTTGCTTCATCCACAAAAACCCAGTAGCTTTGCCCTTGTTAGCAGCCTTGAAGATCCTATGGGACAGCCTCTTTGAGTCCGTTCTGGATAGATGACCGTAAAAAGCCAGTCGCCTTCTTCTGATGGTATCAATTAGATTTTCTTGGTGTTTATACAGTTCACGATTTGGTTGATACCATCGGCTTCCATCTGGTAGAATTCTTGGCCCCACTATCCGTCTCAGGAACTTTCTTTCATGTACCTCGAGGGCTCTTAGTGGGGTCTTCTTATTTACATATTGGCACTCTGTTGCATAGAGGACTGAGGGTCTGACTACTGCATTGTAGTGTCTTAGTTTGATATTCATTGACAAATATTTTGAAGCGTACAGTTTTCTACAGGCATGGTAAACCTTATCTAGTTTGAGCCTCCTGTGTTCTAGAGCCATTGTTTCTCTCAGGTCCTCTGAAAACCACTCTCTTGATGTAGATATTATCACTGATTCATATCATTCTAGCGGTATCTTTAATGTTAGTAACGAACTCGGTCTTTCCTATGTTGATCAAAATTTATTTTTTTATTTTTAAGTAGGGTGTCACTAACTGTCTGGTTTACCCTATATGTTATTAATTATAATTCAGACAATGTACAATAATATGATTCCATCCACACATTCTTATTACCGAAGATAAACATTCTAAAGTATCATTTATTGATTAAGGAATTAAAAAGGTTACTAAACTCTTTCACTAAACATCGAAGATGAACTGAATTTGTTTTAATTTAGTATTAGGGTTCAAAAACTACTATTTACACATAATAAAATCTAAAATAATCTTTATTCTCGGACCGTCCCTTAAGAATAACAAAAATATATTACAAAATAATCTGGAGTGGCATTATTTCGTTGATTAGGGATTGTAATCTTATTTTTTTCATTTCCCAATAATTCATAAATATCTCCAACAAACTGTTGTTTAGCTTGCAGTTGCATGGGATTCGTTTTTAATTTAGTACAAAGGAGGTTTGGTCATTCATTAAAGAAGAATTGAAGTGTAATTATAGTATTATTAGATAACACAAAACTCTTGGCAACGTCAGAAATATCGATCGGTTCCTAAAAATCGACTTTGGATCATCGATTCTCGATATCGATTCTGATCTCGAAAATCGATGGAACCTAGACTCGACATATGGAATCGACACATCCCTAATATAAATCGTATTTTTTTGTTGTAAGGGAGTCTATACTTACATATTTGGTGTAACGTTTTCGTCACCATACATATTCAAAAATATATTCTCTATCAAGTTGCTGCTATGCATTAATAGTTTCCTATTTTATTTTAGTCTATTGAGCATTGGGGCGCCACTAAACCATCCAATTTACATCGTATCCAATCCTTACAATCCAAAATCCTTCGAAAAATTCTCAATCCTCCTTACTTTCTCACTAATAAACTTATCCATAAAGATCTTAATGTTCCATATGTTAATGATTTAGCCCAAACCAGATACATATCCTTTCATAGTAAGCTCCAGAACCACTCAAATCCATTAGTTTCTCAACTTGCTTCCCACTCCACTTCCGATAATCCTCCGAGGCGTCTGAAACGAAAATGACCTAGGATCCTATTAGTGAAGAATTTTATTGAAGTACTACTGATGAGTAGTTAAATCTTTTCAAGTTTTGACATCATTTTTAACATATTTACTTGATGTATTTATTTGGACAGTTGTAAATTTCAAGAAATTGAAAAAAAAATTAGTCCATTATCATTAATCTTAGTATAATCCGACATAGTGCGGTCTGACGGCGCACAGTGGAGTATTTACCATTTTATCATAGCCAAAAGTTCAAAAAATAAATTGTACTTCAGAACATTACAATACGTATTTCCTGGTAGCTTAGGATTGTTTACATCGAAATATATTTATCTCGATCTTTATTATCCACTTCCTACCCGAGGAAACTAGCCTAAATCCAGGAGTTGGGTACGCTGCATGTACACAGTTGCTTTTGCTGAGTTGTAAGATGCTTAAAGATGTGATTTCTGTGGAATCAATTTAGCAATTGATCTGAAATTTCTCTACACAGCTTGAAAAGGTATGTACTTCTCTGTGATAACTAGTTTTTAGCAAGTTTTAATATCATCACGGCTAACTTGAAGTTCTTTTGATATCGATGTTTAAACGAAAAAAATAGACTTGTTTATAAGAATAAAAAAGATTATGTTGTAATGTCGGGCTTTGTCGGGCAGATATTTTTGCATTAATGTAAAGTTCAATCCTTCTACTTGTTATACCGCGCTACCCCATGTTTTAATAAATGTCTAAAAAAAAGAAATCAATTACCTCATTTTAGATTATTAAAATTTAAATCCCTGAAAAACCCCCATGATGGAATTTTAATAAATGTCTAAAAATACTAATATGGGACATATGGACACAAGAAAGCATACCTAGTGAATAGTAAAGTGAATTTTGTGATTTAGCGTGCAATAAGTAATTTCAAACTCTTTCAAGAATACGTGTAGATTTGCAAAAATAAAATAGTCGTAATTGGTAGTAAAGAAACATTTTAGATTACTACGCCAAAGTGACCCACTTAAAATTTAAATCCTTATAATCTTTTTATCATCAACCTCGCAGAGAAAGGAGGTGCATAATCAATGAACATAAGTTCTGCAATAGCTTTAAGTACCTAGGTTCCCTAATAACGGAAAATAAAAAAAACGATTTTCTGTGTATTTTAGCTATGCACGTAATTAGTGTCTTACCAAAGTTGTACATAGTTATTGAGAGACTAATGTTCAATTTTCGTGGTAATTTCTAATAGTTTAACCTTTTAAGTAACTTATTTGATCTATTACATATTTAAGTGTCTTACTATTTGTTTGTGACGTCACACTGCGGCATTAATAAAAAAAGATCAGTCTGTCGTCAGAAGATCAGTAAACCGTATAATATTGTATATTTTTCTGTTTCACAAAGATTATTTCATTTTTTAGTATTTTTTGTTATCTGGTTTCATTTTTACATGTGGTGAGAGATTGAAAAATGTTGTATGTAATTAAAATAGTATATCCATTTTCCCATTACATTAATTACATTCAGGTTTCACAATTAAAATTTATTACGCAAATAATGTATTTAGTATTTGCAAAAGCTAGATATTAAATTGCCATATAACTTTCAAATGCCTTGAACATTTTCCCGACGTTTTTTAAATCCCTGATTTTTCCAGAGATTCCCCTAATTTTTGTCAAAACTTGAAATTTTTTATATTTTATTAGTCTGATATATTTCTAGATTGTTGATAAAATATTTTAAGTATTCCACAGTCACAAAAAAATAGCTAAATAGTTTTGGCCAGAATTTCATGGCCAATACTCCACTGTGCGGCGGTTCCATTTGAACTGTTAGACCAGTCGCAACAGTAGCTAACATAAATCTCCACCATGGAGAACTCATTTTAAGCTTCTAATAGAACTGTTTATTTTACGGGTCAGGGGATTCTATGTTGACAGTTCTGTTATTTATAAAAAAATAAAAAAAAAAAAGACAGAAAGAAAAAAGGCAGGACTCCTACATGAAGGTGAGGCTGACAGGGGTCCGGCGGGTGTTGACAAGAACCTGAGGGGTGACTCCGGAAGATAAGGTCCTTCCATTTCCTCTCCTGGCAGCTAGTTCATTTCCCCCTCCCCCTCCCAGGAGTCATCCTTAGGAGCAGAACGAGTCCTCATTTTCAATTATTGCCGCAAATCTCCCTCCCACGATCTCTAAGACATAGATCGATGGTCGGAAATGAAAGATGTGGTGTCAATAGGTGGCAGTTCTATAGGCCATTATCTCATCGCGTCTCAAAGGAACTAGCGGGCCATTAAGGGCGGGGGTTGGTCATTTTGAGCGAGGAAAATGGCGTAGAGGGGAGATATTGTGTGGCGGAGAATTTTTTTTTTTTTTTTTTTTTAATAAGAACGGTAGGGGAAGGTGCTGTACCTGTGGACAATTTTCGCATATAATTTTTTTTCGTTTTCGGTGCTTTATTTATCTGAGTGGTTATTGTACTATTAGATAAGAAATTTAAGGGGTTATCTAACCCTGTTGTCTTTATTTTGAAAAATAATTTCATTTTTACAGAAAATAATGTTTAGTAACGTACTGATTAGTGTCCATAGGTACCTCCCCCGTTTGTACCTGTGGACACTAGTGGTTGTAACAATGGACATTCATTTCTTCATAGGTTTATAGCGATAATTGAAATGATATTTAGAGAAACACATCAGCAATAATTTTTTATAAAATGTACTAAACAAAATAGAATATTTAAACAAGAAAAGTCGACTTGATTATTGAACTAGAAGGCCGACTAGAAAGGTGACAGCAATAAATTTAAAAATGTAAATAGAAACTTAACTTATTTTTAAACATTTTAACAAAAATAAATCTTTTATGTACCTATAATTATTATTAACGAGTGTCACAGACTTTTTTTAATGGAAAAATCGAATCATTAGAGATTGTATCCATGAAAAGATATAGGAAAATGGGATTGTTTACATAACCTCCCAGTGCCAGTTATAAAAGATGGCGGTGGTAATTCTCTTATTTCAATTTCATAATCAGTAGCGATGTCCAGAAGAATAAATTTTGGGGTTCTATCATTTGATGAAATTTTCTTCAAGTAGCAAATGTTGAACATGAACGAGTCTACTTTTTCTTTACTATAAAATGCTTTACAACACAAAACATAGCTACCAACATATATTTCTTCATCTTTAATTTCTTTACCTTGTTCATAATCATTCATCAATTCATTCGAAAAATTACAATTTTCGCTTGATGGATCAGCCAAGATCACATTTGTGAAATCACTATCTTCAATAGTTGAATAGTTTGTTATAAATATTAAGTGGCGAGTTTCTTCCTCTTAAAAAAAAAAAAAGGTTATATGAATAGTAGGTATCCAAATTTCACGCGGAATGTCTACAAACTTTTCCACAATATTTATAGTTGAAATGATGAATTAATAAACAAAAAGAAAAATCTGTTGTTCCTGTGGACACTTTAACCATCTGTCCACAGGTTCAGCTGGCAATGGTGTCCACAGGTACAACTGAACGCCATGTTGTGCGGAAAGCTCTGTTTCACAAAACCCTTAAATGATAACTGATATGAAAATATATGAAGTTATGATATATTTATTGGACAACTCAATGAAATATTACTGCCTAGAAAATTTCTAACTGTAGGTCTTAAAAAAATTAAAACCACTGATTGGATTGGTCAGGATTTGGAAGAAAAAATCTTTGAAATAATAATTTCTACTAAACTTTTAATCTGACAATCTTGAAAACACACGTACAACTGCAGACAGATGATTGCAGCACTACCAATCTAACAATTTCAATTTCCCTCCTCTCACTCTCTCTTAATTACAAATGTCCATTGGTACAACATTGCTTTAGGTAGAGCACCTTCCCCTATATAGAAATATAATAAAAAGTGATGTGTCGGGACCAACATAAAAAAAAATAAATAAATAAAGTAACACAAATTATTTATATGTGATTAGGATTATTGAATTATTCACCGGTTCTAATGAATTTTTACATAGTACATGTTTTTACTAAAACTAACTCGATCCGTTAACTCACGTAACGATTGAGAGAGGAAGATACTAGTACTTAATTTACATTTTTACAATTTAAAATACATATTAAGTATGTAAGTCATGTTCCGGCATACATCCTCTACATGATTAATATAATTTTATTTATAATAAATAGGCTTTACATTTCAAAGTTTATCTTTAAACAGTAGGAAAAAATAAGAAAAAAATCCACATAAAAAAAAAATGAATAAAGAAAAAGAAAAAAAATTAAATAATAATAATTAATAAATAGAATAATTAGAATAGCTTATATGTATATTACAATAATTAATAGTATAAAAATTACTAGATGTACGTATAATAACAAATATCGAACATTGTAAGCAAGAGATGTGTAAATTAGTTTAAGTGAGGAGTACATGTTTTGTTCTTTTGTGCGTATATCTTTTCAGTGTTGTTTTATTGTAATCTCCGATTTCTCGGATAAGCGAATTTTCTGAAATTGTTGTTTTTCCAAAGTATATTTTGGTTTGATCATAAACGTGAAGTTGGATAGGGATAAGGTTGAGATCTTGAGAGCGTTGAAAAACTATCTCCAGCCTCCCGTAGAATACGTTAACAAAGGCGGGATATCCTCAGGCCATCTTAAAAGAAGTTAAATCATCGAATATTTTAAAACAGTGTCCTTATAAGGACAACAATGGCGGAAGTTATCCTTCGGATAACTTAAAAACCGTTAAATATTTCAAAACAGCATCCTTAAGGACGAAATAAACTAATAAAATCGTTAAATTCCGCCATCTTAAAACAGCATCCTTAAGGACGAAAACTAATTCTAATTGTGGAAGGAAGTGGCCAAGGATGTCCATCGGCCTCAAAAAATCGTCAGATCCTGGCAGAGATGTTACTCATTATTCAAAAAGATGTAATATTATTAAATATTAATAATCTTTCAGGTGAAAACATTCAGGACAATCACAAAAGCCCCCTGGTACGTAAGCAACATAACTTCAGTTTCAGTTCTTCCATCATTGTCTCCTTTTTACACATAGGAAAAACTGACCTTCCGACTGAAACTGAAGCTGAAATGACCGTGTAAAAGGCCCTTAATAAAGAGATTTTTTTTTTTTTTTTTTTTTTTTTTTACACTAAGGAGAAAAAGTCGATGTATAATAACTATACTCTATGACATCACAAAACTACCGCTAATGTTAGAGATTTCAATCGTTTTCTATGAATCGATTTAAGATATTCGATCCTCAGTACCCATTATTTTCTCAAGTATCGGTGGGAAAGAAAATTGACCCAATCCTAAAAAAAAAGATAAAAACAATAAGGAAATGAACTATTTTACTGGTTTGCGTGAGCTTAACAAGAGATGAGCAGTTGTGATAATATCAATTAGTAGTTAAAACCTCTTATCTCCTCTTTAAAATAGGATTTACCTCTATCTGATAAAGAACTGCTCTTTCTGGCATCTAGAACTAATACTTCATTATTTTTTTCATTATTATTAAATTATGAAATAATTGAAAAATATTTAAGGGCAACAATTTATTTTTCACTTTTATTTTTAGATCTTCACCTGTCAAAAACATAATTGACAATCAGCGGATGCCCTAAAATCAGAGTGCAAAATAAAAATTGGCATGTTTGACTGTGAGGAGAGATAGTGCTCAGTAGTGAAGGGCCGTTCCGACTTATAAGCGGAATGAGATTTCCGGTTTCGTTCCACTATTGGAACCAGTTCCAGTTTTTGTTTCGTTCCACGTCAGTTTGACTAACCTTCTACATACAAGCGAAGGGCCGTTCCGAATGAGATTTTACGGTCTGTTCCAATTTTCGTTCCACGTCAGTTTGACTAATCTACTACCTACTTACCATGCAGTTTCTTTCCATCCCTTGTTGTGAATTCGGGTTATTAAGCTCATTTGATTTTATAATTATCTCTTGCTTCCGGTGAGCTTCCTGGAAAATTTGCTTTAGCTATCCCTCGATATACTCCTCTGTTTGCCGCCAATCACTTTTCTAAATCGATATCTAAATTTTATTTGTAAAAATCATTCCTCAAAAAACTTTATTTACAATAATTGATCATAGAAACAATCATTTTAGATCTGAAAATAATTATATCTGATCATAATATTGTAAATACAAATTTATCTAGTTATATCTTATTATATCTTTTTTTTTTTTTTTCGTTTGGGCCTACTTAGGACCACGGGGCTCGTTTCGACTCTTTATATGGGTCTGCTGTTTCTTCTTAGCCCAGAAAGCTTTCATTTTCTAGCTATGATCAAGCTTTCTCTCCTCTGTCCACTTTGGTCTGTTGGTTCCGGAGCTCTTTTTATTGGAAAGGTGCACTGGGAATACTCCTTGTAAAATCATCTGCCGAAATTTGGTCCGTTCCTGAATGGTCTCTAGTGGAATTATAAAGTTGGTCCAAGTCTGATTTCACTGTGTTGATCCATTTATTCTTGGAGGCTTTCCCTCTACCTGTCGTAGTGAAGATCCTGTTTGTGAGTCTGTTGGTGTTCATTCGGGTTAAATGTCCATAGAAAGTCAGTCGTCTCTTCCTCATTGAGGTGATTATGTCTTCTTGGAGATGGTACAGCTCTCCTTTGAGTCTGATCCTGTAGGTGCCATCCTCTTCTCATATTGGCCCTAGTATTCTCCTTAAGATTTTCCGTTCTTTGAGCTCTAGTTTCCTGAGTGGGCCCTTTCTGTTCATCAAGAGGCATTCGGAGGCATAGGGTACAGAGGGCTTTACTGCTGAGTTGTAATGTTGGAGTTTAAGTTTCTCGGAAAGGTACTTGGAGATGTAAATGCTCTTCCAGGCGTGGTAGACCTCCAACTTGGTACATCTGGTATCTATAGCCAAGTTCTCACTTTCGTTTGCTGATATCCATTCTCCTAAATACTTTACTGCAAGCACTTTACGAATGGTGCTGCCTTCTAGTGGAATTGTAGATGGGGCTTCTTTTATGTTAGTCATGAACTCAGTTTTTTGTATGCTGACCCTCAAACCGGCCTTAACTGCTGGCCGCTATGCTGGAGAGGCTCTGTAGTTGGTAAGTAGCCTCCTCTATATTGTTGAATAACAAGGCAAGGTCATCAGCAAAGGCTAGGCAGGCTACATTAAGGTTACTAGTTATATCTTTGTTTTTATTATTTTCAGTTATATTTTCATTTACGTTCAAAATATTATTCTCTCAGGTAATATTTTGTATATATACTCCCTTTTAAATGTAGAATGGTCAAAACATTTTATTTAATAGATTTCATACAAAATATGGACAAAAAGGGATTAAAAAAAAAAAAAGGGTGTTGTACTTGGTACAACGCGCGACCGCTTGTGTTGCGGAAATTGGCGCGACCGGTGGAAGTTTAAAGCAGTCAATCTATCCTTTGCAATACTTTTTGCATGATCAGCTTGATTCTGATTCTTAAAAACCAAATTTATTTGAATCCGAAAGAAGTAGCCAAGCTCAGTCGGTAGAACAGAAAATTTATCAATAAGCGGTTTATTTTGAAAATGCCTATGTGCAGTATGGCGAGGTGATAGAGGGAAAGGGAAGGAACTAATAGCAGTAAGATCAACGGCTGTAGGGCTATGTGCGGATGTAAGGGATCAAGTGAAGGGAGGAGAGATCAGCAGTCGGAACGACCTTGGGTGGAACGAAACGGCAGATGCAATCTATACCCTATCTAAACCAACGGAACGAAACCGGAGATATTTTGGAGTTGGTTTTCGTTAAAAACGTTAAGTAGCTCGCCTCGTTCCAAATCGGTTCAAGGCTGGAACCAGTTCCAAGTTCCGTTTCACTCAGAACGACTAGTGCTCAGTGGCACCCCTTCCATATCTTTGGTTTACTTTTATGTAAGTAGGTCTCTCATCCAGTTTCTTTTCAGTCTCTTCCTTTCAGTATTCTCCGACACGAGAGATGTGGCCCTACAATTGATGAGTTTGTTTGGGTGTCTCTTTAATTGTTCATTAAACAGTGTGTCCGTACGTGTACGATGACTGTTGGTATGTGTAGATCAGTGTGTTTAGTTTAATTATTACTAGTCATCATGTCTGGGATTGAAAAGTTTGTAATCTTTATATGTGTGACTGTTTAGCAGTTCCTTAAATTTGTGATGCGTAGGTCCATAAAGGTTTTAGTTGATGTGTGTAGGTCATTAATTTTTGTATTATATGTAATTTTGATATTTTCTTGGAAAGTGAGTATATCAGTTTCAATCTCATATTTAATTAAGTCCGTTTCTACTTAATATGCTGGTCTCAGGTCATTCTCCTATCGAATGAAGTCTTAGGCATTGTATTTTGTCCGTTTGTGGAATTGAGATGTTGTCAATGTAAACGGGAGGGCATGTTTCGTGTCTTAGAGTAAACGTAATGTGTTGGAACTTTCAATGATTTAGTTGTCTCTTCCAAATTTTATGCCAGACTTGTACCTCTTGGAAGTGGTATTGTAAAGTCAATGATGCCGGTGTTGGATTTTGGTGTCATCTGCGTCTGTGGCAATACGCAACAATAAAAGTTTGTTTTTTTTTGTTTTTTTTAATTTTAAATTACCTTATATAAGTATTTTTAATCTATACGTATTTTCTATTCGCTTTAGGATTTTATTTTATAATGTGTTGATCTCGAGGTATTCATATGATGATGACAAAAAAAGGACTTTTTAAAAAAAAATCTAAACAAAATTAAACAATGTCCTTTTTGACCCCCCCCCCCAAACATGACTAAATATATGTATACGTGACGAACCCAGTCTCAAGTTGAACAAATCCAGTTGAGGGAGTACAGTTTCCCAGCGTGCGTACAATTTAAATACTTTGGGTCGCTAGTAACAAATAATAATGCTGTTATCGCGGAACTCAAAAGGACGAATATTGGCAGGCAACAGATGCCTGTTCGGAGTTCAAAAAGTTCTTAGGTTCAAAGATTTATCAAGTAAGGCTAAAATAACAGCATATAAAACCAATATTAGACCCGTTATTACATACGCAAGCGAGACATGGGTGCTAACATAAAGAAGTGAAGCGCTACCCCGAGGTTGAGAAAGAAAAATATTTGGCCCAAAATGTCTAAATGGCGAATGGAGAATAAGAAAAAATGAAAAATTAAAGGCATTGTTTGGTGAGCCAGATATAGTCGACCAAATAAAGAAAGCGAGATTAAGGTGGCTGGGACACGTGGAAAGGATGCCTCCAGATAGATTTCCTAGATAATTGCTTAAAGAAAAGCCAGAAGGTTTTAGAATTCGAGGGCGCCCACGATTGAGATGGTTAGATGACGTGGAGCAAGACCTCCACCAGGTAGGTGTTAGAGGATGGCTAGGTGCAGTGGTGGGGATCGAGAAGGTTGGAGGATACTTATTGATGAGGTCCTGGTCCTGCTCTAAGGGCTGTTGCACCGAATGAATAAATAAATAAACAAAATTAAAATGATTTGAGGAAAATGTTCGATAGTTTTATAAATGATTTTAAAATCTCAACAGATGTTCAGCCCTAATGTTGGAAACGATTCTATTTTGTTTTAGAGGCTTTAATGGCACTTGAACTTATGGAAATCCAGTAATCGAGAAATGATGAATGGCTATAGGAAGCTGACAGCCAACTTTCTATAGCAAACTAAGCACTTGGCAGCTCCAAACTAGTTCCTTGATGAGAAAAGCTAGAACTTACACAAAAGAGCTCCTCCTGCCATTGATCTGATGAGGAACATACGTCTCAGGAACATTTAGATTTCCGAGCATATCAAGAACGATTCCCCCACTCCTATTAATCGCGTTTCTTTTTTTTATTTTTTTGTGTTTTGTTTTGTTTTGTGGCATTGTAGCCACCTGTAATACAATGGACTTACCGACAGTTCGACTTTTCTATTTCATCTATTCCACTGAACCCATCTATTCCTCCCCCTCAATTGACGAATTAGTGGAATACCTCACATCGAATCTTTATACTTTCCTTAATCTTGCCCTACACAACACATCAATTCTCCGATGACATTAGGAACCAGATGAAGCGAAGAGATGCTGTGACTGGAGACGCTTTAGGCGTACTAGAAATTTAGAAGATTTCTCATTCTTTAAGCTTCTTCGAAACATCACCCAGTCCTCTTTGCACCGTGCTAAAGCACAGTATTTTCATAGCATCCTTTCCCAAGCTTATGATCTTGAATCTAAATAGAATATTGTGAAAAAATTTGCTGTTTCCAGTTCCACATCTAATAATAATTATCCAGTCAATCCAGATTATCTTAATTCCTATTTTTCTGAACACCACCTTAATAAACTCCCTGTAAACACCTTATCCTATTCTATTCTTCAAACCCTTTTTAATTCAAACAACTTTTATTTCCTTAATATTTCCCCTAATGACCTATTTGATTCAGTATTTAAATCTCGTACCAACGACTACGGTTTGGATAAAATACCTGTAAAAATTATAAAACTCTGCCTTCCTGTTATCTTACCTGCCCTGCTTTATATCTATAACTTTTCCTTACAAAGCTCCATTTTCCCTACAGCTTGGAAAGTAGTCAATCCTAGCAAATTTATCTAAACCATTAGAAAGATTAGCACATTCCCGACTCACCTCTTTTCAGGAATTTAAATCCCTCCTTAATCCTTTCCATTCAGGCTTCCGTTCCGGATACTCAAAGCAATCTGCTTTTGTAAAAATCATACAAGACTCCTCCTTAGACCTGCAGAATATTACGATCTTGATCCTCTTTGATTTTTCAAAAGCCTTCGATTCTGTTGACCATGCCATCCTCCTCTCCGAACTCCAAAACCTCTCAATATCTAATAGTGCGTTAAGCTGGCTTCATTCCTTTTTATCTCACCGTTCCCAAACAGTGATTATACCTGGAAAACCTCACTCATCTTCACTACCGCTCTCGTGAAGATGACCCCAGGGATCTTATCTTTCAATTACTTTAAGTTTATATTAACTTATTTAATTGCATCTACGACTCCCAATATCATCATTATGCTGACGACTTTCAAAGATATTCATCCTTTCATCCTTCAGACATGCTAGAGGCAACTTGTAAGCTCCAGAAAGACTGGCTCATTAATCATTAACCAATTGGCAGGAGAGAATAAGTTGAGTCTGAATCCAGAGAAAACAGAGGCAAATTCATTTCCGAAATTCTATAAAAAACCTTGGAGTAATTTTTGATCAGCCTCTGTCTTGAAATAATTATATTCCTCAAATCGTGGTGAAAACTATTTTTATTCTCAAACAAAATGCATTACTACAAAGTACTCGACAACATTTAGCATCATCTCTCCTACTTTTTCCCTACTTTGACTACGGATGCATAGTATATGGAGGACTGTCTGGTCACCTGGAAATGAGATGTAAAATACTAATGAACTGTTTTATCAGATTTACTTTCTGGATCTGGAAAACGTTCTCACATATCTCACAGGTATTCTGAAATTGGGTGGCTTTACCCCAATTTCCTATATCAATACTTTCTAGGAGCACTCATGTTTCAATCCTTCAAAACAAAAAACCCACCTATATATGTGACCTCCTCACTCTGCGCTCTTCCATCCACCTCTTAAATACTAGAAATCAACCCATCAATCTGAGTTCCCCCATCAACCCATCAAATGCATCGAACTGCATCCTTCGAAAATGCTCCTCTCTAAATTCCTTTAAATATCATCTATTTCTTTACCTCCTGAATTCTCAATCTTCCGAGCAAATGTAAATATTGAATATTTATGTAATAGATAGTGTAATAGTATACGTAAGTTGTAAATTTTTAAAATATTTCTCATTTATTTTGTAACTCATAATGAAATTGTTACTTAATTGTCATAACCAGCCAGACGATTGCCCTAATATGTTATTCTTAGGGGACAAGTTGTCCCTGAATAAAGTTTATTTTCATCTTCTTCTTGAATTATTTTTTATTCTTAAGGATTTAAGGTCTCAGAATAAATAAAGAACTTTTTTGTTAATTTATTAATGTTCTGTTAAATTGCTGCATTTCAGTAGGTTTTTTATTATTTTTATTTGTAATACTCATAAAATATTTGGTATCTTTCGACTCTAATAAAATAATGAAATCTTTCTAATCACTGACGAAGAAGAAAAATAGAAATTATTTTTTTCCATGTTCTGAACTACCTCTATTCCAACCGGCCTCAATTTTCTGTGGAATGGATTTTAAAGTTTAACAAGATTACTTTAGTACACCTAAACTAGTACTACTACACTACTGCACTACTTAATCCCATTCGTGAAGACCTAAAGCTGCTCCTCTGTGGTAGTTAATAAAAGGCTGTGAAGAGAGAAAATGAGAGGGAATGAGGTGAGCAAATAGAGCAGGCTAATTCTTCTAAGGACAAAGGAACTCTTTTTGCAGCGGGTTCGTCCTTCGGGTCCTTGCAAGGTCCTTCCCTCCTCGAGAGGATATTGAGAAAGCCCTTAGTCAGCGGAATCCCGGCGGTCAGAGTGTCTCCTGGTCTCCTAGCAGCTTCCTCTCAGCCACTTGTTAAACTTTTTCTTATTTTTTGCCAAAAAAAAAAAGAAAGATCTCTTCAGATATTCATCCTTACAGAGAATAATCCTTTGTATGGAAGTGCCTTCTCAATAGTCAAGAGTGCAATCTCCGAATAAAAAATAAATTAGATCTAAATAAAGATATATAAAAAAAACCCTGTGGTAATGAAAAAAAATCTATCAGAGAGAAAAGATTAATCATTAAAAAATCACTAATTAATTTATTTTTCTATTAAATTTTTTGACATTGAAATGTCTTTTGGGGGTTTATACTTTTTTGATGTAACTTTGTTTTCACTTTCAAAAATGTAACATTTTGACACGCTATAGCTCTGTTGGTATTGCTATAAAATTTGGCATTACTCACATGACAAATTTAATAAAGAACATTTTTGGTTAGGACTTATCGCTTAAAAGCTATATTGGTTTGAATGAAAAAAAGTCATATTGGAAAAATTTATCAGGTCATATCAAAAAATCGATTTTATTATTTCTAATTGTACAAACGTCTTACTTCAAATCCACATAAGAGGCTAAACCAACAAGAAACTGCCCGTCGTTACAGACTACTTCAACATTTACTAGAAAAACGTTCAAAGCTTCTAATTAATTACAAAAGACTCATATACATGACTGTGATTAGATCTATCTGGACGTACGGAGTTGAGCTTTAGGGCTCCACTAAACCATCCAATTCATCTCGTATCCAATCCTTACAATCTAAAATCCTTCGAAAAATCCTCAATGCTCTTTACTTTATCACCAATAAACTTATCCATGCTTGGATGCCTCCCCGCGGAGTTGTGGATTATCCGGAGTGTCGGACTAGCGGGAGGTGGATTAGAAAGGTTCCACTGTGTATATGTTGAAGTTGTGGCACTGGCAAGCTTCTTCACTCATGTCTTAAAGAAATGTGCTACAGCTTAATGCTTTCACTCAGCCTCTACTGCGACAACAGTGACGTTGAGAGAGCAGCGCTGGGATCTCTGTGATCATGGATTTTACCTCCATAAAAAGGAGGACTATTATTAGGACTGGGATTAGTTCAGAAATCCCAAGAATAAGCTTATATTGATATATTGAGGATAGGTTTGTGCGTTGAGTATTATTGTATTTTTAGTTTGGTTGCTCTTTTGCCTTTATTATTGTTTTTAGTTAATATTAGTTAGCTTCTTCCAATAGTATAGAAGTATTTAAATGAGACAATAACATAAAAAAATGTTGAGAATTTTTTTTTTTTTAATGCTTTGTTCTAATAAACAAATATATTATCCCGTCCTTATCTTCGAATAAAACGCTTTATCGACCTCAAATGGGAGTAGAATTATCCTTAGCGCTGGCCGTGGGATGTCGAGGGCTGGAGATTACAAAGGCAGTGAAGAGGGACCTCGATAGCTAACCCTGTTCCATTGTCAGATCTAGGAGGCTGTGGGTAGGTGGCACTCAACCGCTTTCTCTGCCACGGTTCATCCAGTTGTTCCGTCTCTGGATTCTATTCTAACCTTGTCAATGCCAATTACATTGTTTATATAAGAATAAAGAATAAAACAATTATATATTGTCGATAAATGAATTATTTGCCATTATTATATTGGTATATTTTGTTCGAAGGCTAGTTTCCTATGTAAAACATTCATCAAAAGTTCAAAAACATACACAAATTCAAAACATCAGCAAATATATATAATATATATGTATAACATGTCAAAACTTGAAAATAACTATTCATCTGTAGCACTTGAATAAAAATTCTACACAAGAAGCTCTCTAGACCATCTTCTTTTCAAATGCCTCGGAGGATTATCGGGAATGGATTGGGAAACAAGTTGAGAAAATAATGGATTTGAGTGGTTGTGAAGCTTACTATGAAACGATAGGTATCTGGTTTGGGCAAAATCAGGAAAATATAGAAGATTGAGATCTTTATGAATAAGTTTATTGGTGACAAAGTAAGGAGCATACATTTTGGATTGTAAGAATTGGATGGTTTAGTAAATTCCCAAAGCTCAACTCCGTACGTCTAATTTGGTTTAATCAAAGTCATGTAAATAAGTCTTTTGTAATTAATTGGGAACATTGAACGTTTGTCTAGTAAATGTTGAAGTAGTCTGTTGAAACGACGGGCAGTTTCTTGTCGTTTTGTCTTGTATGTGCATTCCAAATATGACGTTTGTCCAAGTGAAGTCCTAGGTAGCGGATCTGTTCAACAGGGATTAGTGGAACATCACTAAAGAATACTGAAGGGCTGAAAGTCGTAGGTTTACGACGAACGGTAAAGGTTATTTGGTGAGATTTGTTTGGCTTTATTAGATTCTGCATTTTTGATACCATTCTTGAATGTTTAGGATATAGGAATGGCGTGTTTGGGAGGCAATAAAGGGATCATTGTTTACCGATAATAAACATGTGCCATCAATAGTGGTGAGGACAGTGCTAGAATGAGCTGGGATGTTAGCTATATACACCGTGTAGAGGATAGGGCCTAGGGTACAACCTTGAGGAACACCGGCCAAATGGGTAAAGAGGGAAGAATAGAAAAATTTATGGTTTACTTTGAAAGTTCTATCACTCAGATAGGAACGGATAATTAAGAAGTATGTATTTGCGGAGCTTGTAAAGCGGTTCTGGGTGCCAGCAGGTCCATCTTAAATAAGGGTATACCCTCTCCAACTACCCTTTCTACTTTTGAATTCTTTGTTTGAAAACTTTTTCCAAGGCATTGCTGGCAAAGGAACTAAGTAGGTGAGGACTCTTTGTATAATATTAAGTATACCCTAATTGGATACCCTGCTCAAAGTCAGTCACTAAGCTGCAGCTCACCCAGCTTTCAATATATAATAATCATTAATAATATTTATTTCTAACTTATGACCAGCTGTAAATAAGCTGGCCTTAGGATTGTTCACCCTTTCTACCGTAGTTACAATGACTGTTTTCATTTATTTTAATTTTGTATAAATAACTTATAAAGAGGCGGGGTAGCTCAGTGGGTACGGCGCTTGACTATCATGCCCGAGTTAGAGTCTGACTAAAAGCAGAAAATTTATTCTCTGTTATTTCGGGCGTTTGGGGGACCCTCCTGGAGTCCACCCAGCCTCGATTAAATGGGTACCCTTAATTGGAGGAAACGTGGCGGTTGAGTATTCCAGTCAAAACTCCTCCTTTCACAACCGTTGGCTTTTTTTTTTTTTTTTTTTTTTTTTTTTTTTTTTTTTTTTTTTTTTTTTTTTTTTTTTTTTTTTTTTTTTTTTTTTTTTTTTTTTTTTTTTTTTTTTTTTTTGTCCACCATGTCCTGTCAAAAACTGGATTAATTTTGTGATTCATATTTTTACTCTTTCACCTATATTTTTAATGAATTCGTAATTATGCCTACCTTCAGTTGAGGTAGTCCATTTTTGGTTCCACAGCTGCCTGGTTGTACTTTTCAAAATATTGTAAATGTCCTTGGGCAACTTTGTCTCAGAATATTTTTCAATTATATTTTATTGTATTTCAATTTATAATTATTTTTTTTTAACTATTTATTAATATTTACGATTGTACATATTACTTACAAGTAAATTTGAGGAAAATTGATGTGTCAATAACATGTAAAGAACTACTCACTATTATCCCTTCAATAAAAGTTCTACATTTGAAGTGTATAAGTTGTCATCTTCTTTTTAGACGCCTCGGAGGATTATCGAGGATTGAGGGTAAGGCAAGTTGGGAGACTTATGGATTCTAGTGGGTATGGAGTTTACAATAAAAGGATAGCAACATATGGAACATAAAGCTTTTAGAACTAATTTATTTTTGACATAATAAGGAACAGTGAGAATTTTTTGTAAGATTTCGTATTGTGAGGATCGGGTAGTAGAAGAATAGGAAAGTTTAGTGGAGTCCAAAAGCTCAACTCCGTGTGTTGGAATTGTTCTAATTACTGTCATGTAAATAAGTCTTTTGTAATTTATTGGGAGCTTTGAATGCTTGTCTAGTGAATGGTATGTAAATCCCTGTTAAAGCTCTGAATATATCAACGAAACGTTTGCTTTTCTTCTTTTTTTTTTCTTTTTTTTTTTATTATAATTATAAAACAAAAATCCTTATTTTGTTGTTATTCTTTAAATGTTAAACCTGATTGAACTCCGTTAAAAAATTGTTATTATATTTATGTATATGTTAAAATAAATAAATGGACTTTATTATTAGATATTTTTTTTAAACCTTTTTAGTTTCTTCCCCTACAGCTCCTATATCCCCGATGACCTGATATTGTGTTGAACAGAGGATGGCCTTCAGATAAGGACTGATGGATAGGTACTGGGGGAATAATATTTTCTCAGAGCCGCTCTATTTATCAGCTGGCAGGGGAGAAGGAGAGAGAGAAAAAGAGAGAGAGAGGAGGATTGTATTCTCGTCAGGGAATGAGAAAAACAATAGTGTTGAAAAAAAAACAAATGATCATCAAGAAGCAAAATTCTTGAGAATGGCTCGAGCATCATTTGTTTGGAAAAGGAATCAGATGTCATAACAGAACACTCGGAAATCATTATCTCGTAATATGTATTCTACAGTATTCTTCTAAATTCTGTCCGACTTTCAAAAATAAAGGATGTACACAATTAGATAAGTGTATTTAAATGTATATATATATATATATATATATATATATATATATATATATATATATATATATGTATGTATATTGCTATGCCGGGTCCAGCTCCGTCGAATTTGAAAAGTGATATCAAGACATACTTGCCTTACAAATTATAAATATTCTAAAATAATTAATTGATAAACTCAATTCTTACTGTCTTAAAGGTTCGTATTTGGGGTCAGGGTGATTAAGTATTTAAAAAAATAATCTAAAAGAATTAATTTAATTAGTGAAGAGCAAGTGGTTAATATACTTAACAGCTTAGTCCAGTAAACTAAGGGTTTGCCGAAGAAAAAACTGCGGAACTTTTATTCTCAACGGATCTTTATGTTTTCTGGGGTGCTGAATCTGAATCTGAAGTTTGCTACCACGGCAACCAACGGCTTCATATTTAAAATCGCGAAAAACCGCCAAAAAACCCCATTTTTTTTGTTTTTTTATCTATAACACGATAACGAAGTTTTCTTCGAAGAAAGTTTAATTGTAGCTGGAACTAGTACCTACGTAATGAAAAAAAGAAATCCGAAATCGGACCGTTTTTCGCGAAGTTACGTTATTGGGAAAAAATGGAGAAATTGGCCAACTTGCCGTCAGTCCCACAGCTCCGCGAAAACACGTTAGTCGTACTCTTTTGGCTATAACTCTGAAACTATTTGTCTGATACAAAATTACTTTTTTTCATCTTAAAGCTGATTAAATTTACTATAAGAATCTATAAATGAAGTTTTAATCAAACCCCGTAAAATGTACATGCCAGCCCGCTAATAAAAACGTTCTGTTGTAAAATCCAAGTGTTTTTTTGGCACATTTGTCGCTCTAACTCTTCAAATATTTGTTCTATCCCAAATTCCTTTTTTCTATCTCAAAGCTGATTAAATTCACTATCAGATGCTATATATGTAAGTTATATTAAATCTTGAAAACCACCCAAGCTAGCACGCTAAATGTGTATGTTTTGGCAAGATATGTAAATTATGACATGTTCAGTAGACTGGTGTGAGTATTTCACGGAGTTAATTATAAGTTACATATATAGGATCTAATACTAAATTTAACCACCTTTCAGACTAAAAAAAAAACATTTTGAATCGGACAAATACTTTCGGAGTTATAATATCCCATATAATATAATATCCCAGACGCCTAAAAACCCGTACTGCAGTTAAATCCATGGTTTTCGGCACATTTATCATTATAACTCTGAAAGTATTTGTCCGATTCAAAATGTTTTTTTTTTTAGTCTGAAAGGTGGTTAAATTTACAATTAGTTCCTATGTATGAAATTTTTTATCAAAAATCTTAAAATACACAAGCTATCACGCTGAAAATCAGTTACTTTTGTAAAATACATGTTTTTTTGGAACATTATTCGCTATAACTCCAAAACTATTTGTCCGATCCAAAATTTAATATTTTTATCTAAAAGCTGGTTAAATTTACTATTAGATTCTATATATGTAACTTATAATTAACACCGTGAAATACTCACACCAGTCTACTGAACATGTCATAGTTTACATATTTTGCCAAAACATACACATTTAGCGTGCTAGTTTGGGTGGTTTACAAGATTTAATATAATTTACATATATAGCATCTGATAGTGAATTTAATCAGCTTTGAGATGAAAAAAAGGAATTTGGGATAGAACAAATATTTGAAGAGTTAGAGTGACAAATGTGCCAAAAAACACTTGGATTTAACAACAGTACGTTTTTATTAGCGGGCTGGCATTTACATTTTATGGGGTTTGATTAAAACTTCATTTATAGATTCTTATAGTAAATTTAATCAGCTTTAAGATGAAAAAAAGTAATTTTGTATCAGACAAATAGTTTCAGAGGTATAGCTAAAAGAGTACGACTAACGTGTTTTCGCGGAGCTGTGGGACTGACGGCAAGTTGGCCAATTTCTCCATTTTTTCCCAATAACGTAACTTCGCGAAAAACGGTCCGATTTCGGATTTCTTTTTTTTTCATTATGTAGGTACTAGTTCCAGCTACGATTAATATTTGAAGACTTTCTTCGAAGAAAACTTCGTTATCGTGTTATAGATAAAAAAACAAAAATAATGGGTTTTTTTTGGCGGTTTTTCGCGATTTTTAATATGAAGCCGATGGTTGCCGTAGTAGCAAACTTCAGATTCGGATTCAGCACCCTAGAAAACATAAAGATCCGTTGAGAATAAAAGTTCCGCAGTTTTTTCTTGAAAACGGCCTTTTGGAGCCTTATTTTACTGGACTAAGCTGTTATTTACAGGAATGGCGTGTGAGGCAAGTGGATTTGAATGGTTATGGAGCTTACTTACCCTAGCTTGGGCTAAATCTGCAACATACGGAACATTAAGGTATTTATGACTAAGTTTGTTTGTGACAAAATAAGGAGCATTAAGGATTTTTTGAAGGATTTTGGATTACAAGGATTGGATACGGGATGAATGAGATGGTTTAGTAGAGCCCCATACCTCAACTACATATGTCCAAATTGGTTGTATAACTGTCATGTAATAACTGATAATTGTCTTTTTTATTAAATCGGAAGCTTTAAACGTTAGTCTAGTAAATGTTGAAGAATTCGAAAACGGCGAGCAGTTTCTTGTCGTTTTAATTTTTTATGTGGTTTTTAAGTTAAGCATTTATCCAGTTGGAGTCCTTGATAGCGGATCTGTTCAGCAGGGATCAGTGGAATGTTGTTAAAGGATACTGTAGGGCAGGAAGTCGTAGGATTACGACGTAGGGTGAAGGTCATTTAATGGAGTTTGTTTGGATTTATTTTGAGTCTCCAGTTTTGAGACCATTGTTGAATGGATTGGAATGTTTGGGAGTCAATGAAAGGATCATTGTTTAATGAAAACACACAATTGTCATCAGCATACGTGCTTTCAGCGGAGGAAGAAAGAAAGACAAATCTCGAATTCGAATTTTTAGTCCTTTATATAACCATCGTTTCTGCTGAGTCTGATAGGAAAAGTTAAAAACGCGGTTTTGTTTTAATTGTGTTTCCAATCCATGGAAGTTTCAAGTAATTATGTAACGTTCTTGGATAACAATAGAATGTCATTTTTAAAATGTAAACTTACATTATAAAATACTCAAATCTATTTATACTTACAAATAAAGATCTAAAAATCTAATTTTTTTAGGCAAAAACATTTAGGATTACACAAAAGCGCCTTGCTACGTAAGAAACTACAACAGAACTTCGTATGCAAACTGTTAACGAACCATTGCGGACCCATCACAAACGTTTCAACGAAACATCACAAATTGGCATCATTCCAACATGTTCATAAAATAAATGGTAACAACACCCAGAATACTGAAATGGTGTTTGATTAGGGATCGATATAACTGACGGGTGTAAATAAAAAACACATGTTGGAAGATTTAAAAAAAAAAATTAAAACAACTTCAATTTTTTTTTTTTTATATAAAATTATATCCGGCTTGGTATAGTTAAATCATTAATTTTAAAATGATTATAATTAGTCATTAGCTCTCTATTAAACAGTGCTTTAGAGAAAATACCACCACTTAAGAGGAAGCATGAAAAGTCAATTTGTATTTTGGTTGTAATTTAGTTGCTTTAATGGAATATCGTGTAATGTTGCTAACTGCCTCTAATTGTGTTATGGTAGCACTATATACCTAGCACATTATCATACCAGGTATGCAAGTTTAAAATGTCGTTTTAATTCCAATAGAATGCGCTCTTAGCCTATTGAAGGATTTGCTTATCTCTAAACGCTATGTTGTTTGTTAGTCATTTGTTTACAAAAGTCAGTTGTTTTTAAGTCGTTTACGTGGACGTATCATACCTTTCTTTGGTGTTAAAAATGTCTAATTTTAAGCCATATAAAGAGCATTTGCGGCATGTCAAGATTTTCTTATTTAATCAAAAGAAAAAGTCATCTGAATGTCATCGAATTCTTGTTGAGACTTATGGCGATGTTGCTCCAACCGTCAGGACATGTGAACGTTGGTTTCAAAGTTTCAAACGTGGTGATTTTGATGTTACTGATCAAAAACGAGAAAATCGACCAAAAAAGTTTGAGGACTTCGAATTGCAATCTTTATTAGACGAAGACAATACCCAAACCCAACAAATGATGGCAGAACAGTTGAATGTCACTAGGCAAGCCATTTCCGATCGCCTGAGAGCTATGGGAAAGATTCAAAAGGTTGGAAAATGGGTTCCACATGAATTGGACGAACGACAGATGGAAAAACGAAAAACTGTGTGCGAAATGCTGCTTTTACGCCACGAAAGAAAGGGTTTTTTGCATCGAGTTGTAACTGGCGATGAAAAATGGATTTATTTTCAGAATCCCAAACGAAAAAAATCATGGGTAACGCCAGGACAACCATCCACATCGAGTGCAAGACCGGATCGTTTTGGGAAGAAGACAATGCTGTGTGTGTGGTGGGATCAGAAGGGAGTAGTCTACTACGAGCTTCTCAAACCCGGCGAAACAGTCAATACCGAGCGCTACCGACAACAAATGATCAATTTGAGTCACGCATTGATCGAAAAACGCCCAGAATGGGCTCACAGGCACGTCAAAGTCATTGTTCAGCATGATAACGCTCCTGCACATTCAGCCAGATTGACTAAGGAAACGATTTCTTCGCTTGGTTGGGAACTCCTACCCCACCCGCCGTATTCACCTGACCTGGCGCCTTCTGATTATCACCTCTTCTCATCGATGGGACACTCATTGGCGGAGCAACACTTCAACAATTTCGAAAACGTACGAAAATGGCTCGATGAATGGATTTCAAATAAAGATGAAGCATTCTTTTGGAATGGTATCCATATATTGCCCGAGAGATGGACAAAATGTGTAGAAAGCGAGGGTCAGTACTTTGAATAAAATATATTATACTTTTTTTTAAATTGCTGTGTATATATTTTAAGAAATAAACGACATTTTAAACTTGCATACCTGGTATATAAGATCTCAATATTGACCCTTCTATGAAATCAACTCAAATATTGACTATGTTAGTAAAAAATAATTTAATGGTGATGTTTTGACAAGTTAGATTTAAATTATTCATTGTTTATAGAGGAATCACCCAATATTATAAACAAAAGAAATCTGCATAAAAGATAACGTCATTATAATACTGGCTTTTGTCATTATATAGTCTTGATGCTATCACCAGGACTACAAAACAAATTTATCAATTATGAAAAAAGTCCACCATTTACTATTACTGTGTACATAAACCTGGGAAACTAAATTATAATTGTAATACACTGCTTTTGATGAGCAACACCAATATAGCCACAGCGTGTCATAAAAGCCACAACACAACATTTTTTTAGTCAAGAAGAAAAAATCGATACAACCTGACTTTTTTCATTCAAACCAATATAGCTCCTTAAAATTAGGCCCTATCGACAAATGTTATATAACAAAAAATACTCTCCATTAAATTTCTGATGGGGAAACTATTGTCAAAATTTAGACCCAAGCAACACCAACGGAGCTAGACCGTGTCAAAATGTTACATTTTCGAATGTGAAAAAAACGTTACACATTTCGAGGATGAAAAAAAGATACTCAAAAAAACCTATTGACCCTCAGCCATAAGAAATATCCATTTCAAAAAAATAATATTAAAATTAATATATTCTATTATACTCGGTTGAACAGATCCGCTATCTGGGACTCCATCTCGACAAACGCCTTACTATACTATAATTACTATACTTGGAGTCCAGATACAAGACTAAAACAATAAACTGCTCGTCGTTTTAGACTTCTTCACCGTTCAAAGCTTCCGATTTTCTACAAATGAATCATTTACATGAAAGTAATTAGACCTATTCGGACATACGGTGTTGAGCTTTGGGGTTCTACTAAACCATCCAATTCATCTCGTACCCAATCTTTACAATCTAAATCCTTCCTAATATTCTCAATGCTCCTTATTATGGCAAAAATAAACTTATCCAGAAATATCCTAATGTTACAAATGTTGCTGATTTGGCCCAAACGAGACACCTATCCTTTCGTAGTAAACTCCAATTCACTAGTCTCCCAACTTGCCTACCACTGAATCCCCAATCCTTCGAGGCGTCTGAAAATAACATGGTCTTGGGACTTTTATTGAAGTACTTGTGAGTAGTTTTTGGCAAGTTATTGGCATGCCATTGTAATTATTATCCACAAATTTACTAATTTTTTATACTGTATACAAGATATCTTGCACTACCAACAGAGGTAGAGCGCACACTGCTTCGAAGGTCACCAAAAGTTCGAAGAGGCATTTTTTTAAATTTTTTAATAAAAATATATTTCTCAATTCTTATCATTATTTGTGTTTCGATTGATGGCGGAGGGGATGTCTGCCAAATATATACAAAAATGCGAATCTGTACAGTATCAGGAATACTTTGGTATTTTGATTATTCATCGAGTCCGTATTTTAAGGATGAAGAGCTCTCTTTTTACACCGAATGATTTGAGTGCACAGCTATAATGTTGCATTTTTGAGTGTGAAAAAAACGCTACATCTTTTGAATGGGAAAAAAAGTTACACAAGAAAACTATTCTGGTCAAAATCATTTTATTCTATCTTGTGTGTGCGGTTTAAGAGTAATGATTCAAGAATTTTGAAAATTTAACAAACATCCGTAAATGAAATGAATGAAAATCCTTTACACCAAACTGAAAAAGTGACATACTTAGGACTTACGCTTGATAGAAGACTGACATGGGGCCCACACGTCAAGACAAAAAAAACAGACGTTACAGTTAAGACTGCGACTTCTATACTCAGTACTTCACAGACGCTCAAAACTACCTTTAAAACAAAAACTTAACATTTACAGTTACTTGATTAAACCCATCTGGACGTATGCATCGCAAATTTATGGACCGGCCAAAAGAACACATATTCAGAAAATACAGACATTTCAATCTAAATTCCTAATACTGATAACAGACTCCCCTCCTTATGTGTCAAACGATATACTACATACAGACTTACGTATTCCGACAGTTAAGAGACATATTCATAAACTTTATCGACAATTTCATGAGAAACTACGTGGACACACTAACAAACAGATACATAATATGGCAACAGTACAGATACCAGACATTACTCAACGGAGGCTGAAAAGGAAGTGGATGAGGGATCTCCTAGTCTAATCGCTAATAATTTAGTTTCACGCCTGGAGATTGTACCACTGGGTGCTGACTCCCTCATGCCTGATCATGTCTGTTGTATCAATGTAAATTTCACATTCACTGGTTGTCCATTGTGTACAGTTGTGAATAAAGTTATTAAGTTAAAAAAAAAAAATTAATGAAAATAAAAATTAATCTACTATAACATTGATATCGTATAAGAAGTTTTTAGAAGACTCAGCAATTTAAACAACTGATGCTTCACAACATATTACGTTTACCTCGACAACACACTGATTTAAGAGACGATGCACTTCCATGATCTGAAATTTGACCTGGCATGGGTTCCACGTATAAAGAAACGGAAAACCCTCGATCTAAGGGTAAGACAACTGTACTGAATTAGACTTATAGAAACCAATTTGGATATACTTTTCGCAGATGTACAAAACACCTACAAAGAGACATTTTAACATTTACCTTTATATAACCTGCTTACTTTTACATATATTTTTTTTAATTTCACCATAATTACCATTATTTTATTGTCATAAATTATGTTTTATATTTCATTTCATTTCGACTATCATTCTTTAACTTTAATCAAATATTCTTTTCTATTTTATGTTTATCTTAGATATCTGTTTTGCAGCCCTGTTGATAGTCATCACTGATATGGTTGAAACGTCGGCATCTAAATAAAATTAAGTTATTTATTAACATTTATTTTATTTATAACATTGACTGATCAAGTCGAAACTACTCGATCAAGTACTACTACTCGACAACTTTTGGTATCATCACTCGTTTTCCCCAACTTTGACTACGGGTGCATAGTATATGGAGGACTGTCTGATGAGCTCGAGATGAAGTGTTAAAGAGTAAAGAACTGTTTTATTAGATTTATTTTTGGGATCTCCAGACGTTCTCACATATCTCACAGGTATTGGGTGGCTTTACCCCAGTTTCCAGGTGTGTGTCACTCTATTAATGTTAATGTTAATGTGGATCTCTGGCCTCTTGTTTTAGCGAGTTTGGATTCATAAAACGAAAACATATGAAAATGAGTGTAAAATTAGCAGTAAAGAAAGACTGAATTATTTTAAGGACAATCCAATAATAAAGATTGCTATAAAAAATTGTATAATAATTAATTTTTTTAAGTGGACACCATTTATAATTGGATGTAACACAATCTCACCTGTATCGTAGAGAATATATAAACAATAATTAAAATAAAAATGATTAAATATTCAAAAATTAAATTATGTAATATTTATTAATTAAATTCTCTTATCCTTATTCAACATTATCCTCGTATATTCTACATAAATTAATTTTTAAGTTTTTGGGTCTCGTGATTTCAAAAACGTAGTTAAAAAAGTCAATTTCTCCCTGACTGGGAAAACAATCTATGATCTACTTATTTTCCCAATTAAAATTTAATAATTAAAATTAAATTACTCAAATTAATTAGTAAATTATTAATTAATAATTATTTTGATCGGAAAACTGTCGGGAAGTTTTCGATCCGAACAACACGGACAGAGCACGTCAATATGTCACATTTTGAGGGTGAAAAAAAACTATAGAAACAAGAAAAATATAGACCCCAGCCAAAAGAAATATCAATGTCGAAAGATTGCGGTTTGGTCGCAGTCTACCTAAAAAAACAGGCCTATTTTTTGATTACTTTCCTAAAAAATTATGGCTATTTTTTAATAAACGGACACATATAAATTATAAAATGTTTTCAGAAATTAAAAAGAAAAAAAATCATTCAATAATTAAAATTTTTGTATTCAAATATCTTTCATTCTCCCTTATGTAAAGGGTCTAAATTTTGGTCTATCTTCATTTGGAAATTTTAAATAATTCAAAATAAATAAATTTAAGAAAATTATTTAGTAAATTAAATTTGTATAAATAATGAAAAATGGTTACATATAACTGAGTCAACTGTTATATAATTTTTTTTTGTAATTAATTTTTATTTATAATTGTGGGTAAGAATAATGTAAATTATATTGATAACATCTAAAGAAAAAGTGTAATTTGTATAATTTGTTTAAAATTTAATTTGTACAATAAATTTAGTTGGCAATACATAGAATAGGAGAGAGGGGGGACAGTGTTTTGGAGGGAAGAGGATATGTGAGGCCACATGTGTGCAGGCAGTTAAAGTGTAAACATGTTTGTGAAAATTGGATGAGTGTTTTTTTTTTTTGTTTTTTGTTATGTCGATAGAACTGTACTTAAATGTATTTTAGTATTTTGTGAGAAGAGTTGGTTAGGTGTTTAACAGGACAATTTAGTAATTATTATTGTTATTTATTTATTTGTCATTTATTATCTTACGGCGCCCGGACAAAGTAAAGCAAAATGGACTGTGTGTTCAACTTGTAATTAATAATGGTAAGAATAACCTTACACTTATTTATTTTATATATTAAAATAAATGTATTTTAGTAGCACATATATACTGTTAATGACCATACTCCTTTTGTTCAGTAAAAAAAAGGTTTGCCAAAGAAAAAACTGTTTATAGCGAAAAATGTGCCATAAAAACGTGGATTTCATAAAATAACGGGATCTTTCTTTCTGGCATGTGTATTTCAAGAGAACCGATTAAATCATTGTATATAGAGTCTCATGGAAAATTTGAACAGCTTTTAGATAAAAAAAAAAAAAAAAATTTGAGTCATAATGAAAAATGTGCAAAAAAAACGCGTATTTCACAACAGTACGGATTTTGTAGCGTGCTTTTAAGGGACATTATTAAAACCTCATATATAACAGCCTAATGGTAAATTAATCAGCTTTAAGTTGAAAAAAGTAATTTTGAATCGGACAAATAGTTTCGGAGTTATAGTGAAAAATGTGCAAAAAAACGTGTATTTCACAAGATTACGGATTTTGTAGCGTGCTTTGAAGGGTCATCATTAAAACCTCATATATAATAGCCTAATGGTAAATTAATCAGCTTTAAGTTGAAAAAAGTAATTTTGAATCGGACAAATAATTTCGGAGTTAAAGACAAAAAAGTACGACAAACATGTCGCGGAGAAGTGGGACTGACTGCGAGTTGGCCAATTCCTACACTTTTTCCCAAAACCGTATCTTCGCAGTAAATGGTCCGATTTCAGAGTATTTTTTTTTTTCGTTTCGTAGGAAATAATAACAGCTACAATTCTTATTTAATGTCTTTCTTAGTAAAAAGCTTCGTTTTCGTGTTATAGGTAAGAAACCGAAAATAATGAAAATGAAGCCAACGTCTGCCGTGGTAGCAAATTTCAGATTCAGATTCAGCACTCCAAAAAGCATAAAGATCCGTTGAGAATAAAACTTCGGCAATTTTTTCTTGAAAACGGACTTCTGGAGCCTTATTTGGTAACGGTTCGGATCGGCGACACCACCAAACTATGTTGACCCGCGCTACACCGACCAGTTCGATCCTTACGCTTCACTTCATGTTTACATTTATCGATAGTTCATTCCTATAACCTCACATGTAAACAATCACTTCTACAGTTTCAACTTGGATTGTGTTGTTTAGTTTGTTATATTGATATTTAGACTTATTAAATGTAAAAAAGTGAAACAGAAGTTAACAAAATGAGTTTCATAAAGGGTTAAGTGTTTTATGATTTCATGTTTTCTTATTTCATCTAATCTTATGTGTAAAAGTGTAATAAAACTTAAGAAGATTAATTTGTACATGGATTTGGTGTTTTACATATTTATATTTGTTCTATCAATTTAAGTGATAAAATTTACAACTTGTAAAAGTGTTACAAAACTTAACAAGATTTATTTGTACATGGATTTGGTGTGTTTTTATATATATTTGTATTTGTTGTTTCAATTTCAGTGATAAAACTTCAGTATACATATTTTGTGAATGGATTTTTTGTCATCCATATTACTTTTTGTGCTAAAGTGAGACAGATTGTATAATTAATTCAATAAAACATATCAGTTTATAAATAAATGTGAGAAAGTATATCACAGGTTTTTTATGTTTTCTTATTTCCACTTTCCATGAGAAAATATAGCAGAAATTAACATCATCACTTTCAACTAGGATTCCGTCTTATATTATATAATGGCTTATAACATGGAGAATTGATAATGTAAAAATAATCACAGATTAAGAGGTAAATGACACATTACTATATAATTGTAGAACTATAGGTATAATGTTATAGATTAATGTGTTTTTAAAAAAAAATTAGAAGCCTGATGATGGAACATTATCTCTGAAACATGTAGCTACAAATTTTAAATAAATAGGAGTTATGCCATATAAATACTTAAGGATTCTGTCTTTTTTATATTTTTAATTTGTTATTTTCACTTCTCTGACAGAAAGTTCATCAGGAATTAACTTTACTGGTGGTTCAGTAGTATATTAATTGTTGATTAAATTAATATTAATTCAAAATTGATTTAGTGTCTTATATTTCGATATTTCCTTATTTCTCATTTTAGTATTAGAAGGTAAACAGAAGTTAATATTACTTTGAACAGGGATTTAGAGTTTCTCAGTAAATGTAGGAGAATAACCTTTCCCCTCTAAAAGCAGCGACTAGAACATCGAAATAAATCGGTACAAGGTTAGAATCGATAAAAGGTATTCTGAGCGGGTTTAGGGGTTGGTGTCGCCGATCCGAACCGTTACCCCTTATTTTATTGGACTAATAATAAATAACATTATATGTAATGATATTACGTACTCGTATAAATAAATATTATACAAAATAGATAACTATTCGATTGAATAAAGATGTATTTAAGTCTATTAATGTAAACTTAACACTGAATCCTGTAACCTGGTTACAGAAGAAGGCGGATAATCTCTTTTAAGAAGAAGAAGAAGAAAATGAACTTTATTCTGGGACTACTTGTCCCCTAAGAATAACATATGATTACAGTACATAGGACAATCGTCTGGCTATGATAATTATTAATAATAATAAATTTAAATTAAAAGAGTTACAAAGTAAATGAGAAATCTTGTAAAAGAATACATCTTATGTATACTATTATAATGTATATTACATAAATATTTATGTTTTACATTAGCTCGGAAGATTGAAAATGAAGGAGGTAAGGAAATAAATGATGTTTAAAGGAAGTAAGAGGGGAGCTTTTTCGAATTGAGATGGGCAATGAATTAGTTAGAATTAGTTATTATTTAGAGATTCAATATTAAGTTTTTGATCTTGTGAATATCACTCACGGACAAAATGTTGTCACAAACCTCTTGTCTTCAAAGCTGAAGTCTCTCTTAGGAAAATTTGAACATTATTTTTGAATAATTAATTCTTCTCTTTTGGGTCCTTTTCTTTGAATTTGAATTCATAAAACGAAATCGAATGAAAAAAAAAGTAAATACTGAATTATTTCCAAGTGGTGAAATGCTAAAGGAAAAAAAAAATAAAAATGTTTAGGAGAGAAATAATAATTATTGACGTAGATAAATTAAAAACTAATAATAATTTAAATATAAACAGTTTGTCATCGAGAGGGGTAATTTAAAGAAAACTAAAAAGCCTTTAATATTATCCAGACAATAATTAAGATTGAATATATAAAATGTTTCTTTTGAATATTTTTTTTTTTCAGGGAAGACTGAGCCAATAATTTTATGTGAATCTCTACCCCTAGATAATATGTCAAAAATTAGTTAGAATTTACAGATTAAATTTTATTACACATTTAATAATAAAATATTCATTAGTTAAATTATTCTATTTTCGTATTATTCTCATATATTTTACATAGATTTCATAAATCTTAATTAATCTTTTAGTTGTTAGATCTCGTGGGTTCAGAAGTGTGGTTAAAAGAAATTGCGGTTTGGTCACTGGTTGCCTCTGGTTCTTAAGACTCCGTTCTTAACCACAAGACTATTCACGACACATCAGTCTCTTGAAAATAAATATTGCATTTATTATTTTAAAATCCTAATGATTTAAAAAAAAAAAAATCAAATAATAATCCGTTCAATTATAATTTTAAATTAAAATCTGAGCTTTGGGGCTCCACTAAACCATCCAATTCTTCTCGTATCCAATCCTTACAATCCAAAATCCTTCGAAAAATCCTAAATGCACCTTACTTTGTCACCAATAAACTTATCCATAAAGATCTTAATGTTCCATATGTTACTGATTTAGCCCAAACCAGATATCTATCCTTTCATAGTAAGCTCCATAACCACTCAAATCCCCTGACCTCTTAACTTGCTTCCCACACCATTCCTGATAATCCTCCGAGGCGTCTGAAAAGAAGATGGCCCAGAGACCTTCTTATGTAGAATTTTTATTAAAGTGCTACTGATGAGTAGTTCTTTTCAAGTTTTGTCACATTATTGTGATAGTTCACAGCACATTTACTTGATGTATAAATTTTGTACAGTTGTCAATTTCTATTAATTGTTAAAAAAAAAAAAAAAAAAAAAAAAAAAAAAAAGAATTAAAATCTAAGGGCACCTAAAATAGTAATCAAATAAATAAATAAATTAAAATCAATCTTTATAAAATTCATATTTTATTATCTTGTCCGGAAATTAATTAAGGTTTATTTTTTTAAAATCAATGATTATAAAGCATTTTGAATGATTAAAATATACTTCATTCATCTCGATTTATTTCTGTCATCGTGTCGGCTCCTCTCAACATAATTTTGAATCCTTATAATTAACTATTTCTATTGAATTTTAATCAATAAATTTATCAAAATTTAAAAAGTAGTTCAGATCCTTTTTAAATATCCAAAAGGACCCAAAAGAGAAGAATTAATAAAGTATTAATTATTCAAAAATAATGTTTAAATTTTCCTAAGAGAGACTTCAGCTTTGAAGACAAGAGGTTTGTGACAACATTTTTTCCGTGAGTGATATTCACGAGATCAAAAACTTAATATTGAATCTGTAAATAATAAATATTTTTTTATTTTAATAATTGTTGATATAATATTAAGGGGTAAAGATGATTGTGTCACATCAAATAATGGACTGTTTTTACCCTGAAATAAACTAAATATTCAAAAGTAACATTTTATAAATTCAATTTTTATTATTGAGTTGTTTGGAAAGTATTGCTGACTTTTTATTTTTTTTTAAATTTCCCATCTCGATGACAAATTATATGTCAATAATTATTATTTCTCTCCAAAACAATTTTTTTTTTTTTACCTTTATCATTTCAACACCTGAAAATAGTTCAGTCTTTACTTAAAATGTTACACTTTTTTTCACATGATTTTGTTTTATGAATTTAAATTCATTCGTAAGAGGGCCCAAAGAGAAGAATTAATAAAGTGAGTGTGTGCACCATTCAAAAATAATTTCAAAATTTTCCGAAGAGAGACTTCAGCTTTGAAGACAAGAAGGTTTGTGACATTTTTTCCGTGAGTGATATTCATGAGATCAAAAACTTAATATTGAATCTGTAAATTATTAAACTATTTTTTATTTTAATAATTGTTAATATAATATTAAGGGGTAAAGATGATTGTGTTGCATCAAATAATAGACTGTCCTAAAAAAATATGTTTAACATATTTAATCTATATAAAAAGGTTTCAGTACAAAAAAAAGGGTTTTTTTAATAAGTAACTCCATGAATTTTTTTTATTATTTAATTATTAATTAATTATTCTAGTTATATTAAATAATATTTCTAAAATAGCAAAATGATTTTAAATATTTATTCTTTTATTATATATTTTTTTTCTACAAAGCGTCAACTACAGAGAGCTACGAGAATACTTTCTGCTCACCGTGCGGAAGTATACCTGGAGGCGGAAGGGGACGAACTGAGAGCAGGCTGCCGGGCCCCCCACCACCTCCCAGGCCACGCCCCCTCCCTCCTCTCCACCAATTAGAAAATTGTTCCTAATAATAATATATTCCATGACAAAGTGTTGGCATAACACGATAATCTTGAGAGTGGTTCCTCCTCGCCAGGGTTGGCAACTTGATATTTTGAATAGATTATTACGTCACAGATTCGATTCGATTAAGGACCTTATCGAGAATAATGCCGGTACCAACATAGACAAGGCTGCTTCACGTTCAATTATCCTCATCTAAGGATCGATAGCTATACCATCGATGTTTTAACTCTACATTTACCTTTAGGACATAGGTAAATATAAAGACTGACCGACTAGTCGGCCATTGTATCCATTTTTGTTTCTATACATGAAAATAGGTTGATTGAAATGAAAACATGGCCTTAATTGATGATAATTTTTATTTTAGATTCATCTTTACAGTTTAAGCCACACCTTAACACTTCAACACAACCTCAACGAGATTCAAACTTGATGTAAGAAATGGAAAATAAAACTTAATTATGACAAATCCCTTCATATTACATTTACACTACGACGCAAGACCTGCCCGCCTGTTTACATTGACAACAAACCTTTACATCAAACTGAAAAAGTAACATACTTAGGACTTACGCTTGATTGAAGACTGACATGAGGCCCGCACGTCAAGACAAAAAAAAAAGACGTTACAGTTAAGACTGCGACTTCTATACTCAGTACTTCACAGACCCTCAAAACTACCTTTAAAACAGAAAATTAACATTTACAGTTACTTCCTACATTCCAATCCAAATTCCTAAGACTGATAACAGTCTCCCCTCCTTATGTGTCAAACGATACGCTACATACAGACAGTATTCCGACAGTTAAACCCATATTCATAAACTTTATCGACAATTCATGAAAAACTACGTGGACACACTAACAAACAGATACATAATATGGCAACAGTACAAATTACAAATTACTACTGACATTACTCAACAGAGGCTGAAAAGGAAGTGGATGAGGGATCTCGTAGCCTAATCTCTAATAATTTAGTATCACGCCTACAGATTGTACCACTGGGTGCTGACTCCCTCATGCTTGATCATGTCTGTTGTTTGAATGTAACTCCACATTCACTGGTTGTCCATTGTTTTCAGTTGTGAATAAAATTATTTTTATAAAAAAAAAAAAAAAAAAAAAAAAAAAAAAAAAAAAAAAAAAAAAAAAAAAAAAAAAAAAATCTGTATAGTTTGTTATTTACTTCAGGAATAGGAGCTCTTTTTTCGTATAACTTCTCCAATTTTGATAATTGAAATTTATCAACCTCATTTTTTTTATTGTGTCCACCCATCTTAGTTTCGTCCTCCTTCTTGGCCTATTTTCTTCAACAGTAGAAATCATTGTTTCGAACAAAGGACTTGGGTGGGCTTCTTGCTACATTTCCAGCCAATTTATTCCAGTCAATAACACATTGTAGAGTACATGAAATATGCGATAATTTTTTACTCCACAGCTTCGATAGGAGTAATAAGAAGGTGAACATAATAAAAGTCCTCGCTCCTGGGGGGGTGAGCTTACAGTGGGGGAGGGGAGAAGGTTTTAAACGGTTTTCGAGATATACGTTATTAAAAATCGATAATATTATATCTAATACACTTTATTTTAGCAATAATTCCAATCCAAAAGGCGACAGAATAGACTGTTGAAACTACCGAGGTGTAGCACTGTTATGCTCCACGTCTAAGACATTATCAATGCTAATAATGAATAGAGTAGTGAAAAGAGCAGGACAGTTGTTAGGAGAATACCAAAGTGGTTTTAGACCTGAGAGATCAACAATAGATCATATATTCACCATTAGGATGATGCTTGAAAAATGCTACGAGTGGAATATAAAACTGCATCACCTATTCATAGAATATAGACAGGAGTATGACAGTATCGATAGGAGAAAATTATATAAAAGCCTACAAGACTTAGGTTTTCCCTCAAAATTAATTAGATTAGTCCTAATAGTCCTAATAGATTAGAGTCCTAAACCATAGCAAAGGAGCTCTCCAAGTGATAGGAGGCGTCACTGAATCATTTGATATACATAAGGGAGTGAGGCAGTCCCACTGTCCCCGGTACTATTTAATTTAGTAATAAACAGTCTTAAGGGCAATAAGGACGAACCCTGGAAGCATTTATACCCGTACGACTCAGCATCTAGCATTTGCGGACGACGTCGTGATCACTGGCAGAACAGAAAGCTCCTTACTAGGAGCATTTGAGGAGTGTAGCAGAAAACCAAGAGAAGTTGGTTTCCAGATAAACGAAGAAAAGACGAAATACCTAGTGACGTCGAAGGAACAAAATATGGTGGAAAACCTAGAAGGGGCAGGATACCACTTCGAAAGCGTCGAAAAATTCAAGTACCTGGGTAGCGTCATTACTTCAAGAAATGAAGTGGATGAAGAAATAAGAGAAAGAATAAAGGTTGGTAATAGCTGCTATTGGGCCCTCAGTAAAATAATAGGTAAAAAAAGTCTTCCTAAAAATCTAAAAATAAGGGTCTACTAAACCATTCTTAAACCAGTCTTATTGTATGGGAGTGAAACCTGGACGCTCACTGCGAAGAATGAAGGCATTATAAATAGATGGGAGAGAAAAATTTTGAGGAGGATATATGGCCCTACTAGAGATGAAGATGTATAAAGAATAAAAAGCAGCCAGGAACTAAGAGAACTGTACAAAGCTCCAGATTTGGTTGCTACAATAAAGCAAAGAAGATTAAGATGGCTGGGCAATGTATATAGAATGAGCTCCTACAGAATGCCAAAAATCGTGCTGAATGGGCGTTCCAAAGGGGGGAAGAGAGAAATAGGAAGGCCTAGATTGCGCTGGAGGGAAGACATTGAAGCGGACCTAAAGACCCTTGGTGTGAGGTATTGGAGGAGAGCAGCTGGTGAGTGGAACAAATGGAGGGGAATAGTGGAAGAGGCCAAGGTTCTGCATGGTAGTGTAGGGCCATTGTTATTGTTGTTATTATTTAGCAATAACTCCTTTTAAAACAATCAATCTTCGTACAATGTGACATGTTTCAGGACATTCCCATCAGTCTGATGATGGGATGGAATATCCCGAAACATGTCACATTGTGTGAAGATTGATTGTTTTAAGAGGAGTTATTGCTAAGATAAAGTGTATTAGATATGATAACATTAAATACTCCCTCATTGAAGAACAAATTTTTTTTTTACCTCACTTTTGGTCAAACGTTGAAGAAAACGTTTTCTATTTTGATATTTTCTTATATCAGTGGTTCGATGTCGTTACCATAAGTTTTTTTTTACCTGTACAAGAGCATATACATACCAGACCTAAAAGGCAAGAAACTTTCGTTTCCGACTACTCTAACATTTGCTAGACAAGAGTTTAAAGCTTCCAATAAATTACAAAACACTTACCTATGGCAGTAATTAAACCTATTTAGGCGTGCGGAGTTGAGCGTTGGGGCTCCACTAAACCATCCAATTCATCTCGTATCCAATCCATAAAATTATGTCACAAACAAACTTATCCATTAGATCTTAATGTTTCATATGTTGCTATTATCCATAGTTTCATAGTTACCTTCATACGCACTCGAATCCACTAGTCTCTCAACTTTCCTCACACTCAATTCCCGAGAATTCTCTGAGGCGTCTGAAAAGAAGATGGTCAAGAGACCTTCTAATGTAGAACCATTTAAGTGTTGCTACGGGTGAGTAGTTCTTTACATGATATTGAAATAGTTTTCCTCAAATTTACTTGTTGTATATCATGTATGTAGTTGTAAATATCAATAAATAGTAAAAGAAAAAAAAAAAGAAAAGATAAGTATATCAGTAATTAATTGATAACGAGTATTTTTGCAAGGATAACCGATATGAAAACAAATGATAATTACAAGTTATGAAATAATTATAGGAAATTAGTACAATTAATATCCATTGTAGTTAATACAGTAATGTCATCAAGGGAGGACATAGAGATTTGTACATTTACATACGTAATTATCACTTAGCAATTTCAATATGTTAACATTGGATTAACATATACAACACCTACTGCAATACAATATCGGTACTAACTGCTTTAATTAATATATTTGTTTTCAGGGAAGGGCCCTTTACAAACTAACTCGATCACAAATTATACAAATAATTACGGACATTATATAGTATGTCAGAATTTCACATCAAATGATTGTAATTAGGTAATGAGTTAGACCTTGTTAAAATAATATTATTGTAAAGTATTATAATTAAAATATAAATAAGCAAAATTAATTAAAAAGTACAATTAGAACTAAATTAATATTAAATTTTATGTTTAGGAAGGATTAAGTCGTTATCCTATTGATTTCCGGCAGAATATAGTTGCTTATTGTTATTCACAACTGTATTCAAAATATACATCAAAATATATAAGTAAATATGTTGGAAATGATTGCAATGACATGTCAATAACTTGTAAAGTACTAATAATTAGTAGTTCTTCAATAAACGTTTTACATTAGAAGATCTCTAGCCCTCCTTCTTTTCAGTCGCCTGATCAGGATTAGTCACAATAAAGCTGCGAGGCTAGTGGATTTGAGGGGTTATGGAGGTCACTATGAAATATAGGTATCTGGTTTGGAATAAATCAGTAACATATGGAACATTAAACAGCATTGGGGATTTTTCGAGGGATATCGGATTGTAGATACGAGATGGATAGGATAGTTTTGTGGAGTTCCAGAGCATAAATACTTATGTCCAAACAGGCGTGATTACAGTAAATGAGTTTTTTGTAAGTAATCGGAAGGTTTGAAATTTTGTCTTGTAAATGTTAATGGAGTCGAAAACGAAGATCAGTTTTTAGATGTTTGTCCGGTTTGAGTCCTAGGTAGCGGATCTGTTTACCAAGAAGCAGTGGAATATCATTAAAGGATACTGTAGGACAGGAAGTCGTAGGTTTACTACAAATGGTAATAGTCCAGTCAATGATTGCTGAAATGAGGGGTGTAGTGTGCATGAGATAGCTGCGCCTCCTAGGTTTCGTTAGGAGTAGTAAGAAGATAAATATACTAAAAGAGACTGAGCTAATGTTGGGGGTTTGAGAAGGTCCCATTTTTGGGTTTTTCGAATATATCTCGAAAACAGTGAACTCTAGAAAAATATGTTTCAAATAAAAATTAAAGATAATTACATTATCTATGAAATTGATTCCATAAGTATTTGTCAAACCTCCAATGGTTTTCGAGATATACGTTATTGAAAATCTATAATTTTCGCAAAATATAATGTTTACCTCACTTTTAATCAAACATTTGCTTCTATTGCCTTCCACGATCGTTTCTCAGAAGAAATGTTAGAATCAAGGTTGTAGAGTATTAAATTTACTTTAGTTTCATATATACGTTTCTCGCACTTACAGCAAATGTTTGACAAAAAATTAGGTAAACATTATTTTTTTTTTTTTTTCGAAAATTACCAGTTTTTAATATTTATTTAATCGAAAATCTTTAAAAGTTCGACATATATGTAAATAAACAACTTTATAGGAAATTTAATAAGCTTTGATTTTTAACTGCTACATATTTTTATATAGTCCACCGTTTGCGAGATATAATCGAAAAACCCAAAAATGGGACCTTCTCTCCTCTCAGACCGTTAGCTCACCCCCCAGGGGCAGAGACTTTTAGTATGTTTACCTTCTAATTACTCCTAACGAAGCCCTGAGGTAAAAAATAATCGCACATTTCATGCACTCTACAATAAGTTTATTGACTGGGATGTAACGGTTATTTGATGCGGTTTGTTTGGAATAATTTTAATTCTCCAATTTAGGTACTATACTTGCTTTGTGATATCATATTAGGGTACTATGAAAGGATCATTGAATTTTTATCAATTTACCAATAAAAAAATGTAAATCATGTGTGTGTGTGGTGTGGACGAGACTTGGAGTTGTTTTTGTTTTGTTTTTTTGGCTCTAAGACTTGCTAACACAAACCCTATATTGCCAATGTAGCACTATCTAATTTTATGCCCAGTTGAATTTTCTTTGTCTTCCTCTATTATCTATATGAGAACTTTTGTTTCAGACAAAAATTTTATTAAATAGTGGGCCTTTACTTTCTTCATTGTTATTAAAAATTCAGAGACGTCTTGAACAGTCAGTGTACTCAGCGTTCTTTTCCTCTCATTCACAAACTTTTTGCACTTAAAGACGATGTGTCTTGGAACTTCCAGACATTGACATTTAGAACACATGCCACTTTGAGCTAGTGCCATTAAATTGAGGTATTTGTTGGTTCTGCCATGGTTAATCTTCAGTCTAATAAGTTTTACTAAGCTTAGGCGGTCGTGAGTTACAAACCATGGAGTCAGTGCTACCTTTTGTTGTACTGCGTAGTGGTCCTTTTCTTTCAGTCTTCGATCGCATTATATTTGATTTTTCTTATTAGGTCAGTTATTGGGGTCTTGACATTTATCCAGTGGTGCTGGCGTTGGTTGGAAGTTTTATCTGCCGTTTCATTACCTGACAGCCCCACGTGTCCCGGTACCCATTGGTAGAAATAATGGTTTGTCGGCATGTACAATAATGAAAGAATTTAAAAAGAAATGTAATTATGTGATTTTGTTTGGTTATAATTATAATGGCGTTTTTTTGTTGTTTTTTTTCTAAATATGCTCTGTTGGAATTTTGTTTAATAAATTTAATTTTTATTGTTTTTATTTAATTTTCTCTTATCAATATCGGATGTCCGAATTTTCGTTAGTACTATATGGTCACTTCCCCCCCTCACTTCCGACTATCGAGACCTTACTGTATTCGTTTATCATGAAGCATATAAGGACGTACAAAAGTTGAAAAAAATTTAATCTTACAATTAGCTAAAATTTAATCAATATTACCTGTTTGAAAACTAATTTACAGTAATCAATCATCTAATTTAATAATGATTAAATTTGGTGATTGATTACAATAAATTAGTTGTCAAATAGCTATTATTAAATTTTAGCTTTAAATACATTTTCCCAACTCTGGCACGTACTATTATTTTCTTACTCTGCGTTCCTCTATCCACCTCTTGAATACAATGACACAGTCTACCAATTTGTGTACCGTTTCTTACAGAACCGATTCCTTCAAAAAATCTTTTATCATCCCTGCACTCTCATTTTGGAATTCATTATCCATTCCCATCTGGAAATCCTCATTTATATTCTCTTTTAAATATCATTTGTGTTTCGATCTCCTCAATTGTCAATCATTCGAGCATACGTGATAACTTGCGAAGATATGGCTTCCTCCTTTTTTTTTTTTTTTTTTTTTTTTTTTTTTGTATACCCCTCTTAATAGCGGAGGTTCCGAAAATTTCCGAAAGACTTTTCGATGAATTGCGAGAAAAGTTAACATTGAAAAAAAAACAAAGTTTTAATTATAAGTTTTGTTGTTACATACCAAAACCTGCATTATTTTTGTACCAAACTAATATATCGTCACTGGGAAGATTCTTAGTAGCATGTCAATTGTTCTTAAAGCAACTACCCACTGGTATGTTAATAAAATATTAGAAGGTCCCAAGGCGATCCTCTTTCTTTTTTTTTTTGACACCGCAGGGTATTTTCGGAAATAAATGGGACGTAATTTGATCCTTTATAATGCAAAACTTTTTTTGTTAAAAAAAAAAATAATAATAATAAAAATAACATTTGATGAGTTTAAAGATTTTTCAGAGGTTTCCCAAAAAAGATGTCCTCAGCAATAAAACTCATAAATACAGGTATTATGTTTGGTATATTAGAGCTTGTGAAATTCGATGACAATTTGTAGAAAAAATTGCTAACATTGAAGAATAAAGGGCCATAATAGAGGGCAATCCGCCATGACAGGAACAGATGTAACCTCATACCAGTCCCACCCTCAGCTCTATCCTACTTTACCAGGGCAATTTCTAACATTCTCTTTGTCTTTATAATTTGTATGTATTTATGTGTTATAAATTATGTATTATTAATTATTAATTATGTATTATTAATTATTAATTATGTATGTATTTTTATTATTTTGATATTAGTTTTTAATAAAAGTGGGCTAAATCAAATGTTTTTTTACAACGACAATTGCTTCATTACATGAATGAACTACAATCTTTATCCTAGAAAATTAGCCCCATAAGAATATTATCGAGTTAAAAGTTATGGTACTATTGTCTGGCTTTCACAATTTAAAATAATAATCTTCAATAGTTAATACAAATACTAACACTAACACATACATATATTAATACATAAATCATAATAAAATTCGGTATTACTTGCGAAGAGAAGGTATAATATTGCTCATTTGAAATTCACTGTTTGGTTTTCTCCATACATTGTAATTGCCAAAATCTCCAGTGGTCCCTTTATGTCGATTATGACAAAATCAGGACATTTTTCGATTGACACCGATTACGAATGGTTTCTTTCTTTAAACTCTCCAACAATAATTAAAACTGGATTAAGACCTTAATTGTTTTCAAGATAAAAGTTGTGATAGAAGCTGATGCAATCTGTTATGCTATTTTAGAGGCATAAATAGAGAGTGTTTTTGCCATTATATTATTAACTATTTTTATTTCCTTTTCAGAAAACGTTTGTTGCCTCCCTGAGCGTCGTTTGTTAACAGCTGGACTCCTTTTAACAGTTACTTTTCGGTAACCAGTTACTGTTTTACTGGCGCGCATTTTAGCGGTACCCATTCGAAATTAGAACTCAATTTTTCCATCATCACCACATGCTAACTTAGCTCCGATGTTTTCCAGCCTTTAAAATTCCCTCACTTTTCTTCACTACTCTCCGGGTTTTTAGCAATAACAACCACACAATGTTCAATTAATATCCTATAAACATGGTGGAGACTAGTTCCCATTAGTACTTCCTCTTAATTTTAGGTTATTTGTTACTTGAGGGGCTATTATTCGCGGTCATGTATTGTATGAGGCGGTCGGAATAATCATATGGTTTGTAGTGAAATATTCTGTATTTTGTTTTGATTTAGTCTAGTACAATTGAGAGTATTCATCACTGAGCTGTTCAATATAAAAACCAAGAAAACAGAGTTTTTGTTCCTTAAAAGACATCTTGATGTTTGTAATATGCATTGGGTGTAAAATAAGTTAAAACTACGTAACGTTCTTTTCACTCTCAAAATGTGTAACTTTAGTTCACACTTAAAAATGTAACATTTTGACTCGGATCAAAAAATTGACGATAAATCCTAGTCAGAAATTTAATAAAGAATAACTTTTGTTATATAACATTTGTCACTAGCGTTTAGGAGCTATATTGGTTTGAATGAAGAAAGTATTGCAAACATGTTTTAAGTGTTGCGGCTTTTACGTCACGCTCCAGCTGTGTTGCTGTTGCTCGGATCAAAAATTTAGCATTTTAACTTGGATCGAAAAATTGACGATATATTTATCTAGTCAGAAATTTAATGGAGAATAATTTTTGTTCTATAACATTTGTCACTAGGATCTACCGTTTAGGAGCTATATTGGTTTGAATGAAAAAAGTCAACATTTTTTAAGTGTTACGGCTTTTACGTCAAGCTCAAGTTCTGTTGTTGTTGCTCGGATCAAACATTACCCACAGATGGTATTTTTCTTGTACATAATTTAATGGACAATATTTTTTTGTTAATATAATATTCGTCCCTAAAACCTATAATATTTAAGTAAAGCTTTGATATCGATCTATAAGATAGATTGTTTCACCAATTTGGTGGAGCAATGGTTCTATGCTGTAAACTAAAAGCTCTATGAACTTATAAAAACTCACAGGCCAACATTAAGAATTCTCCAGGCCTTAAGAATAAGATTTGTTACCACGCATTGATATAATGAGCGAGAATCGAACCTTGACCCCAGACCCCGGTCAAGGTTCGACCTTAGGGACATTTAGAGCCGGCCTACTCCACGTCAGGATTAATTGCTCAATCAATTTGCTTCTGGAGGTCGCTACTGGATGAGTTCAGCACTACTCAAGGTCTGCAAGAGATCGCAATTTAAAAAACTTTAATAATTTTAAGTAATAATTGAAGTTTTGAACTACAAGCTGAATAAACTAGAGGTCTTGGAAAGAAGAATCCTTAGAAAAATTATATGTGCTGTTCAAACTGAAAGTGGACGGAGACATAGAAGTTTATAAGAAAGCAGAAAAAATCTCCGAGATTATGAAGATGAGGAGGTTGACATTTTTCAGAGATAGATTTATTCGTGTATTGAATAATTTGGATGGGATTCAACCCACAGGAAGAACAAATAAACCCGGAAGAGTCTGGACAGAGGAGCAGCGAACGCATGAAGAAGTACTGGAGGCAGAGGAAACTTCGCACCAAGAAGAAGAAAAATGAAGTTATTGCGTGATCCTAAGTGGTCAATTCGATTGTAATAAATAAATAATTGAAGTTTTATTTATTGATCAATTTAAATCATATATTGTGAAAAGCTTGCAAAAAAAATTCATAAGATATAATAAACTACATTTCTGTATTACAGATAGGCATATCCATGACCTATTGCTTTTCCCAGTCAGGGAGAGATACGAAATTTATTTTTCGCTGTTGGCAGGACAATAAAAAAAAAAAAGAAGAAAAAAAAGATACCAAGTATAAATATTATATAGTATTATAATCCTTTTTTAGGTTGGTCAAAATGTCTTTGACCTCTCTGTTTTGACGGAAAGATTTTCGGAATTTTTCGACGACTTGAATTCAAATAACAAAAAAGGATTCTTCTTTTTTTATTTATTTTTTTTAAATTTATTTTTTTTTTTTTTTTTTTTTGTGGGGGGAGGAGGAGAAGGAGTAATAGCACAATAATAAGGAATTAGGCCCAATATTTGATTATTGATTATTTATAACTATAGGATAGTTCGATAAGTATATTAGCGAAACTGCCAATAAGTTTTTTTTTTTTTTTTTTTTTTTTTTTTTTTTTTTTTTTTTTTTTTTTTTTTTTTTTTTTTTTTTTTTTTTTTTTTTTTTTTTTTTTTTTTTTTTTTTATTTCCAGATCGGCCTGGTAAGCCTTACATGGATGGTTTAACAATATTAATAATGTGTTAACAATAGTAGAAGGGAGGGTATAGTCTCGTGCAAGAGACACCCATAACAATTAAGTTTTATAATAATTTTAGAATAATTGTAACTGTAGAGGAAGTATATAATAACAAAAAAAAAAAAAATTAAAAGACGTAAATAAATAAGTGAAATAATAATGATAATCAAATAGGGGAAAAGTAAAAAAAAAAATAAATAAATAAAATAAATAAAAAAGAAATAATTAAAAGAAAAAAGAAATATATAAAAAGAATAAAAATAAAAATAATAAAATTAAATAAAGGAAAAAGTTATCATAGTAATATACAAATGAAGTAATTAACAAAAATTAATAATAAAAAATAACAGACAAGTGTATACACAAAAAAAAAAAAAATAGTAATACAAAAAATGAATAAATGAAGCAATACAATCAAATTGTAGTAATAAGAACAGTAATTGGTTTTAAAACGAAAAAGTAAATATTGGATAAAATAGTCATGGTGTTTACATTAGGACGTCTTGCATGAGTCTTGGTGTCAATCTGCGGGATGTTGTTTGAGCTCCTATGTTGTTGAAAGCTACTGCACCTTTAACCGCTGGTAACTTGCAATTAAACCTGGTGTAGCATTTTTTGATGAAATCATCTATTGATTCAATGTCTAATTTACGGTGTAGTTGACTATTTCTTACAAACCAGGGAGCATCTACAGCAATTCTCAGGACCTTGTTTTGGAAACATTGTAATTTTTTCCGTTTGGTAGAGGATGCAGCACCCCACACTTCACAACCGTACATCATTAATGGCCTGAGTATAGTTGTGTAGACTAAAATAGTTGTACTTGGTTTAAGAGTCGATTTTCGGTTTATTATCGGGTACAGCATTGCCAGCCTTGCGTAGGTCTTTGTAAGTTGAATATTGATGTGGTGATTCCAGGTAAGGCGACGATCGAGATGAACACCAAGGTATTTCACTGCCTCATTAGATGGATTCCACTGAAGTCTGTTACCATTTAGAACCAGTTCCGGTGGGTCTGTTGGTCGTCTAAGGGTAAAAATTTTGGCTATGCATTTTTGTATATTTAGGTTAATCATCCATTTCTTAAGATACTTTTCTAGTTCGTTGAGGTGAGTTTGGAGCGTATTTCTGGCTATTGTTATATTTTCATGTTGAGAAAAAACTGCCGTGTCATCAGCAAACATGGCTATAGAGGTTTCGGACGATTGTATGATATCGTGGAGATAAAAGTTGAAGAGGATGGGAGATATAACTGATCCTTGTGGAGTACCAGCACTGATAGGTCTGGTGGTTGAGATGGTGTTGTTTATTCGGACGGTGAAAGTACGTTGGTTAAGGAAGGAATATAGAATATCATATAAATATTTTGGAGTATCTACTGACTTCAGTTTGTATAAGAGACCCTGATGCCATACCTTGTCAAATGCTTGTTGAAAGTCTAAAAATGTGACAAGTGTGTGTTTTTTTCATTTCGAAGCCGTTTACTATAAATTCTGTTAGTCTTGAAAGTTGGTGTGCTGTGGAATGACTGACCTGAAATCCAAATTGAAAATCTGGAATAATGTTTATTTCCTGAAAAAATGAAGTTAGGCGCCCTTTTATAATTGATTCTAGAAGTTTTCCTAATATTGGTAAGAGGCTTATAGGTCTGTAACTACTGATTTGTTTAGCGTTTTTTCCTGTTTTGTGGATAACTACCAGTTCAGCCTTCTTCCAAATATCAGGAAAATAACCTGTTCGCAAGCAACTATTGAAAACAGAAGTTATGAAAATTATGGCTTTTCTCGGTAATTTTTTAATGGCAATAACTGGAATTAAATCATGACCCGGACTTTTCTTTGTTTTAAGTTTTGTAACATGCTCAAAAATCTCTTTCGGAGTTGTAAATTTCAATGGAAGTTGTACTGTTGCTTGTGGTAATGCTACAAATTCATCGATTTCATAAAATGCTGAGTTTTTTTCTTGACGGACTTGTTTCTCTTGTTGGGATAGAAAATGTTTTTTCAAAATAGTCTGCGAAGGCTTCAGCTTTCTCCACATCACTAGTGATAAAATCACCATTTTCTGATAGGCTTGGAATTTTTTCTTTCTTGTTTAATAGCCGTTTCGTAGCCTTCCATAGGGATTGGTCATTTTGATCCAGGTTTGTGACATAATTTTTATATTGTGCTAATGTGAAATTATCTAATTCTGTTTTGATAGTACGTCTTAAGTTGTTCCATATTTTTTTGAATTTCGGATTTTTAGTTCGCATCCACTGTCTTCTAGCATAATTTTTTTCTTTTATTTTTAATAGGATGGAATTTGGAACATTGCTTAAAAAACTATTTCTTTTTTTGTGGAATGGTTTTACTGTGGAGTCATTTATGCATTTAGATATATTTTCTGTAAATTGTTTTATGGCTTCATCAATTTCATGTTTGTGGTGAATCTTCTTTTTTAAACAAATATTTTGCTCCATCAATTGTTTGTAAATATCCCAGTTAATGAATCCTTTAATCATAGAACTACGAGTGATAATTTCAGGAGTTTCGGTTGAGAACTGAATCAATATTGGGATGTGGTCCGAATTTAGAGCGGCTATTGTTTTGGTTGTTATAGGTAGGCTGATATTTGTTGATAGCATAATATCTAAGATGTCTGGCGTACACCCTCTTCTAAAAATTGTAGGTTCAGGAGGTGCTGTGATTTTAATATTATGTCTATAACAAATGTCTAGTAATTTAATACCATTTGAGTTAGATTTGCGACACCCCCAGTATATATGTTTACAATTCATGTCACCTAATACTAAAGTTTGTTCATTGAGAGGTAATAATTTTAGAATTTCTTCTTCTTTGAGTTTTTTATTTGGGGGCTTATATACTGCTGTGATAACAGTGCTGGGAATAGAGTTTAGACGAATGGATATAAATTCGATATTTGATATGTCGAGAATAATATTTTCGGAGAAACTGATATTATTTTTGATGATAAGAGCTACTCCACCAGAGGCTGTCGAACTGTTCCTGTCTTTTCTCAAAATTACATAGCCTGGTATATTAAATTTAATATTACTTGATAAATGTGTTTCAGATATACAGGCTATATCGATGGAGTTTGATTCAAGAGATATTTTAAATTCGTTTTTTTTTTGTGAAAAAATGCCATAACCATTCCAGTTTAACATATTTAATTTTTTTATTTCAGAGGCCATAATAAAATAATATTATATCATTAGGACTGTAGAAATAATGATAAAAATAAACATATTTATTATAACAGGTTGGGAAGGAATTAGTAACAGTCGATGGGCTGTTGTTTACACTAAGGCCCAGTTGTAAAGAAGGAGGTTACTAGCGAACTTAAATGTTTCATTATTTGTGATAAATATGGTTTTATAGCGTTGATTATTATTTTTGTAATAGCGGTCAATATGTTTTCACTGTTGTCGTCGGTATTAGTTTTTTCTTGTGGTTGTTGTTCAGGTGATAAGGCAGAAGAATACGGAAAATTTGGTGTGACTTTACGAAAAGGTTTACGATTTGATGGAGTTTCTTCATTTTTGTTTTCGATATTGCTTGGAACGGCAGGTGAGTTTGTTTTGTTTTTAATTGATTGATAATAAGGGCAACCTCTATAGCTAGCTGCATGTGCTTCATTACAGTTGACACAATATGGTTTTTCAGTGAATTTTAATGGGCATTTTGAAAAATGATGATTTTCTTTACATTTAACACACCTTGGTTCTAGTCGACAATAATTCTTCGTGTGGCCGAATCTTTGACAGTTGGTACACATGGGGATATCATTGTTTTTATTTTTTGGTTCCACTGAAATTAGAGCGGAAAATAAATTTTCGAGTTTAAAAATATCTTTTGCTTTTGTATTATTTATTATTGAAACTGAACAAAGAGGTGTGGGTTTTTTTTCTTTATTTAATATTCTCGATACGTATAACACATCGAAATCTTAAGAGATTAGTTCGGATTTTAGTTCTTCATCCGTAATAGAGTATGGCACCTTTCTAATAACAACATTGAGGGTTTTATTTTTTTCTAAAGAAAAAGTATGATATTCGATTTTTTCTTCATCGTAATATCGAGTAATTCTTCTATAGTCATCAATGGAAGAGAGCATTATTTTGGTGTCTTTACCGGCTAATTTTGTAGAAAATGGATTCATACATAATGAATTTAGGTCATTTATTAGGAGTTGGTGATTATTGGCATTATGTAAAAATATCGGGGGGATTTTAGGTGTAACCTGTTTATTTTCAGTAATAATACTCTCTTGAGCGGTTGTTTGTTTAGAAGAACAAGGTTTATTGGTTGTAAGGTCGGTTTCAGATAATATTTGGAATCTATTGCTAATTTTTATAGGTGAAATTTCTTGGTAATATTTACCCATTTTTTTTACTGGTGATTGGTTTAGTGGAGAACCTTCGAGATTTCTTTTCTTCGAATTTGAGTCTTCTATAACATCGTGGCTATTTGGTTTAGAAGAAAGTTGGCAATTTTGGGAAATTAATGAAGTAACACCTACCTCATCTTCCGATTTCATTAAGTTGTGTATAAAATTATTTTAGCTAACATGAGATAAAACAAAAAAAAAACGATAATAAAATTAACAGTCACGAGAACACTTTAAACACGCCCGCACTCTATGAAAGTTAGAGGCCAACTGCCAATGAGTTGAAAAGCAACAACCCTTTAGTAGCAATTTAATAAAAGCTCTACATTAGAAGGGTACCTTGGCCATTTTCTTTTCAGAATCCTTGGACGGTTCGGGGAGCAAGTTGTGAGACAAGTCGATTTGAGTGGATATAAGCTTATCAAGATTATCATGGAGGAAAAAAAAACAACATATATATGATTATATATATATAATCTTGAACATCGTTGAACATAAGTAACCAAATATATCCCTCATCATAATCGTTCCCAATAATCATACGAAGAATCTAAAAATAAGGTGGCCTTGTCAAGATCTTCTATTATAGAAATTTCAATAAAGTTCTACTGATGCGTATTATCTCTACAATATATATATGTATGTGTATGTGTATGTATATTAATCCTTTTTTGTATATTAAACCTTAAAGCTGGTCACTTCTGGAGATCGGAGACTAATTACAACAGCGTCTGAAGTTGGTAGGGACCGGCTGTGAGAAAGAGAGCTAGAAGATATTTTGAAAAATCTAATGATGTAAGTGACTCCTTTGATCTGACAGAACTTTGAATGAAATGAAATGAAAAAATTATCATTATTCTGGTACGTATTGTCCCCTAAGAATAAAAAAATTGTGTCATAAGATAGTACAATGGTCTGGCATATATATTTTCATACAAAGGTATTTATATATGAGGAACATAAAACATACAAATACAGTTAATTGTAAATAATTGTATAAAGAACTTTAGTAAATATGATAACATAAGAAGGAGAAATGAAATAAACTAAAAAAAAAAAAAAAAAATAACCATGAGAAAATAAGAAAAGATATATTCAGAAAATAAACTATATCTATATGTACATTGAATGAAGGAAATATTTACATATACCACGATATATATTTATAAACACTGCAAATATTCACTTATATACCTATACGCACAACCATGCACATATGAATTGTCAAGTTAATAGATAATATTTCTTTGTATAGGAAATACATTTAAAGCTTTATTGATAGTTTTCCTTTATTTTAATAAACAACAATTTTTTTCATTGATTTTTATTCCAATGATTTGTTTGTTTTGTTTAAATTACGTTTTTCATTAAGCCATTATCATAATGTTTATTTACCCAAGTACCTGATTTGTATGCCTAATGAAAATATCTTGCTTTTTCCGGTTATAAAAGTGAATTCCTCTATGAAATTGGCCCGGAATCATTAATTTATGACATGATACCATATCATTCGAAAGCTGGTTAAATTTGCAAGATTTTATAATATTTGCAGTTTTTTTTTTTTGTAAATGGTAAGCGTCTTATTACAAATTGTAACTTTTCTGAATAAGTTAGAGATTGAGCTGTTATTTAGGTCCTAAGTAAAATTGAAGGTTACATTTCTGCTTATGTAATGCGTCGTAAAAAGGCACTAAAACTGATTTATTTGTTGTAACTATTATGATGATTTTTAAAAAACTCCTAGAAAAAGAGAAAGATAAAACAGCAAACTGAATATTGAAAAAAAAAAAAAAAAAAAAAAAAGGATCTTCACGAATATTTTACAAGAATATATTTTCTAAAGTAGAAAGTAAACTAAACAGTTTGATTAATACAATTTCTTCAGTAATTTTCTATTTATTTGCCAATAATAAATTTAAAATACTTTTTGACATGGATATGTCTTTTGGTTGGGGATCTATACTTGTTTGGTGTAACATTTTAACACGCCCTAGCTCTGTTTCTGTTGCTCGGATTGAAAACGTTACGTTATTTTTCTAGTCAGAAATTAAATGGAGAATATTTTTATTTATATAACATTTGTCACTAGGAACTACTGTTAAAAAGCTTTATCGGTTTCAATGAAAAAAGTTATGTTCGGAAACATTTTCTCTCAAATTTGTTTATTTCAAATCATCATTAATTGTTAATTTTTTTTTATTTTATTTTGTTTTGCATCTGGGTCATTGGCAGTTCATCTTCTTTACTTTTTTTCATCATTCAGTGTATGTGACATTTTTAATCTTTCCCTTACAGATGAAAACTGTTCGCAGTTATTAATATGTGTTTTACTGCCTTGGGTTCCTGACATAAGGGATTCTTTAGAAATGGTGAAATGCATTTTTAGCTTCATTCCGTGGAACTTTTATCATTTATTTTCTGATAAAAAATGTATTGTACAACTGAACACTACTACCACATAATAATGTAAAACCTTACGGACAATAAGTAAGCATATATATCCCTTGTCATAACCGTTCGGTCCTAAAATTCTGTAATTTTGGGATAATAAATTGATATTAATTAGAAATTTTGTGCCGTCTGAGAATCGGCCACTGTGAATTCTCACATGGCTACCTTCTCCGCGGTTTGGAGCCCCCTACCTGCGTCAACTGTCAGGAACCCAGGACAGTACAACACATTTTAGTAGACTGTCCACAGCTTTCATCTATAAGGGAGAGATTTAAAATTTCAAACACACTTCAAGAAATCTTACAAGATGAAAATAAATCAGTGAAGTCTCTGTTCGATTTCTTAAAGGCTATCAGGTTTTATGGACGAATATAGGAGATAAATAATCGAAGATGGACTGCCAATGACCCTGAAGGGTAGAGGCAATCAATCAAATAAATAAATAAATTAGAAATTCGCATTTTGGTCCCTCTTATTCTAAATATATTTCTTACTTTCTAGCTGTTGTTTGTTTTTAAGAGTTTCGACAGCTGCTGGTGCTTATAAATGGAAGAAAAACAATTTTAACCTAATCTTGGATTTTCAACAAGGATGCCAAACAAAAGAGGCAATACACTAGGCACTCTTGGCAACTTGCACGACCTTTATTAAAGAATTAAAAATAGAGAAATTATTTATTGTCATTACAATTAACAACTCCAGATAGAATATAAATAATAATTTAATGGGAACAATTTTACACGTAAATATATATATATATATATATATATATATATATATATATATATATATATATATATATATACAGTAGCAACTCGATAATTCTTCATGAGTGGGGGAGAGGGGTTGACGAAATAACAGAAATGATGAATTACAGAATTTTGATGGTGAAGAAAAAAAAAAAAAGCATTTTAAAAAATATATAATCTAAACATCTTCAAGCAAATGTTGGTTTTCATCACTATTCTCAGTACATCGCCTGCCCCTAATGGTCACTGCTTATTCCAGCTTCAAGCAAGTGTTTCCTAGGAAACATTGTTTCTGACGAATTACAGAATATGAGGAATCGAGTGACGAAATAACGAGTTTCCACTGTGTATATATAATAATAAATTTATTATTTTATAATATACCTAGTAATGTAAACTGTGTGATTTTTTTCGGATGAAGACCAACGGTCAAGTTAAAAAATATATATATAAACACACATTACATATGATTTTTTAATGTTCCCTGTTGTAACGTTACTTGAAATAGCTGTAACAACAGGTTGTTATTAGCGTAGCGATTGTCGTCAATACCGTATCGGTATTGTTACTACCGTATATGCACAAAGTTTGAGCTTTGATTTATCCAGGTTTCCACTTTTTTTTATAACTGAAAGAAAATGAAAAATTGAATTAGTCATCTAATATAATACAATAACAACATTTTATTTCGTTTTATCGCTTTTAGTGGATACAAAATTATTCTCCTTTGGAAATAAACAATACAATCATTCAGGTAAGCGGAAAAAAATAAAGAACATAAGGGCATAGGCGATCAGCAGGATTAAGCTATTTAATTTGAAAATTTATCTCCTTCAGAAAACCAAATCACAAATAAGCGAGAAAAAAAAAAAAAAAAATATATATATATATATATATATATATATATATATATATATATATATATATATATATATATATATATATATATATATATATATATATATATATAATACATATATTTATATACATATATATACATATATATATTATACATATACATATATATATGTATATATATATTATACATAAATACATACACCAATAAATCTGGTGTAAGGATATGAGGTAAGAAAGAAGGTGTGAAAATAAGGTGTTTGGCTTTCGTGGATGATCTGGCACTTTTGGCGGAAAGTGAAGAAGAGGCAGCAAATCAGATAAATGAACTGAAAGAAATCGCAGAAAGAGCCGGGTTAAAAATATCATTCGAAAAAAACCGAAATAATGACGAATGACAAGGAAAAAAATGGAAAAATCGAGACTAAATATGGTAAAATCAAGTTGGTGAATCAATTTAAATACTTGGGGGAACTTGTGAACTACAATGGGGGAGACTTGCAAGCAACGCATAGTAGAGAGGTAAAATTGGATAGATTAAAGTTCTCAGTCAGGAGTTTTTATAATAAAAAAAAAATCTTACCATAAAAGCCAAAATTAGACACTATGAAACAGTCATAAAACCTGTGATCCTCTACGGGGTAGAGACTATGGGATTTACCAATATGGAAACCTTGTTAAGGACGGAAAGAAAGATATTGAGAATGATATACGGACCGAGAAAAGTGGGGGAAGAATATAGATTAAAAAGGAACGATGACCTTTACGAACAATTGGAAAACTTAGAATCATCGATGAGGAAAAGGAGATTAAATTTTTTCGGACACATGAAAAGAATGAATAGCAATAGATTAAACAAACAAATATTTGATAGAGTGATGAAATTGAAAAATATAAAAAGTTACCCAGAGCAAATGAAAGAGGAAGTTAAAAAATTGGGTATCACGGAGGGAGACTACAAAGATAGGGATAAATTCGGAAAAATGGTTAAAAATATAAAGGTTCTTGTAGCGGAGAAGAAGAAGCATGAAAGTAAGAAATGGACGGAGGAGAGAAAGAGGGAAATGGCGAAAAAATGAAAAGAATTTGGACAGAGAGGAAGAAAACCTGAAAATGATATACGCGTGGTCCACCGTTGGCCTGTATCGCGATAAATAAATAAATAAATAAATAAATAATAATATATATATATATATATATATATATATATATATATATATATATATATATATATATAAAACATATGAGCATCAAAGGTCAAAGGGACAACCTCTAATACATGTTATTCTTTCTTCAGCAGACAGGCTCAACGGAGCCAGTTTTTTTTTTCTCTATAATTTGTAATTGTATTTATTTTTGTACTTATTTTTATATACTAATCTATTCTATAATTTATAAACTATAGGTTTCTATTACTAATTGGTTAATAGACGGAACTTTGACCTCAAGGATGTGATGTCCCACCACAACTGTGGCAAGAAGTTTATGGTTCTTCATTATTATTTCAAATTGATACAAAGAAAAAACCCAATCTCTCCCTGACTGGGAAAAACAAAGATCATAGAGTGGGTCACCTGTGGTGTAGTGGTTAGCATAGCAACCTACTAAACCAAAGATCGCGGGTTCGCAGCCCGGCAGATGACCTTAGGATTTTTTAAAGTGAGTAAAAAATCCTTAGCTATGCCGTCCTTCGGAAGGGACGTAAAATGGGGGTCCCGAGCCTGTGCGATGTCAGGTACTCGTTAAAGATCCCTATCCTACTTATACCTGGATAGGCAAAATTTAGGACTCCCACCGTAGCATCGTCCGATTAGCCATAGCAGCATAAAGTGACGTTAAACGAAATAAACAAAGAACAATCATAGATATATCTACCTATAATCTATTGATTTTCCCAATTAACATTTTAGAATTAAAAGATCAAATTAATAATTAAATTAAATTAACAATCAATAATAATTTGAAATGAACAAAGTTGAGAGAAAATAGAGATTTAAAACTTGATTTTTTTTTCTTTTCAAACCAATATAGCTCCTAAACGGTTGGCCCTAGCGACAAATGTTAAATAACAAAACATACTTTTCATTAAATTTCTGATAAGGAAACTGCCTAAACGTTTCTGATCTGAGCACACCAACTGAGCTAAAGCGTCTTAAAACGTTAAACATTTGATAGAGAAAAAAACGTTACAACCTGAAATTTTTCATTCAAACCAATATCGCCCCTAAACGATAGGTCCTAGCGACAAATAATATATAACAAAAAATATTCTCCATTAAATTTCTTACAAGGGAACTAACGTCAAATTTTCTATTCGAGCAACATCAACAGAGCTAAAGCTTGTCAAATTCTTATATTTTTGACTGTGAAAAAAAAGTTAAACCAATAAAAAATAGAGCCCCAACCAAAAGACATATACATGTTCAAAAATAATTGAAACATTTAACATACAACAATCTTAGTGATATAAAACATTAAACAAAAGAATTAAGAAAACAAAATATTAAGCAGTTCTTTAAAAATTCTATGCCAGGTGATAATTTCTCATAAATGTGAACTCTCAGTATGTGCAAGTTTTAGACTACATACGTGACGACTGGATTACATTTCCCAATAGATAAAGTTCGATACATGAGGCAGCGATGAAGAGGCGATCAGACGGTATTTAACAAAAAAGTTATTTATACTGTTATTAATTTGATAAATATTACTTTTTTTGTTTTGTTCTGTTATTTGTTGAATCATAATTCGTTCAGGTTAGATTGATTAATATTCTGGCACAACGTCGAGAGCCAACCATCCTTTAAAAATTTGAGATGGCTCAATTAGTCGGTAAAGCCGACAAATCGGCTGCTTTTGTAGTCCACTTGTTGACCATTTTTATTCATTAGCATGTATTTATACGCTTAAAAATAGGTTGATTGAAACGAAAACATGGCCTTTATTCATTATTATTTTTATTTTAGATTTATGTTTACTGTGTGTTATTTAATACAGGAATAGAAATTCTTCAGTTATCATTACATACCGTCAGTCCCAAAAGTATTCGTACACCTCAATTTTTCAGAAAAGAAACACATAATTGTGAATAAGGTTTGTAAAAAAAAAAAAAAAAAAAAAAATCACTACTATTTAAACAAATAACAGTTTTAATTATGAACATATTTTCAAATTTTTTAGGAACAATAACGAGTGAAAAACAACAATAAACTTTGTAAAATGTCAAAAACAGAGTAACCAAAAGTATTCGTACACTATCAATTTTTAACAAATAATTTTATTTTTAACATTTAATTTTATTAATTAATATTTTGTTGGACCTCCTCTGGAGTTTATTATGCACCTGAGCCTTTTTGGCATGGAAAACACAAGTTTCTCTGTCACTGATATGGGTATGTTGTTCCATTCTTCTTGAAGCACTCTCTTGAGTGATTCCACGTTTCGAATATCATAAGTAGAAATTCTTTTTTTCAAATGTTTCCACAGATGTTCGATGGGATTAACATCTGGAGACTGGGGAGGAGTTTGCGTCCACTTTGGAGTGTTGTACAGTATCCACATCTTTGTTTTCCAGGCAGTGTGTTTTGGGTCATTGTCTTGTTGAAAGACAAAATTATTTCTAATCCCCATCTTTTCCGCACTTACACACAAATTACGTTTTAAAATGTCCACATAACGATTAGCATCCATTATTCCATCAATGAATTCTAGATTCCCAACTCCACTGGCAGACATGCAACCCCAAACCATAAGAGAGCGGCCACCATACTTTACAGTAGGAGTTAAATTTTTCATTTGTAGCTCAGTATTTTTTTTCCTCCACACTTTTTTGGGTCCATGAGACCCAAAAGTCTCAAATTTGCTTTCGTCGGTAAAAATTACTCGCTTCCAATAGTCCTGAGAGTGGTTTTGGAATGACTTTGCGAATAAAAGCCTCTTATTTTTATTTACATCACTGATGAAAGGTTTCTTCCGTGGATTTCTTCCATTGAAACCATGTCTGTACAAACACCTCCTTACTGTGTTTTTGTGCACTGACAGTCCGAGGTCATTCTGCAGTTCCCCCGCTAATTTTACTGCACTTATTTTAGGGTTTATTTTAATTTTTCTAACCAAAAGTCTCTCAGTATGGTCATTTAATTTTCTGGGGCGGCCTATTCGTGGTTTAGAAATTAGTGATTTAGTGTCACCATACCTGTTAATGACTGAAGAAATTGTTGTGTGGCTCCTATTAACAATTTTCGCAATTTCTCTCAGAGAGCGGCACTCGTTATGAAGCTTGATGACTATTGCACGTTCACCGACTGTTAACTCACGCCCCTTACGCCCCATTTGAATTTTTTCACTAGATTCTAAAATGAATTCGTGTATAATAAAGCCTAGAGGTGGACTGGAGGAAAGAATTGTTACTTTTACTGATAAGGCCATAGTGGAATTAGAGGTCAAAGTTGACTGTACGAATACTTATGGGTAACCTATTTTTTTTTCCTATTTTTATATGATTAGTGTTTTTATTTCTTGTTGGTATTTAATTTAAATTTCGAAAATATGTTTTTTCAAAGGTTATTTATTTGTTCTAAGAGTACTGAACTTAAATTAATTTTCCCCCCAATTCTTATAACGAATCTATCCTGTTTTTTTATTAAAAAATGAGAGTGTACGAATACTTTTGGGACTGACTACATTAATTATTGAACTTTAAGAAAGTTTATGATATTGTAACAAAGCACAGGGGTTTTCAATCAACGGTTTATTAACAAAGAACAAGAGATTTAATACAGACACACATACAGAACAATTATAATTAACATTAGCACAATAATAACAGATATTTAACTACCATTTACTACACCAATAGACACAACACACAAACATAACCTCGCTAATTATATTCCATCTTGTTATTGGCTGTCACCTAGCAACGAGTAAATACTTGGCGAGTCTAGGTCACTTAGCAACGGGGGTAGTCCTCCTTATTTCGTTAGAATATGAACAAAAATAAATTCGATTACTTCTATAACTTCTACTATACTGAATAAAGAACTTAGTCAATCCACTATTCTTTTTTTTTTTTGTAAGTTTTTGTTTTGTTTCAGAATTACAAAATATATGATCTAGTACATAGGGCTCCATTTGGACAAATGTCTTACTTACAATCTTCATAATAAGATTAAAAAAATAAATAAAAAAACTGCGTGTCGTATCTGACTTCTTCAAAATTAACTAGATAAACGCTCTAAGATACCAATAATTAAACTATCCTAATCATCTCATATCCTATCCTTGCCGTCTGAAATCCTTTATGATCCTTCCTTTGTCCTAAAGAAACTTATCCATTTAGCCCAAAACAGATACCCATCCTTTAGTATAAATCTAAATAATTATTTAAATCCACTAGTTTCTCAACTTGCTTCCTATTCTATTCCAGATAATCCTTTGAATCGTCTGAAAAGAAGGTAGCCTCAGAACCTTCTAATAAAAAACATTTATTTAACTACCAGTTGATAGTTGCTATACAACTATACAAGGATATGTCTTTTGGCTGGGGTTTATACTTTTGTGATGCAACGTTTATATAGCTCAAAAAAAATATAGCATCGTCCGATTAGCCATAGCAGCATAAAGTGACGTTAAACGAAATAAACAAACAAACAAAGGGACAACCTCTAATACATGTTATTCTTTCTTCAGCAGACATGCTCAACGGAGCCAGTTTTTTTGTTTCACTATAATTTGTAATTGTATTTATTTTTGTACTAATTTTTATATACTAATCTATTCTATAATTTATAAACTATAGACTTCTATTACTAATTGGTTAATAGACGGAACTTTGACCTCAAGGATGTGATGTCCCACCACAACTGTGGCAAGAAGTTTATGGTTCTTCAATATTTAAAAAAAATAAATAAAAACGTTTTAATAGCGAACCGAACTAAACCTATCACAGACAAAATCTAATGATCTACAACTATTATTATATAACATTTTTTGATTGGATTAGCCATTTTTGTGTTATCGATTCTTAAACATGACCATAACTAACTTTTTGAGAAAGTTGGCAAAATTCGATTTTCGACAGTGGATAGTGGCTAAATGCCTAAATCATATTCAGGTTATGAGATGTCTTTAGATGCACAATTTAATATACTTTAATTTTGTAAATGACACATTTTTCGATTAAAAGCATTTTTGTATATGTTTTTTGCATAAATCTGAAAAAAGTGGAAAAATGTTGGGTTTTTTAATGTAGTCACATTTTTTTATTCTCAGGACCCATCTAGACCATACCGAATCATATAACCTACTTTCCCACCTTTTGCAAGGCAGATTCCTCTATTTGGGGGGGGGGATTTTGACTGGATTAAGTAAGGATATTGAAATAAAGTTTTGCAATTATTGTATTTTCATTGGTCCTTGACACGTGTGCAAATTTTCAAGATCATCAGGTGAGTTGGTGAAAATTACGATGCAAGATTCCGTTATATACAGGCCAAGTTAATCAAAGAGTATTAAAAATGAAACGTTTTAACACGCTCTAGCTCTGTTGGTGTTACTCGGATCGAAAATTAGACGATATTTTCCTCATCAGAAATTTAATAGAGAATACATTTTGTATTACATATAACATTTGTCGCTAGGATCCACTGTTTAAGAGGTTTGAATAAAAAGTCACTTTTTACCCACATTTTCAAGTTTTGGGGCTTTTTTGACAAGTTTAAACTCTCTTGGGGTTGTTCGGATCAAAAATGTTACTATAGTTTCACTATCAGAAAATTAATGGAAAATATTTTTTGTTATATAACATTTGTCGCTAGGACCGACCCTTTAGGAGCTACATACATCGCTCATGGGCTGCAATAGTGGCACAACTCAAAAAATCATTATTTGAGATAAGTGGGTTTAAAGTTTTAATTGCTAAGGAAAATGCATTGGAAATGCTTTAGTTTGCTTACACGGAATTACCTTCAAGTTTTACCTTCTCTTTTTTAAGAAATCTAAAGCATTTCCAATGCATTTTCCTTAGCAATTAAAACTTTAAACCCAATTACCTCAAAAAATGATTTTTTGAGTTGTGCCCCTATTGCAGCCCATGAGCGATATATTTATTTGAATGAAAAAAGTCACGTTTTTTCTACAATTTTTAGGTGTTGAGGCTTTTTTGACGAGCTCTAGCTATGTTGTTGCTCGGATCGTAAATTTGTCGACAGTTTCGTTATTAGAAGCAGCATATATATATATATATATATATATATATATATATATATATATATATATATATATATATATAAAAGCAATAGGTTATAGTTAAACCTATCCATCATCATTGTTTTTCACAGTCAGGGAGAAATTAATAAATAATTAATAAATAAATAAACAGTTATTCAGCACAATAACTCATGAACTTAATATGTTTACAAGGAAAGAGTTGTTACCTGTATAATACTTGTACAATGTAATTCTTACTTGTATAATGATCATAAAAAATTTAAATGTAGGCCCCAAATATCTAGTTTGTCTGCAAGTACAACTTTTTTTTTTTTTTTTAATTATAACATGACATTCCAACTCATCCTACCACTCTCCTCACCACTTACGCTGATGACACATGTGTGTTATCAGTAAACAATGATCCCTTCATTGCCCCCCAAACACTCCAATCCCATATCCTAACCCTTCAACAATGGTGTCAAAAATGGAGAATCAAAATAAATCCAAACAAATCACACCAAATAACATTTACCCTATTTCGTAAACCCACGACTTCCTGTCCTACAGCATCCTTTAATGATATTCCACTAATCCCTGTTGAATACATCCGCTACCTAGGACTCCACTTGGACAAACGTCTTACTTGGAATCCACATACAAGACTAAAAAGACAAGAAACTGCCCGTCGTTACAGATTACTTTATAGACTACTACAACATTTATTAGACAAACGTTCAAAGCTCCCAATCAATTACAAAAGACTAATATACATGACTGTGATTAGACCTATCTGGACGTACGGAGTTGAGCTTTGGGGCTCCACTAAACCATCCAATTCATCTCGTATCCAATCCTTACAATCCAAAATCCTTCGAAAACTCCTCAATGCACCTTACTTTGTCACCAATAAACCTATCCATGAAGATCTTAATGTTCCATATGTTGCAGATTTAGCCCAAACCAGATATCTATCCTTTCATAGTAAGCTCTATAACCACTCAAATCCCCTAATTTCGCAACCTGCTTCCCACATTATTCTTGATAATCCTCCGAGGCGTCTGAAAAGAAGATGGCCCAGAGACCTTCTAGTGTAAAATTTATATTAAAGTGCTACTGATGTGTAGTACTTTTCATGTTTTGTCACGTTATTGTAATAGTTAACAGCACATTTACTTGATGTATACATTTTGTACAGTTGTAAATTTCAATAAATTATTTTAAAAAAAAAAAAAAATTATAACATGGATATTTTATATTTTCATATTATTAATTTAATTTTTATTAATTCTTCTCTCACAAAACCGCTTTGGGGATTAATTCATATCTCAGCCATGCTCTAAGAACATGCTTAAGAGATTAATATTTACAACTGTCGTGATAACATTTTCAAGTATTGACGATAATAAAATATACATACCAATACTTAATTATATATTCATGAAAAAGCATAAGCTTTGGATGAAAAAGGATAAGTTTTGCTTACATTTTATAAGTGCTGGTCCTTTTTTGACATGCTCTGGATGTGTTAGTATTGCTAGGATCGAAAATGTGCCGAAATTTTCCTGATCAGAAATTTATTGTAGAATATTATTTGCTCAATAACTTTTGTCGCTAAGATCTACCGTTTAGGAGCTATATTGGTTTGAACGAAAAAAGTCAAACTTTAAGTTGCTATTTTCTCTCATCATTGTTTATTTTGAATAATCATTGATTTTTAATTTAATTTAATAATCAATTTAAGTGATTATAAAATACAATTTGGGAAAATGAGTAGTTTATAGATAGATATATCAAAGATCTACTGCTTTTCCCAGTCAGGAAGAAATTGAGTTTTGCTTTTTTTTTATATTGGGCAGGGGATCTGTAGTTGTTAATTTATAGCATTGTCATTATTGTAATTGAATGGGTCCGCCGAAAAACGTTCTAAGCGACAAAATTTCAAAGTGGCGATTTCAAAGGTTTTAAAATGTATAATAGTACGCCATAGCATGATATATTACTCCATTATGCCATTATACATGTAAATATAACAAATTAATATGTAAACATAAAATCTAACCTACAAAACTAACATAAACTTTAGATTATGATTTTCTTTCACTTATTACTCAAACTTTAATGTTTTTCGGCGGACCCATTCAATTATACATTATATAACACAGTTTTCAATAAAATATACATGGACAATAATTTTAAGTTTTTTTTTTGCAACACTTGCGTTTTGAATATCCTCTAAATACACGGGCAAAAAACAAATGACTGCATTTATAACAAATAGTTTGAATATCCATGTTTTGAATTCCCTCGTTTAGACAAAACACGTAATATCATTGTGTTGTGTTAACTTTTTTTAATTTACTTTTCATTGTAATGTATATTGAAACCAAGAAAAGACATAAATAATTTTTAAGGTTTTTTTTATGGGCCGCCCAGTATATTAACAGTATTGTTAAGATAGAATCCGGCTGATAAATAAAATCGTATGATACTTTTTTACCTTCATGTTAAATATTGATATTTTATTTTTTCTTATTATTGTATTTAAATGATACTAAGAATAAATCCATAAATTTTTTAATTGAAGAATGCAAAAAAATATATAGCCCACTATGCCCATGCAGATATTATAAATATTAAAGGCAGAATCAATTTTTTTTTTTTTTTTTGCAACACTCACGTTTGCTATCTATGATTATTTCACACTGTCCATTCTACATGTTATGTATGAATATCCATTTGAAAGTTATATACGGGCAAAAAGAAACCTATGATAATTTTGTTTGCATTTATGAACTAATTATATGTATACTGAAATTTTATCACTTAAATTGATACAACAAATCAAAATATATAAAACACCAAATCCATGTACAAATTAATGTTCTTAAGTTTTGTAACACTTTTGCACATTAGATAAGAGGAAATAAGAAAACATGAATTGATAAAACACTTAATCCTTTATGAAAATCATTTTGTTAACTTCTGTTTCACCTATTTACATTTAAGAAGACTAAATATCAATATAACACACTAAACAACACAATCCAAGTTGAACCTGTAGAGGTTTGCTTACATGTGAGGTTATAGGAAAGAACTATCGATAAATTTAAACTCGAAGTGAAGCGTAAGGATCAAACTTGGTGGTGGCTCGTAAGCCGACTATTACCTAAAGAATTATTATAGTAAACTATACTATTTAAAATATTCCTAGAACTATGAAAATTTTGTAGTTAAAATTTGGCACAGATGGGTTTAATAATTTTACCGTTGCAAACTCTGTTGCAGAATGGTGCTAACAACTTATCGTTCGATTATTAAACATCCTCAGTATCCACACGTCACACTAAATATTTATAGCTTTTTTTTTTATAACAATTTATTTGAATTAAACCAATTTTATTATCAATTTCTAGCTCCATATAACATTGTACCGCTATAACCTCTCTTAAATGGCAATCGCCACATATCGGCCAATTTTCAAAATTTACTGCGTACCACATTTTTATCTCTTTTTAGCAACAATTTAATTGATAATATGTAAATTTTCTTATTGCTAAACCTTCTTTCAACTAAGAAGATGATGTAGTTAAGATTTGGTAAAGATTGGTTCAGTATTTTTTGCGGTTAGTTTTGTTTTATAAAAGTAAATTCTATGAGTAAAAATTTAATTATTCAATTTATTCATGGTTAAACTCTTAACAAATATTACTAATTAAATGTTATTTTAATAACATACCTACATATAAACCTGAAACATCAAAATGAATTTGAAATCGTTTTACGGAATTTTATTCTTTTTAAACCTTCCTAAAAAACTAAGGAGATATAGATTAATTTAGAACATATGTTTTATTGGTAATTGTTTAATTTAAAAAATAAATATTCTTTTGATATTTTTGGGATATTTCTTGAATCCCAACTCTGATTTAAATAAAAATTTACAAAAACCTTTCCGGGGATATACTTAATAACTTCCCAAATTTTCACGGAGATTGGATGTCTGGTTTTTGAATCTATCGAGAACAGACAGACACACACACATTCATTTTTATATATATAAATAATCTGTATTCCCTTGTTCAAACAAAACACGTAATACCAGCGTGTTGTATTAACCTGTTTTAATTTACTTTTCAGTGTAATGTATATAGAAACTAAGAAAAGACATACTAATTTTAAAGGTTTTTTATGGACTGGCTAGCATATTATCAGTATTGTTAAAATAGAATCCGTAAAAAATAATTTCGATTTTTTTTTCTCAATACCAATAAGAATAAAATTATCCTGAAATAAAATCTAATATTATTTTATCACGGCTTTATAGATATATCTATTTATAATTATTTCAAATGTCCAAACATAATAAAAAAAATAACAACCTGAAGAACGACGACGACCAGGCAGCAAAGAAGCTAACCACTCCATTTTTTTTTTCAAATTTAAAAAAAATAAAATAAAATAACTAAGGCATTTCTAAAATAACTGTCACGAGATGCAGTCGAGTGTTTATACGCGCACTAAAAACTAAACTGACTTGAACCTCGCGAACGAGAATTATTGCGCAGATGAAGCAAAGAGGTAGGAAGACGAAGACATTTCTTTTTGAATCTATTTTAGTTGTGACATTTGGCTGCGCTGCCAAACCTTGTCTTCTGTCCCAGCTGTTTTTGCAATCCACGGCCAAACATCGTTCCTATTGTTTTAATTATTATTTTTTTTTTTAAACAATACCTTTAAACCATATTTACTTTCATGGATATTATGTTATCACTAGGATTGATGAATTATTTGTCACTTGTATTGGATTTTTTATTCAAAGAGTTGTCTTAAACGTTGAACAATCAGTTCTAAAAACATACAATAATTCATATATTTGTATCAGAGTACACGAATTATATATATTGAATTAAAAAAAAAAATGTAATACAAGAAACCGAACATGTTGATACCTAAGGAAGCTATGAGGAAGAGCTTCTAAGAAATGAAAGGAAAGGAGGTTAAGCAGATAAATAGATAGTCCCTTAAGCTACGTTCTCACGGGACGTGGTACGCTAACGTGATCCACGCATTCATGGAATTTCCTCCGTCTGAACGAGGTGGCGTGTGTTTGCCTCTGACGTCATCTTGAGAGAGGGGAGTCAATCGGTATCAAACCTGTTTGATTTTCAGGCGTGGACCACGCCAGTCGAGGGAGTTAACAAGTGGTTCATTTAGAACAAAAATGGATAATATGTTGAAATATTCCAGGATCCGAAAAATATCCCGCCATTGTTGTCCTTATAAGGATACTGTTTTATTAATATTAAAATATTTAACAGTTTTTAAGTTATCCGAAGGATATCCAGCCATTGTTGTACTTATGAATACTGTTTTAAAATATTTTTAATATTTAACGATTTTAATATGGTGGAAGGGCATTCCGCCATTGTTGTCCTTGTTGTCCGCCATTAATACTGTTTTATTAATATTCGAGGATTTTTCTAGCAAGTATCCAGTTCCCTACCCAGCGACGCTTTTTCTTTCGATTTTTTATATGTCCACGTGACTCTCAATCTTTTTGCCAACATATCAATATTAACTGAACTCAAAACTGCACAAGTTTCTAGGAGAAGCTCCTCCAAGGTAGGCTTCAAGGGGCAAACTGAATCGTGGTCGTGTGAACTGTCCACGACTCTCGGCTAGTTCACTTAACGCGGTTTTAAGCTACGTTCTCACGGGACAAAAAGACGAAAGCGTGGCACGCCTCACAGTGGTCCAGGACGCGAAAAAACTCTGATTTCTCGAGTTTCAAAATACAACTATTAAGTATTATATTTGAAAACAAGAATAGTAAACGCAATTATTTCGATGAGTTAAATAGTCGAGATCTGATTATTCGTTTACACAAGGACGTTGAAAGTATACATATGCAATGAAACAATGGCTGTAAAATTTGACTCGTGATTTTTAAATATTAATAGAATTCCTTTAAAATTCGTTTACAAATCCATATTAGATTCATGTTATAATTCATATTAGTATGAATTCATATTATATTTCATATACTCTGTACATCTGCTTTCCTGGAAGTATTCGTATTTTCGAAATTCAACTTATAATAATTATGCTATACTTTTTTTTACCAAAGTTTAACTTGTTTGCGCCGCTGTGCGCCGTCTTCTAGCAATGATAAATCAATTCAGTAGGCATCACTGTACACAATGAAACCGTTTTCAAGTGCGGCATTCTGCAGCTCTGACCTACAAATCATTAAGATTGGGAATAAACGTGGTCCATTAACCTACGCATTATATTGCCATGTTAACAAGCAAAACTTCAATATCTCTTACACTAGACATTATCAGTCTGACCTCAACGACAAGCAAGGAGATGAAAGCCATACAGTTCCTCAGACGTCCACGTGAACGTTTGGCACTTCTACCATCGCTGCTGTACTTTCCTCAATGCTCCCTTGAATGTGTGGAAATATTCAAAATATTAAGATTAAAGTTGTAAGGTTGACTAATAGAAAAGCTTAAAAAATTGTGATGGTTAAAAAAGATAATATCCCGAAAGTCGGTGTAACTTTAAGCGTTGGCGGGAATTCCTCGGTAAAAACGGGATTTTTTTATGGTACGGGACGGGTAATTTTTGATTGGGGAATTGGCAGCACTGATTCAAAATTAGTTTTATTATCTTTCCCCTTACTTAAGGTTAAATGATAAAAATGGAAAAATTTAAATTGAGTTACCGTGATCTGGTGGATTTAATTTTACGCAACGATCGTGACATTGACAAGTGTATCCGGGAAGTGGCAACCCTAAACAATTATTTGTCGTCAGATCATTTGGCAGAAATTCATAGGTATTTCAACCAAACATTTTTACCACATTTCAGTAGAAGATGGAAAGGTTCGGCGCGGTCCAGAAGGACTTTTTTTAAAAAGAACGAGGAGTGGTTAAAAAACGAATATTTTATGAATAATATATATTCGCTGGATGCTGGTGATTCAGGCTCACTACAAGAAACCTCTGTTGGCGGCCGTCCCGCAATACCTTTCGGGCATTGTGGTGATAGAGCCAAACAAATGAAAATAAAGCATCTACGAGAAACATTTTCAGAAGAATTAATTTTGGCAGCGGCTAAGGCGATAGGGAGACCAAATGAAGGATTCCCATCTTTCAGTCCGGAGAAAGCCTTGGCTTTGATGGTCGACGCTTCACTATCAAAACACCAGTATGCCATACTAAAAAAATCAAGTAAAGAAATAGGGTGTGACATATTTCCTTCATATAATCGTGTATTAGAAGTAAAAAAAAAAAAAAAGTGTTATCCTAACAGCATAGAAACTACGGAGAGTTCGGCGATGGTAAGCTTGCAATTATTACTAGACCATACTGCGAAACGAATTTTGCAATCAAAAACTGAAAATGAATTAGAAACCATTAGTGATGAACTTACACTAACATCCAAATGGGGCTGTGATGGATCCTCGGGGCATAGTGAATACAAGCAAAGCTTTGTTGACCAGGAAGTAACTGATTCAAATATTTTTTTAACATCGATAGTACCTCTTCTTTTGACAAAAACTAATAACCCTACTTTCATTCACTGGAAGAATCCACGACCTGGATCTACAAGATTTTGCAGACCCCTGAAATTCGAATTTGTCAAAGAAACACCTGATACCATTAGAAAAGAAATTCAAAGAGTGAATGATGAAATTTTAGTGCTGACTGTATCAAATATTATTTTGAACAACCGAATTTTTCATGTAAATCATAAACTGGTGTTAAGTATGATTGACGGAAAGGTAGCACAGGCAGTTACAGAGACGTCATCAATGTCGGTATGCCCTATATGCTGTGCAAAACCATCTGAAATGAACAATCTTGAAATTATACGAAGCAAATCTACTTCTGAAGAAGCAATTAAACTTGGACTTTCACCATTGCATGCTCGGATCAAGTTCATGGAATGTATATTGCACATCTCGTATAACCGTTCATTTGAAAAGTGGAGAGTAGACAAAAAAACACAACATAAAAAAACAGTAAAAAGTAAAATAAAGGAAAAATTTAAGAGATTGCTGGGTTTGAATGTGGACGTTGCTAAACAAGGTATGGGGACGACAAATGACGGGAATACGTCACGAAGATTCTTCCGAAATCCAGATATTACAGCAGAAATCACTGGCGTAAATAAAGATTTAATTAATCAGTTTGGGGTCATATTGGATGTAATAAACAGTGGTGCTGCAATAGATGCTGACAAATTTGGAGAATACTGCGATGATACTGCCCAACTTTATGTCAAGTTGTATAATTGGTATTACATGCCAAATACAGTTCATAAAATTCTGTGCCACGGAAAAAACCATTATTGCTTCAGCGGTTTTGCCTATTGGAATGCTGACGGAGGAGGCTCAGGAAGCGCGCAATAAAGATTATAGGCGATATCGTTTAGAACATTCTAGAAAATGCTTCAGAGTTGCTACCAACGAAGATGTTTACCATATGCTGTTAGTTTCCTCCGATCCGTACATAAATATATTTCGAACGGAACCTAAGACAAAATTTCTTCTTGAGTTTAGTGATAGTATCAAAAGGTTATTATTGTAGAACAAATTCTATGAATAAATTAAAAAAATTATAATACTTAATGTTGTTTATTTTATATTTTTTACGTGTTTTAACACAATTTTAAAAATGTATTTTAATCAAATAAACTGCTTATACTCTAGATTATTTTCACTTCAACATCTTGGAAACTTATAACTCTACACTTTCAATTTATAAAATAACCATTATATTCCATTTGCAAACGATAGATTGAATAAAATGGGTTAACAACAACCAATGTTTTAAAACACATGATATTCGAATATTTTAAGAAGAAGAGTAAGTCCCATCGGCTCCTGACCAGATTCAATCGATTCAGGGATTAAATTTATTTTGTGTTAAGTCACTTTTCTTGCCCATGACCGATATGTAGAAATGTAACTTGAGTATCATATTTTACGAAAATCAGTTGAATTCTGTTCCCCCTTCACCTCCTCCTAAAAAAAGAAATCAATATAGAGGTTTCACCCTTATAAAATTATTGGTAAGTGGGTATGTAACTTGAGTTCCAATTTTTTCGAATATTTTTGAGAATATCTCAAAAACTGTAAGTCCTATCGGCTCCCGACCAGATTAAATCGATTCAGGGATGAAATTTACATGCGGGTTAGCAACAACTGAAAACATAAGAAATATATGTTGGGAGATATAGAGTTTTTTCGCCAAATTAGCTACTCTGGACCACTGTGCGCCTTCCTTTTTTCGTTCGTGGTGCTTGCCTGGAGTGGGGGAGAAAAGTGAACTAGCCGAGAGTCGTGGACAGTTCACACGATCACGATTCAGATTGCCCCTTGAAACCTACCATGGAGGAGCTGGAAGAATATCCTTCCACCATATTAAAATCGTTAAATATAAAAAATATTTTAAAACAGTATCCTTAAGGACAACAATGGCTGAACATCCTTCAGATAACTTAAAAACCGTTAAATATTTTAATATTAATAAAACAGTATCCTTATAAGGACAACAATGGCGGGATATTTTTCGGATCCTGGAATATTTCAACATATTATCCATTTTTGTTCTAAATGAACCACTTGTTAACTCCCTCGACTGGCGTGGTCCACGCCTGAAAATCAAACAGGTTTGATACCGAGCGTGAGCGGTCGTGGACTCCCTTCTCTCTAGATGACGTCAGAGGCAAACTCACGCCACCTCGTTCAGACGGAGGAAATTCCCCGAATGCGTGGATCACGCTAGCGTGCCACGCCCCGTGAGAACGTAGCTTTAGGTTATACTAGTCATTATTATTATGTACCTATTTAAAACAAATGTAAAATGGGACTATTTTGTTTGAATGATTGAAATATTTTGTTTAAATGATCAGATAGATATTTCTAATAGTTCCATTTTAAATTTGTTTCTCCTTATTATGCATTGCTATCTCAATGATAGAATATTCAGAGTAAGCCACAATTCCTCCGATTCTCTACACAGTGTATAAAGCTGACATCCCGACTCATCCTGACCTCACCACTTACGCTGATGACACATGTTTCTTAACAGTAAATAATGATCCCTTCATTGCACCCCAGGCACTCCAATCACACATCATAAACCTTCAAGAATGGTGTAAAAATAGATAATTATAATAGAAAACTATAATAAATCCCATCAAATAAACTTTACCCTTCGTCGTAAACCTACGACGTCCCGTCCTACAGTATCCTTTAATGGTATTTCTCTAATCCCTGTTGAACAGATCTGCTACCTGGATCTCCATTTGTACAAGCGTCTCACTTGGAATTCACATACAAGACTAAAACGACAAGAAACGGCCCGTCTTTATAGACTACTCCAACATTTACTAGACAAACGTTCAAAGCTTCCAATAAATTACAAAAGACTCATTCACATGACAGTTATTAGACCTATTTGGACATATGGAGTTGAGCTTTGGGGTTCTACTAAACCATCCGATTCTTCTCGTATCCATTCCTTACAACCCAAAATCCTTCGAAAAATTCGTAATGCTTCACTTAGTCACAAATACAATTATCCATAAAGACCTTAATGTTCCATATGTTGCTGATTTAACCCAAACCAGACACCAATACTTTCATAGTAAGCTCCAATTCCACTTGAATCCAGTAGTCTCTCAACTTGCTTCAGCCAGACTCGAACTCGGTCCTGGGAACATGTCTTGCCCACTTAGCTACAGCGCAGCCCTCGGGGAAAACCTAAGGGATTGTCTATTTAGCTGACCAGTCCACCCCCCCCCCTTTCGTTATATTACTCTTCAATTTTTTCTAGGAACCTGTATCGCCAAGAAGCCCTTCCGCTGTACCTCCTTAGATTAGTATCAACATTTTCGATTTCTAATCGATAGCTCTTTCCTATAACCTCACATGTAAACATCAATTTCTACAGTTTCAACTTGGATTATATTGTTTAGTGTGTAATGTTGATATTTTATCTTACGAAATGTAAGAAGGTGAAATATGAGTTAACAGTACGAGTTTCAACATGGATTTAGTGTTTTTTATACTGATGTTTTCTTATTTCCTCTTTTTTTTAATTGTAAAAGTGAACAATTTTCAGGGTACATACTATGTGAATGGATTCTTTGTCATCCATATAACTTATTTCTCTGAAATGAATTATTTTCACTTCCCTTACGCAAGAAAATTTATCAGAAGTTAAAATGATTTCTTATTTGGTATTATATTAATTCTGATATACTTAAATAATTATTTAACATTGCTTTAGTGTTTTCTATTATATTTTCTTATTTCTACTTAGTTCATTCAATAATTTATTATTTCTATTTTAATATGAGAAAGTGTGACAGAGTATTAGTTTTTGAGCATGGATTTAGAATTTGTCCGTAAATGAAGGATAATAACCTTCCCGATGGAAAAGAAGCGAATAAAACGTCGAAATAAATCGGAAGAAGGTAATAATCTATAAAACGGTATTCTTGGCGCGTGAAGGGTGATTCTATTCGAAATAGATATCAAACAAGAAAATAAGGAACAGTCTGTATGATATGTGAAATGTAATTTAAAATATGCAGTTTATATATGACAGGATCTGCTGACGTCAATAATCTTGTTCGTAACTTTAACAAGTTATGTTAATTCTAGCTTCTTTGGTTACAGTAACCTCCCTAACAATTACATTGTTTACTGTTTACAAATTTATTTGACATTATTTTACCATATTACTTCTATTTGTTCTTGACATCTTTGTTAATATTTATAAACATCATTTACTTACTATGGGTATCATTTTTCTATAAACTTATAATGCTAGAATTTCGTTTTATCTTTGGAATCATAATACCCCGGCTTTCTTTTAAGTGGAATGTTTAATTTTCAATTTTTTTAATTATTAGGATATGAAGAGAATAAAAGAAAGTATCAAAAACCACATCAAGAGAAAAAAACGATTCCACAGAAAGAGAAAACTCCAGTTATTGAAGCATTCGAAAAATATGCATTAGAATTGAATTCAAAACAGGATAAATCTGAACGACTTGTCAAACTTAGTAGAGATGTAACAATTTCAAGTAAACGTGCTATATTTGCACTCCATGCCCTGATGAGGTATTAATTTTTTCAGTTTAATTGTGTTATGCGTTATTAACATTTTTCTGATAAATATTATATTAAAAACTTTAATTCCTTGTCATTCAAACAGTATTACAGTATGCTTAAAAAGTTAGTAATCGAATATATTGTTTCAGATCGGCAAATTATGAAAAAGATTTGGATAAAATTACTGAAACTTTGAAAACAGTAAGGGAAAGTCTTTTAAAAAATATAGCATTTGAACTCGATGGTGATGACCCTTACCAGTTTTGCAGAAATTATACTGCAGGTTAAACATAAATTAACATGCCATTTTTATATTTAAGTTTATTTTATAATTAAGGATAATGCCGACACAAATTTCTTAATGAGAAGTAAAGACTTCAGTTATATTTGAAATGATATTTTTCTTTCGATTGTATTTGTCATTTTGAATTTTATGGAAAAAAAGTGTAACAGTGAGGAGTGATTATTTGTTTTCTAAAACAACTACAATAATGTATTTTGTTGGGAATTACCTTCCTATTATAAACATGCTCTTTCTCAATAGCTGTGAGTAAGTGGTTTAAATTTATGAATTATAGTTTATATGCAGTTGCTAAAAACAAAACGAGAAAATTTGAATTTTCAATTGTACATCTTAAACAATCGCCAAAATGAAGGGAACATTTGCTATGTATGATGAGGTCTTCGTTAATGGTAAAACAACTCATGGCCTTTTATCATAAACTTCTCTATTTCCTTCTTCCATGTTTTCCTTAGCCTACTTCGTCTCCACCTTTCTTGTATCCCCATCAGTATACGTTCTTTGGTAGTGTTCCATTGGACATTCTTTGTAAATGTCCGTATCACATACCAGCTTAGGGCTTTTGTTTCAATTTCTTCCAAGATATTTCTTCGCACCTCCATTTTTTCTCTAATTATTTCATGTTTTACTTCTTCCCTCCTCGATTCTCACTGCATGGTGCCAATAGTCCATCTTAGTGGTAAGAAGCTTCTTCTGGAGATTAACCTTCATTGTCCGTTTCCACTCCTTTTAACGGATTATAAAATTATACTCAATACAATACTTTTGAGAATATTCTTTTTTGTTTTGGGAATGATATTTAGCTTGAAAATAATTATTTTTTACCATCTGGCATTCTCTTTTTTAATTTCAATATCTCAGGAGCCATTCAACTCAATTATGCTTCCAAGATAACTTTTTTTAATATTTCCACAGGGCTATATTCGACGTTGACACCAGAGGACATGAATTCAGTCTTATGGGCATTAATTGCTTGGCCCTATTGTTTATATTCCTGTTGTAATTTTTGGAACATACAGGCAGCATCCTCAATGTCTTGAGCGATAACTTTTTCCAAGCTCAAAATCCAATAGATTGGTGCAGTGTTGTTGCCTTGATTTCTGTCTGGCTTATCTTTTAATGAGTTTTGCAAATATATAAGGATTAAGAGGAACAGGTTATCAGCCCACTATCTCCGTGTCAAATGGAGGGGCTGTTTCCCCGATAAGCTCTCCAATCCAGGATGGCAAATTAGAGGAGGTTACCATTGGTTGTGAACTGTGTCGTTTGTATGAGTGGGTTGTGTGGTGTGTTGCATGTGGTTTACAATGCTTGTGGGCACTGTTCCCCTATCCTGGAGCACCAGTGGCTATCTGTGGTAAAGTTAAGGCAACAAAGCTGCCATATCAAATCTACATATCTTTCCATCCTTCAGATATGCTCGAGGCATCTCGTAAGCTTTAGGAGGACATTGATAACATCAACCATTGAAGAATAAGTTATGTCTGAACCCATAGAAAACTAAGGCTACCCTCATTGATTCAAAACTCATGCTTAATGCCCTTCCCTACTATCCATTACTTTGCCTCAATAACCTTCCTATTCCGTTCCAAAACTCTATTAAAAACCTCGGAGTTACATTCGGTTAATACCTATCCTGGAATAACCATGTCGCCTAAATCTAAAAAAAACCATCTTAATCCTTAAACAACTCTATAGTTTTTGAGATTCCTTTCCCCAAAGTATCTTTCAACTTCAAGTATCCTCTCTTATTTTTTGCTGCTTTGATTACGGTTGCTTGGTTTATGGTGGGCTGTCTGATGATCTCTTGATGAGATTGAGGAGACTGATGAACTCTTTCATTAGATTTATCTTCGGAATCCCCAGGCGGTCACACATTACTTGCTAATATTCTGTGCTTGGGCGGTTTCTTTCTATCTTCAAATGGCAATACTTTCTGGGTACTTTCCTATTCCAATTTCTAAAAACCAAAAAACCTTCTTATATTCTTGACCTAATAACTGTATTCTTCTATCCACCTCTTAATCACAAGATCCCAACCTTTTAACCTGTATACCTCCTCACATAAAACTGCTTCCTTTGAAAAAACCCTTCATCATTCGTGCTACCTCCTTCTGTAATTCTATACCCACTCATATCCGTAAAGCTGTTTCCCTTACTTCTTTTAAAAATAATTTATTTTTACACCTTTCAGACAATCATTCTACAGATACCTATGTAAATATTTAGAATTATTTTATCTTTCATATACGATTGTATTTTATTTTATATATATATATATATATATATATATATATATATATATATATATATATATATATATATATATATATATATATATATATATTTTTTTTTTTTTTTTTTTCCTGTCGACAAGATGTGCCGTAGTTACTGAAGTATTTAATTTGTAAGTAATATGGCCTGAAAAGTTTACTAGTAATTGTTTATTATTATTATTTTTCATTATTTAATTTCATTTCATCTACGTACACCATATGATAAGGTCATCAAAGGAAGATTTTTTTGTATTTTATTTAACTGATAAAAAGAAAAAAAAAAAAGCTTCATTTTATTTTTTTAGGTCTTCAAGAATATATTGAAGCTGTAACATTTTATCACTTCTTAACCAAAGGCGGACTTTTTAATGTTGAAGTGATTAAAGATGAATTAACGTTTGAAAAAGAAGTTATGGATCAAGGAGAGCCACCTAAAGAAAAAGTACCGCTTCTTGTTCCTCTGTTTGACTACATTCTTGGAGTACAGGACCTAACCGGTGAAATTATGCGGCACTGCATCAGTTGCTTCAGCGCTCGTAATTTAGAAGAGGGCAACAAAGATTGTAATTTTGTCAAAAATCTCTATACAGGAATGCTATTGTTAAATTCATACAGAATGACTGGTATGCAAGGGAGGGATTTTATGAAAAAAATGTCTGTTACCCTCCAATCATTAAAAAAAATGGAAATGGCCTGCTATGCTGCTCATATTCGGGGATCAGAAGTCCTAGATTTTGGATTTAATACAGATGAATTTGAACCTTATACTTGGTGATTAGTTAATAACATAGGATAGTACCTAATCTATAATATTCTCAAGGTAAAGTGTTGTATGTTTTTATATGTAATTACATTCATTAATTTTGTATATCGGAAATTGCTATTTCATAGAATGTACTGATTAGTTTAATTTTGATCGATACTATTCCTCAAAATATGTTATTTGTAATGTAAAAAATGCAAATCCAGGTTTCCACATGTTGAATTCTATAAAAAAGATAGTTCCCTACCCCAATCGAACATATTTTTAGTATATTTTTGACAAATATGTTAATATAACTTTTTCACTGGTTCCTTTAACTTCTTTAGTATAACCCAAGTATGTGTTCAATTGAAAAAATTGAATTTTTTAGATTGAAATGTTTTAATCTAGATTTGTGACTTTTTCTGTTCTAAATTATATGTTTCTTTTAAATTGTCATTCAGTATCTGTCTAATTTCTTTTGCTCTATTATGTTTTTCTTTTATTTTTGTAAATTATTGATTGATTTAGTCAACTATAAGTGTTACTTTCGTTTAATACAATGTATAGATATTGATAGTCCAGTAACAATTGTTTTTTTAATTTTGCTATTATTTTCCATATGTTATTTATTTCATTTATTCTCGTTCTTCATTTTGTAGGGTCATGTATTTACAATATACAATGTTACAGGTTTCACACTGAATTCGGTTATAATCTGTAATTACCATTTTATTTTATATTTTAATTTACATAAGGGTTACAATTGAGAAGAATCATTAATCAATTAAAACAAATTATTTGTAAAATTAAAAATTAATTAGAAAGATTTGTTGTTGACATAAACATTTAATCTCTTTAAATATTATGACAATAAAAAAAAAACTGGATAGGTATACTATTAAAAATATAATAAAACAAATAAAAATATTTAAATAAAATATAATCACTTGCTAAAGAACTTATTCATCATTCATTTTTCTATTGTTAAAGTTTGTTTACTTAATAATTAATGATAATATTGTTGCTAATCAAAAATGAAAATATTCAGTATTATGTTGTGTGTTTGTACAGAATGGTCCTTGTTTAATCTTAATTCAATAAACAATCATTCTTTGGAAAAACAAAAACTCCTGTTCCATTAATAAAAGTTATTTATTAGTTAAGTTGTATACAACTCTTTTTTTATGTTTGTTGTTCAATTTTTTTGTTATTTATAAATGCTTTCTGTTTTTCTTTTTAGCCTTTATTGAAGTCAAAAAATTTCCATTCATCAATATTGTATTGATTAGTTAGTATGGTTTGTGTTCCTAAATATAATATATGATGAAATGTTTATGAAGTCTGTCCATTCACATTCACATATATCTGTCTTTTTTTTATAATTTAAAATGGTATGGGTAGTGGTAAGTTACCCCAGTAGTTGTGATGTATACTGTTTGGTGAAGAAATTTGAGATACGCAAGGATGTTCTTTTATAGCATGAAGAAAATATTCGTCCTCTTCCATCAGTGAGCATTTCCATTTTTATGATTTTCTTTATAAATTATTATTTGGCTTTATTCCATTACTAATTATGGATTATGAGCAGCTGTTTTAATAAATTGTTGCCTTAATTCCACTTGAACCTTCTTTGGTCTATCTGTAATTGATTTGAATACTGCTAGAGTAAAGCATCGATAATATTTGAGTTTTCCATAAATCAGATACTAATTTAGCATTATTTTTTTTTTTTTTTTTTTTTTTTTTTTTTTTTTTTTTTTTTTTTTTTTTTTTTTTTTTTTTTTTTTTTTTTTTTTTTTTTTTTTTTTTTTTTTTTTATAAAGCTTCATGTTCTTTTATTCTAAATTTAATTGTGACGATCAGCAAATATGCATTGATAAAAAAAAGAAAAATATAAAGGATGACATGTGAAGTATAATGTTGACCTAGTACTTACCGGTAATTGTTGCCTTTGCTTGACTTAACCCTTTAACAGGCAATGTATCCTGGAGGATACACATATTTAATGCCTATTACTCAATAAATAACGTAATGTCCGACGGATTATCCTACTCATAATCGTCTGATATCCTTTATTTAACCTTGATTTCATGATACATGAGTGGAGGTTAGCGTGGCTATAGGCATTCAAAGGAAAAAAAGAAGAAATGTATTCCAAAATTCCTGGCCTGCCCGTTAAACGGTTAATATCTAGGTTATTTTTTGTAAATACTCTCTCTTTGTTTCTAATGAAATTTAACTTTGATTACTTTAAAATTTTGATGATAAAAAAGAAGCAAACTCATTCGGACAATGAAGATGCAAATGAAAGTGCATTTGTTTTATTTTAACTAACAATTATTATAAATATGTTGATCTTTGTGAGAACAAATAATGGAAATACCATTTTTTCATGTTCAGATTTTTTATACCTATTTTTTATTAAGAAATTTAAAATGAGGTCACATTTTACAGTGGTGTAAAATTGGTACCAATTAGTTCTGTGGTGATTTCTTCTGGCGCGACTTTTGAGAGCGCATGAATGAGTCATTTCGTGGGCTCTCATTTGGTAAAAGCTGACACAACAACCTGTCAGAAGGAAATCACCACAGAAACAATTGTGTACCAATTTTACCCCACCGTACTAATGTGACCCCATTTTACGGTATAGATTCAAAACTCTACTAACTCCAAAATTCAAATTTTATTATAGCACACCTGAGCAGTACCAAAATTTTTTTGAAAAAGTCAAACTAAACCTCAAACTATTACATTTTAAATTTGAATTTTCACATTTTTTTTTACCTGAAAATTGTTAAAAATGGACTTGGCAGGTTTTGAATATTAAGGCCTCATTTGATGAAACCTAATCAATCATATTGTGGAGATCTATTCGGACTTATCATCACTGTTTTCTAAATTAATAATAAGGGATGAGGAAAGGAAAACACTATGAGTAATATTCCAGGATATCTGATCTAAAACTATTACATAAAACATCAAAGGTCAGTGATTGAAAGGGGTTGTAGACTGCTATATATATGCTATATGTATCGATAGATATGGTGGTCATCATCATAGGTATATAGAAAGCTACTAGTTTCTGGGACAAAAGATATTATAAAAAAGCTAGTTTTAACGTAAAGTTGACACTTCAGGAAATATTATTGGTAAAATGTCTTTCAGATAGGTTAATATAATGCATCACTAAATTTTTCTTATTGCTGTGATAGAGTTAAGGTGGTGACCTGCAAACCGCAACAGTTAACTAACAATTTACTGTATTATTATGGAACAAAACAATTAACATATAAATCATGTAAACATAAACAATACAACGGTTCATCCTCTTCGATACAAAGGCATTGAAATAATTAAAGTAACAGTCTACAACTCAAATCAATCAGCGAGTTTGAAAATAAGTAATAGAGCTAGATTGTATATTCTGGAGTATTTTTACATCAAATAGGGTAAACAAGGCAGCTATTGACACAATAAAGGCAATATTCATACTAAAAACCCAAGAAAAATTAGTTCGATTACTTTGAAATTTACAGAAACTTTTCATCGAAAAGCGGAATATAAAGTTCACACCGACAATTATCTATGAAAAGTAATTACAAGATATTGAGAATAAATATTGAAAAATCAGTTATAGATACACAAAGTATATCTTTTACTCTACGGTTCATTATTGTTCGTTGAGGCTTAATATCCTTAAGTACTCCAACTAGAACAGGAATAATGGGTAATCCTGCAGGTAGGTCACCATCTATCCTAGTCAGAGTAGGAAGGTTGAGATAATTTGCATTGGCCAAATTAAATTTCAACCCAACCTGGCTGGATTAGATTGGGCGCCACAGATGTTAAGATAATCAAAGTGCTTGACAGTATAACACTCGGCCACCACTTCTTTATTCCTTTGATGAGAAATATTTTTAAATTTAAAAATTAAGCGGTCAATAACTGTCAGGTTTATTCCCTACATATCTGGTTATGAATAATTTAAATAATACTCAAAAACACCATGTGCAAAATATATTAAGAATTTTTTTGTTGTTGACATATTTCAAGCTGTGAGTACTAAAAAAATAGTACATTTTCTCCATTTAAAGATAATTTTAGCCATTGATAACAATCTTTTTGAAAAAACAATTATTGCTTTAACATTTTTACAAATTTAAAATATATTCTTACTGCTAATACTATACACTCTCGGTTGATTGTGACGTAATTGAAACATATAGGCTAATATCACTTCCGAGTTGAGCTAACCTTTTAAATACAAAATTAAATAAATAATAAAAAAAATACATGACTTTTCAAGATTTAAATACACAGATAACTAAAAATATTTCTCTTGTAATAAAGGAATTGTTTGTATTTAAGGCCTCATTAAAAAAATATAGCTTATGTTTAATTGTTTTTCTTTCTCGTTTAATATTATTCTATTATTTTTTTAATATATACTTGTGTAATAATAATAAATTAATATTAACATTAATAAATACATTGATATTTGCAATAGATTATAACTAACGGTTAACAATAACAAATATATAATCAACAATGTGGCTAGTTTGGTAATTATTCAAAAAATTTTAAACAATTTAAAAATTTATATTTACATCATATACAATTTCAATTAGAAAAAGTAATATTTTTTTTTTTTTATTTACATGACTAAAATATATACAAGAAGGCTTTTAAATCATCAAATCGTTCTGCATCAAATATGGTCGTCTGTTTCCATTTTGATCTGAGGGTGCTGTGTTAAGAACATTGACTTCTGTGATTGTCCCTGGCTAGTCTGGAAAGAAATTGAACGTCTAATGTCACAATTAGTCAATTTTGTTTTAAAACTTCAGGAAATATATAATAAATTATAAAAAATATAATATAAAAGCTGACATACTAAATGTAAAATTTAACATTTAGACATTAACATAACTATGTAAGTTAAAAAATTACAACCTTAAGTAACTTAAATTCTTTGAAAATTCGTAGATAAATCAAATATGATTTAAGGCAAAATCGTAGATAATTGAGTAATGGTTCAATGAGAAAAATAAATTGTCATAAAGAAAAATATTTAATTTTAGGCTGAGATTTCGGCTACGACATTTACCATCATCAGGGCAGATTTAAAAAAAATTGCTGCCTGTGATTTGTGTTATAGTACACGCTATTGTCTTATGACTTCTCGGGGACAAGACAATGCAGTCCTAGACCCCCAGACAGTTTAGATCAAGAATCAAAGCAAGGATACATGGTACAGTGGAGCGTCCATTATCCGAACGTCAATTAACGGAACCTTTTTTTTTTTGGATGTAATTTTAACTTAATCGATTACTTATTTGTATTGTTAAAATTAGTTTTATTTAAAAATTAAATTAAATGGAAAAACAAATTTTTTTTACCATGAATATTTTAAGGGAAGCTCAATTTATTTCAGAAAAACTGCAAAAACTGAACTTCAATACATACCTACAATTTTGTTTCCTGAGAACTGTATACTATTAATTAGAACATTTCATTTGTTTCGATCAGTATCTTCCTAATTATTTGGTTGGTGATAGATCTCACCTCAAGTGTTAAATCATTCTTTATGAGGTAAACATTGCCTTTGTTATCACTTTTTGTTTTAAAAACTACATGTCATCATCCATGCAAACAGAAAGGAAATGAGAGCTCTTTTTATTTAAAAACAAAATGGAAAACATTACGAGGCTAAAAAAAAAATTGAATTGGGTCAAACATTAGCTATCAATTTCAAGGTTGGTAAATGAACAATAACGGGAATCAAAAATAATTCTAAATCAATCATCAGGTACCCCATAATCTTTACAGTGAGACGGGAAGTTTGAGTTGTAAAACTTTGAAAAAAGCGAAAAGTGAACTATTCAAAGATGCTGTTTACACACAATAATTTATTTTTAAAAATTAGTTTCGATTATCTGAACCACCCCTGATAACATTAGTTCGAATAATCAACGCTCTACTGTACATACTTTTCGAATAGGTATATATTTACACCAGTATGTAAAATCTATTTTCGGTTATAGCAAATATAGGTTTATGATAACTAAAGTAGGTAACGTAGTTCTTACTAGTGAGATTGATATAACGTTCAAACACCAAAAGAATACAAGAACCACTATGTGTTGTACTGGAATTTTTGTTATTAATGAGTCACACTAGAATAATATTAATTTAATTCATATAAGACTCTAGTGTGACCTTGAAGCAGGAATGTAATATTAAAGATATTGATATTACCTGTTTTTATAAATAAATAACAATAAAATAATTGTTAGGGGACTTAACAAACGGACGGTTGCACTCTTGAAATGAGTTACTCCCCTTAAAAACATACCATGTTAAAAAGATCATTTTTAAAATTGAGTGGTTTAGATGCAAAGGGGTACAAGTGGCAAATGGAGTAAGTGCATATTGTGAAACTGTAATTCTAAATAAATTACAAATAATTCTGTGGCAAAGAGATACAACTGAATATTCCGTTAGGTGATGCCATCTATAGAGAAGAAATCTAACTACTTACCGAAAATCCTGAAATTGTCGTGGCAAAATAATACTTTGATTGGCTTTTAATCTACAATGAGGTTTTGTTACTTGTAATCCTTTGCATCTAAACTAAACCACTCAATTATGAGTATATATTGTTCATTTGGAAGCAGATATCAGAATAAATTAAAAATTTTTCTAAAGATTTTAACCCTCTTTTTTTTTGGGACTGATTTACTTTTTCAAGGTTACAAAGTTAATATTCAAAATATAAAAACCAATTGGTAAAAAACAACTTAATATTCTTCAATATAATTTTTTCCATTAGACCACTATGTTATTGGACTATTTATTGGTTAAAGAAAGGAATTAAAATTCGTTTTGAATTATGAATGAAGTCAAAGATGAATGAACTGTTAGTAAACTGTTCTCGTTTAAAATTTAACTTCTGAAAGTGACAATCTACACCTATACTTACATATAGCTTCCATCTTACTTTAATAATGACACTTAGATTTACCAATGTTATAATATATTGGGTTGCCAGGAAAATAATGTAGGTTTACTTTCTTTCTTTAAATTACCTCTCTTGATAATAAACTGTTTCTATTTAAAAGATTTGTTTGTTTTATTTTATATGAATGTCAATATTTATTATTCCTCTCCAAAAATGATGAAAATCCCAGAACTGTTCAAAAACTTGGAGAGAAAATAACAGCGAGCAAACCGAACAACGCATTCTATCTCTGTGCGATTGAAAGAGCTCAAGCATAGAACAGCCACAAAAAAATCATTGTTATAAAATTTTTATGAGTTCTAGCTCAACCGCCTTTCTCTCCAGACCTCTAGCCTACAAACTACTTTTGTTTTTTTTAAAGGATCTAGACCACTTTTTAGATAATAAAAAGTTTATTGATCAAAAGTCGATAAAAATTGCAAATTGTTAATAATCAGGATTTAAAATTCTATTCAGAGGAACCAACAGCAGAAATGTATTGAGAGGAAATAAAGCTTATTTTGATTAATAAAAAAGTTTTCTAATAATTTATTTTTTAAAAACATAAATCTATATTGCTTTCCGGACAACCCAATAAGAAGTTAAAACGATATTAGAACTGTTAGTATAAAGTTATTACTAGACTAAATACACGAACACAATATACTACATATATAATATAAAAAATGAAAGGATTTTGGAAAAAAAATAGAGAGGAAATAATGAAAGGACATTACTTGTAAGACAGTTAGTTACAGGAATCTTGGAATATAGGGTACGGCTTCAGGTATACGTATCACAGTCTGCAATAAACAAATAGAAGAAATTAAATTAAAATAACCACAATGTGGCCATATTTTATATTATCAATTTATTCATATTACATGTCAATAATTTGTATCCTATTCATTCATTTGTAAATCATGCAAATTAGAAATTACATCCTGGTCCCCAAAGAAAACAAGTGATTTGGAAAACATACAATATACTTTTAGTCTCATTGGTAATGCTTAATAATTTTTGGACTGAAGGCCAATATTTCTGAGTGGGTTCACCATGATTTCAAAATATATGCGAAAGTGCCTATCCATTAGTGAAAGAAAAGATAAGTAGTAGGTAGTAGGTAATAAAATTTTGATTAATACCGACATAAGGCCATACTGGGCAAGTGTGTTGGAATGTCAACAATTTAATATTCTCGTAACTTCGGCGGTCAGTTTTAAATCTATTTCATAGTACAACTATGAAATGAAATTTTAATATTACCAGATATTCTGAAAAAAATTAAATTTAGAAAAAAATAGAAAAATTTAAGGGTATTCTATTTTCATAGCTCTACTGAAATCCTGGTTGCTAGGCATAATAAATTATCGAGGATGTACTTTAATATTAATGAAATGACAACATTTGTTTTTAAATTATTTTAAACTGAGGTTTCCCAGAATGTACTTTTGTAAAAAAATTATAATACCTATTGAACCCTTTGGCTGCGGCATAGTCTAGGCACCTGCAGTGCTCCATGTGCAGTGTACTTTTTATGCTTAGCGGTTTCGTTTTCTTTATTTATTCTACACTTTCTATTCATGTTTCCCATCCTCCTTTTCTCTTATATTTAATATTTAACTAGTTCCCGGCATTTCTCCAATAGATACTTTACCGGATTGATCAAAAAATCCTCATCATGATCTGAAGGAGATTCTCTTTCACTTTCACTTGCACCCGCCAGAAGTTCTAATAAATTTTCATCATAAATTTTTTTAGGCATAACGCACTAAATTATTCACTACAAAAGCAGAAAATATACAGAAGGATATGCAGGCAAAATTTCAGGTAAAGAGAAACAGTACACAGCAGTAAAAAAGGGTTGAAGCAGGTACAGAGAAACCGTGAAATCGAAGTGATATGCCGAAAGTGAAGTTGTATGCAATCTATTGGCTTAAAGAGGCACTGCAGCTTCTATAAACAGTCTATAGATGGCGATGGAAAAAGAACTACGATCAGGGCTAGTAGCAGTTTGACCTAAAACCAACTCGACTCATATAGTAGTCTGTAGCATCCAGGGCACTGCAACCACCGGACTCAATATTAGTCTGTAGCAGTCAAAGGGTTAAATATTTTAATAATAGTAAACTGTTTAAATTATTATTTTTTGGCAATTATCAACTTTAAAACTTATAATTTAACCTAAAAACGGACCTTGATAATATCATTTGTGAAAATATAGTTAAGATTTATTGCTTGTGATAATAAAACAAATGTTATTCTGGTAGAATCAAGTGACATAATAAGGAAACGACATAAACAGGACAAAGTTGAGGATAAGAAGCACTTATAACAAGCACCAGTTATATGGTTAGTTAATTACGAATGTTATGTTACGAGTTACTATTATGATATGGTTAAGCAAATGAAGCTTTGAAATTACTTTTTAATAGTTTTAAACTAGTTAGTTGATCGATTAAGACACATTCCCAACACAGCTTATGATTAATATGGAAATCTATAGAGTTAAATAATGAAAATATTCATCTTACCTGTGAGGGAGATTGCGATGGCGGTGGTCTGGAAGTAACAAAAACGTATTTTTGTGTACTGTTGCTCTGGGAAACTTGACTCTGAAGCTGGGGTCTTGGTACACTTCCGACAACGATTGTACGAGTTGTATTATTCTGAGAAAGCAACAAGTCGGCTCCACCTGTGGTAAAGTCAAATAATCAGTGAAAAAAAAAATATATTGTAAAAATAGCAATAAAATAGGAAATAAGGAAAAACATTTATATTAAGATAAGATATATGGGTCATTCTCCTGGAAAGGGCCAACTGCAGGTTTGAAATCTGCATAAATTACCTTACAATATTTTTTTTTAAAAAATCAATCAAATTCGTACATACATTGAAAATAGTATACATGTAAAATAGTAAATATTTTATACTCGCAGCTCAGTTTTCAGCTCTTCTGTTAACTTTTTCTGAGGCATTTATAAGGGTTGTTTATGTGTACATGAAAGATGTTGAAATGTTGAACACAAATTTTATGTTCACTTAAACAATTTATGTATAATATATTCAATAAATTAATTAAGAAATGACAGTTTGAAGTATAAATTATATCTCAATTTTTAAGTACACACTCCATACCAAATGAAATTCGATAACAAATAAATATATAAAATTTGATTAAAAAAGACAACACTGGAAGTAAAATTGAGAAATGCAATATAAGAGAATGTGAACAACAAAATGGCGAATAATTTTAAATCCAAAACTAGCCGATATCCATATCTTTGTACAAACTTAGTATGTCTGCATAGGATCTTCTCCAGGTTCCTTCCGAGGATACACTGCCAAAGATTCTCCGAAGACTTTCCTTTCAAACCTCAAGAGCGTAAACTCATTATTCTTTGAAATCGTCCAGCATTCAGATCCATATGTGAGAACAGGTCTGACGAGTGCTTTATAAATTCTCAGATGCTGCTCCTTAAGTGCTGATGTAGAGCAAGATATCATCAATCGGCTGCCATAATACGCCGTCCAATCTCGTCATTGATATCATTTCAGACATTAATATGCGTGCCCAGGTATACAAATTCCTGAACCACTTCGATATCATGTCCTAACTTTACATATACACCAGATAACTGACTAGGAGGCTCGATACACATGAACTTGGTTTTGTCTCCGTTGATCGATAGTCCTAGTCTCTTCGCCGAATTTTCTATTGCAGCAAATGTGTATGGCTTCTAATGATCTTCTGACTAGATCTAGGTCATTGGCATATCCAAGAATTTGTAAACTTTTGTTTAGAACTGTGCCTCCTGTCTGGATTCTAGAATCTCTTATGGCTTTTTCCAAACAGATAATAAATATAAGGCAAGCCAGATATTCTCATACCTGCTGTCGTGCCAAAACCTCTTGGCAATGCCCCATGCATCCTTACAAAGCATTTACTGCCTTCCACGGTCATTCTCACCAGTCGGACTAACTTCTTGGGTTTATTCATTTCCGTCATGGCCATATATGCTTCCCCCGTATCAATTGTTTCATAAGCTTAAAAACATGAGTATTAATGTGGTACTCTTTTGTCTTTTCCAGGATCATCCTGAAGGTAAAAGTTTGGTTAATAGTTGATTTACCCTTAATGTGAAGCCACACTGATATTTTCCAATTTCTTTCTCTGCGTATGGAATCAATCTCTTGTATAATAGGGAAAAAATTTGATACTTTTGCGAAAGTTGAAAATGCTGTTCAAAGAGTTCTTTGACAGCCATCCCAAGGAATGGTATCAGCGTGGCATCGAGCAATTGGCTAGCAGATGGGTAATCATGGTAGATAACAATGGACTATACTTTGAGTATTGTATTTTATATCAAAGAAATAATAATACAAATATTTGTTTAAGAAACACTCATTTTTTTTTTTATAGTCCCCATTATGTTGGAGAGAACTGAATGATCCACTAAACTTGTTAAATTCAAGCGAAGGAATGATCCTAAGTAAAAATACGGAGCCGTGTCAAAAAGAATAAAAACAGGTATAACTTCTAGACGGCACTGAACTCTTTCGTATATACATGTCCCCCTTCGCTTCCTTAGTAAGTAGCGAAACCTAGGGACACATTAGTTATCATTGATATGTTTTATCCCTCTGCCAGAGTTCAAAATATCATCTCGTGAGGGAATTGACATTTATCTTATTAGTGTATTGACGTCGTAATTCATATTTAATCACAACCCTCTAGGGCCAGTTGCTGAATAAGGTTACAGATGGCTTAAGGTTGCTAAATTATGGAGACTAACTTTAGGTGGATAGTAACTGAGTATGACATAAGAAACAGTACTATACCAGGTATGCAAGTTTAAAATGTCGTTTATTTCTTAAAATATATACACAGTAATTTAAAAAAAAGTATAATATATTTTATTCAAAGTACTGACCCTCTCTTTTACACATTTTGTCCATCTCTCGGGCAATATATGGATACCATTCCAAAAGAATGCTTCATCTTTATTTGAAATCCATTCATCGAGCCATTTTCGTACGTTTTCGAAATTGTTGAAGTGTTGCTCCGCCAATGAGTGTCCCATCGATGAGAAGAGGTGATAATCAGAAGGCGCCAGGTCAGGTGAATACGGCGGGTGGGGTAGGAGTTCCCAACCAAGCGAAGAAATCGTTTCCTTAGTCAATCTGGCTGAATGTGCAGGAGCGTTATCATGCTGAAGAATGACTTTGGCGTGCCTGTGAGCCCATTCTGGGCGTTTTTCGATCAATGCGTGACTCAAATTGATCATTTGTTGTCGGTAGCGCTCGGTATTGACTGTTTCGCCGGGTTTGAGAAGCTCGTAGTAGACTACTCCCTTCTGATCCCACCACACACACAGCATTGTCTTCTTCCCAAAACGATCCGGTCTTGCACTTGATGTGGATGGTTGTCCTGGCGTTACCCATGATTTTTTTCGTTTGGGATTCTGAAAATAAATCCATTTTTCATCGCCAGTTACAACTCGATGCAAAAAACCCTTTCTTTCGTGGCGTAAAAGCAGCATTTCGCACACAGTTTTTCGTTTTTCCATCTGTCGTTCGTCCAATTCATGTGGAACCCATTTTCCAACCTTTTGAATCTTTCCCATAGCTCTCAGGCGATCGGAAATGGCTTGCCTAGTGACATTCAACTGTTCTGCCATCATTTGTTGGGTTTGGGTATTGTCTTCGTCTAATAAAGATTGCAATTCGAAGTCCTCAAACTTTTTTGGTCGATTTTCTCGTTTTTGATCAGTAACATCAAAATCACCACGTTTGAAACTTTGAAACCAACGTTCACATGTCCTGACGGTTGGAGCAACATCGCCATAAGTCTCAACAAGAATTCGATGACATTCAGATGCCTTTTTCTTTTGATTAAATAAGAAAATCATGACATGCCGAAAATGCTCTTTATTTGGCTTAAAATTAGACATTTTTAACACCAAAGAAAGGTATGATACGTCCACGTAAACGACTTAAAAACAACTGACTTTTGTAAACAAATGACTAACAAACAAAATAGCGTTTAGAGATAAGCAAATCCTTCAATAGGCTAAGAGCGCATTCTATTGGAATTAAAACGACATTTTAAACTTGCATACTGGTAAGATAAAATGTATTGATAAAATAAAATCTCATACTATGATATAAAATAAAAAAACAAAAATAATTACTTGATTGAATGATGGTTGGCTGATTGATAGATATATTTCCCGAAGACGACTGCGCCGAAGTAAGTCGAGCCTTAATGACTGCTTGATGCAAAGCAGGACCTAGGCTTCCGAATTCAGCTCTATACTCCTCTACCACGTCTGGACCGGTTTTCAGAGTTTTCAGAACTGGATGTACTACTTTCTATTAAAAAAAAAAAAAAAAAAAAATTTAGAAGAAAACAAAAAAATTGTACTAACAGGACAAAGATGTTTCAATTATAGTATAGTAATGACAATAAAATAATGATTATGCTTAAATAAAAAATCTTTTTTAGAAGTAAGAAAAGATTTAACAAATTCATTGATGCATCACAATTTCACATGATAATCGATTCACTTAACAAATAAATTAATAGGATGTACTCACTTACAAGTATTAAATGTTTAATATGTCCAACAGCAATTTTGTCACTGCTACTCGTACAGTTTTCTATTCGGTCTCCGATCATTTTTAACTTTGGTAATATAAAAACTTTAACAACTTCTCCCCCAAGTTCAGATAGCCCTGAAACAACATTCATCCAATAATAAAATCTTTTTAATACAGTACAATCCCACAAACTCAGCTTTAATATGGACCGGAAGAGTACCGAGTTCATAAAATGCTGGCTTATTGGGAATAATGGCCAAAAATAATAACTAAGAGATGATACATTAAACGTTTTTTTCTTCTTTTTTTTCATACACACTACATCTACATCATAACATTGAAATACCTGTTCATAAATTTAACATGATGGAGAAAATACATGATTTAGTTTATAACATAAAAGTTCATAATATGCGTTTGCTTCTCACACTGAACTCGGTTCCTTAGAACTTCTTCTCAAAGATAGAGGAGGTGAAGCTCGTTTCTGCTTGAAATATCAAACGGTGTTTTCTACTGCTTTTGAACTTTCATCGTGAATTATTTTAATTCTTCCTCACGGCTATCAGGGTCTTCGCTTTCATATTTATCTTCATGTTTTATTTCATTGTCGTGACAATACAATCATCTGGAAGAAAGCGTTCATTGCCGTCCTGCCCCTTCCAATTTTTTACAGCATCACTCAAAGTCTTCAAAGTCAGGAATTTTTTGTCCCGTAAATTAATTAGAGCTGAATTGTCTTCTATCAGAATATCAGTAAACTAATTTAGGAGGTATTCACTTTCTTCATGAGGTAGACGAGAAATCGGAACTATTAAGTCATCAGGTAATGAGATTGCAGGACTGTACTGTACATACAAATTTTTATGTAAGATTTCATAAATTTTAATAAGAAGATAAAAAAACAAATTACCTTCAAGAGCTCCGTATAGTGATGACAGGGGAGTCTTCTCATTATTGATTGCCGAAGCAAACATACGCGTAACTCGTGTTTGAATATTATTGGTGGATGTATTGAAATTTTTGCAGATCTGTGCCATGAGCCTAGCAGCAAAGTCTCGTAGAGCCCAATGATTGTCCAACTCTGGCCTCATACACAGTTGTCGGCTTACAATACATGTGCTAACTGAGGGTATTAATTCATGAAGCTGTGAAAAAAACAACAGAGATCAGTTATTATACTAACAATCATCATCAGTTTGTGGATAAACAATTTGTACATAAATACATAAAAAAACAAAAACAAAAGAGCTTCTACCAAAAAATATTGACAATACTAAAACTTATGAGAAAATATAAATAAAAAATAGAGTAAAAACCGTTGGCTTTATTTTTTTCTTATAATCATTATTATCTAAGAAGAATCTTGTTAATCTGAAGCCTAATTGCCTAAACATCCAGTTATTCTGGATTGGATAAAAAAATAAAATAAAATATTTATCTTCTTAATAATATATTTCTAATGATTTATTATATTCTTGAATGAACTTAAATATCATTGAGCAGCTACTCCATACAAGGAAGTATACTCTATTCATACAGGTCACATATCAGTTTGGGTTAATCCAATCTAATCTTCTCAAGTCAAAGGGGAATCAAACATAAATTGATTATTTTATTTCTTCAATAAAGGAGTATATAATGTTAAATATATTATCTTATATAGGGTCACCTGTGGTGTAGTTTAGCATAGCAACCTACTAACCCAAGATCGCGGGTTCGTAGCCCGACAGATGACCTTAGGATTTTTTAAAGGGAGTAAAAAATCCTTAGCTATGCCGTCCTTCGGAAGGGACGTAAAATGGGGGTCCCGAGCCTGTGCGATGTCAGGAACTCGTTAAAGATCCCTATCCTAATTATACCTGGATAGGCAAAATTTAGGACTCCCCCGTAGCATCGTCCGATTAGCCATAGCAGCATAAAAAGTGACGTTAAAACAAAATAATCAAACAAATAAACAATTTTTCTTATACACTTGATTTTAGCTGAACTCCTCATATATCAATCTATTTTACTACAATGTGACATGTTTCGGGATATGTTATCCCATCATCAGACTCTTATTTTTTTTTTTCTTCTGGTGTTACCTCACCTTGACAAGGTTAACCCTTTATGGGTTGTTAGTGGTACAGGTTTTATTTTATTTTTTTTAATTATTCTATAATGATAACCTTATTAATCATTTAATACTTACATATTTTTCTAAAAATAATGAAGGATTATCAAGGAGAGCCTTGACCATTCTCATTAAATATATGAGAAGTGCCAGATTGTGCTGGACGACATTCACTTTTACACCTTCAGCAATAAACGTGCACATCCGAGGAAGCATTTCATGGAGGCCAGGATCTGATGCCAAACTCTGAAGAGCTTCCTGTAAAATAATTTTTTTTTTTTTTTTAATTAATAGTATCATCATATATTCTTTATAATACATATTTTTTATTCTAATCTTTAATAATAGGCATAATTGTATGCGATATATCTTTTTCGTAATTTGTTTATATTCCCTTTGTTTTTAATCATAATTTTTTTTGTTGTTTAGCCCAATGAAAGCCAAAACATTAGCACAATAATAGTACCATGGAACCTCTCACACAACAGATACCTCTTCAAATAGACAAATTTTATATCTCCCGTCCTTGTGAAAGGGAATTCTAATCTCTTGGCATAGAACTCCCCCCTGACAGATGTGGACAGCAAAATTTCTGTTGCTAAGAGCTAAAGTTACACCCCTGAATAGACAATTGAATTTTCATATAAAAATAATACATATGTCACGTGTGTCAAGTAACTAATACAATAGTCTCGATAGTTTGATTAAATTTTTTTATTTAATTTTCCCACATTAATTTCAATAGCAGAGTAGTAATACCAATGTAGGTTGCAAAGGACTCCAGAAGGTACTAGGGCCCCAACCTCAGGATTAAAAAACAGACAAGGCTGATTAAAGGATATAGTCCCTAAGAATATGAGCAATCAAAGCTATTGCCACAGAGGGTTAGCAATGTTAAAGAGGTTTTAAATAAATTTTTAAACCAGGAAGTTTTAAAAAATAAGAAAATAAAGTTTTTTTCTCTTTTTAAAAATTTCGTTTAAACTTTTTTTTCGGACGATGCTACGGTGGGAGTCCTAAATTTTGCCTATCCAGATATAATTAGGATATATTTATTTGACACCGCACAGGCTCGGGACCCCCCGTTCCGAAGGAATACATTTTATATTTGTTTCCTTTTAATACATACTAATTAGATAGTATATTATTTCTGAGAGGCTATTTAGAAAAGAATGTACTGAAAATAAAAACGTATACTTACAGCTCTCCGAGCTTCATCAGATCCAACACAAGCTTCTGTTATCTCTTTGTAATACAGCTGCTGTTCCACTGATAATTCATGAGTGGCAAGTTGTTTAACATGTACCGTTTCCACATTACGCAACTTGTGAAATTTCCTGAAATGGCATAAGTAATTAATATAAAAAGACCAGATAGGCGGTCAGATCATAAACAGAACATAGCTAAGGCAAATCAGCCTGAAATTCAATTCAAAGGCAACAATTAAAATGAAGCATTATAAATTTAAAAGTTTAGTTCAAATCAAGGTTTATCAAGGTCTGCAGAAAAAATTATCAAAGTCTATTTTTTCAGAGAGCTTAAAACTGTAGGAATGGATATATGATAACATTCAAGGCAGAAAGAATATAGTTCCGAAGAGAATAAGGGGTATCAGGATATCAGCTGAGAACTCAGGTCATATGCCGTCATGAACCTTCAATTCAGAGCCCTCTGCTATTTTTCAGGCCTCCAATGAAAAAAATACCAAATAATTTGTTTGTTTCAGAAGTTTTCAATGATAAAAGCTATAAAAATGGCACCACTAAGATATGTTTTGAACATTATTTAATACTGATTTTCAATGACCAAATCAGCTGAACATTATCGGCCATACCTTCGAGGAAACAAGAAAGAAGTTGGATTTCCTATAGGACTGATTCTGACTTAAGCAACTTCATTTGCTTCTTGGTACCATTATTATACCTTATTAAACACAGGAAAATTCAAGATCTTCATCCGATGAATATCCTTACAAAAAAATTTCCTCAGTAGGAAATGCCATAGATTATTGTTAAACTTTCAACAATTTTATTAGGCTTTACAAGATCTTTTAGCTTAAAACTGACCTCAGTAAGGGTTTTTTGTGTCAATTCAAGAAGACTAATAGCTCCAAACACAAGCTTTCGAAATCATTAGTATAGGCTAGGTTCAACAGCCCAACAAAGGATATCGGAATGAACTGAATATTGATTGAAAAGTAAGTTTGGGAAAAGAATCCTCTAATTGGTCTATAAGGTTTGTCTTTGGAACCTCAAGACGCTTCTGTGTTTTTGATCTCTACATTGAGTTAAGCTGGCTCTCCACCTCCTTCCATAGGGAATAATTCCTTGGCACCTACCGATTCCAAGTAATCACCCTCACTCATCACCCTCCCTTTATTTACAGTATCCTACAATCCAATCACTATATACAAGATCCCATCTTTCTTATCTCTATACTCCATCCTACAGAACTTCTGCATTCTAAGGATTTCTACTCTCTGGAATTCTTCCTCTCCTCACATTCACAATGCCTCTTCCCTCCTCTCATTTCAAATCTAATGCCTCTTCCTTCTGAACATTCAAAACACTCTTCTACCACCACCTTCTCTCTTTTTCCAGAACCGACGCCTCTCAAATTAAATGGATGCTATATAATGAATGTCATTCCAGTATATCAGACATAAAACATAAGCCTGAATTTATAATTTTCTTAAGATAATGTTGCCAATAAAACATGACAAGCAAGTTACTTCAGTGTGATGGAATCTAGGGAATTAAACAAGTTTTCTCAGTAATAGTCAAAACATTTATAATCCTGTTTTAAAAAGCAACAGCCTGAATTCTTCTTCTTTCTCTTGTGAGATTCCAAACAATGAAGATCCTTTATCCAATGCAGCTTTGCATCTCGGTCCCTGAAGCCGACTAATTTCTCAATAAGTTAAGCTTTTCCTCCTTCCTAATCTCTTTAGTTATTCTTAGCAACAAATTCTAGGGAGCCCTTCCTTCATACTGGTCGAGCTACCATTGCCTCCATGGCTCTCTCTCTCTCTCCTCCATTCAACTAACATGACCAAAACCTACCTTTACCGTGTTCCTGAAGACTGTCCTGTCCCAAAGTAAATAAATTCCTGTACCTCTGAATAGTTTTAAAATATTTCTTAAGCTCTGAGTCTTTAAAATGATTCTAAACAGAAATATGTTTTTTTGTAAATACCTAATCTTATCGTAAATATTAATATCAACTATAATTAAATAAAATAATTAGTAAAGCATACCCTGATGAAGGTTTTCCAGAAACATCAACTTTCTCTTTGGAGGTCTTGTTTAATTTACTTAGAGGATCAATAGCTTCTAACTTTTGAAGATCTTTGGACACAGGGGGAGGATTTTCGGGGATAGTTGGCTGCACACCGTCAATACACAACCAGTGGGCTGAAAAGGACATGATAATTCCAATAATACGGTATGAATAAAATTAGATCTGTGACTTTCACCTATCAAAAGAAACATATATATATATATAATATATATTGGCAACTTTTCAAGACTATATCCTTCTCATAACCATGCTCTACAATGAGTAAAACAGGTTTTAATACAATAATATATGTTAAACAGGTAATTTAAAGAATACAGCTAACAATATAAATATATAACACACAAGTTATAATATCTAACTGAATATAACTCAAAAATATGGAGGATGAATCTACTTACAATTTTACTGATGATATATCTATGGATGTGTATAGAATAAACTAACAAAATATAACTGTAGTGTTCAATCAGTAAGGAAAAAAATCTTAAGGAATAGGTGAGGGTTTGGGATCGGTACACAGGATTATGTGCGTTTTTCCAGACTTCATGGTACTCACTGGTTTTTAAAGGTAGACAGAATTTTTGCTTGATTTGTGATTATTTAAATAGATAAATGGTTCTGATTGATATGTTATACATATTAATGTATACTATTAATCTGAGTGTATTAAATTAGAATAACATTTGTTGAGATTTAGGAAAATAAGTTTTGCAATTTTTATATTTTTCCATAGTTATCATTTCTTTGAAAATTATCTCATTCATTAGAAAGAATGTTTTCTTTGCATGTAATGCGTGGTGAGAGCTGTTTGGTCTGGTTTACTAGGGTTTTAGTTATAAACATGCAGCAATATTTATCTTGATAGACACGTCATTTGGGTTATTGTTCCTATGTACCGAAATAAGATTTGCCACAGTTATCTTCAAACGGTATTTCATAAACTATATTAGATTATAACTCCAATTTATATGTATCTCAGGTTTTAGTGTATAATTGTGCAATGGTGGACGTTTTTTTGAATGTGACAGTGTAAACAGTTTGATTGTTATTTATGAGTGTTTTTGCAAGTCTTTCTGATGGTGTTTGTATATATGGGAAAGTGTAGTATCTCTTACTGTTGATTTTATGTTGTTCTTTTCAGGGATGTGTTTGTTTTACATTTCTCTCCTTTATGCTTGTAGACTACAGCCATATTTTGTTAGTTTAGTCAATATACATCCATGTGACTCAAGTAGATATATCAATAATAACATTGTAAGTAGATTCATCCTCTATATTTTTGAATTATATACAGTTAGTAATTTTAACTTTTTTTTTTTTAATATTTATATTGTTAACTGTATTCTTTAAATTACCTTTTTAACTTATATAATTGTAATGAAACCTGTTGAACATATACCTGTAGGGCATGATTACGAGAACAATAAAGTCTCTCAAAATGTCACCAAAATAAAGTTATTTCATTGATTGAATCTCAATAACCGTATTATCATTAATATATATATATAATATATCATAAATATATATGTGTGGCTTGTTTTGAATTCGGACTATTCTTTTAATCAGATTCTATAGTAATTAAAGAAAACTGATAAGTGAGGAGAAGCCTCTCTACATCAGTGAACTAGACAACTCATTAACCCTAACAGATCTCCAATTCACCTTACATAAACAAATATCTTTATTTAACTGTACCAAGACAATGGCAAAAACTTAGTCAACCAGACCTATGCAATAATTTTTTTCCTTTTTTCTGTTTACTTATTTAAATATAGAACAATTGTAACGTTGCCATATTCTGTACCTCAGAGTGTTCACGTATTTTGTCATAAAAATGTCTGTAAATTTTATGAATATCTTATCTATATAATTAACTGTCTGAATAATTAAGTCTCTACGAAGCGTTTCATTTTACACATAAGATGGGAGTCTGTTATCTGTCTTAAAAATTTAGATTGGAACGTTAAAATTTTTTGATTAAGCATTTTTTTGGCCGATCCATAAATTTGATATGTACTTATTAATATTAAAGCAAGTCTTTCTTAGGGAAGAGTTAAAAACTGCAGCATTAAAAACCACCCTAGAAAAATGACTGCTCAAGTGGTTCAGTCATGCTTGTAAAATGAATGAGGACCGAGAGCCCAAACTTTCTGATTACTAAAACATCTCCCAATACAATCTTAATAATTCATAAATCCTGCTTATTCAAAATAATCACCTGTCCCCTTTAAAAAGAAACACACACCAGTTTGTAAAAATACAATGTATTCAGGTCCCTTTGTGATAATTTATAAGTCCCAGCCAAGAATCTTCTTAATTACTGATAAACAAAGTTTTATTGAAAACCAATAAACCTGTTACTTAAAATGTTCCTTCTTATTTACTCTTAATAAACACTTGTTTACTTGGTATAGTGAATATTGGAATTGTACTGTATACTCAAATTATGAAGCATTACATATTCTGAATCAATTGTGATATGGGGTAAAGAAAATCAAAATTTAAATATTGCAACCATAATAAAAATAACGTAACAACACGAAACTTAGATATTTGCCTTAGAAAATGGTTAAGTGAATAATTTAGATAACTAACTCTAATGATGTTTTTCAGTTCACTCATTCACCAATAAAAAAGGTAAGAATTATTACTTTATTTTTTTTAATTATTGAAACACACATCTGTTTTCATTTTTTGATAAACATTAAATTATTGTAAAGACTGATTTTAGCACCCTATAGTCTAATAAAACTTGTCAAAAACAGATTTGTATTTTTTAGTCTAGAGTTTTCAGAATATTTATCTACTAAGATCGAACTATGTAATAAAAAGTAATAGTAATCAAATTGAATTCCTTTATAAACTCAATAACAAACAGTTGAAGTTTAATAGTAATCAAAATAAAAACGTTTATCAAATATAACAAGGTTGAAACCTTCCAATAGTTATGATATTGTTTTAGTCCTCTTAACATGTCTAGTAAAACCAAGAAGAAACTTGGTCCCTAATAGGGTTAAATAGAAGACACAGTGAGGCAAAGTGTTTGTGGAACTTAAAAAAATCACTCTGCAACTTGATTTGGTTGGCAATTTATTCCTATTCAACAATAATATATCAAAAACAGTAAGTAAATCAACAATACTATGATTCCACAGTTAATTATAAGTGATTTAGAATGAGATGTAATTAAAATTAATCGGTATATGCTTAATTTAGAATTGAAAATTTTTCCCAATAATATTAATGAAACTAAAAGAGTTTGGAGTAAAAAAGCCAACTTAAAATTACATACTTAAAGAGTAAGATAATAAAATATTTATAATTACTTATATTATATATTTAAATGAATCTGTCAACAACTGAAATTAAAAAGATATATAGGTAAAACTAACCTCTAACTGAAACATCCAGAGGTAACTTAGCATTCGCTGAAGTAATGATTTCATTAAGATCGAGTTCTTTCTCTTCATTAAAATAAAGCTCCCGACCACCACCCGAGGCAAATCTAAATGGAATATGGTCATTTGTTGAAAATCCATAGAGCGGCTGAAAGAGAAATTAATACTTAAAAACTGCCATTTCTGTCAAAACATTTAACAGATCAGGTGTAAATGAATAAGTACCTCAATATTCTTTATTTTCAAGGCATGATCTATATCATTAGCAGTTAATTTCTGTCTCTTGGCATGGTGCATAAACTTTGCAGCATCCTGAAATTTCTTCCCTTTATAAAAAAACTATTACACTTTAACATACATTATTTGTATTATAATTAAAACTGAAACACCAAATATTTCAGGCATTTCATACCTGAATAATGAGCTTTAACCTATAGGAAATGTCATCTGCCAATTCTTTGGCTGGTTCATCTGTCAAATTACTTATTCCAATACTTTCTGCAATAACTTTTATGGATTCTAAGGGTATGGAAGTATTGGTTATCGTTTCGGAATCCCCCATGTCTTAGTTAAAGATAGGAGATTTAAATGTAACTTACATTAAAATATTTTTAGTTTTAATCATTATGAAAAAAGATTTAAAATGCACTCAAAACATGAAATAATTTTTTAAAAAGTTGTACTGAACAAACTGCACAAAACCCCGAAGCTATTCTATTCACACAACACACGAGCAGAATCCATATTCTCTCGGTGAACCAACCGCAACTAAGCTGTACTGCTCAATATAGAGTGCGTTGGCATCGTAATGAATAAAAAAAAAAATTAAATATAAAACTTGTTCTCGGTTATTTTTAATGAAAGCCACAAAAGAATACATATATTGTAAATATCTCAAATAAGATCAACATTTAAATTAATAAAATTGAATGACATCTTCCTAATAACGATTTAGTAGAAGTGGGACAGCTGTTGTATACATTAGTTTACCAGATAGCGTCAGGGAGGTTACTTCAGATTCTATAGTTTAGTGCCTATTGTTTTCGTAATAAAGAGTTGCCCATAAATATTAAACGTTTTTACAACTGCATTCGTTGAATATCCTTTTACTTATAAGTTATTCCTAACCACAAATCAATAATTATTTGTAAGAACATTGTTTAAAACATTGCTGTATTTATTTAACTATGAATACCTAATTCTTATGAAATTTTATTTCTTACTACTTATATGGAGCGTTTGTTTGTCAATATCTGTTACATAACGCATTATTTCGGTTTTTCTGCCATTTCCGAAAACAATGATATACCATTAATAATATTTTTCTTAGTTATTTAACTGAAAGTAAGTGCATATAGAGTTGTTTATTTTTTAAAATTTGCCATAAAAATACAAATGAGTTATAAATGTATAACAGTATTACTAAAAAAATTGACCATAAAAAAGTGGTAAAGTAGAAAGAACTATTTTATCCGAAAATTATTCCTTATTTTAATTCGGAATTATCCATCATTCTTAGTACCGATTTGAGCTTGACCATTACTGCATGCCAAGCTACCATAATGGAGTATAAGTAAACCATTTTGTATTATTGTTAGGTAGCGTTTACCCCATATGGAAAATTATTTTAAAATAATTTTGTGAACTCACCTATAAAAAAATTCACAGCCTCGGAAGAGTTTCAACATGAGAAGAATTACATTTATTGACCTGTACACTAGGGCGTGTCAGAGCGCAAAGCGCACCCCCTACTTCGATTTGTGAGGAAGTAAAATATACGGCGCGAAATTTTTTTTTCGCGTTTCAAAATATTTTTTTAAATTATCCATAATCTGATACTTATAGCTACCCGAATACTTAATTAGTAATAATTGATGAACTAATAACTTCATCGATAGTGTTTTTTTTTGTTTTTTTTAATTGGGTCTTCGTCACTTCCCTTAAATATTAATTTATATAGGTTGACGGTTTACAAAGTAAGCCGAAACATAGGCAGAATAAAAATATAATACTTTATTTTCTATTGACTGCATCGTGAACTATTTCTAAAGTAAAGAACTAAATGATTGATACGTCTGGTTATTTATCAACAACTGTTCTGACAGGGAAAATACAGTAGCTTTCTAAATATTTAGATTATGCTGTGTCTCTAATCTGACATTTACCTAGAGGCGCAGCCACACATACGCCCAAATTCCGATTATTTGTCAAACTCCAATTATGTGGTATGCGTCAAGTGTCGAATGTTTGTTAAGCAGAAGCACCCGGTCTATACATTCGGAATTTGTCAAATACCGACAAATAATTGTGCATTGTATAATTGTGATCAGTTCAGTTGATGATGGATGCCGATGAACATGTCGTGGATGCAGTCGCATTTGTATTATTGTATGTGCACTTACTTACTTTTCTTCAAAATTACAATAAGAAGAAAAAGAAACAAAGGAGGAGACGATGATGGACGGTGTCCCTGAACATTAGGAAATTCATTATTACATGGGTGGAGAAAATGATAAAACAAAGAAAATAAAGGTTATCATAAGATTAGCTTTCGAACAATGAAACAAGTAAGCATTTATAATTTTTTACATATATAATTTGTTGAAATTTATTTTCCAATGCCACTTGGAGCAATGATTCCCAAACGTAATAACATGTCAATGAGATATCGCCTCATTTTTAGAAGATTGTTCCTATTATTAAAACGGAGGAAAGCTTCCCCAAAAAATGAAAAACAAATATTTTATTGGCAGGGGAAAAGAGTATTTGACAAATATTTTACTTTCAGCATTTCATTTATAATTTATCATACGATTGCTTAGCAACATTACTTACCTCATATGTTATCCGTTCATTGTTCCTATTATATTCCGTGATATCAATTTTTAAGAGTTATATTATTACGAGACAGGTTATAATTAATCATACGATGTCTCAGCAACATTACTTTCATATGTTATCCGATTTAAATTCCGTATTATTCATGTCTTGTTCGATTTAATTCGTTGAATAAATGCAAAAGAAAAAGCGATAGAATTTCGTCAGGAAAAAGTTATTTTACATCGAATAACACTTGATAAAATATTTAAATGAATAATTAAATCAATTTTTTTTGTTGGAATTTTTCATTTAATTATTTAATGATAGGAACAATCAAACGATCTCTCATTGACATGTTATTACGTTTGGGAAGGTTACTCATAACCTAAACATAAGATAACAAACTCAAAATGAAATGCGGGGAACAAGTGCAAAAGACCCAATATTTGTCTCATTTGAAGAGTGAAAAACCCACCCCTGAGGCGAGCACCCAAATATTCTCTGTTCGTTATTCGCCAAGTATACACATCCCGATATTTTGCCAAAATTTGTTCGATGCTAATCGCTTTTCGAGCCGCCATCATTCTGGATGTGCGCGTTTCATATATCTGTTATCTTGCTGTTAGTCAAAATTTTCTATCTTTGAATTGCCACTGGTTTAGAATGTTTGAACCACAAGTTCTCTATTAGCTCGATTCAGCGCAAATACTTGCGATATCAACAGAATAAAAAAAAAAAATAAAGACACCTCTAAGCCGAAGATAAAATGGTTCTAACCGCCTATATCATTTGTGTTACAAAAGCCCTTCATGAAAAATCAAATAAGGCTCAAGTTAAATTATCTATGAAATATCTCTCAAAATGGTGGGATCCATTTTTCAAAGTACGTCAAACGCAAAAATATGTTGATAGCAAAACTTGTAATAAAAAACTCGTCATTCTAATGATTACTGGCGAAGGCCTTAAAATTTAACTAACAAAGAAAAATTTTCTCACTATTTCACCTGTAATTGATTTATTAGAGAAATTATTCAAGGTCTGAGCCTATGTTTGGGTATGCAAAAAATGTATTTAAAAAAAACTGTGATAAAGTTTTTTTTTCCCACATTATCGAATCGTATGTTTAAAGCAATTAAAAATTGGATACATATTTGTAATAAAAACACAATTTTATTTGAATAGGTTTCTGCAATTCTCATAAAAAAAATAATTATTACTATTATAAAAAACAGCCTTAGTAACATACAAAACATACAAAAAGTTGAATTTAGTTGTCCAGTGTTACCTTATCAACTAATCTCAAATTATTCGAGGAGATTAAAATTGATAGACATTGTATGAGAAGCCTTAACGAATAACTCATTATCGCCCTGGCTAGTGGCCACCATGGTAGAGAATAGATAAAATGACTACCATGGTAGTCAGGATAATTATAATACACATCGCTTTTTTCTTTTTCTATAAATATGTATCAATAAAAATATCTAATAGGGATTTGCTGATTGTTGAATAAGAGAAAGAATTCATTTATTGAAGGGGATTAGTAAAATAATATTTGTTTTAAAAGAAAACATCAAAGTGTTTTTAATCTCCTGATGTCAGCAAAAAAACATGTGGAATCAATGACAAAGCGGCTCCATTGGATAATTATAATGGTATTATAAATAATAATTATAAAAGTATTAGATTTTATTTTCACTGGTTAAGATGATAATTATCGAATTATATGAATATGAAAATCTTATAAGTTTAAAACACTATTATTTATTATTTTTTATGTTTATGTTTATTGAAATTAACAACTGTAAATAAAACATATATCCAGTAAATGTGATAATAATGTACATAATAACATGACAATTGCTTGTGAAGCAACAACCCACTGCTAACACTTCAATAAAAGTTCTATATAGGGGTCACCTGTGGTGTAGTGGTTAGCATAGCAACCTATTAAACCCAAGATCGCGGGTTCGCAGCCCGGCAGATGACCTTAGGATTTTTTAAAGGGAGTAAAAAATCCTTAGCTATGCCGTCCTTCGGAAGGGACGTAAAATGGGGGTCCCGAGCCTGTGCGATGTCAGGCACTCGTTAAAGATCCCTATCCTAATTATACCTGGATATGCAAAATTTAGGACTCCCATCGTAGCATCGTCCGATTAGCCATAGCAGCATAAAAGTGACGTTAAACGAAATAAACAAACAAACAAAGTTCTATATGAGAAGGTCCCGAGGCTATACTCTTTTCAGACGCCTCGGAGGGTTGTCAGGGATAGTATGGGAAACAAGTTCGGAGAATAGTGGATTTGAATGGTTTTGGAGTTTACTATGAAAGGATAGTTATCTGATTTGGGCTAAATCAGCAGCATATGGAACATTGAGATCTTTATAGATAAATTTCTTTGAAACAAAGTATGGAGCATTAAGGATTTTGGGTAGCAAGGATTGGATACGAGATGAATTATATGGTTTAGTGGAGCCCCAAAGCTCAACTCTGAGTACTTGTAACCTTGAATATTACAAACTTGGGACCTAAAGAACAGCTTGATCTTCACCTTCTTCAGGAAAGTTACAATTTCTTATAATAATAGGGCGTACCAAAAAAAAAAAAAATGACCGTTTTATCGAATTCCTGAGTTCAAAAGTCTGTAAATATCTTAATGCTATTTATTATTTACTAATACTTAATAATCCTTTAGAGCATTCTCTATGCTTGTTTACTAACACTGGACTTCTTCAAAAAAAGCCTCAGTCCAGTTATTTATTTAAAAGAAGAAACATGACAGTGTCGTACGAAACTCTCGTAATTTTAAGACATTACTGGAAAATGTCCAGCCGATTAAGCAACTCTGGAAATTATTAAGTATGAAGGGGAAGGTGTCCTTGAAGAGCGCACTGCGCGGCGTTGGTTTGAAAAATTTAGAAGTGGAGATACGACGTTGGAAAGAAAAAAGGGCTCCGGGCGGCCATGAAGTATTCGCGAACTTGCAAGGGAGTGTGTTGTGTCGAAAGCTACTGTTAATCACCATCTTCTCTCCATGGGGAAGGTGAAAAAAACCTGTAGATTGGTCCCTCACGAACTTACTCCTCAACAATCAGCAGTCGAACCAAAGAAAAGTTTACAGAACTTCATGGGTATGAACTCCTGCCCCATCCACCATATAGTCCAGACCTCGCACCTTCGGATTACCACTTGTTTCTTCCCATTTTCTTCAACGGAAAAAGTTTGATACTTTTGCGGAAGTTGAAAATGCTGTCCAAGAGTTCTTTGACAGCCATCCCAAGGAATGGTATCAGCGTGGCATCGAGCAATCGGCTAGCAGATGGGTAATGATGGTAGATAACAATGGACTATACTTTGAGTATTAATTGTATTTTATATCAAGGAAATAATAATACAAATATTTGTTTAAGAAACGGTCATTTTTTTTTATACACTCCATTACATGGAAAAGTCCGAATCCTCACGAGGTTCGTAGCATAACTAGCACTTAAGTGTAGTTACATTTTTTTTTTTTTTAATTTTTTATGAATTAATAAATGTCTGTCAGCTTGTTAAGATTATCTTTCTCTTTTATCACTTTGAAATTTTGTTTTCTAGACCATGAAGCAAAAATTATGCTTGAAGAGCTCAACCAAGATTTCCAGGTTACTAATATCCAACCTGGATTTCATTAAAGTTAATAAACAAAAGACGAAACCTCCCGATGACAACACGAAAGATCAAATCGCGAAGGCGATCCGGGAAACGAGGTACTTCGAAACGGTTCACAATATGACGACATATGGGAAGCTGACCCCTCTCCGCCTCATGAGCCAAAGCTATGACGACCTCTTTAAGAAACTAATAGAATCTTGTCGAAGTTTTTTTTCGAAAGAATTTGGGAAATGTGAAGAAGATTACAATGCTTTCGTCGAAAACAACACGAAAATGTAAGTATTCGATATTTCCAGGATTTTTTTTTTTTTTAACATAATAACTTTATTGTGGATATAATAATTATTATCCTCTATCATTTTTTATATAAAATTAGATAATAGAAAAGACTTAATAATTAAATGGAACCATATGCGAACCGCTTCGGTGAAATCTCCAATCCTTCATAGATTCGTGGTTGTAATCATAAACCAAACTGTAAATGCCATCCCGACATTACCGTACAAATTATACTTTTTTTTCACACTCAAAAATGTTTCAAAATTTCAGGCTCTAGCTCTGTTTGGATATTATACTATAGTTTCCTCATCAGGAATTTAAAGGAGAATAGTTTTTGTTATATGGCATTTGTCGCTAGAGCCTACCGTTTAGTAGCTATATTGGTTTGAATGAAAAAGTAACGTTTTGCCTTAATTTTTTTAAGTGTTGGGGCTTTTTTGGTATTGTCTAGCTCTGTTGGTGTTGCTCGGATCGAAAATTTTCCGACCATTTCCTTATCAGAAGCAGTAGATATAAAATCAGTAGATTATACATAGACAGGCATATCCGTCATCTATTGTTTTTCGTAGTCAAGGAGATATTAAGTTTTTTATTAAGTACCTTTTTAGTTTTGTTTTTTTACTGCAAAAATCAGTTATGAGTGTTCCTGGTTAATCACATTTTCCATATAATATATGTTAATATTATACTTTTACAATTTGTATTAATTATAAAAATATAAAAATAAATAAAAAAAATCCTGATGTAACTTTCTTAAAAAAAAATATTTCAGTTATAAAGACCCTAAACGCCACGAAAAAGGTTTAGTTACAGATCGGATGAAATTCTACAAAACAGAAACTGATTATGCGAGAAAGCAAAAACTGTCGGTAAGTGAATTATTAATTTAATGTATTATTATTATTATTTTTTTAAACTATACTGACAAGCTAAAAAATTGCTTTTTCTTATGTTATTTACGTCCTTATATTCTTTAACCAGGGCTTATGAAGATGTGTTAGGATTATCATTAAAAATCATTGAATCAAAGGAAGCAGTATTTGAATAAAAAATTAATTAACTTGATTTATTATACAGGGTGTCCAAATAGTGTCGGGTATTTGTTACTTCGATAAAACAAAAACTACTTAAAATAAAAAAAAGTTTATTTTTAATTATTATAATATAAAGTGGAACATTACCAGGTATGCAAGTTTAAAATGTCGTTTTAATTCCAATAGAATGCGCTCTTAGCCTATTGAAGGATTTGCTTATCTCTAAACGCTATTTTGTTTGTTAGTCATTTGTTTACAAAAGTCAGTTGTTTTTAAGTCGTTTACGTGGACGTATCATACCTTTCTTTGGTGTTAAAAATGTCTAATTTTAAGCCAAATAAAGAGCATTTGCGGCATGTCATGATTTTCTTATTTAATCAAAAGAAAAAGGCATCTGAATGTCATCGAATTCTTGTTGAGACTTATGGCGATGTTGCTCCAACCGTCAGGACATGTGAACGTTGGTTTCAAAGTTTCAAACGTGGTGATTTTGATGTTACTGATCAAAAACGAGAAAATCGACCAAAAAAGTTTGAGGACTTCGAATTGCAATCTTTATTAGACGAAGACAATACCCAAACCGAACAAATGATGGCAGAACAGTTGAATGTCACTAGGCAAGCCATTTCCGATCGCCTGAGAGCTAGGGGAAAGATTCAAAAGGTTGGAAAAATGGGTTCCACATGAATTGGACGAACGACAGATGGAAAAACGAAAAACTGTGTGCGAAATGCTGCTTTTACGCCACGAAAGAAAGGGTTTTTTGCATCGAGTTGTAACTGGCGATGAAAAATGGATTTATTTTCAGAATCCCAAACGAAAAAAAAATCATGGGTAACGCCAGGACAACCATCCACATCGAGTGCAAGACCGGATCGTTTTGGGAAGAAGACAATGCTGTGTGTGTGGTGGGATCAGAAGGGAGTAGTCTACTACGAGCTTCTCAAACCCGGCGAAACAGTCAATACCGAGCGCTACCCACAACAAATGATCAATTTGAGTCACGCATTGATCGAAAAACGCCCAGAATGGGCTCACAGGCACGCCAGTCATTCTTCAGCATGATAACGCTCCTGCACATTCAGCCAGATTGACTAAGGAAACGATTTCTTCGCTTGGTTGGGAACTCCTACCCCACCCGCCGTATTCACCTGACCTGGCGCCTTCTGATTATCACCTCTTCTCATCGATGGGACACTCATTGGCGGAGCAACACTTCAACAATTTCGAAAACGTACGAAAATGGCTCGATGAATGGATTTCAAATAAAGATGAAGCATTCTTTTGGAATGGTATCCATATATTGCCCGAGAGATGGACAAAATGTGTAGAAAGCGAGGGTCAGTACTTTGAATAAAATATATTATACTTTTTTTTAAATTACTGTGTATATATTTTAAGAAATAAACGACATTTTAAACTTGCATACCTGGTATTTGGAAAAGATGATGTTATCTAAATGGTGACCGTTATGCTGCTGGCACTCTTCTAATCGGGAACGAAGATTGGCGATCACATGCTGGTACATAGCTCTCGATATTGCTGCCATATCTGACTTCATGTTTTGCTTCAATTGCGTCAGGTTCGTCGGATTAGTCTCATATGCCTTACTTTTAAGGCATCCCCATGCAAAATAGTCAAGTGGACTAAGATTGGGAGTTCTGGGAGGCCAGTTTATGTTACCCCTACGCGAAATGACCTTATTAGGGAATAATCCGTTAACAGCTTCCATTGCTTGATTTGATGTATGGCAAGTGGCCCCATCTTGTTGAAACCACGTTCTAGAGTTGAAATCGCTGAAATTCCTGTAACTCTGGACCGAAAAAGTTTCACAGCATATCGCAATAACGGTTACTACTCACATCGAGTGGTCGGCCTCGTCGATCTTCATGAAAATAAGGACCGATTACACCTCTATCAGACATAGCGGCCCAAACAACGACTTTTTGGCTGTGCAGGAGTCGTTCATGCTTTCGTACCGGATTTTCCTCTGCCCAGTACTGACCATTCTGTTTATTGACATGACCATTCGGATGAAAGTTTGCTTCATCACTGAAGAGTATGTTATCAAAATGTTTGAAGTAGTTTTAGTTTTATCGAAGTAACTCAAGAACGTGGTTTTAACATGATGGGGCCACTTGTCATACATCAAATCTACCAATGGAAGCTGTTACCTAATTATTCCCTAATAAGGTCATTTCGCGTAGGGGTAACATCAACTGGCCTCCCAGAACCCCCGACCTTAGTCCACTTGACTATTTTGCATGAGGATACCTTAAAAGTAAGGTCTATGAGAATAATCCGACGAACCTGACGCAATTGAAGCAAAACATGAGGTCAGAAATGGCAGCAATGCCGAGAGTTATGTACCAGCATGTGATCGCCAATCTTCGTTCCCGATTAGAAGAGTGCCAGCAGCATAACGGTCACTATTTAGATAACATCATCTTTTCTAAATAATTTTCCACTTTACATTGTAGTAATTAACAATAAACTTTTTATTTTATTTTAAGTAGTTATTGTTTTATCGAAGAAACAGATACCCGATACTCTTTTTGGACACCCTGTAGTTTTGCATTAGATGGGACATATCCTTCAAGAATTATTTCAAAATCATATTAGTGCTATACTGCCAATTGTCTAACCAAAATTATCTTGAAGTGAAAAATAGCCTCAATGTTTTAATATAATTTTTTTGCAATTTATATCAAATCTTATAAAGTTGAATAGAAATTTTCCACTGTTTAGTATTTACAAATGAGTTTTTTTCAATGAAAAATATATAAAATTTAGTTTTTCATTAAAAAGAGGGACCTACGAATTTTTAGTTTTTTTATTACCTATATCTGAAAACTATGACTGAGAAAATTGCCGTAAGTTTTTATGAATCTTAAGACAAATTAAGGAGTTATTTGCAATAATTTATTTATTTTAAATAAATTTCATAATGTAATGGAATCGATTTAAATAAAAATCTCGATTTTTACCATTCTGGTCTATACGGCGTTCTTTCTTAAGGTAGTATACCCTATTGACGTAATGAACGCTAGAGTAGGATTAATTTAACTTAATTTTAGATTTTTTTAAAGTTCTGGGAAAGGGCTAAAAGAGTGGACCGTAACTACTGGAATGGATTCATGAACCCTTCACAGAGACTAAAAACTCAAACCTCGCCACTTACTAGGGTTGGGCGATAGTCGATAGTTACTATCGATATATCGATAGTTAATGCCTATCGATGGTCACTATCGATAGTGTCGACTATCGATAGAACTTTTTTACCCTCAAGTTTTGAAACTCTCGGTATTATGCTGATCTGTTTCTGTCCAGTGTCGAGTTCTTTTGAAATTGACTTCGGAATTCCTAGAACTCAAAGGTTCTCTCAAAGATTAAGCCAAACAAATGCTAGTTTTTCTTTCGAGAAATATGTAGCTCAAGGAGCACACTTGACTCTTGAAATTAACTATTTTGTTATTTTTCTTTTCTGAAGATTTGATTTGTTCATTATTATTGTATGTTCAAATAAATTAGTTTTTTTTTCTCTCATCTTTATAATATAATCTTATAATTTATAATCCTGCAAATTTCAAAGAGTAAGTAGATAATTGAATTTAATTAAATTAGTTGAAATTCTTTATGGGATAGCTTTGGAAAAAAAGGAAGCAACTATCGAAAAACTATCGATAGCAATCGATAGTTCTCAACCGATAGTATCGGCCTATCGATAGTGCTAACTATCGACTATCGCCCAACCCTACGACTTAGGCATGAAGAGTCATGCGGTACCCTCTGAACGAATGGCTTCACATCTATACAGACGGCTCTTACATTCCACCAGGGCAGCCGGAGCTGGATGGTACTGCCAGCTATTCGAAAACTCAGCCGCGGTTGGAATAAACGCCAGCAACTACGATAACGAGGTTGCACGAAGCCTCCAACGAACTCCTAGCCAACAGGCGTGAATCCAGGAAGAGTAGTCTTCCTCGTCGACTTTCAGGCAACCAAAATAGCGCTAAGCAGCAATCCCACCACAGACTGCTTTGAGAAAATCAATTGTTGTAGAAAAATTGCAGAACTCATCTTCTCACAATGGGTGGTACCCAGCCACGTGGGGCTCCATGGTCACAAGAAAGCTGACGCCAAGGCTAAGCAGGGAGAAGAGTTAGACCATTCTATCGTTCCACTCACTTTAAAAAGAGTCAGAAATCTGATAGAAGCCACGGTCAGTAGCGTAACTAAAATGACCCTGATGACATCAAGCACTGGCAAAAATGGGAGGAACTTGCCACGATAGGGCCAATCCCAAGAAACCTCGAGAGAGTTAAAGCCTTTGCCCGATTTCGACTAAACACAGGACACGACTACTTGCAAGGCCACTTCCACCGCATTGGTCTTCCTGACAGTGATTCTTGCCCGTTATGCAACCTCGGGAGCATGGACGGAGATCATCTGAGGGTTTGCAATGCTCTCACCTACCTTGAAGAATACATCATAAATCGTTTCTGGGAGGCTCGTCGTCAAATGGCTAAACTGCCACAGACGGGCGTTGGATAAATAATGTTTGTAAATTTAAAATTGCTCAGTAATTTTTTTTTATACTGTTTTCCTTTTATGTAATAATTCTTTTAGTAATCCTATGTCTTATAAGCCGTGGTTAAAGTACAAGGATATGTAAACTCTTGAAAGAAGAATAAAAACTTTATCCTAGAAAATGAAATAATCCATTCGATGGAATTTTTTATCTGCCAGTATATATATATATAAACTGAGTTAACACCTTCTTCCTCCAATGGATTCAATTGTTAGTGTTATCGATGTTGATTTATTGGGTTAATTAATTCATATCACTTAATTATTCATATAATTAATTGAGTCTTATCACTAATATCATACTGGTCTATTTGATTTCAGATTGTTTCTGTGAAGAAAAGCAAGGGGTCACTTATGTCTCGGCATAAATGTAAAGTATTATTCAATATGTACTCATTAATAGATTCTATAAATGTAGGCCAGTCAATAAACATATTTTAGTGTGCATCAAATATGCGGACTTCGTTAGGAGTATTTAGAAGATAAACAAGTCCCCGCTCCTGGGGGAGAGCTAACGGTCGGGGGAGGGGAGGAGGTCCCATTTTCGGGTATTTCCATTAAACCTCGGAAAAGGTGAACTATAGAAAAATATGTTCCAAATAAATACTAAAGCTAATCAAATTCCCTATAAAATTGTTTATATACATATTTGTCGAATTTCCTACCGTTTTCGAGATATACGTTATTGAAAATCGGTAATTTTCGCAACAAAATAATTCTTAGCTTAATTTTTGTCAAACATTCGCTTCTAGTGCATTCCACGATCGTTTCTCAGAAAAATGCCAGAACCAATGTTGTAGAGCATTAAATTTCCTTTAATTTGATATATACGTTTCGGGCACTTGATGCCAATGTTTGACAAAAAGTGAAGTGAAAATTATCTTATTTCAATGTTCGTATATCTCGAAAACCGTTAGAAGTTCGACAAACAAGTTGTTAAAGCCTGATAGTTTAATTTTTTTAATTAACTTTTCCTTGCATCATCTCCCATCGTGAGAAAGAAATTATGTTATAATAGCATAAACACTGTAAATAGCTCTAAATATTTTCGGTTAGTTAGTTTATATAAGTAATGGTTCAAGTTATGTATATTATGTGTATCAAGGAAGGAGTTATAGACAAGTGGAGGGGGCTTACCTCTCAATAGCCAGGGCAGGCAGCCATTTTGGTGTGAATTTTATTATGAGTATATTAGCCGCTTATCAGTTCAATTTTTGGTTTCCTAGGCTTTATACTGCTGTTATTTTATTTTAGTGATTTATTTACTTTAGGGATTTACTTATTTTATTTATTACGAACCCTTTCAATTGCCCTAGCCTATATGGGATGCAAGTCACCAGTTGGGCATAGTGGGCGTGGCCGGTTAGTGTTTTGGTCTCGCCCCTCACGGAACAATATACGGGAAGGGCCTCTCCATAGTACTACGAGTATAACTCCATGTTATCAAGTTACGTTTTAGCTAAATTACGACAGCTGTTTTAAAAACATATGAGCAGAGACAGTAGCATGGCAGTCTGAGGCAGAGCTGTCTGGAAGGAAGTTAGATTGTGCTATTTACGCACAGCGATCCTTATACTCACTGATTTCTCACTTCTGCCTTTTTTTGAGAACCCACCGAATGCTGAGGAGATTTCCACAAGACATCTACCAATTATTTAAACCCTATCTTCTACGTAACTTGAACCAGAATATGTCACAGTTAAAGTCATATTGTTATTTTCTCAATTCATTAATTATCAAAATGGTTTTAAAATTAGTTTTAATTAATTTTAAGTTATGCTAATAATCATTAGATTTTATTTTTATTCTGATTTATATCACTTTTCTCACCACAATTTCTATTATTTTGATGTATATATTTAAATTGTACTCACTACAGAAGATATTTTATTTCTAGTATTATATTTCTTCTTTTTTTTTTAATTTACTCACCATTTTTCTTTTATTATTATTATTTTTTTTTTATGTATACATTTATATACTCAGTTTTTAAAAATATAATTATTCTACAAGGTGTGTTCCTCTAAAACGTTTTTAATTTTCTTTGTATTTTATTGATTTTATTTCAGGTTTCCCAATTTTCAATTACAGTAAATTGGTAAAATTCTTTTATTTTTCTTCTCAATTTTATAATTGGGCATCATTTGATAGTCATTTTTTACCAGCGTTGAGTCGGTGTGGTAATTGTTTTTCAAAAGAGTAAAATCCCCCTCCCCAACACAAGTATTGAATAAATTTTATTGGAAATTTAATTAGTTTTAATTTTTATTTGAAAGATAATTTTCAAGAGTCTACCGTTTTTGAGATGATCGAAAAACCCAAAAATGGGACCTTCTCCCCTCCCCCTCTCGTTAAGCTCACCCCCCCAGGGACAGGGACTTTTAGTATGTTTACCTTCTAACCAGGGTTTGTAATCAATAATTATTTTTTCCAAAAAATCGTTATAATAATTATTATATTTTATTTTTAATTTATAAATCATTCCTGATTTATAAATAAAAATTTGAATTGATCTTTGATGTTTATTGATTTGATTAAAAATTATGATCATTCACTGAGTGATACGGTATTGCATAAATAATAATGATCAAATTGCGATAAAAAAAATGTTGATCAGAAAATAAAAATCACCTTTTATACACAAATTGATTAATATGTTTGTATACAAAATACTCAAAATACATCTTGGAGATAATTAAAAAAAATTTAACTCTCTGATTTAGAAAGGAATTACTCAAAAATTATTATAATTGTTAATTGTAAAAATTTTGTTTAAAAATAATGAATTTGATTTTTACCATTTATGATCAAAAATAAAAATCGATCTTAATAAAAATCATCAAAATGATTTTAAAAATTTCAGATAAAAATCTTGATCGGATTTAATTTTTATTATATTTTTTTTTTTAATTATCGATTTCATACCCTGCTTCTAACTACTACTAACGAAGCTACGAACTCAAAAATAATCGCATATTTCATTTACTCTACAATACGTTTATTGTCTGGACTAAGAGTAATCTTTTTACACCCAAAAGGAACATCTCATTCTTTTTTCTACCCACAACCAAGTACTTATTAGTTGAAATTATCGTCTCTTGCTTTGCAAAAAATATATTAAAAGATTATAAAGAAATGTAGATATTCTCACTTTTTTTATATTCTTCCTTGAGTAAAATATATAAATGCTAGTAGCAAAATATTTTTCAGAGCGCAAACAACAATTACTGTTGGAGAGAGCCACTCCTCGAATAGAGTAAGGGAGGAATTGAAATTTAAAAAAAAAAAATTAAAACGGGGGTCACCTGTGGTGTAGTGGTTAGCATACTCGTAGCAACCTACTAAACCCAAGATCGCGGGTTCGCAGTCCGGCAGATGACCTTAGGATTTTTTAAAGGGAGTAAAAAGTCCTTAGCTATGCCGTCCTTCGGAAGGGACGTAAAATGGGGGTCCCGAGCCTGTGCGATGTCAGGAACTCGTTAAAGATCCCTATCCTAATTATACCTGGATAGGCAATATTTAGGACTCCCACCGTAGCATCGTCCGATTAGCCATAGCAGCATAAAGTGACGTTAAACGAAATAAACAAGCAAACAAAAAAATGAAAACAAAAATGACACCAGTTATTTCCTTTAAGTTAAAGTGAATCCCAGTCTCTCCAATATAGATATTCCTGCAATAGTTATTAAGGTTACCATCACCTAAAATACAAGTGATTTTGAGTGTCATCAGGTGATAAAATAAAACACTTCATACCTTAACTAATAGTTTGATAATGGTTTATTTGTTTCAGCAAAGGCAGATATTGTGAAACTTAGAATGAAACAGGTAACCGATTTGTTTCATTTATAATTTTAGTGATTCAATACTACATATGAGGCCTAGAATTCCAAAACCAACCAAGTCCAATTTCCAGATGATTTTTTTTCTTTAATAATTTTTCTACTAGATTATCTTCAGGTGGAAGGTTTACTTACAAAATAAGTTAAATCAGATATAAAATGGCAATACAAAAAATAAGGCCTCTTTCCATTCCAGTCTGACCTTTACCTTTACAGCTGTGAAAATTTTTCAAAAATGGATTTGTCTGGTTTTGGAATTACACTTGTCATATTAAGCGTTAGTTATGAACACAGTTCAAAAAAAAAAAAATTCTTTGTTTATAAATTTAAATTGTGTTAGACAGGTCGATGGCCTATCTTCAATTTTGTTCAACTGTATTCTTGAAAAGGTTTTACGAACATTTAAAAAAGAAGTTTCAAACATTGAAAATGATATCAAAATTGGTAGGAAAAGAGAGAAGATTGATGTGGACATATTGGCCTTTGCGGATGATTTAGCAATAGTTACAGCAAATGAAGAGATCGCCAAAATTTATATTGAAAAATTACTAGAAATTGCATCTAAAACAGGTTTACAAATTTCTTTCGATAAGACAGTATATATGTCGAGTCATGTGAGTACAAGCAAAGAAGCAAAAGAGCCAACAAAATGGAATTTGCCTTCCTAAAAACTAAGGATATATATAATAAAAAAAATCTCTCTATTGAGGCTAAATTGCGTCATTATAAAGTAGTTGTTCGTCCTGAAAGCTTCTTATAATAACTTATAAAGTTATATGCCTCTGAATGCTTGTTTCTCAACAAAAAGGGAGAAATTGAAAATATGGAAAAGAAGGAGAGAAAAATATTAGGACCAAGAAAGACTGAAGAAGGTTTTAAACTAAAAAGTAATATAGAAATATATCGAAACATTGAAAGGTTGAGTGATGTAATGAGGAAACGTAGATTGACGTTTTGTGGGCATTTGATGAGAATGGAAGAAGGAAGACTGACGAAGAAAATTTTCCAACACTGCCTCCAAAAACAGAAAAATAATACATGGATAAGGATGGTAAAGGAGGATATAAGGGTGGAAAATGTGCATTGGAATTCAATGTGGGACAGAGACCAATTTCGGACAGTGGTCAGCGGGATCAAATTTCCGGAAAAGGCTAAGACAAGTTAACAGACGGTGGTCAGATGAAAGAAGAAAGCATCAGGCGGAGGTGATGAAGAGATATTGGAGAGAGAGAAAGAGCAAGAAATAAATTGATCAGCCTGGTCAACAGGTGGCCGAACTCATAAGAAGAAAAAATTTACATTGTATTCAAAACTTATAAAAATCAATTTAGGTTTTGTTTAGTTATAACAATCTAAAGTAAAAGGATGGAACTCAAATCCAATGCTTTCAAGAAGTGAGGAAGCAGTCTTACTCACAGGTATCTTATGACTAGAGCCCGGATTCTAGTGCAATTGCATCTTTTTGTTGCAAGCTCGTAATCAGCCAGAGACAGATTATTTATACGAATTAGGATGTTTAGGCCAAATTTACCTTAGTTTAATATTGCAGGTTTTGGCAGTTACTGCATAAAATTGCACATTCTACAGTTTGAATGCATAAAATTGCACATTCTACAGTATAAATGCATAAAATTGCACATTCTGCAGTTTGAATACACAACACTTTCATGTTTTTAAAAAAGTAACAACTTTAAGATCAACTTTAGATTGACTTTAGCAAGGAAACTCGGGTTCCCAACTTCCAAAAAAATATTGCCTCTCCATCCTAACTTACGGATATTTTTAATAAGTACTTTTTAAATCAAGCCCTCTTCACTGTTAGTAAACATTTTTACTTTAAACAAAGCAAATCTATTCATTCTTCTGCCTTCTTAACGGGAAATCAAATAAAGTTTAATCATTCCTAACATATTTATACTCCGCAGTAATATGTACACATACTTATGTATACCACGTACACTAAAGATATGCGATTTGTTCTTATTGTATTTTAGACAATAATTATTTAACTACTCCCTACTGGAGTAGGACTGGATCAATAAATTTTAAGATAAGAACAACTGTTTGGAAAGAATTGTAACTAGCGAATTATTTGTTCAACCTTTTTTATCATTTGCATTTTATTTTGCATGATTATAAGTTTTATTGCACGATTTTGCACAATTTTAAGTTTTTATTGCACATTTCAGAATTTTTGTTGCCCGAAAATCCGGGCTTTACTTATGATAAAAAAAACAGCACCTAAATGTCAGCACTGGGAAACAGTACTATCAATAAAACATATCTTTGAAGATTGTGTTAGATACAGAAGAGCACTGACTTACTTAGGAACTCCTCATTCACTTAGGTCAGCATTATAGTCCAGTCAATAAAGGATTATAGAGTCCGTTTTCTGTAATCCAAGGTTTTTCTTCGGAAACATGTTCCGGGTAGCTTAAAAGTAAACATACTAAAAGTCCTGGAGTTTTCGGGACTGGGAACAGGAAGGGGAGGGGTGTGAAAGGTCCCTTTTTTTTGTTTTGCGCTCATATCTCGAAAACGGTGCGTCGTATGCAAAACATGACTTTTTACTAAATTAATTTTAATTAAATTCTCTACATCTTTTATTTTTTATTTTTTTTTTAAATCAATTTATTGAAATTTACAACTGTACAAGTATACATCAAGTAAATGTGTTTAAAAAAAAGTTTACAATAACATGCCGAAATTGAGAAGAACTACTCATCAGTAGCACTTAAGTAAAAAAAATAAAAAACAAAATCTACATAAGAAGATCTCTGGGCCATCTTCTTTTCAGACGCCTCGGAGGATTATCGGGAATTGAGTAGGAAGCAAGTTGAGAAACTAGGGGATTTGAGTGGTTATGGAGCTTACTATGAAAGGATTGGTATCTGGTTTGGGCTAAATCAGCAACATATGGAACATTAAGATCTTTATGGATAAGTTTATTGGTGACAAAGTAAGGAGCATTGAGGATTTTTCGAAGGATTTTGGATTGTAAGGATTGGATACGGGAAGAATTGGATGGTTTAGTAAAGCCCCAAAGCTCAACTCCGTACGTCCATATAGGTCTAATCACAGTCAAGTAAATGAGACTTTTGTAATTAATTGGGAGCTTTGAACGTTTGTCAAGTAAATGTTGAAGTAGTCTGTAACGACGAGCAGTTTCTTGTCGTTTTAGTCTTGTATGTGGATTCCAAGTAAGACGTTTGTCCAAGTGGAGTCCTAGGTAGCGGATCTGTTCAACAGGGATTAGTGGAATGTCATTAAACGATATTGTAGGACAGGAAGTCGTAGGTTTACGACGAAAGGTAAAGGTTATTTGGTGTGATTTTTTTGGGTTTATTTTGATTCTCCATTTTTTACACCATTCTTGAATGTTTAGGATATGAGATTGGAGTGTTTGGTAGGCAAGGAAGGGATCATTGTTTACTGATAATACACATGTGTCATCAGCGTAAGTAGTGAGGACAGTGGTAGGATGAGTTGGGATGTCAGCTGTATAGATCGTGTAAAGGATAGGGCAAAGGATACTACCTTGAGGAACACCGGCAGATTGGGTAAAAAGGGAAGAGTAAGAAAATTTATGGTTTACTTTGAAAATTCTATTACTGAGATAGGAACGGATAATAAAGAAGTATGTTGAGGGAAGGAATTTGCGGAGCTTGTAAAGCAGTCCTGGGTGCCAGACTCGGTCAAAGGTACATCTTTTATTATATGCGTATTTTTCATATTATTTACTGTTTCCGAGATATACGCTTGGAAAATGTGAAACTTTACGAAAAAATGAATTTCACTTCGCGTTTTCTGTTAAACTTTCCTCCATATCTTCTAAAAGGTTCAACCTACGACAAAGGCTTCATAAATAATATTGCAGAACATTAAATTTCCTTTAAAATACACATATATACGCCAATTTATCTTAAACCTGTCAAAAGTTACATAAATTTTAACTTTTCTTGGTAAAACATACCAAGAGTCCTTCACATTCCCAAGCGTATATCTCGGAAACGGTAAAGAATATTAAAATGTAAGTATTATAAAAGATGTAGAGAATTTAATTAACATTAATTTAGTAAATAATCATGTTTTACATACGACGCACCGTTTTCCAGTTATGAGCGCATAACCAAAAACAGGGAACTTTCACGACCCCGCTTTCCTGTTCACAGGCCCGAAAAACCCAGGACTTTTAGTATGTTTTCTACCTTACTAGCCTGAACATGTTTCCGAAAAAAACTTTGGATTACACAAAACGCACTCTACACCCTTTTTCAGGCTTTCATTGACTGGGCTAATTGGGTGAACATCCAAATTTACGCTATGAAATAATTAACTTTACCAAAAATATAGGAATTTTACAATCATATAGAGGGTCTCAGATCATTCTATTTTATTTTTACTTATTTGTCTTATTTCTTTATTTTATTTATATTTTTGTCTAATTTTTTTTTTACTTTTCTTTTCTGTACTTTAAAAGCTTACGACATAACTTCGATTTAAAAAAATAAATAAAAATAAAAATTAAGGATTATGATAACCTTTAGCAGTTTTTTTTTCGCCCCTAAAATCCAATATACGTACATACATAACTATCTTATTAAAAGCTTTAAAATAAATTTAAAATAATTTTTTTGATTAATTGATGAAAACTCAATTCCTGAGTTCTTTCAGAAATCTTATTAATGTTTCTATAGATAGTACCATGATTAACTTAAGGTGGACTGCTAGATGTTCTGTCATAAGAGCCTGTGACAAATCTCTGGAAGCGAATCTAGATTTTTCATATGCACCTTTCTTTGATTTGAAAGCAAATAACTATACAAAAAAAAAAGGTTATAGGATGCTTTTTGGATTTTCTTTTGTCAAAAAGCTCCACTTTCAGACCTGAAAGCTTTAGGTGTACATCGCTGGAGACGACATGCTATGGACAGAGCCGAATGGAGCAATTTTTCGAAGTGACAAATGTCCAACAGTCCAACGAATGTAGAGAGCATTTTAATAGCGAGTAAACCCCCTCATCGATCAGTATAAGAACTTATTACCTGATTGTAACTTATAACATTTCTACCTTGAAAACAACAGAAAATTCACTAATTCGCTTTATTTTAGTTTTCAGTGATGAAAAGGGCGAAATCTATTAGTAGAAAGACCAAGAAAACAAAAAAGGTCGATGGATTTGGGGCCATGTTTGAACGCAGCAATAGTGATCTACCCGATTCAGCTTTTGAAGAACCATTGATTGATGTCCAAAAAGATTCTCTCAAAAAGGGTAGAAAAATAATAAAACATTTATACATAATATAATTGTATTTCGGCCACGTTTGTTCATCAAATATTTGTTTAAAAAAAAAAATCATCTATTTATCGGTAGCAATATCTATGGACTTTTCAGCAAGTTATTTATTTTAAATAAATATAATATTGCAATTATGACTCCAGGATAGAGTTAATATTTTTTTTTATAAGAAAATTGACTGTTTTTAGCTTAATATCTTATACATTGTAGTAAGATGCACTCATTGATACGAGTCAAAAGTATGTGTACACTAGACTTTAACTTTTTTCTCAATAGTTCAAGGATATCCTTCAATCAGTCTTTACATAGACGTCATTTGTTAAGGTGTAGGGCTCATTAGTGATTATTATAAACACTACAATACTAAAATAATTTTTGTAGTATTTTAGTGTTGGTTTATTAGGTTGATGCAAAAATAATGCAGGTTTTTGGCCCCACTTGGCGAGCTTTTTTGTTTTTCCATTTGCCTTGATAGTCCAGTAAAATAAGGCTCCAAAAGGCCGTTTTCAAGAAAAAACTGCGGAACTTTTATTCTTAACGAAACTTTATTTTTTTTGGGGTGCTGAATCCGAATCTGAAGTTTGCTACCACGGCAATCATCGGCTTCATATTCGAAATCGCAAAAAACCCGTTATTTTTGTTTTTTTATCTATAACACGATAAAGAAGCTTTTTTCGAAGAAGGTCTTCAAATATTAATTGTAGCTGGAACTAGTACCTACATAATGAAAAAAGAAATCCGAAATCGGACAATTTTTCGCGAAGTTACGTTATTAGGAAAAAATGGATAAATTGGCCAACTTGCCGTCAGTTGGCTAAATGTGTACGTTTTGGCAAAATATGTAAATTATGACTTGTTCAGCAGACTGGTGTGGGTATTTCACGGTGTTAATTATAAGTTACATATATAGGACCTAATAGTATATTTAACCAGCTTTTAGATGAAAATATTAAATTTTGGATCAAACAAATGGTTTTAGAGTTATAGCGAATAATGTGCAAAATAAACATGTATTTTACAAAAGTAAGTGATTTTCTGCGTGATAGCTTGTGTATTTCAAGAATTTCGATAAAAAACCTTTCAGATTGAAAAAAAAAAATTTTTGAATCGGACAAATACTTTCGGAGTTATTATGATAAACGTGCCGTAAACCATGGATTTAACAACAGTACGGGTTTTTAGGCGTCTGGGATATTATATTATATGAGATATCATAACTCCGGAAGTATTTGTCCGATTCAAAATGTTTTTTTTCAATCTGAAAGGTGGTTAAATTTACAATTAGATCCTATGTATGAAATATTTATCGAAATTCTTTAAATACACAAGCTATCACGCTGAAAATCACTTACTTTTGTAAAATACATGTGAGATACCCACACCAGTCTACTGAACATGTCATAATTTACATATTTTGCCAAAACATACACATTTAGCCAACTGACGGTAAGTTGGCCAATTTATTCATTTTTTCCCAATAACGTAACTTCGCGAAAAATGGTCCGATTTCGGAATCCTTTTTTTTATTATGTAGGTACTAGTTTCAGCTACAATTAATATTTGAAGACATTCTTCCAAAAAAGCTTCGTGATCGTGTTATAGATAAAAAAACAAAAATAACGGGGTTTTTTTGCGAATTTGAATATGAAGCCGATGATTGCTGTGGTAGCAAACTTCAGATTCGGATTTAGCATCCCAAAAAACATGTAGATCCACTGAGAATTAAAGTTTCGCAGTCTTTTCTTCGGCAAACCCTTATTTTACTGGACTATAAGATAGCGTACGATCGCTGACTGATCCACATCGAGTTCTTCCGCTATTTCTGGAGTAGTTTGGTGGGGTCAGCTTCAACTATTGCCTTTAACTGGTCGTTGTCAATAGCAGAGGGACGGCCCCCACCTTCTTTGTTTGAAAGGTCAAAATTTCCACTACGAGGTACAAATTTTTAAAAACCATCGCTGCACTGTAGATTCATTAATGGTACCTGGCTCCTAAACTTCATTAATATTCCGAGCCGTTTGCGCAGCACTTCGACCGAGTTTGAACTTGAAATTTACTTGAACAAGTAAATTTTCCGAAAATCGCTCCTAGAAGTCATTCTGTCTGGAGGCACTGAATGGACTGAATTAATTGTTGAAAAAAAAGGATTATATTGGAAATTAAGCGAGATAAATAGGCTTTAAAATGATGTGTATAACTTAACATTGTGGATTAGTTTTGTTAACATAATTGGAATTAATAATGAAACGGGAATAAAATCCTGCATTATTTTTGCATCGATCTAATATTTTGTGTAATTTTTTAATATTTTTTTTTTTTATTTGCATTACTTTTATTAATTTTATTGAAGTGCTGATGGATATACAATATTTTGCGTTTTTCCATCTCTTGCTTATACAGATATATCAGATGATCTTCCAACGCGTAAGCAGGCCACATAACTAATCGTCCCTGAGAGAAGCATGGATTTTCCGAAGTTAGCCCGCAAACTTGTAGTGATTGCTCCTTAGCCTTGTTGATGGTCATCGCAAAGGCGAGTCGTACTGGAAATTGCACTCCATTTAAATTCGAATGGCATATAAGTTGGAATCATTGGGATGCGCGCCACCTGTACATCCTCGCCCTTAAATTTACCATTCAAAATAGTAGCTTCGATCATATCATTCATTCTCTCTTTCACTGATAGTCGGGTATCGTTGCAAAGTCGTGGCGGATTGATGTTTCGGAGAAGAATGATTGGCGCGTCGATTACACTGGTCAACACAATTTTTGTTTCCTTATGTTTTTTTATTGTTACTGGTTATTTTAAAGGCCCTGACTATGAAAAAAAATACTGGGAGATTGCTAACAGCTTTATTTTGTCAAATATAAAGTTTTACTGTTTTCATTAAAAAATGTAAGGAAATTAATACATAATGTTAACAAAATTTTATTAAATTTATTATCAAATGATCTTTTATAGGATATCCTTGAATAAATGACTTTAGGTAGATCACTTTGCATAAAATATTTGTGTATTATCTTTCAAAGTCGTCGAATGTACAATAGTACTTGTTACTGCTATGGAGCAAAACTCACTTTAAACTTCTTTCCATAAAAATACACCAATCCCTATGCTTGTAGTTTATTAAACCCATCTGTTGCAAAATACCACCAACATTGTTACAAAAGACTAAATCCTTCTCTTGAGAAAAATACGGTAACAGATTTTTTTCTTGGGTACGATAAAAAGTATTGTTGGTTTCGGGATTGTTTCTTTTAAAGATATTCTGAAGATTCCTTCGGTAAGTTCAGATCCCTCACTAAGTCATTTTGTTATTAATCTGATTAAATGGTTGAGGTTCTCAAAGGCTACATTTTTAATCTGGATCAGAGTCATCACTTGATATATTTTGTTTGTGTTCATAGAGATTTGGATCATCAGACGGTTTAGATGTGCTGGGTTGTACCTCTCGAGATTTTAATTGAGATCTTTGAGCATAAGATAATTTAGAATATGACGAAAAACTTCGATTTCCAGGGTTTATTCCGTTTATTTTCACAACCCAGAAGTAGCAGTCGTCGTGATGGTTTTGAGGTTCTCGCCAAATCATGGTAGTTACGAACTTCACTGCATCTCTTTTCCAGCTGGGCCATAACCGTAGACACACAACACATTTTTGACAAACAATATGAGGAACCCATTGCTTGTCCTGATTGTACAAATCTATTTTGAAGTATTGATGATATGCAATTTTTACAAAGTCTAATATAGGTTTTCGATATTTTTCAAATATATATTCGGCACAAATATTTCAAATACAATCTGGATTAAGCACACAACACCGCGTGGACGAATGCATATCGAAAACAACAGAATATATTTTACTGTCAAACAACATTTAAAATCAAAGTAAAAATACTAAATAAGGTTGGTAAGCTATAACACAAAAACAAAAGCTGTTAGAGAAACATTGTTTACATACAGGGGGTCCCAGACATAGTGTAAAAAAAAAAAAAAAATGGGTAATACTGCAAACTAAACGGGGTAGAATGGCGCAAAAACGTGTGTCCTATCTCAATTTTTTGAGGAGTTTTTATTTTTAAAATCTTACTTTTTTTTTTCTGAAAAATTACAGTTTTCTCTACTTTGTTTTAGCGTAGAAACTAAAACGATGATATTTTCTTAATCAGCATTAAATTTTCTAAAAGATGAAATAGGTCTAGTTAATTTAAATTCACTTTTAAGGGCCTTTTAACGCGCAAAACACAAAACATTTATTAAAACTTAAATTTTTAATATTTTTTGAAAATTCCTCACTCCTCACTGGAGAACCCTAGAAGCCGTCAAATTTCTCAAAAACTGCAGAATTTAGTTAGCTTTTTATTGGGGTAACTCATGATACAATTGCACTTCACCTTTTGAGTCTAACAGACGTTTTTCTGATAAAAAACACGCTAGAGAATAAATACTTGATTGCTCCACATACCTACTAGATTGAATAAATGTATTAGTTTTTTATCTATTGTCCATATGCATGATGGATAAAGAGTTGTGAAGGTGGCAAGCCCTCCCTCCCCCCCCCCCCAAAAAAAAAAAACTTATTTATAGGGAGTTAAGGGGGGGGACCCAAATTCTTGCTGATTACCTAATGTTGCAAGTCAATGGCAATTGATGCAGTCATGAAATGAGAGGACAACTTCTTATGACCTTTGTAAACAGTGGGATTATATTTGTTTACATAGCTTAACTAAATAAATCCACTAATTCCAATCAGAACGTGATATCATTGTCTGGGCTAATGAGTAGCAGGCACATTATCAAATGTCATTTTTCTGTTGGTGTATTTAATTTCTTTGAATAATCCTAAATTGTTATTTTTTATATTTAAAAAAAAAAATAAAGAAAAAAGTACGTTTAGTAACATTAGGTAATCAGCAAGAATTTGGGTCCCCCCCCCCTAACTCCCTATAAATAAGATTTTTTTTTTTTGGGGGGGGGGAGGGATTGATAGCTATCGATAGTTTTTCGGTAGTTGCTTCCTTTTTTTCCAAAGCTATTCAATAAAAAATTTCACCTAATTTAATTAAAATCAATTACCGACTTACTATTTAAAATTTGCAGGATTATAAATTATAAGATTATATCATAAAGATGAGAGAAAAAAAAATAATTTATTTGAATTTTAAAAAAGTATTTACAATTTACATGGTTACAATAATAATGAACAAATCAGATCTTCAGAAAAGAAAAATAACGAAATAGTTAATTTCAAGAGTCAAGTGTTCTCCTTCAGCCACATATTTCCCGAAAGAAAATCTAGCATTTCTGCTTTCTTTTGGTTTAATCTTTGAGAGAACCCTTGAGCGCTAGGAATTCCGAATTTAATTTTTAAAAAACTCGACAATGGACAGAGACAGATCAGCATAATTCCGAGAGTTTCAAAACTTGAGGCTAAAAAAGATCTATCGATAGTGACCATCAGATGAAAAAGAAAAAAAAAAAACGAAAAACTGTGTGCGAAATGCTGCTTTTTACGCCACGAAAGAAATAGTAACTATCGCCCATCCACCCTACTTATATACGAGCTTCTGTCTCAAATGATCAATTTGAGTCACGCATTGATCGAAAAACGCCCAGAATGGGCTCACAGGCACGCCAAAGTCATTCTTCAGCATGATAACGCTCCGCCATTCAGCCAGGTATTTTCGTTTTGAATGGTGTAGTTACATGTTGTAGAACATCGTTATTTTTTTTCCTGCTAATATCGAACGTTCAATGAGACGCTGATGATTTTTGTAATTTTTCAAGATGTTTGGATAAACTTTGTGTATTACCTCTTCTGTTGATGTGATTTTACAAAAAATTGGTGGCAATGTGATACACTGTGTGGACTGATTGATAGCCATTTTTCCGTTTCCAATATCCAACAAATGTTTTGTTAAACTTTGAGCGGACGCGTCTTTTTGCACTTGCATACGCATATCTGTTTTTAAAGTCAATTTTTGTACATTTCGCCACAAAATTGAGGATTTCAAACAGGCATTGAGTTCATTTGGTCTCGCTTTCTTATTTTAAATCATCTAGTTTCTTGTTATTTCACAATAAACAGCATGGGAATGACTCAGCTGTTAGAAATACATAGAAGCGATTTTTATATTTTGGTCCATAACTTGTCACCTATGCATCCAATTAATATACCAATATTCCTATAATCTTCCCCTGAATATGTGGAAAAAAATGCCTCCTCATGTGGAGCATTCTCTCTTACCGTTTCAAAGACTACAAAGGAAGCACACACATACATTGATTTTTATATATATAAATTATTTTCCAGGAACTGAAACTTACCTTGCTAGTCACATACAATTTTCATATCAAGTGGTACAATCAGATTTGGTTTTTACAGTATATAAATGTGACCGAAATTTTCTATTACCACAGATGTGTGATTCTCAAACTGCGGGTCAATGTTGTCTTCAAATGATATTACTCGCTAACCACTAATCAGAACTGCACCATTTTTTTTTTTTTTATTTGTTCGAGTGAATGGCTAATCTACAGGAACCCATTGAATGATTGGGTATAGATAAAGTTAAAATATTGTTTTTAGGTAAACAAAATACAATAAAAGATGAACCCCCATCATCTAATAATAAATAAATTAAATCAAAAATTTTCAAACCTATATTTATCACTTATAAATTCCTTAAAATGAAATCTAGTTACAGTACAAGGAGAAAAATAAATAAATAAAATATTAAGCATAACAAAACTAATAAAAATAAGGGGCTTAAAAAAACAAACAAAAAAAAACATGTAATTATCGTGTCTGTCCCAAAACATGATTTTCTAGTATAAAAATGTACTTCGGCGTCGTAATATGGGGCTTGGGCCCCACAATTTGTGGTACTACCGAAAGGAAGATTTCATTGGTCTGAATGATAAAAAATTCTTATCTTTTGATGACCAGTAACAATATAAACATGGTTTAATTTTTGTCCCTATAAATATTGTAGTTACCATGACTACGATAAACAGGGAAATTATAACCAAGACAAATAAGTAATACAGGGGGGGTCACCTGTGGTGTAGTGATTAGCATAGCAACCTACTAAACCCAAGATCGCGGTGTCGCAGCCCGGCAGATGACCTTAGGATTTTTTAAAGGGAGTAAAAAATCCTTAGCTATGCCGTCCTTCGGAAGGGACGTAAAATGGGGGTCCCGAGCCTGTGTGATGTCAGGTACTCGTTAAAGATCCCTATCCTAATTATACCTGTATAGGCAAAATTTAGGACTCCCACCGTAGCATCGTCCGATTAGCCATAGCAGCATAAAGTGACGTTAAACGAAACAATCAAACAAGTAATACAGGACTACTTTTTTCTTCTTCAACGCTGCTTGCCAATGATCTAGAAGTTTCCAGAATATCCAGGCCAGTTTCAAGTGTGCATTCAAAAAATGTGAAACTTGGGAATAGCTTTTTCCTACCATGGTCTTTTGTAACTTTTTTATTTTCAGACTTGATTTTTTTTTTTTTTTTTAATTTAATCGTATCATGAAGAGCTGATTTGAGGTTAAAAAAAAAAAAAAAAAAAAAAAAATCTCAAATATATTTATTGTTTTCCAAATATTTCAATTCAAACCTCCATTTTTAATTACCATGCCATTTGATCTGTAATTACCACGATCTGTAAAACTTGGTAATTACATTTTGACCACGGTAATTACCTTTGAGGGTGTTATTGTGGTCCTTTCGTTACAGTGCATTATTTTTTAAAAAACGCAGAAACAATCAAGATTGAGCAAAGTTTCAATATGACAGATTTTTCCAACCGAAATTGACCCATAGTTTGAAAATCACTCTTATAATAATAAAAACTAAGAATAATATATTTAATATGTACATATTTAATTTCAGCAAAACCATTCATTTACCGTCTGTCCGATCCACAAATGATAAAGGATGGGATTACAGTAAACTACCTGCCGCCTATCAGAATCATAACGTTTCTTGCATACCCCTCCACCCAAAATACTTTTTGGTACATTTTTTTTTTATACTTCAATTATTTTGTTGTTTTTTTCTTATCATTTACGATTATTAACACTTCCTTATACCTCTTATATAATAATTAATATTAGTATTAATATCATAATTGAGTCGCTTCGAATCAAAACCCAATATAACCATTTTTCAAAATTACAAAAAACTAATTTTTGAAAGACGAAAAATTCATACTTTGAACCCTTCTTCAATTTTTAGTCCAGTCAAAAAACACATTGTAGAGTGCATGAAATATGCGATAATTTTTGACTTCATAGCTCCGTTAGAAGTAGTTATAAGGTAAACATACTAAAAGTCTCCGCCCCTTGGGGGTGAGCTAACGGTGGGGGGAGAGAGGAAAAGGTCCCATTTTTGGGCTTTTCGAGTATATCTCGAAAACGGTAGACTCAACAAAATTATGTTTCTGATAAAAATTAAAACCAATTAAATTTCCTATAAAATTGATTCTATACATGTTTGTCGAACTTCTAACGGTTTTCGAGATATACGTTATTGAAAATCGATAATATTCGAAAAAAAAAAAATGTTCACCTCACTTTTGGTCAACCGTTCGCTTTGAGTGCCAGAAACGTATATATGGAATTAAAGTAAATTTAAATCTCTACAACTTTGATTCTGACAATTTTTCTAAGAAACAATTGTGAAAGGTACAAGAAGCAAATGTTTGTCAAGAAGTGAGATAAAACATTTTTTTCAGAAAATTATCGATTTGCATTAACGTATACCTCGAAAAACGTTCGATGTCAGACGAATATTTATAGGAATTATTTTATAGAAAATTTAATTTTCTTTAATTTGTATCTAGAACATATTTTTCTAGAGTCAACGGTTTTCGAGATATAATTGAAAAAACAAAAAAAATAAATAAACTTCTTCCCTACCCCAATGTTAGCTTACCCCCACGGGGCGGGGACTTTTAATATTTTTACCTTCTAACTATTTCTAACGAATATTAGCGTCAAATATTATCGCATATTTCATGCACTCTACACCCCTCATTGACTGGGCTAATTGTGTTATTGGAGTAGTCTTAAACTTGTTGCATAAGCAGATAATGACTATTTTTTATAGGGTATAATGGGTTTTGTTTTGAAAGTCGGCAAGAAAATTAAGTATTCGATAACTTTTTAGCCCTCCATCGAGTTATCGTAACTCTTAACTGATGATGAATGTTAAACATACGAAAGTATATTTCAAATAAAAAAAATTCCAACCAATACCATCATGCGTATATGAATATAAAGAACTCACATAATAAAATTCACTGAGAAGAGCGAGTATGGACATAACCTAAACAATTTGTAAACAAACTATGCCATTAAGGCCGATTTGGTTTCAATTTTTGTTAGGATCAAGTGGTTTTTTGATCTGTTGCCTTTAAGCTATAGGTAAAGGTGCTTTTAAGCTTACATTTAATAAAAATATATATATTTTTCGAAAAAAAAGTGGACTTATCGAGTTTTGATTGAAAGATGAACAACTCAATTGAGGAAGTGGCTGCAACAAGGACCCATACTCCAAAAGTAACATCCCCGCTATGAGCAGTCGAAGTTTTTAATGATTCGTGCATAATTTTGTCTTGGTCTTGCATTGGTATTTTCACTTTCTGCTTTTTGGACAATTTTAACGGGATCAAATGAACAAATGGCTGGTCATCTATAATCTTAAATTCTCAAAGCGCTTTACAAAAAAAAAACAAACACTTATTGGCCCTTTTTGCATAGAGTGCCTTTTTTGCATAAAATGTTATCAAACTTGCCTAACATTGGACAAATATATATTGAAAAAAGAAAATAATATGTATAAAAGCATAAAACTACTAACAATATATTAAATGGAAGTGCCAAAAAGTTCATGCCAATGAAGTGCCAAATGATATTCTCTGCATCTTGGCTTTTTTCTGTTATTATTAGATAGCATTTTGCAATGTAATCTCCTTCAGTCAACGAATGGGGTGACGTAGGGGGGTGCATTGGCGTTATTTAACATAGCTCTAGAAAAAGGAATAAGGGATTCAAAAATCCAGATACAAGCACGGTTTTCAACAGAATGGTTTATATCCTCGAATATTCTGACGATCTAGACATTGTGGGACGGTTTCAGAATACAGTTTCGGATGCCTTCCTGGCTCTTGAGGAATCAGCCCGACGACTGGGACTTTGTGTAAATGAAACGAAAACAAAATATATGACCAGCACACTTAGTCCCCCGGCAGATTCTGTTCAATTTGGAAGATATTCTTTCAAGCAAGTGAAAGAGTTCATCTGCTTGGAGTCACTTGTAACCGAAGATAATGAAACTTTAAGAGAAATCGAGGGGCGAAAACTCACTGCCAACCGGTGTTACTTTGGTTTGGGTAGATTCTTCCGAAGTAAATTTCTGTCAAGGACTACCAAGATGCGACTGTATAAGACACTGGTAAGACCAGTGCTAACCTGCGGTTCGGAGATATGGATAGTCTCTCGATCGGACGAGCGAAGCCTACTGGCCTTCGAAAGAAGAATTCTGCGGCGTATTTATGGGCCTTAGAGAGTCGGAGAGGCATACCTCAGAAGAACTAATCAATAACCTCCTGTATAACCTCCTGGGAGAGTCGGACATAGTGAGACATATGAGACTGGGAAAACTGAGATGGGCCGGCCATGTTGGTCGTATGTCGGAGAATGCGATCCATAAAAAATTAGTGATGGAAGATATACACATGACCAGGAGCAGAGGGAGACCCCGCCTTAGATGGATGGAAGGCGTAGCGGAGGATGCTAGGAGGATCCTGGGAGTCAGGGATTGGAAGAGAGCTGCCCAACGACAAGCAGGCTGGCGGAAGTTGTTAGAGGATGCTTCCTTCAGTGAATTCTTCAAGGCTGAACATTGCACGAGAAATGTGATTTACTTTCAGGGCTTTACATCATTTTTTTTTACATTTGACGCAGAAGTCACAAATATCAGTTTTAGTTACGGAAAATGTAAAATTAGTCAGCCTGACAAATTTGGGATAAGTGTTGTATTTAACAGAGATAGATTTGCCCGTGTTCTCCTTATAATAATTAAGAAACGAGGGCCCATAAGGCCAAGTTACAAAACCCGTTCCAGTTTTATACCTAATCGACTTATCGAATCGAAAATTTTACAGGACCATCTTCAATCGATAGAGAAGAGATTAGAACGTTGTCCTCAAAAAAGGCCTTTGTTACTATAGGCCCTTATTGCAGCCATATCCTAATTAATACTAGCAATATATTTCTATATATTTTTAGGTTTGCCCAAAGGAAAGAGGTACTGGAATCTCACTACCCCAACGGAGAGCTCTGCTGGAGGCAAGAAACCAACGGGAACGCGGTTGTCTATTACGATAACGGAGAGCCTGCGATTTCATTAATAAACGGAAGGATCGGTAACTCTGAAGTATAAATATCAAAATATAATTATGTTAAAATTAAAAAATAAACAATTTATTATTGACATCAATAATAATTTTAAGGGCGGTATATCATTGTTTACACGAGGAGCTTTAAGTTCAGGGAAAGAACCATCAAGCAATTTCCCGTAGCTTTGTTCGATACGAGAGGAAACGGTGTAGTTTACGATAAAAAGACAGGAAAGAAGAGGTAATCGCTAGGCTTCAAATCATATTTTATTCTTATTATTATTTTAATATTATTCTTAGAATCGGTTTTTACAAATATACCTGCATTCTCAGAGGTATGAAAAGGTTTTTAAAAAAATGCCAAGATCTAACGATTTTTGGTGGCCGAAGGACATCCTTAACCTCTCTCCTTACCCAGTAGATTTAGTTTTCGTCCTTAAGCTTACCATTCCTTTTTTTTTTTTTTTTTTTTTAAAGATTTAACGATTTTATTGAATTTCGTCCTTAAGGATACCATTTTAAGATGGTGGAAGGACATATTTGGGCCATATATATATATTAGTTTTTGCGCTTAAAGATACTATTTTTAAATATTCCTGGATATGACGGTTTTTAAGTTATCCGAAGGATATTCCGCCATTGTTGTCCTTTTAAATTTTGTCCTTGAGGAATTATTTTGAATTATTCCAGGATCTAACAATTTTAAGATGGTGAAAGGATATTCCGCAGTTGTTAACGCATTCAAATACGCCCTATCAACATTCTAACCCATAGTTTTATTCAGTTACACCCATAGAGTATAGAATCTGATAGGGATGACGCGCTGGTGTTGGAGGCTGGGTGGGGTATGTTCCAAGCCCCCCACTCCTTGGCTCTCGACCTTCCATTTGCATATTAAGCCAAATCACCTTTGTTCCTCGTTTTATGTAGTTTTTTGCTTAGTGGGCATTTTTATTTAACTTACCATTAAATTCAACACATAAATTATGGGTTTAGGCTTTAAAAGGTGCAATAAAAGGCATGTAGTCATAGCTACTATCACATTATTTTATTATTTGAAATGAAGGTTTTTAATAAAAATACAGAAATATATAATTTGAGCTATCAATCCTGTGTGCTTTTAAAAACTTTTCATCAATGATAAAATAATTGCTAAAATTTGAAAAATTAAAATAAAATAATACAGACAAATAAAAAATAAACCTCTAAAAAAACAAAAAATATATATGTATAATTTATTACAAGTATGATATTTATTTTAAAATTCAGTATTCTGCTGACCTTTAAAAATCATTTTAATAAATTTTCCCTTTTATCACGACATACTAACTTAGCCCCGATGTTTTCCAGCCTTTAAAATCCCCTCACCGCTCTTCACTGCGGTACGCGATTTTAGCAAAAACAACCATAGAATGTTTATTTATTATTCGATGTCACTTTTAAACATAAAATAAATACATTATACTCATATATTATTTATATTATCCAAAATATTTATATAGAAAAGCAATTTATTTATGGCTTCTCAGGCATTTTATTATTTTCATTTTATTCTAAACTGTTGTTCGTTTCATTTAGAGACTATTTATAAAAATAATAAATTTAAACACTTTTATTCATTTCTTTTCTGGCTATTTTTTTCTCTGCTTTTAGAATACCATGTCGATTCTTATTTATTGTATAAAATAAAATTGTAAACGTTGTACAATTTACAAAAGCATGTAGTGTGATTTCTATTTGAATCTAGAATAAAATCTAAGGATCTCTTGCTGAAAGTAGAGAAATTTGGAGGTTTTTATTTTGAATGGCTACCGCTAGAATGCGCGCCGGATAAACAGTAACCGGTTACCAAAAAGTAACTGCTAAAAAGAGCAAGACACCTCTTCGCAACTACAGTAGAAACTCGATCATGAGTGGGGGAGGGGAGATGACGAAATAACGAAAATGACGAATTACAGAATTTTGCTGGTAAAGTAACAAAAAAGCATTTTAAACTATATAATTGTAATTTGTTTGCATTTTATTGAATGTAAAAACGACCAGCACTCATCACTTCTCCTTGAATAGACAGCTGCCGAATACTATTTCGCTGCTTAAATTTTCCAAGCCACCCAATGTTGGCTTTGAATTGGGGATCTGCTTTTAATTTAAATGTACACTAAATTCTAACGGAAATTTAAAAACTTAAAATTTAGACAAGACGAACGGCGGAGAACCGAACTAGCCAATGCCTGGATATAAACTGGCCGCCAGAAAGATGAAACCTGAGAAAGAAGTTTTTTCTCAGGTGAGGTTTTAATTTGTAGAGTCTTAACTGATACGATCTATCGATACGATTGAAGGATCGACTCCGGGCTTGTTCTGTTTGTTTTTTTCTATCAAATGATTTACAAAATGTATGTAAATATAGGCGTATTTTTTTGTGACTACGCAAATGAGGCGGTTTAAAGATTAAATAAGTAGCCAGGGTAATAAGTAGCAATTAAAAAATAGCTCAACACATCATATACTGGTATCGGTATGTTGATGACATAATTTGCCTATGGTCTGGGACGACCAGACAAATCAATAGTTTCTTAAACGAAATCCACCCTTCAATTAAATTCACACTGGAGTTAGAGAACAATAAAACTTTAAATTTTTTAGACATAGAAATCTCCATAAACAATAAACAACACGAATTTAAAAAAAATTAGGTTTTAAACCCTGTATTTAAAATAGATAAGCCATTGTCATCATACTTCCTTTCACCGAAGGACTAAATAGACCCTTTCCAAAAAAGCGGCGTATACCAATTAAAATGTAATGACTGTGAAGCAAAATACACGGGAAAAACCGGACGATCAGTAAATCAAAGAGTAAATGAACATATAAGAGCATACACTAATAAGACCCAAAATTCCAATTTCGCTATCCATCTAAATGAAAATAACCACAAATTTAATAAAGACTCGGGAGTAAAAATATTACATCAAGTAGAAAATAGCCTAAAATTAAATACTTTTGAATCACTAGAAATAATAAAATCGTTTAAAACCGATCCAGATTTTTGTTTAAATGATCAGATTAACATATCCAATAGCCCCATTTTAAATTTGTTTCCCATAGGAACGGAAAAACCCAATGAGTCATAAGGGAAACCCCGTTGTAAATCTAAAACTTTACCTACCTGCGCCCCCCTTTTACTTCTCACAAATTCAGTGTTTTAGTTAAATCAAGGTGAAAACCCTGATTTCTTGTCTTATCTTTTTAAAAAACTTTAGTATATTTAATCTATGTAACATAGAACGTAAATTATTTTCTGAAGATGAATGTAGCATTCGAAACTAGTTTTCAAATAAAAAATAATAGAAGTGGCATTTAATTCCATCCTAATTAAAAAATAATAAATGCATAAAACCCTGACGAATTACAGAAAAAAAATCATGACGAAATATTACACTGTATATACAAAAAAAATCATTATTCCTCTTGAGCATCCTCTATGTATATAATGATTTTAGACTACGTAAAGACATATTTGCGTTTCTCTATAAATAACAAAAGTTTTATTGACAATATTTCCAACTCTTAAACATTTACACTATCTGTTGTAACAAGGGATTCGCTCACTTGTAAAAACAAAAGAAACAACATTTGAAGCATTTATTTCAGGTTTCTTTATATGTGAATTGTTAATAGTAAAGGTTAATTGCTCACAATGATAACAGGCCACTACCATGACTATTTAAACATCACAGCTGACTTCTAGTAGGCATTCTGGGTAATGGTGGTCTTAATGCATTGTGGGTAACTTAAGAAAAGCACTCCTATATGAATGACGTTGTTTTCTTGGCATATTTACTATATTTAACTTGTTTATCAATTAATTCGATTGATTTAAATCAATATAAGTTGTATAAGGGATTAAGTTGTATTAATATAAATATAAAAAGTGTAGCACTGTAAATCATTGGATCGATAATCAAATATCCATTATCTTATTACACAACCGGGGTATTATTTTTCCTCTTCCGCATTTCAAAACATTTCAGAGAAAATCGTTGAAGACTGAAATTATGGTACAATGGAGTGTCGATTATTTGAACGTCAATTATAGGAACGTTCCATTAACTGAACCTTTTCTTTTTGAAATGTAATTTTATATAAATTGATCATCCAATTACTTATTTGTATTGTAAAAATTATTTTTATTTAAAAAATTAAATCAAATGAAAAAAAAAAAAAAAAATTATTTTTTCTATGAATGTCTCTAAGGGTAGCTGTATTTATTTTTCAAAAACTGTAAAAAATGAACTTTTATACATACCTGCAATTTTGTTTACTGAGAACTGGATACTTATTATTTATTATCATTTGTTTCTAACAATATCTTCATATTCATTTGGTTGGTGATAGATCTCACCATAAATTTTAAATCACAGGACTGAAACGACAAGAAGCTGCTCGTCGTTACAGACTACTTCAACATTTACTAGACAAACGTTCAAAGCTCCCAATTAATTATAAAAGACTAATATACATGACTGTGATTAGACCTATCTGGATGTACGGAGTTGAGCTTTGGGGCTCCACTAAACCATCCAATTCATCTCGTATCCAATCCTTACAATCCGAAATCCTTCGAAAAATCCTCAATGCACCTTACTTTGTCACCAATAAACTTATCCATGAAGATCAGACCAAACCAAATATCAATCCTTTCATAGTAAGCTCCATAACCACTCAAATCCCCTAATTACTCAACTTGATTCCCACACCATTCCTAATAATCCTCCGAGGCGTCTGAAAAGAAGATCGCCCAGAGACCTTCTAGTGTAGAATTTTTATTAAAGTGCTACTGATGAGTAGTTCTTTTCAAGTTTTGTCACGTTATTGTAATAGTTAACAGCACATTTACTTGATGTATAAATTTTGTACAGTTGTAAATTTCAATAAATTGTTATTAAAAAAAAAAAGTTTTAAATCGTTCTTTGTGAGGTATACATCTGTGTGATCACTTTTTATTTTAAAAATTACATGTCATCATCCAAGACAACAAAAAGGAAACGTTTTTTTTTTAAAGACAAAATAGAAATCATTACATGGCTAAAAAAAATTGAATCGTGTCAGACATCAGCTATCGATTTCAAGGTTAGTAAATCAACAATTACTGGAATCAAAAATAATTCTAAATCTTTACAGTGAGACAGGAAGTTTGACAACATGGTTGTTAGTTCGGATAATCGACGCTCTACTGTATTTTAGAAAATAATTAAGATGAAAATAATTTTCTGTTAATAATGTTGGTCAAAAATGTTTCAAAGGTTAATCTATGATCAAGCAGAGGGGATCTTGTTAGACAGCCCTTCGAAATACCCTCTTCCTTGGAAATGGGAAACCTACAACATGGTAACATGCCGAAGAGCGGAACTCAAGTACGTATCCCCGACCTATATGAATGATTTGGATCACGAAAATAAGTATCCGCCAAATATCAAGCAAATCGAACAACGGAAGAAGATTAAACGATTAACCTCGATCAGGGAAACTAATCGGAAACCGAAAAATAGGAGAAGGTCAAGGAGATCTGAATTTTATCGGCGTTATGGAAAGGCGGGGAAGAAAATTAGCTCCAACCTTAGCCTCATTCCCAAATTAGAAGAGCCGAGTACTGAAAGTATGAGAAAGAAGAGGCAATACAATGCCATCATCAGGAATCTCGACCTCCCGAAGGTCATTCGGTTTATTGGTAAAGGTTTTATTATCAAACCAATATTGACGCCGTGCTCAGACATGGAGCCGATAATAATCAACGTATCCGAACTCTACCAACCGCACAATCACCATTTTGACTCTTCGAGGAGGACCTCTCAGGACAAGATGTCGACCCCCGATTCCCGAAAAAAAGGTAAAAAAGAATGAAAATAACCTTAGTACAATAGATTCCCATTAGGACCCCGGATCATCGGGAGAGAAATGCTAGATTAATTTAACGCTAACACATTGCTGCCCAACTTCATTGGCTTACTACATTTACAGCATTCTAATAAATCCACTTAAAAATAATAACATTAATACATAAAAATAATCCATAATATTTATATCAGGAGTGTAATTGTAAGATAATTAAGCATAAATCAAATAAATTTAAATATATTTTATTTATATTTTTATTTTTTTTTAATATTCTTTCTATAAAACTAAAACGACAAGAAACTGCACGTCGTTATAAACTACTCCAACATTTTCTAGAAAAACGTTTGAAGCTTCAATTACAAAAGACTCATTTACTTGGCAGTAATTAGACCTATATATACATTTGTAGTTGAGTTTTGTGGCTCCACTAAACCTTCCACTCGTATCCAGTCCGAAATCCTCAATGCTTCTTATTATGTCAAAAATAAACTTAACCCTAAATATCTTAAATTTCCATAAGTTGCTGATTTATTCCAAACCAGACACCTCAACTCCATACCCACTCAAATCCACTAGTCTTCCAACTTGTCTCACACTCATTCCCGATAATCCTCGGGACCCGGTCTTTACGCTCAGTGCCGCCAAGAGCCAAACCGGGCCCCGGGGCAAATGCATTGTCCGTGCACTTTAAATTAACCCCGCTTTTATACTTTTATAGCAATATCCGAGACCTGGCCAATATCCGAGACCTGGCTAAAACCGTTTATCCCTTCTTCCTATGTCTCCATCCCTAACTACACATTCCTACGCCATGACATCTGAACGAAGGGGCGGGGGTGTAGGCACTTATCCACAATAGTCTCAAAGCTTAAATCCCATCTTCAGATGCCCCACATGTTGAATACCTGTTTCCTGGTCACCTCCCCTTTACTATTTGCTGTGGTCTACCGACCTCCCCTCCCTTTGATGACGCTTTCGAAAACCTCTCTAGTCCAATTAACATCAGCTACTCCAACGTCATAATCTCTGGTGATTTTAACACCAATATGATATCCGAATCCTATGATAAATCTTTCCTCATCAATTTGTTCCATTCCATAATCTTTATCTGGTTCCTTTTCTTCCTACCCATCACACACAATTCTCAGATACCTGGCTTGACCTTTTTATCACTGACTCCCCCGATAAGAACTCGATTGCCATCAGATTACACCACCTTCAAAATTTTATGTAACCAAACCCAATCCGCTATCCGATACTCTAAATCCAAATACACGCATAATGCCCTTTCTACCGCTCCCGATTCTAAATCCAAGTGGAAATCCTTAGAAAACTAACCTTTCCTGACCCCAACTGCAACTCCTTTCCTTTCGCCCGATGAACTAAATCAGTATTTCATTTCATTAGCTCCAAACCCTCCGTTCGAAGCGGAAATAACGTACCCTAGCTTTTATCCAACCAATTTCTTCTTTTCCCATGTTTCCTATGACATACTCGGTCATTAAAAAACCCCGCACTTGGACCCGATAATATTCCTTTTAAACTCATCAAATCGTGCCTTCCTGCACTTATTCCTATCCTTCACCATATTTACAACCTTTCCCTTCAAAACTCGATATTTCCTTCCTCTTGGAAAGCAGCACTAGTCCGCCCCTTGAACAAAATTCCCAATCCGCCTCCCTAGAGACTTCCGTCCGATTTCCCTCCTCTCCAACCTATCCAAAACCACTGGAACGGATCGTTCAGTCCCAACTTTCAGATTTCCTAGAAAGCGCTCCCTCCTTAGCCCATATCAATCCGGTTTCCGTCCCGGATACTCCACCCAATCCGCCCTCCTGAAAATATCTCAAGATATACACTCCGCAATCGATAGCCAAAAGATTACCATCCTTATCCTTTTGGATTTTTCAAAAGCTTTCGATAATGTTGACCACAACATCCTTCTATCCAAACTCCGAAACCTCTCCTTGTCCAAATCTGCCTTACTTTGGTTTAAATCCTTCCTTTCCGACCGATCACAGTATGTAGTCATTCCAAATAACCCCCGTCCAAGACCCTGCCTCTATCCTGTGGTGTTCCTCAGGGCTCTTCACTTTCCCCCACACTCTTTTCTGTTTACATTAATGACCTTCCCCTTTCCATCCATCACTGCCGATATCACCTTTACGCAGACGATCTCCAAATCTATTTATCCTTTCCCAATTCTGACCTACTGCAAGCTACTAGGAAAATTCAGGAAGACTTGGATCGAATCTATAAACTGGGCAGTGACGAACAAGTTGAATTTAAATACTGAAAAGACCAAAGCGCTTGTAATAGGTTCGAGTTACCTCCTGAAAACCATGCCTCCTATTCCCACCATTTTCCTGAGCAGTGATCCTATCAAATTCTACCCCTCAGTCAAAAAATCTCGGAGTCATCTTCGATCAAAACCTATCCTGGAAAAACCATGTAACCGAAATTTCCCGTCGCACCATCCCAATCCTAAAACGTCTCAATTACGTTCGCCATCTCCTTCCTTTCGAAACCCGCAAATTACTTGTTACTTCCCTTATCTTCCCCCACTTCGACTATTGCTGTGCTGTGTATGGGGGCGTTTCTGGTGATCTCGAGGCCAGACTCAAAAGACTGTTTAACTGCTGTATTCGTTTTATTTTCGGGATCCCCAGGAATGCCCATGTTTCACAATTTTACGCGGAGTTAAAGTGGCTCTTTCCCTCCTACCGTCGCCAGTATTTTTTGGCTTCCTTTCTCTACCAAACAGTGAAATCCCAACGCCCTCTTTACATTGCTCAACTCCTTCAGCTCAAATCCTCTGTTCTTACCCGCCAAACCCGTTCCCGCCCATCAGATTTTTGTACACTCCTGCTCATTGCTCCACTGCCTTCAACAGATCATTCCTAATCCGATCCTCATCCCTATGGAACTCCATCCCTTACACCATTCGCCACTCAAACACCCTTTCCACTTTCAAATATCATTTATTTAACCACCTACTGTCCATCCAGATCCATGAAAACTGTCATTAGCCACTTAAAAGTCTTATAAAATATAAAAGTTTATGTACAAGAAATGTTTATTGTTTCTACACAAATGATTCACACAATGAATCAAATATTTTCTGTTTTTGTTTTTGTCTATATTCCTAAGTTTAATCATTATTTGTTATCATTATTAATTACTATTTTTTATATATTAATAATAATATTTCATAACCATCTTCAGGCTCTGTAGGCCCCATGATTGTACATTATTTTTTATTCTAAGGGACTTAAGGTCCCAGAATAAATAAAGAACTTTTTTATTTTATTATACTGCCAACACTTGTCACCTTAGTCCTCCCTGTCAGCGGCCCAGCCTACGCTAAGGTGACCACTCACAAAGGCCATATATTTTTTTCTAACAAGTTTTTTTTATACTACCGATTACGGAATAGTTAACTATTTTTAATACTTTATTGTAATACGGAATATGAACTTTTTTTTTAATATTCATTTATTGAAATTTACAACTGTACTTATATACATCTAGTAAATGAGTAGATTATGATTACAATAACATGCGAAACTTGAAAAGAACTACTCATCAGTAGCCCTAAAGAAAAAAAATTTACACTAGTAGGTCTCTAGGCCATCTTATTTTCAGATGCCTCGGAGGGTTATCGGGAATAGAATGGGAAGCAAGTTGAAGGACTAGTGGATTTGTGTGGTTATGGAGTTTACTATGAAAGGATAGGTATCTGGTTTGGGCTAAAGCAGCAACATATGGGACATTAAGATCTTTATGGATAAGTTTATTTGTAACAAAGTAAGGAGCATTAAGGATTTTTCGAAGGATTTTGGATTGTAAGGATTGGATACGGGAAGAATTTGAAGGTTTAGTTGAGCCCCAAACCTCAACTCCATATGTCCAAATAAGTCTGATAACTGTCATGTAAATGAGTCTTTTGTAATAAATCGGAAGGTTTGAACGTTTGTCTAGTAAATGTTGAAGAAGTCGAAAACGACGTCGTTTCCTGTCGTTTTAATCTTGTTTGTGGATTCCAAGTTAAGCGTTTGTCAAGTAGGAGCCCTAGATAGCGGATCTGTTGAACAGAAATCAGTGGAATATTATTAAAGGATATTGGAGGACAGGAAGTCGTATGTTGGCGACGAAGGATAAAGGTTATTTGATAAGATTTGTTTGGATTTATTTTGAATCTCCAAGATTTACACCATTGAATATGAACTTCTTTTTTTTTATATTCATTTATTCATTTTTTTTTTAATTTATTTTTTTTTTGTAATTTCATCATTTTTACGGGTGATTAGCTTCTTTGTTTAACTCAACAGATAACATATAGTGGCCCCTGGTTTTTTCAGGTTCTGCCTTTCATGTATCTCTATCCATCGCATACAACCCATTCATTTTCATCTGCCGTATGTTATGGAACACACTGTCTTTTCAGCGGCCCTTGGGTCTCCCTCTACTTCCCTTTCCTTCTGTTGTGCCTTCATAGATTTTCCTTGGCATCCTATAGTCCTCCATTCTCCTTAAAGAAACCATTTCAATCTCAGGATTCTGATGTTGGCCGAGATATTAAGGTCCTTATTTTTCCTTCTGTGCTATATTCCATACTAGCGTACAGGTCCCAGAATATTTCTAAGTAATCTTCTCTCAAAACGGTCAAATAGATTGCTTGTCTTTTTTTTCATGGTTCGGATTTCGCTGGCATAGGTTACCACAGGTTTAATCAGTGTTTTATACATCCTGAGCTTTGTGGTATTACTGGTCAGCCTACTCCGCACCCATCACAATATTTTTCTTTACTGCTGTAATGAACTTACATGCTTTTGAGTAATTCAACCGTAAAGGCCAGTTAGATGGAGGTCTCGATTCTCGATTAACTATAGAAGCATAACAACAAGAGGGGGGGAAGACTATGAAGTTTTCCAAAAAAAAAAAAAATAAACTTCACACCCTTCTTGAAAAACATCAACAGATCGAAATATCGATTAAAAAAGGTTAGTATCTCATTCATTTGTGTGTTTTTTTTGCTCTTTTTATGCCTCCTTTCTGTATCATATGTATGTGTGTATATATATCACAGGGGGGTCAAATCGACCAATTCTACATTAGATATGGAACTTGAACTCTCCAATTTCTATGATTTTTGATATAGAAGCAGTACTTACCAAGACTAGTAAAAATGTAAAATATTACATTTTTGTTAGTGAGTTATAAGCTTTTAAAAATTCAAAGAGCTACTGTTTTCGGCCCTCACTCTGTATATTCAAAATTATGCCATTAAAAAAATATTGCTCCTAGAGAGCTTAAAATGTGCGACATTCTTTTCCATCTGAAATTCCCTTTAATTTGATATATATCACTTGATATATTTTCGGATTATTTTGACGTCCAAAAACGGTTTTTGTAATTACCAAAATACGTACCCTTCAATTTTTTCGAAAAAACAAAATATATGTGATTTATAATATTACTGACTACTTCTTCTTCTTCTTTGTCTTCCTCATAGTGCCATTTCTAGCGTCGAGGAGCCTCTATCCAGCGTAGCCACTCCTCCCGGTCTCCGCTTAACCGCGCTTCATTTGGTTGAAGGATTTGCCTCTTCTAACTCCAATCCTCTGTATAAATTCTTGATACGAAACTCTGGGACGCCCTCGTGGTCTCTTCTCAGTGGGTCGAGCCTCTAATACCTTTATAGGGTCCATGTCCTCGTTCATGCGGCAGACATGTCCAAACCACTTCAGTTGCCTGTTTTCCAAAGTGGTTTTGAGTTCGGATACTTCCAGCTGCTCTCTTATAGTTTCGTTTCTAATGCGATCCCTCCTAGTTTTCCCCACCGATCTACGTAGGAACCTCATTTCCGCTGCTGTTATGCGACTGTAATGTTTGTCCAACATGGTCCAGCTTTCTCCGCCGTAGGTGAGAATAGGCAGGTATACTGACTTATAGATATGCATCTTTGTCTTTTTATCCACTTCACGGCAGCTGAGGATAGTGCTAGTGATCTGGTAGTATGCTTGATTCGCCTTCGATATTCTGTTTGAAATCTCCGCATCAATCTTACCAGAGTCAGTAATTACGGTACCTAAGTAGACGTAATCCTTCACCACTTGAAGAACCTCTCCGCTGCAAACCAATTGGACGTCTTCCTGTTCCTCTCTCGCCATAACCAGCACTTTACTCTTGGAGGCATTTATTCGCATACCTTTCCTCAGCAGCTCTTCTTCCCATTCTACCAGTGCTTGCTGTAGTTTCTCCTTAGAATCGGAGATGAGGACAATGTCATCAGCATATAAAAAGCTTTGTACGAGGACTGTTCTCATATTCCAGTATCCAATTTTAGTCCAGGCAGTCCGACGCTTACAGATTTTATGGATCTCGTCCATAAAGTTTATAAACAGGAGGGGGCTTAAACTATCTCCCTGTCTAACTCCTCTTGCAATTGGGAAAGGTTCTGATTCTGTGCCATTTATCCTTATCACTCCAGTGGCTCCCTCATAGGTTGACTTCACTGCCGCAATCATATCTCCTGGCACACCCTTTGCAACCAAAGCATTCCAAATTTCTTTTCTTGGAACCGAGTCAAATGCTGCCCTAAGATCGAGAAATGCAATGTACAGGTTTTTGTCTCTGTCCCGGGCCTTTTCAGCGATGATCCTGAGAACAAAGACATGATCCTGGGTCTGCCGGCCAGGACGGAAACCAGCTTGCTCACCTTCTAGCTGCCCTTCCACAATCCGCCGGAGCCTCTTTTCTAAGATGGAGGTGTATAATTTATAGACCACAGAAAGCAGACTGATGGGTCTATAATTATTACAATCCGTGGTATTGCCTTTTTTATAGATTGGAAGGATTATGCTATATTCCCAGTCCTTGGGAATTTTTTTTCGATCATATACTTCCTGAAATAGCTTTTGAAGGGCTTTAAGGAGTTCTTGTCCACCGTATTTCAAACATTCTGGGGGGATACCATCCCTTCCCGGTGCCTTTCCTGTTTTTAGAGTTTGGATAGCGTCTTCTATCTCTTCTTCTTCTATTATCTCTAGGCTTTCCAGAGTAGAGGGCTCACGTTCTTGGCAGTGACGAATTTCTGGATTCTCGGAGAATAGTTCCTGAAAATGTTGTTTCCATCTGGTCAAGATCTTTTTCTTGTCGGTAAGCAGGGATCCATCGATATCTTTTACGTTTCTGACAGGCTTGTTTTTGTTTTTGTTTCCTCTTAAACATTTAATTTTTCGCCAAAACGTTCTTATGGATTCACGATGGTCTTTACTCAGTTTTTTACCGAATTCCTCCCAGGAGCGCTTCTTGGCCTGGCTGACGGCTACCTTGCATTCATTCCTGGCTCTCCGGTAGTTTTGCAGTTTTTCCTCGTTTCTATCTTGGAGGTATGCTTTCCAGGCAAGCTTCTTCCGAGTAACTATCCGTTGAAGGTCTTCGGTCCACCAGTCGGTCCGCCTCCCCTTACCAGATGTTTTCCTGACCCCACATACTGCTTTTGCAACCTCTAGAATGCAAGACTTTAGTGTCCTCCAGATATTTTCTACGTCTCCATCGAAAGGTATGGTTCTTAATTTATCTTCTAGGTTCTCCGTGTAGCGGAACCTCTTTTCTGGATCATCCAAGGCCCTAACATTCAGGGTCTTAAATACCTTCGGTTTTCTTTTGTAGTCTATGACTATCTTTGTATCGGCCACTAGCAGAAGGTGGTCACTGCCTATCTCTGCTCCTCTCACAATCTTGACATCAGCGAAATATTGTCTAATGTGCCGGTCATATATAAAATAATCAATTATACTGTTTCGCTCCAAGGAAGAAAAAGTAATTTTATGTATTCTCCTGTGCGGATAGAATGAATTCCCTATGAGGAGGTCATTATCGACACAAAAGTTTATTAGCCGCTGCCCATTGTTATTTTTCGCATTTTCTGACATTTACTGACTACATGTGGGCAAAATTATAGCTTGGGACGGAAATGGGTTCTTGATAAAAAAATATTTTGCCTTTTTTTATGGACAGTTAGTCTACTCAATAAACTATAATGAGGTGAAAATTTATTTTTAGAAAATGCCTACATTTGCCAAGCATATATCTCGAAAACGGTACAGAATATTAAGAATGTGTATAGAATAAAGGTTGTAGAGAATTTAGTTAACTTTAATTTAGTTAATATTTATGTTTTTCATACGTCGCACCGTTTTCGAGATATGAGCGCAAAACCAAAAAAAGGGAACTTCCGCGCCCCCCCCTTCCTGTTCCCAGTCCCGAAAACTCGAGGACTTTTAGTATGTTTACTTTCTAAGTAGGCTAAACATGTTTCCGAAGAAAAACCTTGGATTACAGAAAACGCACTCTATAATCCTTTATTGACTGGACTAACTGTCTTGGGTTCTAAAAAAAAGCCTAATTTTTTTTTTTTTATCAAGAACCCATTTCCGTCCTATTCTAAAATGTTGCCCACATGTAGCCAGTAGATAGTATAAATCACATATATTTTTTTTCGAAAAAAAAATTCATATGAATTTAAAATATATCAAGTGATATATCAAATTAAACGGTATTTCAAATGGAAAAGAATGCCGCAAATTTGAGCTCTCTAGGAGATATATTTTAAATTCATATGAATTTTTTTTTCGAAAAAAAAATATATGTGATTTATACTATCTACTGGCTACATGTGGACAACATTTTAGAATAGGACGGAAATGGGTTCTTGATAAAAAAAAAAAAAAGCCTAATTTTTTTTTTTTTATCAAGAACCCATTTCCGTCCTATTCTAAAATGTTGCCCACATGTAGCCAGTAGATAGTATAAATCACATATATTTTTTTTCGAAAAAAAAATTCATATGAATTTAAAATATATCAAGTGATATATCAAATTAAACGGTATTTCAAATGGAAAAGAATGCCGCAAATTTGAGCTCTCTAGGAGCAATAGTTTTTTATTTTTATTTTGGCGACGATTCGAAACTATATTGTTCTCATAATCATGCCATTGTTACTGGTGGATATACTATTGGTATCTACTATGTGTATATATATGTTTAGATCAAAAACATCCCTCAGATATTTCATGTACCAACATAATTTAACAATACCAATTATTTTTTTTTTTTTGCTATATCATGATATTTTGTATTATATATATTATTTGAAATATTACAATATATGATTTATTAACAATATGTATATCATTTACAGGTAAGTCAAAGCTGGCACGTTACCGTTCAGATGACAATATAATCAAAGAGCCCTTATCGAGGTGCAAGCTTCGGAAGAGCAAGTGCCTCCTCAAGCCAATTGTACTCGCCCTCACTGATAAGGTATCCTTGACGATAAGGGATCAGAAGCATATACACATTGATTTCATTAGTCCTCCTGTCCACTACAGGTAAGGTAATAATTCACAATATAGTTAATTATTGATTATAGTCAAGTGACATAGCTTGGGAAGCTTAGTAAATTTTATGAAGTGATGTTGGTAGCACTTGTGGAAGGCCGCATCCACCCGGGGAGGGGGAGAGGGGGGGTGCGTGAATCCAAACCAAATCATTTTTGGTTGGTGCAAAAGTAATGCAGGTTTTAGAACAGACTGACCTTCTGTTACTTAATTCTGGTGAACCAACTTTTTTAATCTCGACCTACAGAACATTCTCGGCAATTGACCTATCCCTTTGCACTCCTTCATTATACGATCATATAGACTGGGCAGTATTACCAGAACCATATGGCAGTGACTATTTCCCAATCCGCCTGAAATTTAAAAATACCAATGATCACTGCTACAGAGTTCCAAAATGGGTCATAGAAAAAGCAGACTGGTCACTATTCAGTTCTTTAGCTAATCCGCCTCAAAACAACCCCAACTAACTATCGACGATGGATGCCTAGCTATAACTCAGGCTATAATCATTGCCGCAGAAGTTTATATCCCTAAAACGAGAATATATTTTAAAAGACCACCTCTTCTCTGGTTTAATAGTGACTGCAAAAATGCAATTAAACATCGAAGAAAAGCACTCAAAAAATTTAAAAAGAATATGAATCTGGCAAATCACATAGAATATAAAAAAGAAAGGGCTATATGCAGAAAAATAATAAATCATGGTAAAAGAAAGTCGTGGAAATCATTCATCGAGTCCATAAATAGTTCTACTCCTAGCAAGATCGTATGGGAAAAATCAGAAAGATAAAAGGAACTGCCTCTCCATATAAATATACTCTAATCTACGATGGAAAACTATGCGACGATCCAGTTAAGGTAGGAAGAACATTTGCCCAATATTACTCTGAACTATATAGGGTGAGTATCTCTTAGTGTATAAAAAAAAATTGAGTGAAACTACATCAAACATGTAGCAAAATGCCGCAGATCTTACCTTTCAATTCTATGGTGTTCTCATTTGGCATACAAATCAGTTACATGTGTATTTGAATGTGTACAATTTGAAGTTTTAATCGAGTCTCTTGCTGCCAAACAAAAAAAAATCCGTACTGTTGTAAAATCCACGTTTTTTTTTTTCTTTCAAATTTGTCACTATAACTCCGAAACTATTAGTTCAATTCAAAATTTTTTTTTTTTTTATCTAAAAAGTGGTCAAATTTACTATTGGAATTTATATATAAAGTTTCGATCGGGTCCCTGAAATACACATGCCAGAACGCTAAAGATCCCGTACTTTTATGAAATCCACGATTTTTGCTCATTAGTCACTATAACTCCGAAACTATATGTCCGACTCAAAATTTCTTTTCTTTATCTAAAAAGTGGTCAAATTTGCTATTGGACTGTATATATGAAGTTTTATTAGGGTTTCTTGAAATATACATGCCAGAACGTTAAAGGTCCCGTACTTTTTTGAAATCCACGTTTTTTTGGCACATTTTTCGCTATAACTCCGAAACTATTTGTTCGATTCAAAATTTCATTTTTTCATCTCAAAGCTGGTTAAATTTAATACTAGATCGTGTATATGTATTTTTTTTTTAATGCCGTAAAACACCCACGCCAGACCACTGAACATGTCATAATTGTCAGATTTCACCAAAATATACATATTTAGCATGCTAGCGTGATTGTTTCACGGGGTTTAACATAAATTACATATATATTATATAAAAGAATGTTTAACCAGCTTTGAGATGAAAAAATGAAATTTTGAATCGAACAAATAGTTTCGGAGTTATAGCGAAAAATGTGCCAAAAAAAAACGTGGATTTCAAAAAAGTACGGGACCTTTAACGTTCTGGCATGTATATTTCAAGAAACCCTAATAAAACTTCATATATACAGTCCAATAGCAAATTTGACCACCTTTTAGATAAAGAAAAGAAATTTTGAGTCGGACATATAGTTTCGGAGTTATAGTGACTAATGAGCAAAAATCGTGGATTTTACAACAATACGGGCTTTTTACCGTGCTTTTAAGGGACATTATTAGAACTTCATATTTAATAGTCTAATAGTAAATTTAACCATCTTTTAGATGAAAAAAAGTTAGTTTTAATCGCACAAATAGATTCGGAGTTATTGACAAAAAAGTACGACAAACATATTTTTGCGGAGAAGTGGGACGGGCACCAGTTGACCAAAATCCTTGTGGATACCTTGTCTGACAAAAAAAACTTAAGGACATAAATTGTAGGTCATTTTCTCCTCTTTATTTTATAATAGAGGAGTATTTTGCTTAAAATGATTACTTTGCAAGATACAATCAAAATAATGAAAAAAACTAAAGCTTTTTTACTTTTTTCTAATTTTTCTCATATTTGCCGATGGAAATTTTGTTGGAAATCTTCAGATTCGTGTTCAGCACCCCCAAAAATATAATGTAGGGCATAAAAAACAATTACCCATAAACTTTCTAGTTTAAAATACCTTTTGCCGATGGAAATTTTGTTGGAAATCGTCAGATTCGTGTTCAGCACCCCCAAAAATATAATGTAGGGCATAAAAAACAATTACCCATAAACTTTCTAGTTTAAAATACCTTTTTACTCGACTACTATGAAATTCAACTTTTCAAAACAAGATTTTTATAAAATTTATTTGTACAAGTTTACACTTGGTTTATGGTGCACAAACCCTAATGTTGTTAGGGATGGAGTCACATCAGTGAATTTACAGTGCTGTGATGTGTTCCAAAAATTTCGTCTTGGAGATTTCGATCTGTTGTTGATCATGGCCATCTGAGGGTTTTGGTAGAATAGAATCCTTTTGAAACATCTTAGGGCCATTTTGACACAAATTAGTGTGACTACTCAACATTATGAACCACACAAAACTATAATAATTTTTTTGGTACTTAAATGTTTTACGGTCCGTTGACACCAGCGCTCAGGTGTCACTTACCTCAACTACTTCGACCATGTCAGGTTATAATGCCACCAATGAGAAATAGGCATTGCCTTTTACTATCGTACAATATATCTTTAGGAAATGAAATAAACAAGATTCATGTGAAGAAAAATCTACTTCGACACAAATTCAAGATTTATTTCAAACAATATTCATTAAAAAGTACAATATCTTCTAATTTAAATAAAAAATAACTTCCAAGTCATATTGAAAAAGATAGACTAACACACACAATAAGAATAATAAACACAATTCAAAACACTTAGGGAAGGTTACGATAACAGTAAGGGAATAGTTGAGGTAAGTGACACCTGAGCGCTGGTGTCAACGGACCGTAAAACCTACAAGTACCATTTTTTTTTCTAATATAAAAACCTGCATTATTTTTGCACTGACACAATAAAAATTTGATCAAAATAGAAAGGTCTACTGTATGATATAATGGTGGATAAGATGGTAAAGGATGCAGCCAGGTTGAGTTTGAATTTAAATTACTCGTCCAAGTTTTTAAAAAGAACTGTATATAAAGATTACTGACTGAACCTGCCTTGTAGGTCTTTTTTAGAGAGATTGTTGTCTGGTTGAAGGCGCGGCCAACAAGCAATCTCAACATTGTTGGCTGTGTCTTCAACGCACAACAATCGAAGAAGACCTGCAAGGCTGAGCGAAACGTCACACTCGGTATGTAAAGTTTTTTTTTTTTTTTAACTTGGATTTATTATTTATTTACCTGATTGTATCCCTGACCATTTTACTTTTCAACAATATAATTAATTTTTCAGTTTTAACATTGGTGTCGTTGTCTGCATTGAAAAGTTAGATTCAATATATGATATCAGAAGTCCTGATGTTAATAAAGACTACATTCCATCAAGTTTAGAAGCATTAAAAATGAAATGCCCAATACTATATGAAGTAAACAAGACTATTACAAAACGCAGAGATAGAGTATTGAAGAAAACAAGAACGGACTGTATTAAAAAGCTGAAAATGTGGGGCCAGGACAAATATCTCGGCAAAGTACCGCTCTGTAAATTAATGAATAATAAGTGTAGTTGTAAAGATTGCAACTGCCTGCCAGATATTTTTCCTAATAAATAAAAATATTTATGAAATATATTTATGTGTGTTATTCTAGACCAACATGATCTTGATAAAAAATATTTTCAACTATTATCTTATAAAATCTGAGTGATTAAAAAAAAAAAAATAATTGTTGCCTCCCTATCCGTATTATGTCATACAATTAATTAATTAATTGGTTGGCTCTACAGCCCTAGATGGGCCTTGGCCTCACGCAAAAAATGACCATTGGAGTTTATCCATAGCTTTTCTTCGCCATCCTCTCACTCCCAGATTTTTCAGGTCCGCCTCCACATTATCCTGCCACCTTATTCTAGGCCTTCCTCTCAATCTGCTACCATCCGGTCTGTCACCGGATGAAGAAGAAATGTCATACAATACAAATGGTAATTAATAAATAAACACACAAAGAAAGGTTTATTAAGATAAAAAAGCTGGCCCCGTTGAGCATGCCGGCTACAGAAAGACTAATATGGAACTTGTTTTGGGGGTTGTCCTAGTAATAGTCGATGCGCATATGTTTTCTTTCTTTTTTTCCACTTACCTGTGATTCATTTGTCTGCAAGAGATAAAATTTCAAATTAAATATCTTAACCCTACTGACCGTCTATATATGTACAGAAGAACCTCGATAATCCGAACGCCGTTTTGGGAAAAATAAAAATTATTATCTGAAAATCTGTGATTTAGCAAGCAAAACTCGTTCTTCAACCTTAGTTCAGAAAAAAATGAGTGACTATTTTCCAAATGTTTAGTTTTTTGTTTTCTTTAATTTTTTTATCATTCTTTACAGCATATTTTTTTTGTTTGTATAGTACTGTACTTTCTGTGTGTGTATAATATTGTATACATACTACGTAAAGTATTACGAAATTCATGTGCAATACATTACATAAAATATAGTTACCTTACTGTAGCACAGTAGGCTATTTTAATACTCCATTTTTCCTTTTTTTTCTTTCTTGTAATAACCTCTTATAACGTATTTCATAAAACAAACTATTTACCTTTAACAATACAACGTGCTTCTTTTTATAGGAACTAGTATGTCAGTGTTCATCTTTTGCATGTCCCAATTAGTTCGGATTATGGAGGTTTTACTGAATATATATACAGGGTGAGTATCTCTTAGTGTAAAAAAAAAATTGGGTTAAACTAGATCAAAAATGTAGCTAAATGCCGCAGATCTCACCTTTCTATTCCAATCCGTTGCAGATACACGATAAATCAAAGACTTTTTTGAGGAAATCACGTTTTTCCCATAAAAAACGTAATATCTACATTTTGTCTAAATATTTTTCAAATTTTGGCCACATTTTCGGATTTAGCATTAAATTTCCTATAAGAACACGTAACCTTGAAATTTACAAACTTGGTATCTAAAGAACAGCTTGATCTTCACCTTATTTGGGGAAGTCACAATGTCTCATTTACTTCAACGCTCACTGTTTTTCGAAAAAACTACCCACAAAACGTCTCATCTCACAAAAACTTGCAAATTTAATCAGCTTTCGAATGATATGTTAAACGTAATGATTTTGTTTCAATTTCATGGAGATAATTACTTTTGAAACAGAAAAAACATGGTGCCCTCATTTGGCATACAAATCAGTTACTTGTGTAAATAAAACTTTATAACAATCCCTTAATAAAAATGTGAATTTTAAACATAATAAACTCTTCATTGGAATAAACAGCAAAGAAAAAAATGATTGTTTAATAGAAAATATAGAAAAACTGTCGAAAAAGCGACACCAGATCAGAGGATCTCATGTTATTAAATTTATTATTTATTTATTATTATTATTTAGGCTTTATTTTATTATATTTTCAATGTAATGTTTAACACCCAGTGATATGATGTTTTTTGTGAGATTAGACGTTTTGTGGATAGTTTTTTCGAAAAACGGTGAGGTTGAAGTAAATGAGACATTGTGACTTCCCCAAATAAGGTGAAGATCAAGCTGTTCTTTAGATACCAAGTTTGTAAATTTCAAGGTTACGTGTACTCTTTTCTTATAGGAAATTTAATGCTAAATCCGAAAATGTGGCCAAAATTTGAAAAATATTTAGACAAAATGGAGATATTACGTTTTTTATGGAAAAAAAACGTGATTTCCTCAAAAAAGTCTTTGATATATCGTGTATCTGCAACGGATTGGAAGGTGAGATCTCCAGCATTCAGCTACATTTTTGATCTAGTTTAACCCAATTTTTTTTTTTTACACTAAGAGATACTCACCCTGTATATATATATATATATATATATATATATATATATATATATATATTTTATTATATATATATATATATATTTTTTTTTTTTTTTTCTGCTTACCTATTGGATTTTAAATTAAATTAACAATTAATGAATATTCGAAACAAAATTGAGAGAAAGAAGAGGTTTCTGACGTGAATTTTTTCATTCAACCAATATAGCTCCTGGTAGGTCCTGGCAACAAATGTTATATAACAAAATATGTCTTCAATATAGTATTATTTTCATCAAGCCTGTTGTTAACATTGTAATGATTAAACCTCTTGCTTGAAGATACTCATTTCAACACTAGTGTTTGATTTCGGAATGAGTAGCCCAAGTAAATAAGATGGTAACATATCATTTACTTCAAAACAGCCGAGAGGGATCCAGTTAGATTGGTCAAATCCAGGTTAAAATTTTTTATTTTGTATTAGGAGAAACAGAGTCAAAAGGAGCTCACTCCCTAGAACCTGCCTCCTAGTGATAGAGTTATTTAGTATGAGAAAAATTGAGCTCCTAAGTGTTCCTACTCTCCTAATATCAAGTTACAGTTAACGCTCTTGTGTTCCCCAAAAACGTATGTATCACTTTTGACCAACTAGGTCACTGGTAAAACATGTCCAGTGTTAAAAAAGTTCTTTATTTATTCTGGGTACATTATGTGTGAATGTAATCTTATGCCATCTATATTACCTATTGCCCACATTTGGGGCAGATTGTAATAAATGTATGAAAAAAAAAAGAAAAAAAAATTATTCTGGGACCTTAAGTCCTTTAAGAATAAAAATAATGTACAGTCCTAAGAGCCTTAAAATGAAATAATATTTTTAGAATAAATGACAGATATAATAATAAAATTAAAATATATATAATATATATTTAATAATAATAAAAAGTAACAGAAAATTTAAATTCACTTTGTACACGAACAATAAAATTTCATGTATATAATCTGTTCATATTTTATATAATTAAAAAGTGGCTATTGACAGTTTTTGTGGTTCTGGATGGATGGTTGGTGGTTAAAGAAGTAGTATTTGAAAGTGGAAGGGGTATTTGAATAACAAATGGTGATGAAGTTCCATAAAGAAGAGGATCGGATTATGAATGTAGCTGAGCAATGAGCAGAAGTATATAAATCTAATTAGTGGGTAAGAAATGAAGATGTGAGTTGAAGGAGTTCGGAAATGTAAGGTGGACATAGGGAATGGACGGTTTGAAAGAGAAAAGATGTCAGAAAATACTGGCGGCGATAGGAAGAAAAGAGCCACTTTAACTTCGGATAAAACTGCAAAACTTGGGCACTTCATGGTATCCCTAAAATAAAAAAAATAAAGCAGTTAAATTGCCTTTTGAGTCTGGCCTCGAGATTTTAGCAATGCTAAAAAATTAAACCAATTGACAACAAGTTACAAAAACTAACCTTGTACCCATCTAAACCTATATATTGCATTTCAATTGAAAATTAATATATTTTTAATTATGACACAAAACCAAAAGTTTGATTAAAAAAAATAGAAGGTAAGATCTTTACACAGTATTCTAGAAGTAATTTAAAAAAAAAAAATTATTATACAAATATGAGGGAGGTGTAGCAGCTTACTTGGTTAATCAATCACTAAACCAGAGTTCGAGTTCGGCTATAAGCAGAAAATTTATTTTCTGTTATTTCAGTCAAGGCTTGACTTCAGGATTGGGAGACCCTTCCGGGGCACAAATAGCATCAAATAATTGAATACCCTTAATTGAGGGGAAACCTTCGGGGTTCAGCATGTTTTTTTAATGTTTTTTTGTTATTTTTTAAATAAATGTGTAGTTGATAGGGTTGATAAAAAGACAGCTTATTTTAAAACAGAAAGTTTTAATACTCATGTTTCATCCATTAAGGCAATATGCCCATTTGAATATAAAAAACATTGTATATTTGTAACTCACATACATACATATATATATATTTATAATTAGGCACTTTGGCAAATTAATTTACAAAATACAATGTATTAACAAATATTTTGATACTTTTAATGGGATAAGAAAAAAAAAATGACATCACATATGAGAAATTACAACTTATTTATAAATTAAAATACATAATTGACGACAGATTCGCATACCTTAGCTAATGTTCGATGACATTAAGATAAATAACTAACTGATTACTAAAATAAAATAAAAACATAGATAGCCATAATGCATAAATGGCCCCGGATTCCGTTACTATTGTTCGCCACTTAAATCTAAGCAGGTTAAAATCTAAACATCACAATCAGAATTAAGACAAATGCTCTAAAATTAAGAATTTATTATGAAAAAATAGCCATTCTTTTTTCTTTTTTTTTTTTCTTTTTTAAGTACTGACATTTTAAGTTTGCCTGTAAGTACAAATTACAGTTTATAACTATTTATAAGTAACAATCTCAGGAACTTGTTCTAAAAATTATTAATTAATAATAAATATGTAAGTATTTTCAATTTACATAGGCAGGTTGAAACTAATTAAAAATTCTCTTGATAGAAAAAAAATGAAATAAAAGTTTTTTTGTTTTTTTTTCAATACATTCAACTCATTAAAAATCAAGATTCCTTGACAAAGGCACATCACAATATGCAAATTAATATTAAAACCTCAACAGTTTTACAATATACATCAACAACGTACATTTTTCATTAGCTACACAATATAGAACTACAACAAACAATGTTAGGACATTACTCTCAGTCTCCTTAACATCTAAGTACACTAAGAGGGAAAATCATAATTTACAAACTATATGAATATACTATTATACATTTTCAAATATACAGTTTGTTTCATGTGGACAGATTCAAAACTAATGTAACAACTTTTTTTTTTACAACTTTTGCAAATGAATAATGTCGACTAATAATATTTAAAATCAATATTTATTTTAAAAATCTGTTGACAGCTAGCGATCTTCATAAATATTGCTACAGTACCTACGCTTTCATAAAACATCGATCCAGAATGCTTTGACGAAATTGAAAACAAGATTCCTAGGAAATCTGAAAATGAACTTGGTCTAAATGACACTGCTTTCCTCTGGTCCCTCATTTTTTTTTAATTCGTAATTCTGAAAAAGAAATTGAAATTGAAAAATACGCAATATTCTTTGATGAAAGTATCCTAGAATAATGAGAATGTATTTTTATATTAAATTCATAAAAACAATTATCTAAACTATGTATATGTATCATATACAGATAAGAATATATTTAACAATACCCATAAACCAAGATTCACAAAATTGCACTCAATACACTATTCACAGGGGCCACAGATATAATCCCTACAACTGCAAAGTATCGAATAAGAAAAAACACATTTTTTGTATTACCTTATTGCTTTAGGACTGATATATGTTTCAGCTAATCCTCAAATCTGAATTTACTCTGTAAAGAGGAGGAATAACCCTGTCAAAGGATATTTATACAAACTATTTGACTATGTTTAATCAATATAACAAATCTCTAAAGATCTAATGCAAAAACAGCGCATTTTCACATTTCATACTTTGCAGTTGTAGGGATGATATATGAAAAAGAAACATTCTGTCAGCTGTTTTGTAAATCAGCTGACTGAATGTCTTTAAATTAACTGTGATATACAGGGCTGCCTTGAAGTAAACTCAAACACATTTTCTGCTCTTATAGCTTGATTTGTGAAACATAATAACTTGAAAAACATTTTAAAATTAGTTATAAACACGTTGATTGCCACAGCAATTTTCATAAATCTGGCCTAAAATGACAATTTGATTTAATCACATTATATTATTAAAAACTCTAATTCTAGTTCATAATTATCACCAAAAAGCATAAAAAATGTGTTTTTTAAAAAAAGAAAGGTCTTTCAAATTTTTATAATTATATTTTTTGTTCATTTTTTAATAAATTTTCTGTTCATGCAAGCCAGTATTGATTTTTTGTACTTTTCCCAGAAGCCTTCTATCAATATTAGCACTGGTATATTTCGAATTTAAAGCTGCACAAAAATGGCAAGTAAACATAGGATGAGATAACTTATAGTTGGCGTCCTAAAAAAGAACGCAATCTACCAGTCATCTTGTAGTTGGTAGTCAATGTGTTAACCAGTGGATAATTTATTTTTTAAAACATTAATTTACCTCACTAGCGATTTTGGTTAGGCTTTCTTCTGTGGCTTTTCCAGTTTGGTGAACCATCTTGTGCAAGAAACCATATTTGTTTTGTAGAAGAACATGAGGATGGTCAAATTCCTATAAAATAAAAATTAGGTAGTTTTATTAAACAATTAAGATTATTATTTTAAATCAATTATTTTAATAATACAGTGAAGTCTCACTTATACGAAACTCACTTATAAGAAATATTCAGTTATACGAAGAATTTTTGTTCCCCGGCGAACCTCCATTTAATCCTGTGTAATCAATTATTCATTTGTGCGATATTCAGTTCTACGCAAGTTTCAATGAAAGCACTTTGTTTAAACAAAGTGCTTTCGTAAAGCCAGAGTACATATGGAAGGATATGTGACGAATCAAGTGAAGCGAGAGATGATATAGGCACCATTGAGGAACCTCCTAAGTGGTCTAACGTTCATCCAGGCTTAACTTTCGAAAATTTTGTTGAATTTAAAAACAACATAGCAGTCTGTGCATTGTGCCAGACCTATTGGTCTAAAGTGACGAGGAGAACGTTGCTGAAGTCACAAAAACCGAACAAAGTCTTAACGATTCCAATTCCCACAGTTCTGAGGACGAAGAGCCTGAACCAACACCAATATTTACCGAAATGGTCGCTACATTTGAGGTTGTGAAACGTTCATAATTGAATGTGAACGCTGTTATATAACGTACCTTGCAGAAAAATTAAGCAATCTAAAATTACGGAATTTTTAAAGAAAAAATGAATAGTTTTCAAAAAATGAGGTATGTGATGATTATTTCAATTCCTATCTTACTTTTTTTTAAAGTTTATTTTAATTATTTTTTATTCAAGTATACATATACATACATACATAATATATGTAATATGAAACTTGAAAATATAATAATGTACAATGTTATCTAACAGCAAAATATGTACAAACAATAAAATTGTGACTTTTTTTTTAATGAAGAATTTCTTTTATTTTAAAATAGTCACAAAACCTAGTACTATTCAGTTATAAGAAGTATTCACTCATACGAATCATTCTCCGTTCCCCCTCACGTTCATATAAGTGAGACTCCATTGTACATCTCTTGTCGAACAGGTTTGCAACTAAGGAATCCTATAGGGCCCATGATGGCAGGACAAATTTTAAACAGTTCAGAAGGATGTGGGTTCGATTTCCACCTGGGTTGGTTTATATTTATTTATGTGGCAGGCTCATAAAATTGACACAGAGAATTTGAAAGAATTTTGACTGTTTAGGATTGGGCAGCAACATCTTAATCACCATCGGGTGTTGACAAAGAGGACCAATAGGTCCACTTGCTGGAATAGCTCCCCCACCAATACCAGTACCAGTAAGCAGTACTCCTTCTGGGAAAATGTCTTAGATGGAATATACCTAGCATGGAAATATGACTACGGAAAAATGCTATTGTAGATTAATTTTTGTTTTTATGAGTTTAAACTGGGACATTTGGCAGCCCAAGCTGCAAGAAACATTACTACAGCGTTTAGGGAAGGGTGTTATAACGAAAGGAAAAATCGCTGGAGGTTTGGCCAAATTCGTATCCAAAACAATTATTAGTTTCTGTGCGGTGGTAGGAATTATTCATATCTCCTTTTTACCCAAAGGTGAAGCTATCACATCCATAATGTACTGCAATGATATGGACATATTGTATCAAAAACTTATAAAAAAGAAAATCCACATCTAACTTATAAGCAAGACTTATCTCTGAACGATTTATATTTGTTCAGAATTATAGACAACTTTCTTAAAAGTAAAATTTTTGAAAATGATTCTCAGGTCAAAAACGCATTTCCTGACTTTATTTCTTCACAACACCCTGAATTTTTCAGTTCTGCGATTGAAAAGTTGATAACACATCATGAAAAATGTATAGGAAATTAGGGTAAATGGTTTGACCTCATAAAGTTATTTTTATATATAACCTTTCCTGTGAAAACAGACATTCTATATGAAACGACTGTGTACATCTAGCTTCATAATATTAATACATACCACCATTGTTCCAGCATCCATAACCAATATTTTGTCCGAGTCCATTACAGTATTCAACCTGTGAGCTATTGTTAATACCGTACAAGCAGCAAACTTCGTCCTAATTGTTTGTTGAATTAATGAGTCAGTCCTGAAACAGACAAGAAGGTTATAATAATAATAACAATAACAATCATGAAAATTAATAAAAAAATATTTTATTTCTCTAAATAAAGAAGAAATAATTTTATATTTAGGAAATTCAAATTAAAAAAAGATATATAAATAATTCAACTCTTATATCTGTGCATCAGAGGTATAGAACACTATGCCCATCTTTTATCAAAAATACATTATTACGTATTCTTGTTCTCCTTTTTTCATTTGTAGTAAATTAAAATTAGAAAAAGATATACAAATAATTTAACTCTAATATCTCTAGCCTGGAGGTATAGAACATGGTCCATTTTTGACCAAAAATACATTATTAAATATTTTATCTGGAGGTTTTGAATACTATGTCCTAGACAAATAATTGTAAGGTGAGTTACACAAAAATTTAATAAACAGTTGAGGAAATGAACTAGACAAATGAAGGTGTTTGGTAAGATAAAAAAAACTGGAAAGGTGGGTGCCATATGAGTTAACCGAGACCCAGCAGCTCACTCGATCGTAGATGTGCTCCACACTTCTGTTGTGTAACAGAAACGAGCCTTTATGCTCATTTTTTTATTTTTAAAGCGAAGTTTCCGTTAAAATAAAAATGAAAATCAATATAAAAAGAATATCTTACTGTGGATCAACATTAGCAGTAGCTTCATCTAAAACCAAAACCCTGTTGTTTCTAATAATAGCACGAGCAAGGCATATCAACTGCCTTTGGCCGACGCTCATATTTGAACCTCCTTCTGAAATTTGTGCATGAAGTCCACCAGGCAGTTCCTTAACTACTTCTTTCAATTCGACCTGAAAAATAATAAATTTTTTTTTTTTAATAATATAATATAACAATTAATTTACAGTAGATACAGAAACAGAATGGGCGATGGAGGCTGAGTGAGAGTCTGTGAATATTCTGAACATTTTATACTAGCCATTGCCAGAACTCCATTTCAAATTTGACAACAGATCTTTAGCGATCTATCATTTTAACCAGCAAGAAGAATTATAGAGATGTGTGGAACAAGATAAAGGTAAAGGCAGAGGATTTCAATAATTAAAAAGGATTTGATGAAATTCTGACTGGTAGAGAGTCAAGGAAAAAACAAAATGGAAGACAAGAATCGAGAATGGAAACAAGTGCTACTTGATCAGTCTCAAAGGAGGAAGATTGTTGAGAGGGCCAATGTCCTTCATGGACTGTAGTGCCTATAGAGTTAGTTAGTTTTAGAGAGTCAAGGAAAAAAATGATATTAAGATCATCATGTAAGCTTATTAATTATATGTAAAGGGTGTTAATTATGGGTCTCAGGAAAAAATTATATTAAATATCAAAATGAAAAATATTCTTAACTAAATAAACATAACATAACCGAGAAATTTACCTCATCAAGAGCATTCCAAAGGATTTCATCAGAATATTCATCAAATGGGTCAAGGTTCTTTCTCAACCTTCCAGAGAAAAGAACGGGTTCTTGTGGTATGATAGAAATTTTAGACCTGAGCTCGTGCAAGCCAAGGGTAGAAGTCTCAATATCATCTATGATAATTTCTCCGTCAACTTCGGCCAGGCGGAAGAGAGCAGAAATCAGTGAAGATTTTCCAGCCCCAGTTCTTCCTACTATTCCAACCTTTAAAAAAAAAAAAAAAAAAAAAAAAAAAAAATATATATATATATATATATATATATATATATATATATATACAATATATATAAATGTAAATAATTATAACAGCTTATAAATAATAAAATATGAATAATGAAATTGTAGTTTACCTTCTGTTGCGGTAAAATAACAAAATTCAAATTCTTCAAGACCCATGGTTCAGTAGCACTATAACGAAGGTGAACATCAGAAAATTCTATTTTTCCTTTTTCAGGCCACGTGGCTCTTGGCTTCTTATCTAAAAGTATAAGGATTTAGTAATAATATTTAGGCCATTTCCAACTGAATCATTGATAATAATAATACAGATTATAGGTTATTATAGGTACACTATTTTTTATAGGTTAAATTATTTAACAATTGTAATAAAATAATAAATGTTTACCAGGTGGTGACTCCAAAGGTGGTTCCATTTCTATATCCGAGTACTCGAGAACTCTTTCCACTGATGTCATTTGGTTTTCTAATTCTGCTGATTGTCTCATACCCCATTGGAACATACCAGTGAGGTTGATAGCTTGTGATATCGCAAGGCCCACATTTCCTCCAAAATTTTCTATAAAAGAAACATATATTAAATAATTCATGTAATAAAATAGGTTGATATAAAAATGATAACAGTAAAAATTCTGATTAAAATTTTTGATGAATTTGGAAAATTGCTTGTGATACCCATTGATCAATTTGTGTAGTAATTATAAACTATTTGAAAAAATAATTTGTTATTTTATCTAATATGGCTTACCTCCCCCTAAAACTAGGAAACTAAGAGTCACCATTCCTATGTATATGAGGCAAACCATGTCCAACCAGAATCCGAAAGCTCTACTCGATGCAATGAATAGGTACCAAGCAGACGAATGAAGATCCTATAGAAAAAATAAACAATATTAGAAATCCTTCCATAACTAATACAAGTTAGAACATAGAATTGGTTTCAATATAATTATTTAGTGACTAGCATGAATTACCTGATGGTTATCAAATTCTTCTTTTAAAATCTTTTCCGCTTTGAACGCTCGAATAGTTGTTAGACCTTGTATTGAAGCATTCAAATGACCAAATACAGGACTTCTTGCTGTAATTAAAGCAATATAATTATTTAAGAAACACACTTAGAAAAGCTCCATCTCACAGAAATGATTAAAGTAAAATACTTACAGACACCTTCCAACCTTTTAACACTTCGGGACGTAGACAAATAGAATTTTCTGAGAAAGTAAAAAATTAGTGCGGATCCAAAAGTGGGAACTAGAAGGTAGGGATTGACAGAAGCTACGACGGTTATAATAGCCAGAAGAGTTATACCAATCTAAAAATAAAATATTACAATTAAATTAATAAGTACTGAATAAATAGTATAGTTAAGTTAGAGAAATTAAATTTAAAAGACAAAAAAAAAAATCCAAATCAGCTAATCAAAATAGTTCATTATGAATAAAATAATTTTAATAATTACCTGTATTACGTCCATCATGCACGATGGCAAGAGTTCATCAATAGCTCCCATGTCTTTAGAAAATCGGTTCAATATCCTACCTGAAATTATTTTAAAGTTTATTTTAATTAAATTGTCATTGCTCTTTTGATTTTGACTTTTGACTGTGTAGTTTTTTGTTTTTTTCACACTCAAATATGTAACATTTTGACACACTCCAGCTCTGTTGGTGTTGCATGGATCGCAAAATTGATGGCAGTTTCTTATCAAAAATTTAATGGAGAATATTTTTGGTTATATAAAATTTGTCATTAGGACCAACTGTAAAGGAGTTTGAATTGAACTATATTGGTTTGAATGAAAAAAGTCATGTTCGAAACCGCTATTTTCTCTCAACTTCATTTATTTTGAATAATCATTAATTGTTAATTTAAGCACGTTGATCCTTATAATTCTAAAATTTAAATTGGGAAAAGCATTGGATTATAGATTGACATATCCATGATATATTGTTTTTTCCAGTCCAGGAGAAATTTAATTTCTGTAATAACTTAGAAATTTAATAGCTTTAAAGTTTAAAGCTAAACACCAAATTTTCAATAATAGTGGAAACTTGGAAATCTATGAAATCCAATTTATCATAAAATACTTCAATTTTATAAAAAATAAAATCAAAAATCAAAAGTAAAATACAAAAACAATCCTCCTAAAAAATTAAAATTTGTATCCCACTCTTTAATGATCTCTAACATTGAACAAGAACACCATGACAGAATTATCAGCAATTAACAACATGGCAGTTTCCAAGGTAACCCAAAGAGGCTGAATTTTCCATAAACAATACATTTACTACTAAAATTTTTTTTTTTTTCATCCATAAAAATAATTCCTGTGTTACCTTAAAATTTCTGTTTAAAAAATGTGGATGAAAAATGGAATCAAATATAGGTTTTTTGCTGATTACTTAAGTTCTAAAACATGTAGGACCACCCCAATTAAAGGGAAATATGTACTTAAGGACCAATAGATACAATTAAAATCTGTAAAATGCATTATTATTTTATTTTATTTTTTTCTACTCTCCATAACCCAGAACTTTTCGATAGTTCAGCAGTAGTCTAGTAACAATTGTCTCAGATTTTCAAGATTGTCCTACATCTATATCTAGTATGATCTCATTTTAACCATGCCTTGTCGTAACTAAAGTTAATTATTTTTACATAGTACTAACTAAATAAAATACAGAATAGAAATTAATAACAATGAAATCAAATCTGTTACTTACCAGAAGTATTATTGTTGAAGAACCACATTGTAGCTCGTGTTATAGATTCAAACATCTTGTTATGAAGCCTAATTGAAGCTTGCATGCAACTGTAGAAAAACAGAAACGATCTGAAAATGGTGACGATGAATGTAGCCACAGTTATTCCGGTAAATATATAAATGCACATTTCCCTCGAGACAACAAAAGCAAAAGGTACTTCTGAGTGGACAGTGTCATTACCAGCTTTGGTAATATTGCTGCTTATATTAGCGCTTAGTGTGGAGGTACCGTTTAAACCAATACTACTTCCTTGACCATAAAAATATTCTTCCATATTTACCCTAAAAAAAAAGATAAAAATTGTCATTAAATTTAGATGAAATGTTTAGATAAATACATATATTTGTTTCTTAAGATTTCTTCATACAAACAGGATTAGCTTTGGCCTGACAAGCTACTACAAATAATACAAAAATTTTATGACTGCTACTAGTTCTTAAAGCAACATAAAATAATATTAAAAATTATAAACAAAATAATTTTAATTTTAACTATCACAGATAATTTGAAAATATAATATTGGGATAAGAGGTTACATTATGGGGAGATTAAACAAATAATATGATCAGCTTGAAGAATGTTCCACATGGTCGGGAGGTTTCCTCAACAGAAGAGAGGTAATGAAAAAACTAAGATTTCAGTCAACATTCCTTTTTATTCCGCTGAGTCATGGACACAGCTCGAAACACAGGTTTCAGATCTATGCAATGAAGATGAGATACCTAAGGAAAGTCGAGAAGACAAAAAGAGAAAGGATCCATCCAAAACCTGACTATCAGGTCAAAACTTGAAATACAGCAAATGTAAACCACCTCAGAAAAAAATAAATTAAGATGGTTTGGGCGCCACCAGAATGAATCTCAAAAAAATTCCAAGGAAGGCATATAATACATGGAATGGAAGGAAGAAGACCAAGAGGAAGACATTGGATTAACAGGAAGGAAGGTGTGCAGAAGGCATTCAGCACAGAAGCAATTCAGAACTGAAGCAGGAGGTGAGAGATGGTGTCGGAAAGGGACACTTGGTCCAAGCTCTCTAAAAGGCAACCCCACACTATGCAACATTAGAAGGGACATGAGTATGATGATAAATGATTTGAAAACATTCTTACAAATCAAAATATGCTATATTGTTCTCAATATATTTCTGCTAGTAGAATATTCTTCAGTGTCCTATAAAGGAGACACTCTTCCTGTTTACATGATACTAAAGGAAACTATTTTAAGATCTGCTAGGATCTGAAGATTTTAGATGGCCGAAGGATATTTCACAAATGTTGTCCTTTTAAAAATTAATTAAATTGTTGTTTTTAAGACACTCTTCCCAGTAAATCTTTTTCAAGGACACTATTTATGCTAGTTAACGTGTTTAGTAGCTATTTATTTCTTCTTGAATAGAATTTTGAAATCATTATTAACTTAAGTTTTAATAAATATCCTCCTTTCACAATGATAAGGTTAGTTGTATTGTAGCGTAGTACATCCTTCAGAAATTACTGAATCCAAGATACTTCATGAATTGTAGTGTGACATGTTTGTTAATGGTTAATTTTATTATTACCACACCTAACCACCACCTCACCTTATAAACTTCAACATACGATTCAATTATCTTAAATATGAAATAATTTCAATAACAAACCAATAAGTTATCCAGTAATCACCACCGCTAGCAAGAACCTGAGAAAAAATACACATAAAGAGTACGAAGAGACCTTGGCAGCAGCCACCACCCGCGGAAATATAGGCCCTGTAGACTCTTCCGCTTACTGAACCTTTAGTTTGTGTTTCGGCGACCTCCACGGGGAAATCCGTATTTATTTCATCAAAGCAAGATGATGCCATACTCTGAAAAAAATAAAATGTAAAATAATAAACCTCAATTGGTACCATGAAAGTATTAATTTTTTTTTTTTTTAATTTACAACATAAATTTTTAAATAAAATTAATTCCTGTCAAGTTTAAAATCAAGAATTGATGAATTTTTTTCCACCTCTATGGTATAGTTTATTAGATTAGTTTTGTTAAACATTCATCTTCTACTTTTCATCCAATGCTGAAACTTATACTTTTATTTCCCTTCCCATGTTCTGGAAGATAAATATTAGGTTCTTTCAAAATAGAAAGTCAGCCCTCTACTTGCTAATCTATTTGCTACTCATAGTTTAAATAAATTTTATATAGTTTTGAAAAACAAATATGGAGTGTGTATGATTTATGCAAAGGTTTATCTAGTGACTTATGAAATTAGCCCTTACAGACTATAAATCTGATCATTTAAAAAAACTGCGAGGAAGATTTCAACAAACCTGAATAGAAGATTGTCTGCTTCCGAGTGTTCGAATCACTGGCTTTTCTTCCTCAACTTCCTTATGTTCCTTTTCGGACATTAACTTTGTAAAGTCAAGGCCTGATTGCTGAAGTGTCTCGTTTGTACCAATCGCTGAAATAGCTCCCTAAAATAAACAAAACCATATTTACCGATGGAAGTCATCTATGATACAATATCAAACTTAATATAATTTAAAAACATAAAAAATTCTTACATTTTCAAGCAATACGATTTGATCAACACTATCCAGGTATTGTAGCTGGTGAGTGATAAGAATAACTGTCTTCTTCTTCAAATATCCTGAAGCAAAAATAAATATCTATAATTGTTGCAGAAAAATATTGATATGCTCATATTATTCATATATTTAATATCCATTTATGATATAAAATATTTAATAATTTGATTTGTGTTGTTAATGTTGATATTAGCTCTTTAAATTTGTTGAAAGAAATAGATTTTATTTGTAGGAAATACAACATGCAAAACCTCATAAATCCACCTTCTGCTAGTCAGACTCTCCAGTTAATCTGACCCGTCCCTCCTGTGGAATCTGGGAGGAGGAACAATATTTTCATGGAATCCCTAATAGTCCAGTGAAAATATATATTTTGGTGTGCAAAAAGTCGGGTAGTTTGATATGTTTATAAATTTCTAGAGCTGTGCTAAAATCCAAATTTTGGACCTTGAAGAACTGCCGCTAATATTTTTTGGTAGCTTCAAAGCATCAAAACTTTCAATCTTTACTACGTTTCACCAAAATATCTGCTGAATGGTTGGTTCCAAAGGAAAGCTTTTTATATTCAAAATTAAACTAAACTAAATTTTTTACAAATTGAGCAGAACATATATATGCAAACATATTAGATATTATTGTTAATCTGGAACTTTTAATATAATTATAATACACTTTTGACAATGAAAAACATGTTTTTCATTGAAATTTCTGGTTGATCCGACCATTTGGCTGTTCCAGTCGAATGGTCCCTCAGAGGTCGGATCAGTGAGATTTTACTGTAGTTGTTTAGTTATAGGTAAAAGTACTGATATTGGGGGAGAGGGGGTAAGAATAGTAAGGAAAATGGACTTAATAGTCCTTTTTCCCAACTCTGTTGGAACCAAGAGGTTGTTTCCAAAGGCCTGATAAAATTATCAAGATTCATTACATAGGGTCGCAACAAAATAAATATTAACTGACACAGGTGGGAATCGAACTCACACCAGGTACTTTAAAAACTGTCATCTGAATAGTCATTCCCATTATTTCACTATTGTATCATTACTATTTCAACAAAATAAACTCACTTAAATCAATTGGTTATTAGTAATATTATTCTGATATTTGTGGTATTTTATCATAGTATATTAACAAATACAATTATATAATAAAATAGTAACAAACCTTGAATACAATCTTCAAACAAATGTTTCCCAACGTGGGTGTCGACAGCAGATAAAGGATCATCCAAAAGATATACATCGGCATCTTTATAAACAGCTCTGAAATAAATAAATTAATAAATATTAAATTACATCGTGGAAATATTACTAATGAAAAAATATTTGTATAAAAAACCTTAATAAATAATAACTTATAAACATATCTCATAATTTCATTAAAATCGATTAATAAAGCCCACAAACCTGGCTAAATTGATTCTTGCTCGTTGTCCTCCACTTAGAGAAACACCTCTTTCTCCAACAATGGTCTTATCACCGTACGGAAGCAGTTCAAAATCGGTTCGAAGGGAACAAACCTTCACCACTTGCCTATATCTGTCACGATTGTAATCGAGACCAAAAAGAATATTCTGACGTACACTCCCATGGAAAAGCCATGGCTCTTGAGATGCATATGATAGTCGACCGTTAACTTGTATAGATCCACTTGAGAGGTTCAATTCCCTTAAAATAGCATGGAAAAGTGATGTCTAAAAACAAAAAAATGCAGAAAAAAGCTTGTCTGATTTCTTAATTTTTAAAAGTCTTAACATCTCACTTCATAATAATTTAACATCCACTGAACAAAAGTGTACATAATGATTAAAAAAAAATTTTAATCAATATTATTTAACTGTAAATCATACTATTAGTGAATATCAACTTCCATCTCAGCAAAAAAAAAAACTAATAGAAAACATGAAAAAAACATATTATAAATACATTTAAACAGTATACACAAAATCCAGTAATAATAGGTAAAACAAAATCAATAATGATAATAATAAATAGCTAAAGATTTAGGGAACCCAAAGCCTCAATACCGACAACACCTATCTCCGACCAAACACCTCCAACTGTTCGATCACCTCAAAACCCTAATTCCAAATCAACCCTAAAACAAACTCTTATCCATGTCTCGGTCTATACTTTGGATGTAATTGAAGAGTTGTGCCAAATGATAGGATGAATATATTAAGTAGGATGTTGAGAGGGACCAGGAATAAAAAAATAGGCAATGTTTGATATAGATAAAACATATTTTATTTTTTTGCCGTTTGGGCCATATCATTGATGGTCAACATCAGGGCAGATGGAAAATTGGAAAAAAAAACTAAAAAAGATAAATCAACATAATGACACTGTCATGAAGAGACCTCAAGTTATTGAGTTAATTATTAGTCCTCTTCATGAGTTAGTTGTGTTGATACTGTTTTTCAGATTTGCCAGGATCTGACGATTTTTTGAGGCCAAAGGACATCCTTGGCCACTCTCCTTCCCCACTTTTCGTCCTTAAGGATACTGTTTTAAGATGGCGGAAGGACATCTTTGGGCCACATATATATTAGTTATCGTCCTTAAGGATTCTATTTTTAATTTTTTTTTTTCAAGATTTAATGATTTTATTCGTTTTTCCTCCTTAAGGATAACATTTTGAAATATTCCAGGATTTAACGATTTTAATATGGCGGAAGGATATTATAAACACATTCGACAGGAAGTTGGAGATTGTTTTTTAACACTATAAACCCCTTCCCATCGAAAGTTTTTACTAAATTGGTAAAATATTGAACCGTGGTGGTGGGGAATCGGAGTGGGATTAAGAGGTGGCTCCTCAATAAGGATACTGTTTTTCAGATCTGCCAGGATCTGATGATGTTTTGAGGCTGTGCCATTATGTTGATTCATCTTGAGTTCTTATTCCAATTTTTCATCTGCCTTGTTTGCCTAACATTGCCTAATTTTTTATTACTTATTCCTCTCAACATTTCTTTTTTTTTTTTCACGTATCGGCCCCAAGGACCACGCGAATATTACGGTTTAGGCTTCTTTGGGATTCTCGACTTTCTTTCCTCCCATCCTAGCTTCATTATTCTTGAATGTCTCTCCCTTCTTTCCCTGGACCACAATGTACCCCTCTCAACATTTTTTTTAATGTACTTTAGATGTTTACCCAATGGCTCAAAACTAATTACACTGATTACACCCAATGGTTTAACACTGATTACCAGATTTGTTATTCCTTCTTTCTTATCTATTTAGTTATAATTAAAAAAATTATTAATTTATATTTAAAAGAAAAACAAACCATTATTTTGACATAAAAGACCCATTATAATCTTTAGGATACAAGAAAACAGCTACATATTGAGTTCGCTCTGTTTCATTTTTTCACATTCATTGATAGATCTTTCTTACAACCATTTGGTTAGAAATCAAATTATTTTGAATATAGTTAAAGTAACACATGTAGTTAACCACATATAATACTTGATAGTATTAAAATATTTATAATAAAACAGGATATTAAATAAAATAAGAATACATAAGGGACGACTTAAGTTTAGATATGTACATGAAGTTAAAATGGGGACTTGATGGCCGAGCGAGTTGGGGCGAGGGTCTCAACCCGCTCGGTACTGAAGTTTGTGGGTTCGAATCCCCCCTGGGCGAGTTAAAATTTATTTTGTGGTGAACCCATGAAATGAATCTTGACCTTCCTACACTGGCTAGAATAGATTGGTAACCTGTCCTTCCTGCCCTAGTTGGAGTATTTAAGGACGTTAAGCCCAAATAAACAAACAAAGTTATAAGGCCTAAGAAATTAAAAATCTTCAATTTATTTTAAAACATGAGTGGAGTGAATAGGGGCTGAGAATAAAGAATAACCTTACTAATTTGGAAATCCTGAATAAAATAAATATTTTAATTATCTTATCTTTTGATGACAAATTTAATGAACAATTATGTTTAATGGATGCAAAAAAAAAAAAAAATCTTATAATTTAATCTAATTTACCATTAACTGAATTGTTGAATAAATTAAATATCAAATATATTTTAATACCTTCCCAGACCCGACAGGTCCGATCACTGCTGTCAGTGCTCCAGGAACAACATCAAATGTAACGTTGTTTAGCGTGTTTTCATGCGAACTTTCCACCCATTTAGCAGTGGCATTCTTAATAAAAATACCAGGTTTGTCGGTTTTTCCAGTAAAATGAACCGCAGTTAATGGAATCTTCTTTTCATCGTTGATGAGTTGAATTCCATTATTTTCCATATCGACCTTTCCATTAGATTTAATTAAATGTTTCGGCTTCTTCATCTGTTGGTCATCAATCATCAAAAATGCCTACAACGATAGTCAAAGTTGTAATAAATTCTTTATTCTTTTTTGGAAATAATCAAGTTATTCTGATAAAATATTTAACCCTTATTTCTGTAAGGTTATAATGTATTTGATTAAGATTAAAAAAAATATTAAATAGTTTTTTTTATAGACTATCTTTAGGTGAAAGAATTTCTCAAAAAAGTAGTTAAATCAGATATAAAACGACCATACAAAAAATAATTTCCCTTCCTAATCCAGTCTGATTTTTACCTTTATTAACCAGCTGTGAAAAATTTAAAAAAATCGATTTATCTGGTTTTGGAAATCTAAGCTTCAAATGTAATATAGCAAAAAATATTCTCCATTAAATTTTTGATCAGGAAACCTCTGGCAAATTTTTGATTTAAGAAACACCAACAAAGCTGGTGCGTGTAAAAATGTTATATTTTAGAGGATGAAAAAAGTTACAAAAAAAAAAAATACAGAACCTCAGCCAAAAGACATATCACTCATTTGCTGCAACAACATAACTCAAAAACTTCAATTTTGCAGAAGGACAGTCTTGTGAATAAACTACAGGACGATCTGTAGACATACAATGGTGACATATCCTGCTCTCTCTTAGTGAATAGTTGAAGCTACAAATACATAATGTTCTACCTACTAAAAACTACAAGGGTGAGTGGTTCATTATATAGTCAAAAGCTCGGCATAACTCAAAAGCTTGTTTTTGAGTTATGTCGTTATTGCAGCTAATGATATCGCTCATAAAAAAATTTAAAAAATTCTATTTTATCGTGAAGTTTCTGTTTTATTTTTCACAAAATATAACTTAGTAAAGATACCTACTTTAATCCTTTTTATTGATATAAGACCTTCAGCAACTTGGGTGATTCCTTGTGGAAAGAACACTGTCATGGTCTGCCTTAAACTGCTGTAGAAAGATGTCAGAACAAATACCTACAACAAGAACAAATGAAAACAGTCTTAAAATATAATAACAATGAATATAGAAACAGATGGGATAGGAATAAATTACCTTTTCAGCATTTATGCTGTTATCGAGAAGAACATATGACAGAATTGTGAAGAAGATTGCAGTTCTAGCATGAAATATGATGAATGACAACATTATTCCTTTTATGTAGGAAGATTTTGTAATCTCTTTTATTTCTTTTCTGAAAGTTAACGAATATTATCTCATTTTGTAAATAAGAATATATATTTTAACTTATTAAAAACAATCAACGATTAGCATAATTCAACAAAAAAACAATACCATTACCGAAATATTCATTGTAGAATAATAAACAAAGTTTAAATAAATTTTAAATTTAATGCAAATAATAACTGATTTCTTCATTAAAATTCACTGAAGAGCCCATGGTAACCAACTGCATTGGAGTGTAAACCATTTTAGTATTCTCCCATATCTGTGTTAGGTCAAATCCAGGAGTGTTGAAATTTATTATGTAGTAGATTCACAGAATGAATCTCGACCTTCTAGAATAGGTTGGTAATCTATAATCTATAAAGCCCATAACAAAATTCACCAGCTGTTTAAAATTGGACTCTGTTTTGGCTATAATTGACGACCAAAAAATCAGTGGAATATAAAACAGGATACTTTTAAATATATGTTACAGAAAATAAAACTATAAATAGACCTAAATACACAAACATTCTTAAACATTTACATATTTTTTTAAATACAGTCAGCCCCCTTTATGTCGGATCATCGGGTAACCCTGGTTAGTTCACACCTGCCAAGTTTTTCATGTTGAAAAGGATGTGTGACTGCACGGCAAAGAAACGGCATTCAAAGCTGACGCAACTCAAATTAACAAACAATTTCAGAAAAATTAAACTGTATATACTGTATTATAGTTTATCAACAGTATTTTAAGTGTTTTTCCACATTCTCCATTTAACCCAAATTTTTGTTATGTCGGATCAGCTGCGGTTCCGGCTTGTCTGACTTAATGAGGTTGCACTGTACAAGGTTAAAGATTATTTAAAACTATATTTTTTTTTATGTCAATAAAAAATAAGAGATCTTACTTTTGGAACTACCCTCGTATTTTTGGAAGAATGATTATTAAAGTGGGGAAAAAATGAATGGTGTTTGATAAAAGTTTGTGAGGAAGGTAATGGGTAAGGAATTTGGGAAAAAGGCAGAATGGATGATAAAGAAATATGTGAAAGGAAACAGTTCAATGAGAGGGAGTATATGAGTAGAAGCCAATTTGTTGATACCTTCATGCTAAATATAAATATTAACATATAGGGATCGTAAAGCAATATTTTACCTTCTGGCTACTTCTACCATGTTTGCAAAAGGTTTTTCCCAAGTATACATTTTAATCACTTGTATTCCTGATATAATTTCATTCATGAGCCTAACTCTTTCATCTGTTCGAGCAGCTGTTTTCAATCTCAAAGAAGAAGCCCTTTTACCAAGCCAACCTAAAAGACAAAAATTAAGTAACAAAAAAACTTATAAGATTCATAATTAGAAAAATATGACATACCTTGGAAAGGGATAAACAGTAACAGAGATATAAGACCGAGCAAGGCTGCCAATCCCATGTAGGTCCACATCAAATAGGTAACGATGCAAGTTTGAAGAGGTCCAATCCACAAAATATGTAAGAAAATAAAGGCAATATCGAATCGATTGACATCATTCGATAGCAAGTTGACAACCTGGCCCGCGGTCGTTTGTCCTAGTGCAGTTTTACTCAGTTTCAAGGACTATAATAAAGTTAAAAACTAATTAATTACTACTTTAAGTGAACACAATAATATATATATATTTAAATATAATAACATTTTTAAGAGTTTAAAACTGAAGACATTTATACAGAAGGCCAATTAACAATCAATTGCTTACTTTAAGGATCTTAAATGTTTTTATAAAACCGAGTATTTGATACTGACGATGAAATATAAAATGCTTAAGGAATTTATTATGAAAAGAAATTGTTTATCGGTATAACAGTATACAACACAATCAGTGTATTAGTATTAATTAATTTATGTATATTTAATTATTTATAATTATATAACTTATATTTATATGATTGAGGTGTAGAATTCCAAAATCAGCCAAGTAAAATTTACAGATTTCTTTTTAAAATGGTTTTTCTACTAGATTAACATGAGATGGAAGGTTTTTATCCCAAAAGTAGTTAAATCATATTGAAAAAGGCCATTAAAAAATAAGGCCTATTCTTTGATAACACTAATAAAGAAGCTTTACCGATCAGCTGTGAAAGATTTTCAAAAATAGACAGCTGGATTTGGAATTTCAGATCTCAATTATATCATAGAATTGTTATTATTTAACCAATAAAAATATGTGTCAACATATTAAAAAAATAGAACTAATTTCGATTATCATACTTTATTTTCTATAATTACTATCATCAGTAATATGTCCTTAATAAGAATGGCACCCTAGTTGCAATATCCATAGGCAGCTAGGACTGCAGTTCTATTGTACATTATTATTATTCTTAAGGGGAAATGGCTCCAAAATTAAATTTATTTTCATTTCATATATTTGTTAAACTTAGATGATTGAATAAAAAAATAAAAGATAAGCAAACAGACTGGGCACTCTAATAAAAAAAAAAAATCCTAAAATTAGATAATAATTTAAAATTATAATAAAATTGTTTACCTTCCTATATATCAGAGAGCACATCGCCACCCTGACTTTCATACCAGTATGCATTATAGCCATCATATATGGATGCATCATAACTACTGTTAGCCCGGAGCAAGCTATTACACCAGCGGCATATAAATAAGCTTCTTCTTTTGACATATTAGGGCTCGAAAAATACCTGATAAGCCCTCCAAGTAACAATGGTTGACCAACCCTGAAAAAATAAATGAAAATTAAAGCCTTAGATCAAGCTAAAATCAACATCATTCCATAAACTATTTTTATACAAGCATCCTCCATTGCAGCTTCGCCAGCACACATAAGTAAAGAACTTGGATAATTTTAACTATAATATTTATTAGGTATATAATTAGTTAATAAAATATCGTGTTAGCCATATTAACACATCGAGTCAATACTGGAAAGTATCTATAGTGGAAGAATGGGATCAAGACAACCCACAGTCCTGACGCAATTACCGTGACGAAGGAACTTCAGAAATCTAACAGAAAGCTGGCGAATGCGAAGAATACAAGGACATTCCTACTAAGATGCAGGGCATGATTATGTGAACAATATAGTCTCAAAACATCGCCAAAATAGTTGTTTTTATTTATTGACTGAACCCAAGAACCTTACTAAACATATATCAGGTATGCAAGTTTAAAATGTCGTTTTAATTCCAATAGAATGCGCTCTTAGCCTATTGAAGGATTTGCTTATCTCTAAACGCTATTTTGTTTGTTAGTCATTTGTTTACAAAAGTCAGTTGTTTTTAAGTCGTTTACGTGGACGTATCATACCTTACTTTGGTGTTAAAAATGTCTAATTTTAAGCCAAATAAAGAGCATTTGCGGCATGTCATGATTTTCTTATTTAATCAAAAGAAAAAGGCATCTGAATGTCATCGAATTCTTGTTGAGACTTATGGCGATGTTGCTCCAACCGTCAGGACATGTGAACGTTGGTTTCAAAGTTTCAAACGTGGTGATTTTGATGTTACTGATCAAAAACGAGAAAATCGACCAAAAAAGTTTGAGGACTTCGAATTGAAATCTTTATTAGACGAAGACAATACCCAAACCCAACAAATGATGGCAGAACAGTTGAATGTCACTAGGCAAGCCATTTCCGATCGCCTGAGAGCTATGGGAAAGATTCAAAAGGTTGGAAAATGGGTTCCACATGAATTGGACGAACGACAGATGGAAAAATGAAAAACTGTGTGCGAAATGCTGCTTTTACGCCACGAAAGAAAGGGTTTTTTTGCATCGAGTTGTAACTGGCGATGAAAAATGGATTTATTTTCAGAATCCCAAACGAAAAAAATCATGGGTAACGCCAGGACAACCATCCACATCGAGTGCAAGACCGGATCGTTTTGGGAAGAAGACAATGCTGTGTGTGTGGTGGGATCAGAAGGGAGTAGTCTACTACGAGCTTCTCAAACCCGGCGAAACAGTCAATACCGAGCGCTACCGACAACAAATGATCAATTTGAGTCACGCATTGATCGAAAAACGCCCAGAATGGGCTCACAGGCACGCCAAAGTCATTCTTCAGCATGATAACGCTCCTGCACATTCAGCCAGATTGACTAAGGAAACGATTTCTTCGCTTGGTTGGGAACTCCTACCCCACCCGCCGTATTCACCTGACCTGGCGCCTTCTGATTATCACCTCTTCTCATCGATGGGACACTCATTGGCGGAGCAACACTTCAACATTTCGAAAACGTACGAAAATGGCTCGATGAATGGATTTCAAATAAAGATGAAGCATTCTTTTGGAATGGTATCCATATATTGCCCGAGAGATGGACAAAATGTGTAGAAAGCGAGGGTACGTACTTTGAATAAAATATATTATACTTTTTTTTAAATTACTGTGTATATATTTTAAGAAATAAACGACATTTTAAACTTGCATACCTGGTATGTATAATTCCTCTTCTTGTGTTTCTGTTTATAGCCCTGATAATGAGCATTAAAAATTGGTTTATTATTACAAAGAATGCTTATGTTTTAATACCATTGACCTATCCTAATCAACTACCTTTTTTATATCTATTTTAAAAATATTTTTGTTTCTTAATTTCAATAGTTTTTGATACAATTCATCATAATCAGTGAGAAGGAAAATGCACCAATCAAAACAAATACAAAGAAACAAAAATTTAACTGATTAATAAATTTTTTTAATACATACCTTAAAACAATCTCAGAAAAAAAAACAATCGATCCATAGAGCATTAATCGGAAACCGAATATTTTGACTACCACACGTATTAAACTTGGTTCCTTCTTCTTACGCTGTGCATTAGCGACTTCTTCATCCCATACTCTGAAATCAAAAAAAAAATTGTAATTAAACTAAAAGTTTTACAATAAACTGGCTATTATCGATAAGAAGATCATTCAATGTCCATATTAAATAAATATTTTTTAAATTAAATCAATACTTACTTTTCTATTCTGTCGCCAAGAAACGATGAGCTATGTTCTTTCAATGGCTCAGGTAAATCTTCTACTGTCAAATCCCTATTGAAACCTTCCCAGAACAATGGCAATGTCCAACTGAAAAACAGAAATGAATTATTCTCATTGAGTTTTGTCAATATTAAAAAAAAAAAAAAAAAAAAAAAAAGCTTAAAAATTACAATTTATTATAGGTGAAATATATTTCTAACATTATTAAAGTAAAAAAAATAAAAGTAGTTTCTTTTAAACATGAAATCATTATTGAAACTAACTATGGTAGTTTTTATATTGTATAACTTCGTCAATTTTCTTTCTAATATTCTAACCAGGAATAGGAGCAAGTAAAGGAAACTCAATCAAATGAAGAGGATGTGCCAGGAATGAAAGACTGACTCTGTTGGATTGAAATGGCATATAATTGGCTTTACACTAGAAATGGCATAGAGAGGAAGGAAAAGAAAAATAATATTCTAATCATATAAATATTACTTATGATAATTACAAATAACAACAAATTAACCAGAATTAATAGAAATATTGTTTAATCTTAACTAGGGATGTGTTGATTCCTAACATCGATTCTGGATTTAATCAATTCTTGAGAAAAGAATCGGTATCGAGAATCCATGGTCCAAAGTCGATTCCTAGGAATTACTGTGGTGACTTAGGCAATTGTAATGTGATACCTAATTTTTTAGGTTCTACTCCCTAATGAAAAAAAAACTACAATGTCAGTACTGTAAGTTAACTTATTTATTATCTGTTGAAATAATTAATGCTATCTGTGGTTATCTAATTTATTTCTTGAATAATTATTGTTTTTCCAATACATCTGGTTAGGGATCAGAGCTTCTGATCATCCCACTCCTGGCCCAGAGGACTACTTTCAGCCACCACTGATAATGGTTTAGAATGTCTAAAATAAGGGTATACCAGATAGAGTTAAGATCAGAGAAATATTAAGGAGTAAAATCTGGACATTCACTGCGAAGAATGAAGGCATTCTAAGCAAAAGGGTAAATCATGATAATGATATTTCACTCAGCTAAGCATGGAGACAAATCAAGGATCAGGAATAACCAATCAGGATTTATGTGATCTGTATAACGTTCCAGACTTGGTGGCTAAAGTCAAACAAGTATGATGATAGGGCCATGTTCAGATTACGGAATCCCTTGAAATGTAAAACTATGATGGGTGGATACTCCAAGGGATGATGGAGAAAGAGAGGAAGGGCCAGATTTTGCTAGAGTTAAGTCATTGAGGTTTTCTTGAAAAGCTTTGACGTAAGGAACTGGTAAGAATCACGGTCTCTTCCATGATTCTACATGGACAATAAACACCATATTCCTAGTTGCTATTGGAGATTCCTTAACCTAAAGTGATGAATCATTTGGACTATTTCAGAGTTGGATGATCATTTAATGAACAGGAGGCACCTTTTTTTGGCGTTTGATAACCAGGCACTATTCTTGAAAGTAATGAGAGAGGAATGACAGAGGATGTGAACAAAAGATTAACCGATGGACGGAAAGCTATTGGTATGCTAAAATCAGTCCTCTTGAGTAGAAACAGTTTTACCAATGTTAAAAAATTAATATATAAGGCTTTGGTAGAAAGCACAATGCTATACAGCTCAGAAACATGGCCTCTAGAAAAATTGCAAGGAAAAAGATTCCTGGCTGTGGAGATGGATTTTTGTAGGTCAGCTTGAATCTCAAGGATTCAGCAAATCAGAAATGAGGTTATTAGAGAAAGAATGGAATTAGGAAGGAATATCCTGGATAAAATGGAGGGGAGGAGATTGAGATGGTTTGGACATACTAAAAGGATGGATGAAATGAAATGAAAAAATAATTTTTATTCTGGGACATATTGTCCCCTAAGAATAACAGACATGTATAATAAGTTGTACAATCATCTGGCTATCTTAATTAAGATATTAATATTAATTAATCAAATAAAGATAAATAATATGTATAAAAGGTAACATATATATATACAATTGAAAATAGAACTTTGTGATAAATATGTACATGAAAAAAGAAGAGAGAATAATAAAAGAATGGATAATAAAAGAATCCCCAAAATATCATACGAATGGGAAGTAGAGCGTAAGAGAAGAAGAGGTAGGCCTCGCATCAGGTGGAGAGATGTGGCTGAAATAATACTAACGGAGGAGGAAACGATGGACAGGGAGGAGTGGAGGAACTGACTGAGGGAGAAGTTTGGCTCAGGGAAACTTCGAATGGCGAAGAAAATCCCAACAAAGAGAGATAACCAGCTACAATGATCATAGCGATAATTGTAGGTCCTGAGATATGTATTCTTGGTGTGGAATCGGAATCTATTTATACAAGCAGAACATCAGGTTGTTGAAAATATATTAGATGGCCAGCTAGGTTCTGAGTCCTGAGGCCTTACAAGACAGTATATCATCAAGTATTGATATAAACTTTCATCCATCTGCTATTGTTTGCTGTATATGAGAAAAAATAGTCTTTCATTAAGTCTTTTGATTATTAAACTATGTTTTAGAAGAAACTGACACGGAGTATATAAAGAACCTAAAACTATGTTATATTATAAATTAATGGTAATGTATTTTAAATGTACCTGAAGGTGAGGGAAGATAAAATGCTAGCTGTGGAACGGGGGTTTGGCTTCTTCCCAATTTTTTCCTTATCAGACTCCATAATTCATCCATGCATGAGCCTTTCTCCTCAATATTTCTGTAATAACAAAAAAGAAAAGAACACCGTTAGAAAAAAAATTGCCAAGTGTACCAACTATATCTAAGATGTACATATATATATTCACACCAAATAAATAAATCTGTACCACTGCAATCTATTTTGGGTTTTTGTAATGAATAGCTTGATGAAGAAATACTCTTTCTTGACTAAAATGTTAATAAGATGATTTGGGGTTTATATTTATCATCAGTTCAAAAAACATACAAATAATTTAGAAACATCAGCACTTTGTTGGATAGATCTATCTAATATTCAGATAGTAGTGGCAAATAATTCACCAATTCTAATTCTACAATTACAGTGTCAAAAGTAAATTATATCTTAATATATTTTTCCTCACAACTTTTATTTTTGCTGCCATATTAATCTAAAACTTTTATTAATAAAAAAAAGAAGCTTTGATGCTATAGTTAAATGGATTTCACTAGAATGCAAATAAAAAATAATACAAGTTCAAAATTAGAAGGAACATAAATAATTTGATCCACTAGTCTCTCAACTTGTTTCACACTCAATTCCCGATAACCTCCCCAGTCGCCGAAAAGAAGATGGCTAAGAGTAGTTCTTGACTTGTAAGTTACTGACATTTCATTGTAATCATTTCAGCGCACATTTACTTATTATATATGTTAGAGACAGTTGTTAATATCAACAAATAATTTTTTTTTAATAATCGTTTAAACATATAGCCCAATTTTTTTTTTCTTCTATAATGTGCTATAATTGCTGACTGTTATCTATATGTATTTATCTGATTATACTTCCCTTATTTCGAGTCATCTAACTGTGATTTGTACTACTTTTTATATTATATAACATTCAATGATCATAAAAATAAAAAAAAAAGGTGTTTAGCTAATCATGATGAAGGAGATTATAAGAATTACAATAGAGGCACAACAGCTTAGGATCATTATATGGAGCTTTATCATGTGATCTCAACTCTAGATCTTATCTACTCCTAAGTAGCTTCTACTGTCTTTGAAACAATTATCAGCACTGGTCAGACAAAAGTAATAAAAAAAAATTAAAACCATATAATAATAATAATTAAATATAGTAAATAATTCTTTTCTTTTTTTCGGATAAAATCTAATCACCATAAAAAAAAAAAGAAAAAAAAGTAACATCTTAAAATAGTAGCAATTATAATACATTAATTAGATTTTAAAAAGATACATACATTATTAGTACAGTAACATTACAGATATGTATCACTTTATCTGTAGTAGGGATAAGATAAGAAGTTATACAACTATTAGTTGTTGTTTGTTTTTTTTATCCAACAAACTGGTTGTTTTAGGACAATGTAATAGTTGCTAGTTAGATAATTACCTTGATAACGATCTTTGTCTTAAAAAAAAACTATCAGCTACAGAAAAAAAACCCGTTAAGTTTTCTTTATTATTTTACTCAGGAACAGGTTATTTTCTATCATTGTCTGTAACTGGTTTAATAGAATAAATTATACTGTTACTAAGTAACCAACAAGTGACTATCGGCAGTTAAAGGTAAATCATTCAACCTTTAGAATGAAAATAAACATTTTCTTTTAATCTAACAAGGCAGTTGTATAAATATTATGTATTTATGTAAATAAATTAGTTGTTTTTAGTGGTTGTATAAATACTTGTTTAACTAAAAAAAAAAATTTAACGGTTACAAGCTTTAAAAAAAAAAAGAAGGAAAACTTTTTTTTTTTTAAATTTTGTAGTCATCAGTTTCGCAACGAAAAAAAAAATATGATTTTATGGTTTTATGATGTATTTTAACATGGACATGCCTTTCGGCTAGGATTCGATACTTTTTTTGGGCGTGACTTTATTTCACACTCAAAAATTTAACATCTTGACATGCTCTAGCTCTGTTGGTGTTGCTTAGATCGAAAATTTGCCGACAGTTTCCTTATCAGAAGTATTAGATATAAAAACAGCAGATTATATTTAGGCATATCCATGATCTATTGTTTTTTTCAAGTCACCGAGAAATTGAGTTTTTTTTTTATTATAACAGGTAATATAGAATAAACGAACTCTTAAACGGAGATTCTGGGGAATGATACTTTGTCCGCTTATAAGAAAAACATTTATTTTGTTTAAATATATATCTAATGTGTGAATGTAATCATACGTCATCTATATTACTTATTGCCCATATTTGTGGCAGATTGTAATAATTAATCAGTAAAAGGTTTAAAAAAAATATATCTGACCAAATGTAAGCAATATTTGATCAATCAATGCATGTCTGCATACATAAATGTATATTAACCTTAAATTGTGCATATAATTTAATAAAACAAATTTTTTTTTTTTTAATTTTTTATTTTAAAATAAGACCATTATACTTTGCTAGAACATGCTCTAAACCAGATTATAAGATCTTATGACAGCTGAATAAAAATCGTTTAGACAAAAAAAAAAAACATATACAGAATAAGTATCTGTGAAATCGTAATAATTGTTTCATATAAAACAAAGATCAACCTTATAACCTTCTGCATTAAATTCTATGAAATTATTTCTAAAAGGAAACATAAGCTATAATCATTTGCTGTTCGAAGAAATTACGTTTTCTTTTACTCTACTGTCCGCTTTAGAGAGATTCTCGGGGGGAAAAAAAGCTAAATCTGTGTCGGTGCCACATATTATAAGATGTGGTTAAAAGAAATAGAAAAATGGAAAATAACTGGTATAACGTTACTGATTTTTAGAACAGTTGTTGGGGTGAAGTTCCGCATTGTACAGGCTTCTTGAACTTTTTTTTTCTTAATAATAACAAATGAATAAATAGATAAACAAAAGAGGATCATTAATGGCCTTTCCCAATAAGAACTCACTAGACGAGATATAATACGTCATAGGTCCTTAATGACGGCCAATAATTACGTTAGTTGGAACACTGCCACTAAGATTATTTTCATTTTGGCAGAGAAAAATTACAGGAAGCTCTTGTTACACATTCGTGATTTGAATTGAGTACTCAAGTTACGAGGAAATCACTAAAATGAAATGGAGATTTTTTTATACTGTGTTATCCGGAAATTAATGAAGGTTTATGATTTTAATATATACCGTACAAAATTAATGACCTAAAACTTTTTTCAATAATCAAAATACTCACAACATATTTCTACCAACGGGTTAATCATTTTTCTATTCCCTAGGAATAAATATTGATGGGGTATTTGTTGACTGTATTTGTATTCATATAAAAAAAATATTTATTATTTATATATTCATATAATTTTTTTTATATTCAGCCATTTGTAGTATTTACTCATTAACTTTTAAGTAATTAAAAGTCATTTTATTTTATTTTCAATTTAATTGTTAATTCAATAGTCTTCATGTATGGTCTTTATATATTGGATTTATGTTATTGTCTTTATTCTCACACAGTTATTCATTTCATACTTTTTTATACTCTCTGTAATTTTGTCTAAATCTTTTTGTTTGTTTTATTTTCCTTCTACCCCTGATGAAGGATTGCATTGCAAGTCGAAATGTTAGAATTATAAATTAAAGTTTATTTTTAATTGCTGTGTCTATGACTGCATACAACCTACAGCTTTAGGAATAGAAGTTTCGAGTCCTCGGGATCAACAAATACTGCAAAAGAATTATCTACCGAATTTAGATTAAAACGTTTTTATCTTTTAAAAAGTGGACCAGGTGTTTCAAAAATGGTAGGCGGCTGTAGAGAGGTCTGGAGAATAGGGTGGATGGGGCAGAGTAGAGAGCATAACCGAGCTCAATTTTCGTGAAGGCATACCTGAGTTAACGTTCAGTTAATATATGAGGTACCCAAGTTTAGAGCTTTATAACCTTTCCGATTGCCGTGAGGTGGTCAGCGACGATTGATTTGCAGAGTGAGAGATTCTCTGAAAGTTCTCCAACAGTTCGTCTCCTCGGAGGTAAAAGTCATTAAGTAACAAAAGAATTTTTTTTCAGGAGAGCAAAAAAAAAAAAAAAACTGGAAATATGCTCATTAAAAATTTCACAGATAGTTATATAGTGAATTTTCTCATTCTCTAATGCGCATATATAGCAGTTACATTCACTTGGTGACTTTGTAAACTGATAATATCAACACACAATGACTTTTTCCTGCAAGGAGACGAGTTCTGTTTTTATCTTCGACAAAAGGTCTCAAAACAACTTCATCGATCCCTCGGGACGGAATCCTTCCATGATCATTTTTTGTCTTCAAGGCTGACAATAGCCCTTCCGAAATTTCTTTAAGCCACCTTGAACGATGAACAGAGTTTAAACTCATAAAACGAAATTAGGTGAAAATCACGCTTTGTCATCTCAGTTGAAACTATTTTATGTACAAGTTGTAACCTGCTACATAAGTAAACAAACATTTTTGTTTAGAAGTGAATAAATAAATGAAGACATTTTTACGAAGAAATTATCCGCTTAGTGAAAACATGAAATCTTGCAATGATTCCTGGACAACGCTATTGTTATATGGTTTATTACGAGAACCGAAATACCTTTATCTCGGAAATAATTCGGGTGAACTGAAGTTCTTAGTAAAATATAGGATATATAATAGTGCTGGAACCAGCTTTAAGGTTGACAAATGAAATTTGGGATCGGACGAATAGTTTCGGAGTTATAGCTAAAAATGTCCTAAAAAAAAACTTGGATCTCACAACAAAGAGTACGGGGTTTTTAGCGTGCTGGCATGTGTACTATACGGGACTTGATTAAAACTTCATAAGCAGAGTATAATAGAAAATTCAACCACCTTTAAGATGAAATAAAGAAATTTTGGATCGGACAAATAGAATCGGAGTTATAGCCAAAAGAGTACCGATAAACGTGTTTTCGCGGAGAAGTGGAACTGACCGCAAGTTAGCCTACAAGATAGCAGAGATCTGCAATGTTCCTTAGGCCATAACTTCGCGAAAAATGTTCCGATTTCGTTATTATTTGATTTAATTTCGTAGGTACTTTTTCCAGCTACAATTTACTATAAAAAGACATTTTTCGAAAAATCCTTCGTTGTCTTGTTATAGGTAAAAAACCGACAATAACCGCCTGATATTTTTTATAATATTGATTCTTTTTGGAAGACCTATCAAGGCAGGTTTAGTGTCGTCGGCGCACTGACTATAAGTGATGATTATATTTAATATAAATAGTAGTGTATATCCGGAGAAAGGTGTTTTTATTTATTTATTTTTAATTAGCATTAGATATTCTAAACTAAATTTATTTTAATTTTATCTCTATTATCTACAAGATGTGGGCAGGTTAAAAACAAAAAAAGTTGTTTTCGAAGGCTCCCACTCGCTTTTAGAAAGATAAAGAATCAAAAACCATAGTCAATATGATAATTTATCATTTCGAAACCGGAGTATTCCATTAATAACAATAAGAATTTTTTTTTTTTTTTTTTTTTTTTTTTTTTTTTTAATTTTAGTTAGGCACCTTGTAAATCATTTAGTATTATTTTATTATATTCAAGGTTTCATTTAACATCAATGTTGCAACAACAATTTAAAAAAAAGATAAGAAATGTAAATATTTTTGACAGTTTGTATTGCTTAATGGTAGTTTGCATATGATAGAGGAAGAGGAATAGTGAGTCGGCAGTTTGAGAATAAATATTTGATTAAGAATATTCCCATTCATACTGCTCATCAAATGACGTCTTTGAGGGTAATTTTTTTTCTTTATAACTTCAACACCTATTTTATTTACCCCTCGACTACTCTAGCGCTAAGTGTAGAAAAAGATATTAGGTAGAAAGTGTAAACATACTGACAAAAATACAAACACAAAGCGACTAATAGGTATATTTACCCCAAATGTGAATCAGACAAATTGAAAAGCATTAATTAAGTGACACAACTTCTAATTGAATAGGTCTCAAACACACAAATTTTTAAATAATTTTTTTTTTGTTTAATTTTTCATGATTTTGCTTTTATCATTTATTATAAAATTAGGAAAAATTTTAATTTTAATTTAAATTTTATTTTAAAAAACACAATTAATATGTGTTTTTAATCGAATTTAGAGCGAATAATACCGGGTAACGGGACTTATTAATCAGGCAGCGACCATATGTTTAAAAATCAGCTGTTTTATTTAGCAGAGAGTAGACAAAATGGCGACTTAGTGATAAAAGTTAAAACATTTGTATACAAAAAATTTCCTGACTTCTCTCCTGAGACCGTTGATATGCAAGATTTCTGTCAGTGTTAGAGAATTTTGTTACAAAAAAATTAACATAAAAATATGTTTAAAAATGTAGATCTTCAAGTGTTTAATTGCCCGTATAGTTAATGTATTTAATTTTTCAAAGAGACAGCAAGATTAGAGAGGAAATAATGAAATGGGATGTAAAATGCAGACAAAGGTTGTAGGCGCAGTGTATAACAAGGCATAACATAACAAGGCAATTGCGTAATGAAGAAGTAAACAATTTATTTTTTCTATAGAACCTGTCAGGAGAAAAATATTTTCTGTTTAAAAAAAAAAGTTAGGGATAGCTAAAAAGAAATTTGGCTGCAACAAGCTCATAGTATTTTTCAACCTTTGGAATATATAAGTAATTTGTTTAGGTCAACAACGGTGTGGGAATATATCACAACAATTATTTGGTTTGTCCTCTAAAGTCAAATTAAACCTATATAATAGTAGGAATGGAACATTGAAAGGCATCATCGTTGTTTCGATGTTTGTGACACATAAAAATGAAATATCGATGTCATTAAACACTTCTACTAATAGACATCGAGGTTTTATATATAATGTAAGTTATATATATATATATATATATATATATATATATATATATATATATATATATATATATGTTTATATATATACATACTACTATATTATATATAGTTAACTGTTAACTAACTTAAGTAATATCATTTATATTATTTAAATTACCGTCAAACAACTTTTTTTTAAATATCGATGTTTTTCATATTTATGTTAAGCAGGATTTTTAAGTTAACAATTAAATTTGTCTGAAAACATTAGTGATTATTATATCTATTAGAAGCAAAATGTTAGGGTTAAACTAATTCATATCAGTTAAATTAATGTTAAAAAAATTGATCAGGAAATTGCACGTCGTTTTCAAATTCTTTAACATTTACTAGACAAACGTTCAAAGCTTCCGATTTTCTACAAAAGACTCATTTATATGACAGTTATCAGACCTATTTGGACGCACAAGTTGAGCTTTGGGGCTCCACTAAACCATCCAATTCATCTCGTATCCAATCCTTCCAGTCCAAAATCCTTCAAAAAATTCTTAATGCTCTTTACTTTGTCACAAACAAAGTTATCCATAAAGACCTTAATGTTCCATATGTTGTTGATTTAGCCCAAACCAAATACCTATTTTTTCATAGCAAACTCCAGAACCATGCAAATCCAATAGTATCAGGACTTGCTTCACATTTTATTCCTGATAATCCTCCGAGGCGTCTGAAAAGAAAATCGCTAAGGGATCTTTTTATTGAAGTGTTACTAGTGAGCAGTTCTTCACAAGTTATTTACTTGCCATTGTTATCATTATGATCAAATTTACTTGTTGTATATTGTGTACAAGTATAATATCAATAAATAGTTTTAAAAAATCGATGTTTTTTATATTTATTGTAATATATAGGTTCAACATTATAATATCGATTTTTCATGTTTAGTTGGAGGCTTAATGTTATGAATATCTTTCAAATAATTTATATTAGTTCAATGAGTGTTTAGCGACTAGTTAGGAAAAATCTATGTTTGCCATATTTATACTATGTAATAAGTAAAACGGAAACATCCATGATTTTCATACTTATTCTAACTATCCTATCCTAAGATGAAATATCAATGTTTTGATATAAGATTAAGTATTAACCTTATAATTTTAGTTAAAATAAATATGAGAAACATCGAAAATCATTTTCACTAATGAGTAATTAGGTAAATTATCTTCATATTCTAAATAATCTCTACTGTTTATATATATTTTTTAAATTTCAAACATTGTATAATTCTATTTTTTTTTAAATCGGTCCGGAACATCGATGTTAACGACACATCGGATAGAAAACATCAATGGTTTTTCGGACGGCTCATCGATGTTTTCGATCCATATGTATAAGAGAAACTGTGTCACGTTTAGCTCTCTTAAAAACGTTACATGTATTGTCAAATGTGAAGGTTTTATTCTCAAAGTTACATAAAAACTAACCAGAAGTAGACAATTAAAAAAAATTAGCGTTGCTTTATAAAGGACAACCTTGAGCAGTAGGTTCCCGAGCACCTGTAGAATGACAAGGAGCTCCAACAGCTGTATATAGTCAACTGAGGTCTTTAGAGTTGGTGCTCAAAGTAAACTAACAATTTTTTCTTAATATCTTTAAATAACATTTTTTCGTTACTATATTTATAACATTGTAAAAAAAAACTTCAAATCAACATATTTCAATTTCGACCCCAAACATTCTTAGTTTTTGAGATATTTTGATTTAATAACAAATATACATCATGAATATACAAATCATTCCTGCTTTGAACAGCTTTGAATGGATCTCTGTTTATTTATTTCAGAAAACATAGACCTGAAAAACATTGATGTAATTAATATTTTATATGTGTGAATATATATATTAATATTTTAATATCTTCGGACCCTTTAATATCTGCAAGCAGGAAAGCAAGCCACTCAAATTCAAAGCACAATTTAGAGGACATTAAAAAATATATTTTTGGCAATGACGAATATTCTATGGATTCACTTCAATCTCATCTACGTCATCTGATGAGAGTATGTCAACGAGCAGTGAATCAATATAATTTTCAGATGTACCTTAATCAATTCATGTATTGTAAATTTTATTGTTGTGATATTAGTTATTATTTTGTAAGTCTAAAAAAACTTTAATATATATAAAGATCTTTAATATATTGTTTTTGAACTGAAATACGTCGAATTGATGTTGTTTTTAAAATGTTATAAAGATTTTTTGTCTTTCCTGTCAAGAATGACTTTTGTCTACTTCGACCGTAAGAGCGCCGCACCGTGCGCTGGCGCAAGTTATTATTATAGCTTTATTGTTCTGTTATTATTATTTTCTGTCCCCCATTGTTGGATTGTTATAGAAATTGTTAAGTGTGTAGAAACCTGGCAACACTTAGTGCTTTTAAGCCTATTATGACTTCCAATTAATTTCTTCATATTATAGAATCATGTTTTTTTTTTTTTGTGATTAATACGTAAAATGTGTTTTGAGTTCAGTTATCCAGCGTGAGAACTGTTTCTTTTATTCATATATTACGTATTCCTATATACACAGTAAGTCTGTAGTCTGTAGCGAAGAGTCGCAATAAAAGACTTTCATACAGTTTAAACCAGGTTGTTATAGAAGTAACATAACACCATAACAACAGGTATGGATGGCCCTTTTCCATCGATTTGGAGACGAAGCTCTGTGGAACCATTGATGATGACCTCAAGAGGACTAAGATTTTCTTAATTTACTTCCCAGCTTAGGCATCGAAAGTGAAGGATGAAGAAGAAGAAGTGGTAACGCAAAATATTATAAAGTTAGGAATTCGTACAAAATACAATATTTAGAATACCGTCCAACTGCAGTCTATTTCCGAGAATGTTTATGGGTTTCTGGATTTTTTTTTTAGGATGAGTGAGGAGTCGGCTAATCGAATATCACGGCAAATATTTCCTATGGTTAATTTAAAATGTGTATGATTTACACATAGCACAATAAATCGTAGGGTTACAAGTCTCTAAGAGTCAAAAAAAAAAAGTTTTGAGTAAACTCTAATAAAAGATTTTTTGTCTACTTTGGTACTGGCATTATTTTATCAAATAAGTTAAAGCCTGAAAGTGCTAGTGCATTATTTTATTTGATAATATGTCAGTACCAAAGTAGATAAGACAAAAAAATCTTATTTCGGCGTTTACTCAAAACCATGTTTTTGACTCAGTGAGCTTTACTTGTAATCCCACGAAATATACACGGAAATTACCTCTCACCTCGGACAAGTCGAAGACTGAAAGATATTAAAAAAAGATTCTATTTTTATAATCACGTAATATTTTAAAAACAAACAATGAATTCAAATGCACTTAGATAATGAGCCACGTGGGAGTAATTGCTATTGTTCAACTACCGGAAAATAGCGATGGAGCGAGGAAGGGGGTTCAAAACAGCTGGTCTCTGTAAACAAGGATCAGGCAGGAGATTTAGGTTAGTGAAATAAATCGATTCTACACTAAACAGGAAGACCACCGCCTAATGTATTGCCCTGTTTACAGCCTTCGGAGGGAGGTATAAAACTAGATAGGAGGAGGCAATGAAATACATAATAAATAGTTCATGTCTTTCGTTCGGCTTTTGTTAAAAGTTAATACCTCCACAATATTACGACTGATAAGAAACTTAATGGATTAATAAAAAATAAAAAAGAATACAAAGGTCTAGGAAGCTTTATTATCTCATTTCTGTTGACGTCAAATATATCGATTAGCAACATTTTTTTTTTTTTTTTTTTTTTTTTCAGATTGAAATTGATACCCTGTTTAATAATGTTTGTTAACATTTGATCGTATTAAATACTTCCTTATCATCTGCTCCAATCTTAGATATAGAAACTTCAAAGTTAACCATAACTTTTCCTCACTACCTACGCAGATGACACATGTTTGCTATTAGTATGAAAGGAATCATCGTTGCGTCCCAAACACTCGAATCCCATATCGATCATTTGCTGCAAGAACGAAATAACTCAAAAACAAACTTTTGACTGTATTTGAGCTTCATCTATTCACTAAGAGAGAGCAGAATATGTCACCATTGTATGTCTACAGATCGTTCTGTACTTCATTCACAAGGCTATCCTTCTGCAAAATTGAAGTTTTTGAGTTATGTCGTTGTTGTAGCAAATGAGCGATATCACAAACTTTCAAGAATGGTAGTCAAAATTTGAGAATTAAATTAAATCCAAACATTCAAAGTTAATCATAACTTTTCATAATCCTCTCTCTGTACCCGATCTGCAGGTGTTCCTCAAGGAGTATCCTAGGTCCAATCCTCTACACGGTGTATACAGCTGACATCCCGACGCATCCTAGCACCATCCTCAACACGTATGCTGATGACAACTGTGTGTTATCAGCAAACAATAATCCCTTCATTGCCTCCAAGACACTCCAATCCCATATCATAAACCTTCAAGAATGGTGTCAAAAATGGAGAATCAAAATAAATCCCATCAAATAACCTTCACCCTTCGTCCATTCTAATCCACAAACGTTTCAAATTTATTCCCATTCCATTCCAGATAGCACTCCGAGGCGCCTGAAAAGAAGATGGCCTCGAGACCTTCTAATACAGTACTTCATTGTATATAGAAGCTTTATAAGTGCTACCAATGGGTAGTTACTTTAAAAAAAAATTGACGCGTCATTTATATCTATGTCATCACATTTACTTGATGTATTATATTTTATATTGTATATACAGTTGTAAATTTCAATAAATAAAAAAAAAAAAGCTCTAATCAAATACCCTTCGTCTTAAACCTTCTTGTCCATCTGGATAAACCTCTTACTTGGAATCCATATACAAGACCAAAACGACAAGAAACTACCCGTCGTTTTCGTCTTTTTGAATATTTACGAGAAAAACTTTTAAACCTTCCAATGCAAAATCCTTCGAACAATCCTCAACACCTCTTTCTTTTGTTACAAAGGAACTTAAACATGCAGATCTTAAAGTTCCACATGTTGCTGATTAAGCCCAAACCAGATACCTATCCTTTCATAGTAATCTCCATAACCATTCAAATCCAGTAACGTTTCAAATTTATTCCCATTCTATTCCATATAATCCTCCAAGGCGTCTGAAAAAAGATGGCCTCGGGACCTTCTAATACAGAACTTTTATTGAAGTGCTACCGATTAATAATTGCTGTACAGCCATGGACTTATTATTACCAACATTATCATCTAATTTACTAGATGCATTTCTATTTTATTGTATATACAGTTGTAAATTTTAATATAGCTAAAAAAGAAACCCTCATTGACCTTTGGCGCTGACGTACGACAGTCTCTATAAGGAAAGTAGATCTGTTGAAGAATACACATAAGATAATGTAATCACTCATGAATTACGTTGACGTGTTAAGATGCATTATGTTAATGAGTCCTGCCATCTTTGAATCACTTAATGAAATATTGAAACATTATACATTGCCATTCAGGAAGTGCCTGGGAAGAGAGTAAAGTTAGGACATCCTTGTTGGTGTTTTCAAGAAAATTAAATTTTGAGACCTGCGTCGTTTGCTTGGTTCATTATTATTTAATCATCTTAATTTAAATCACACGTCAAGACAAAAAAACAGACGTTACAGTTAAGACTGCGACTTCTATACTTAGTACATCACAGACGCTCAAAACTATCTTTAAAACAGAAACTTAACATTTACAGTTACTTGATTAAACCCATCTGGACGTATGCATCGCAAATTTATGGACCTGCCAAAAGAACACATATTCAGAAAATACAGACATCTCAATCTAAATTCCTAAGACTGATAACAGACTCCCCTCCTTATGTGTCAAACGATATACTACATACAGACTTACGTATTCCGACAGTTAAGAGCCATATTCATAAACTTTATCGACAATTTTATGAGAAACTACGTGGACACACTAACAAACAGATACATAATATGGCAACAGTACAAATACCTGACATAACTCAACGGAGGCTGAAAAGGAAGTGGATGAGGGATCTCCTAGTCTAATCCCTAATAATTTAGTTTCACGCCTGGAGATAGTACCACTGGGTGCTGACTCCCTCATGCCTGATCATGTCTGTTGTTTCAATGTAATTTCACATTCACTGGCTGTCCATTGTGTACAGTTGTGAATAAAGTTATTATGTTAACAAAAAAAAAAATCTTAATTCAAATATTTTTTTTTAATCTTCTGCTTTAGAAACATAACAGGGTTCTGCCTGGAAAAATAACAGACCATCGCTATCCATAATCTACCGCCTTTCCCGATTTATATTTTAGAAACCAAAGTATCAAATTACTTAAAATAAATAATTAAATTAAATTTATAATCAATGATTATTCGTAATAAACAATGTGGAGAGAAAATGTGACATTTTCATTCAAACTAATATAACTCCTAAACAGTAGGTCCTAGAGACAAATTTTATATAACAAAATATGTTCCCCATAAAATTTCTGAGAGGGAACTGTAATGAATTTGATCCGAGCTATACCAACAGAGCTGGAGCGTATCTCAAAGTTAAATTTTCGACAATGAAAAAAACGCTACACTAAAAAAGTATAGACTCCAACCAAAAGACATATCCATGGCAAAAACCATCGCTTAGATAAGATTAAAATTTTATTAATTTTCACCACAGCTCTTTGGTACGCTGCCGACTAATATTTAATACATAAATTTTAATCTTGATACCGACTGACATTTACTGCGCAATATGGCAAAATACCCCTCACACGTGTCATTATTGACGCCGCACGGTGGGACGAAACCGGTGATTATTTGGACATGGCATTATAATAAAGTTTTCTTTTTCAAAAAATTGAAGCATCGATCATATCCTTTGTATTTTTGCCTGTAGAATTTAATGATGAAGTATTTTTCTTGATATGAATGGTGATTGCAAAGCAACAATAGCTTATAACAATATAAAATACATTTTATTAAGAAATTACAACTGAACTATTTTTCTTTTCCCTTCCGCTATTTTAAATTGTATTATTCTAAAAATAGTTCGTAGAAATATTTATTTAAATATGCGTTATGTCGAGAAATATATGTTTGTTTGTTTATTTCGTTTAACGTCATTTTTATGCTGCTATGGCTATTCGGACGATACTACGGTGGGAGTCCTAAATTTTGCCTATCCAGGTATAATTAGGATAGGGATCTTTAACGAGTACCTGACATCGCACAGGCTCGGGACCCCCATTTTACGTCCCTTCCGAAGGACGACATAGCTAAGGATTTTTTACTCCCTTTTAAAAATCCTAAGGTCATCTGCCGGGCTGCGAATCCGCGATCTTGGGTTTAATAGGTTGCTATGCTAACCACTACACCACAGGTGACCCCTGGAGAAATATATGTATGTGAACGTGTATAAATTAATGCACATATTGCAGGGTGCCTGTTACCATTACTGCTATGTGGAAACACTGAAAAAAAAAATCCAAGACTAGATATTTTGAAATTAACAAAATACAATTCTAAACCAAAAATTTCAAATACTGTTTTGCTTTTAATAACTGGCAAGGTATAAATAAAAATCAAGGTTGATAGTTTAATTAGGTCGAATCACAATATTAGAAGTATATAAAAAATGCCTAAAAACGGGCAAATTCGGACGTATTCGGATAGTAATCGAACGTTGTTCTCATTAAATACCAAATGGGTCAATCCATTTCAAATCGCCCAATATAAATATAATTTGTTGCTCAACATTTTTAATTTTCCTGATTCTTTTATCATGGGTTCCTTATGGGTATACATTAACAAAACTTCAATTGAAAAAAATTTGCAAGCCATAGTTTTTATTTGGCAGCCATTTTAAAATGATGATTTAGTGAATTTTATGAAAAAAATAAGTTTGCGGAAAATTTAATTACGAAGTCATTTTTCAAAATATCAGAATAATTTAAAAACTAGTGAGTTCAGCGTGGAGTAGCCTTCAAAAAGACATTAATTTAATTCCGCTATCATGCAAGATAGTGGGTCAAAACCATTCTCTAAAAACCCTTAAAAAAATTAAAAATCGTTACTTTTTAAGACCATAAATTTTTAGGAAGGAGAAGAGACTCACAAATAATATTTTATTTCTGTGTTGAGTACTCATGATACTACCAGCAGCATTGAAAATTCATAGATCTATAACTCAAAACGTAGTTGAGTCTTAGTCATAATTTTTTTGTGGAGTATTCTTATTAGTATGAAGAACATTTCATGATATTTTCACTTGTTTTCATTCAGTCCCTTTTCAGATATTGAACAACGAAAATTGGTATTAAAGTGATTTTAGCCATTTTTGAATAGCCGTAGAAGAAAAAGGAGTTCATTCTCAAGACTAAAACTTATGCTGCTGGTAGTATCATGAGTACTCAACACAGAAATAAAATATTATTTGTGAGTCTCTTCTCCTTCCTAAAAATTTATGGTCTTAAAAAGTAACGATTTTTAATTTTTTTTAAGGGTTTTTAGAGAATGGTTTTGACCCACTTTCTTGCATGATAGCGGAATTAAATTAATGTCTTTTTGAAGGCTACTCCACGCTGAACACACTAGTTTTTAAATTATTCTGATATCTTGAAAAATGATTCGTAATTAAATTTTCCGCAAACTTATTTTTTTCATAAAATTCACTAAATGATCATTTTAAAATGGCTGCCAAATAAAAACTATGGCTTGCAAATTTTTTTCAATTGAAGTTTTGTTAATGTATACCCATAGGGAACCCATGATAAAAGAATCAGGAAAATTAAAAATGTTGAGCAACAAATTATATTTATATTTGTAAATATGTAATAACCCTATGTAAAAACCAGTGAAGTCTATTTTTTTGGAAAAATTTGGAGGTTTTTGTTCAACACGCAATAATGTACTCGAAATTACCTAAAAGTTACTCCAAATATTGTTATATAAGATCTTAAATTATTCTAATAATAAAACCATCACTGCTATTTTTTTTAGCTTGAATAGACTTGTACGAACTAGAAACAAATGTAGATATAATATTCAGTAAAATTTAAAAAAAATTACAGGAATAATCAAAATCACTAGATAAAATTTCGTGGATTTTTATTTCAATTTTCATTACTTTTTTATCTCAAACACAGCATTTTCGCTACGTATTTCTGGAACATTTCCACATTTTTTTAATCCTAAGAGGTTATAAGATGGTACAAAGTGGTCGGGGATTGAGATAAATAAATTTTAATTTTTCGTACATGTCGGGGAATTTAGGCTATTCGTCCTATACGGGGTGTATACGGGATTTCAATAAAACTGACTGATTTTATTTTCATCAATATTATTGTTTCAGTGTAATCCAAATACGTTCAATTTATTGATCAATATAAATATATACAATGAGGTGAAACAGATTAAGGTGTGAGACATATACTGATCTGATGATGAATATACTAATAAAATATACTAATGATAATACTAGAATATGTTAATTTGCTAGAGAGGAAAAAGTAACTAGAAACGAAGACGCAGATACAACTACAAGCTTGACCTAGATAAGCAGCTGTTTCAGTCAATGGCATCCATTCAGTGTCAGTCGTTCTTTTTATCTTTGTCATAATTCAAGAATAGTTGAACGAACAAGAGAAATGTAAAAAAATACACTACTCTTTTGTTTTTAAGATTAAAAAAAAAACAAAAGTACTATTCTAAATAACATATGTCCATCAATCAGTTTTACTTACAATATATAATTTGAAACTATCAAATATAATGTATTTTTTCTTTTGGCTGGGAGTCTATACATTTTATGGTGTAACGTTTTTTTTTATCCTGAACAAATATTTAACATTTTGACACGCCCAAGTTCTAATGGCGTTGCTCGCATCGAATATTTTCAGACAGTTTTTTTATCAGAAATTTAATACAAAATATTTTTTGTTATATTATTGCTAGGACCTAAAGGTTAGGAGCTATATTGGTTTGAATGAAAAAAAAAAATCACGTTTGAAATCCCATATTTTCTCTCAAATTTCTTTATTTCCAGTAGTCATTGTTTTAAAAACTATTTATTGATATTTAGAACTGTACACATTATATACAGGGTGAGTATCTCTTAGTGTAGAAAAAAAATTGGGTGAAACTAGATCAAAAATGTAGAAAAATGCCGCGGACCTCACCTTTCTATTCCAATCCGTTGCAGATATACGATAAATCAAAGACTTTTTTGAGGAAACCACGTTTTTTTACCATAAAACCTGTAATACCTCCATTTTGTTTAAATATTATAATAATAAAACAGACTCAAAAAGTAGAATACTTCAAAGCAATCTGCAGAAGCTAACGGCAAAATTGAGGTCTATGTTCATTATCATTAGGTTTTAAACCTTAAATTAAAAAACTATTAAAATAAATCCTAAATAATAATAACAAATAATTAAATGTAATAACATAAGATCCTCTGATCTGGTGTCGCTTTATTGACAGTTTTAATATATTTCCTATAAAGCAATATTTATTTATTTTTTTTTTGCTTTTTATTCCAATAAAGAGCTTATTATGTTTAAAATGCCCATTTCCATTAAGGGATTGTCATAATATTTTATTTACACAAGTAACTGATTTGTATGCCAAATGAGAACACTATGTTTTTCGGTTTTAAAAGCAAATTTCCCTAAATAAGGTGCAGATCAAGCTGTTTTTTAGGTAACAGGTTTGTAAAATTGAAGATTACATGTACTCTGCGCTTATAGAAAATTTAATGCTAAATCCGAAAATGAGATCAAAGTTTGGAAAATATTTAAACAAAATGGAGATATTACAGCTTTTATGCTAAAAAAACGTGGTTTCCTCAAAAAAGTTTTTGATTTATTGTATATCTGCGACGGATTGAAATAAAAAGGTGAGGTCTGCGGCATTTTTCTACATTATTGATTTAGTTTCAACTGATTTTTTTTCATTTACACTAAGAGGTACTCATCTTGTATAACAAGTAAATTTGAGGAAATGATTACAATGAGATGTCAATAACATGTAAAGAACTACTCACTAGTAGTACCAATAAAAGTTCTACATTAGAAGGTCTCTCTGACATGTACTTTTCTGACACTTCAGAGGTTTATCGGAAATCGAGTGTGAGGCAAGTTAAGAGACTAGTGGTTTCGAGTGGGTATGGAGTTTTGCTATGACAGGATAGGTATTTGGTTTGGGCCAAATCAGCAACATATGGAACATTAAGATCTTTATGGATGTTTGTTTAAAACATAAAAAGGATCATTGAGGATTTTACGAAGGCTTTTGGATTGTATCGAATAATCTAAATTCAGTATTTTATTTTCAAAAAACTTTAAGGCGTTGTTCCTCCCTTAACGTCATTCGCATTAGATAATTTAATTGATAGCATCCTTAGATGCTGACCCCTCAAGGTGCGGAAAAGTCTTCTTTAGGGCCGATTCGGACTCGAACCACATTCGATCAACGAACGAGAATTGTAAGCCTTTTGAGCGGATGCGACGCCGAACGCTGACTCAATGCAGTATTTCTAAGAAAGTTAACAATATTGTTTACATTGGAAAATCCCAAAGAAATACCTCGGTTTTGGGGAGAAAAAATTTATGAAGACAGAGCATTCCGAAAATCTTTTAATACTTGGTAGCATCGTCAATTTAAAGAAAAAACAGTTCCACAAGGCTATATCGTCCCAGGATAAGCTCGCCTGAACAAGTATTTCTACTTTGACGTTTGTGAAGTAGCAGCATTAAAATACAACATAAAAATTCTTCTTTCAGGGACGCAGTTAAACAGAAACACCACGCCTTCCATCTCTCAGTCTTCTTTACCATTTGACTCAATTCATTCCATTAAAGTATTTCACTTTGAATTGCATCTCTCATTACCTTCTTCTCCATTAAGACTAAGTACTTTGTTTTCAGTAACTATAAGGCTAAATAATAAAGGAAACCAAAATTTATGAAAGACTTTTACGAAGAATAAAAAAATTACCTTTGTGTCTTTGTATATCTGTGTCATTCATTATAAACAAGCTCCTTTCATCAGAAGATTTCTATAAGTTGAAATAATGTGGATTAAATCGAAAGGCGTCGAGGAAAATTAAAACTGTCCTCTTACGAGAGAATTCAGTTTTTTTTTAAATGTTTGTTAATAGAAATTCTACTGTATTACGCCTACTCTTATTGCCATTGAATACAAACCAATAAATCGTTAAGTATTAAAATCCTCTATATTCCTGATTATGTAAGAAATAAGATTGCTCATAAAATCACAATGCCCAATTGATGATAAAATTAAAAACAAAAAATCTCGTAATAAATATATTTGCTTGATGTGTTATGAAGGGCAGATTGAAAATTAAAGATAAAACATCTGAATAATGTATTTATGCAAATCCAGGACGCCTCAGACGAATCGCATTCTAAAAATTCTTTTCCTATTTATTAATGAACAGAGTTATTTTGATTCCAATCATCTGAAAATAAAATCACGATAGGAATATTACAACTATGCAAATTACAGTTCATTTAAACACTCTTCCTGGTCATTTCCTACTCACAATTCCCTATCGCACAGTTGAAAATATAGCTGAAGGGATATACCAAACCCAGCAGGACAAAATAAAGATTAGGTCTCGAAGTCTCAATGTATTTCAATTATAGATGTATCGATACTAAATGTCTTGATTCCACCAATTCTCGAGAAAATAATCGGTATCGAGAATAGAAGATCGAAGTCGTTTCATCAATGGTCAATCAAAGGTTTCCGTAACATGTTTAGATCTTTCCATACTAATAAATAAAATTATATGCCATTTTTCGTTTTTAGTTCAAACCATTCAAACTGGTACAAGGTTGTTCTTTTTGACTCTCCAAGTGTTGAAAATGTTGTGGAAGAGGATGAAACTTGTGACAGTTTACAAAATGAAAAATATGAACTGCATATTTAAAAACTAGTGACTGTTAAGAAAATGAAATTATTCCCCGAAAATTATGAGTGCCATTGACATACATCATCTATTATGTAATTATAATTTTTATTTTGTGTACTTTTGAGCAAACAGTGACTTCTGTAAAATAAAACATAGCCACTTCAGTGTTTTGTCCCTTTGTTATTTCATCAAACCGTGTTCTATGTCTACTGTGTTCCGTCAAGTTTTGTCCATATTTAAAATTAAAAATGCTAATTTTAGGAGTAAAGAGTATTTCTGATCATTGCTGTAATGTGTTTTTTTAGATGCTAGAATTTTTTGTTTCTACATCTTACAATATACGTTTTTTGTTATTGCTGAAAATTGGGATTACTGTGACAAAACACGTTTTGAAAGTTACCTCCTCATTTATCTTCTTGAATAAGAATTAGTAAAATAAATTACTTTTTTCTATATTGTCTGAATTCTACATAACTTATATATTAAACTTTTGAAGAAAAATGCTTTTTGCTGTGTACTAATTTTTTTAATTTTATTTTCGGTTTTGGCCACCTTGGACCGCGCGAAGTATCTGCAATCATTTCCGAACTTCTTTTGTCGATTTCCAATAGTTCTTCATCCGTTCACTTTGCTGTCTCCTTCTCTCTTATAGATGGTAATTCTTTCTCTCTTTTCCTTCTTCTGGAAACCCCTTATAGTTTAGTATCATTCTTCTGAAAGCTATTCTGTCTTGTATTACGATATCTATTATACCAATCTCTGCCATGTCTTTCCTAATTCCCTTAATCCATTGGATCCCATATTTGCTCATATGAACATGATTAAAAATTTGTTTCGTCCTGCCTGTTGTTATTAATCCTCATTATGTGACCAAAGAATTTGATTCTCCTTTTACTGATTGAATCTGACATCCTTTCATTCTTGTTCTCTTGGTTATTTCTGTTTCTGTGCTCTTTTTCCCTTGTCTGTTTTCTGTCAATGGCCCCCAAATTTTCATTAGAATTTTCCTTTCTTTTTTGTCTATCCCTTTTATTTCTTTGATTTCCATGGTGAACATACATTCTGTAATTTCCTAATTTATTTCTTGAATTTTTTTTTTTAAATAATACATTTAGTTAGCTTTTTTTTTGCTTTTATGAATATTATCTGTAATACACATTAATTTTTTTAAACCCAGTTGTCGGTATCGAGTATCGATAAACGATTTTGTGATATCGCTAACGGTATCAAGGATTTATTTTGGTACCGACGCATCACTAAAATAAATTTAAAAAACAAGAGAAAGTCATTCAATTAAATTACCCAACCAATCTACAGCAGGTCTATTAATTCTGATTGATGAAATAAACCAGGTTATCTTCCACTTCAACTCAGCTACACCAGATAAGATAAAGCTTATATTACGTTTGCCATAATAATATTCTTGAACGGTCCACATTTTGGTTTTGTTTTCAACACCTATAAATATAATTTCGACTAACACGATCAATGTTTTTGAAGCAATATTATTGACGCAATTATTTTTAAAAAAAATTGTAGCCTTCATACGACTCAATAATATTGATCAATAAAGGTTGGTTAAATAGACGTATGAATCATGGATATGGAGAATTGCTTCGTGAACTTAATAGTGAGCCAGATCATGGATATGTCTATCCATAATATACTGATTGTAGAACTGCTTCTTCTGCTAAGGAAACTGTAGGGATTGTTTCGATCCGAGCAAAACCGACAGAGGTAGAGTGAGCCGAGTCTACGGGTGAGACGAACAAATAGTTTTGAAAGTATTCCAGAAAGAGCTTGATATCATATAATTGAGAAAGTAGATTTTTAGCAAGCGTCACCTTGGATAAGAAGGAGGTACTGGAAATAGAGGAATTTAAATGTTTTCAGAGATTTCGCTTGTCTGATATGAGGAGGAATGAATTCCATAAGATGGTTGAGCGGAAGAGGAAAGAGCATTGGAATGCAGTAGTTCTGTGGGATGGGACATATAGATTAGAAAGAAGGGATCTTGTATGCATTGAATATATCGATCAATATCGATATTGACACAATAGTATTGACCGTGTAAGGTAGATTCAGGCCGAATATTAAATTTATTAATAATAATATGAAGAATTTGTCATTCGTTGTGTAAATCAAATACTTTAAATTTAATAATTACTCAAGGAGTAATTAAACAAAAGATTTCATTGCATTCTATAATGACTCGTTGAGGTAGTTAACTCAGCCATGATAATTATTTGTGTTGTAAGTTTCGGACAGTAAATAGTGAGTAATTATTTCCCTTACGGCTGTTGTTGAGGTCATTGCAGTGATTTGTAATGTGCAAGCAGCTTCTTGGATAAGTAAAAATCTAAACCAAGATTGTTTTATGAGATTATTCTCTAAAACGAGAAATATATAATTTACTATTAGAGCGAGAGCCCGTGAACCCCAGACCTTCGTTATTTTATAAAAGATGAAAATTTGTCAGTGCATGCTCCCAATAGAGGTACGAACGATCGGCCATGAATGAAGTTTGGGTTATCGTGGCCTTGGCAGGTAAACGGTGTTAAAGGTGTGTAAAATACCAGCCTACTATCGTCAATTATAAAGCGTGATTTTTTGATATTTCCTTCAGAAATGTACTTACGTTATAGTATAAAAGGTGATCTTTATATATATTACTTGGCTAATAATTAGATGATGTTTCCTTATCAGCCAGACCGTTCTGACAGTTCCAACCCCTTGCCAGACAAGCATGTAGGGTAGCTGTAGTAGCGAGCGCGAGGCAAGATACATATGGCTGGGTGGGAGTGAGATAGTGAGTGATGTCTGTCGCGATCCTTCACCACGCTCTTGTATTTTACTGCACAGTATTGTTTATTACTCAGTGCGTGTTTACATCAGCTAAAATAATCTTATATGTTTCATCATTTATAATAATATCAACTTGAAACGTCATTAATACATATTACATGTGCAGTAAAATACAAGAGCGTGGTGAAGGATCGCGACAGTCATCACTCACTATCTCACTCCCACCCAGCCATATGTATCTTGCCTCGCGCTCGCTACTACAGCTACCCTACATGATTGTCTGGTTGGAACTGTCAGAACGGTCTGGCTGATGAGGAAACATCATCTAATCATTGCCCGAGTAATATATATAAAGATCAGCTTTTATACTATAACGTAAGTTCAATTATAAATAAATGAGCATTAAGGGTATCTGGCAAGGGGTTGCCACGATGGTAAGTGTCTGGCTGATGAGGAAACATCATTTATTCATTGCCCGAGTAATATATATAAAAATCAGCTTTTATACTATAACGTAAGTACATTTCTGAAGGAAATATCAAAAAATCACGCTTTATAATTGACGACAGTAGGCTGGTATTTTACACACCTTTAGTACGTTTACCTGCCAAGGCCACGATAACCCGAACTTCATTCATGGCCCATCGTTCGTACCTCTATTGGGAGCATGCACTGATAAATTTTCATGTTTTATAAAATAACGAAGGTCTGGGGTTCACGGGCTCTTAGTCTATATTAATTGATATAAGAAGATGATCATGGATGGAGTCAGGAGAACAAAAAAATTACACTTACAGATAGAGATTTCAAACGTGACTTTTTTTATTCAAAGCAATATTTAAAAATATAGGTTTCATACATTTATTTCGTATTAGGAGAAACTGAGTCAAAAGGAGCTCACTCATTAGAACCTGCCTCCTAATAGTGTTATCTACTATATGAAAAATCGAGCTCTTAAGTACTTCTACGATCCTAATACAATCAAACGGTAGGTTCTAGCGACAAATGTTATATAACAAAAAATATTCTCCATCAAATTTTTGATCGGTTTTATGTCGCCAAATATTCGATCTGAGCTAGAGCGTATCAAAAAATCCCCATCACTTCAAGATGAGGGTTTTAAAAGTAATTTTTTCTTTATTCAAATGAATATAGCTCCTAAACGGTAGGTTCTAGCGACAAATGTTATAAAACAAAAGATATTTTCTATTAAATTTTTGACAGGTTTGATTTCGTCAAATTTTCGATCCGAGGAACACTAATTGAGCTAGAGCGTTTAAAAAAGGCTCCTAAACTTAAAAAATATAGGTTTCATACATTTATTTCGTATTAGGAGGAACTGAGTCAAAAGGAGCTCACTCATTAGAACATGCCTCCTAAAAAATCGAGCTCTTAAGTACTTCTACGATCCTAATACAATCAAAACTCGATAAGTAGAAGTTGAATGGTAAACAAACCAGTTATTTTTCGAGATAACAAATTTTCGAGATATCGAGTTTACAAAAAAAACTTTTTCAAGTTTTTTCTATAATAAGGCAAAGCAGCCATGACATCGGCTTCTACCATGACTAATAAAAGAAAAAAACAATTAACACAATATATAAATGTCTTGTCCCCGAAATGAAACAGTACTGAGGCTATGCGAGGATAGGGTTGAGATAGACTGGTTTGTACATGTTCATCGTTATAGGAAACTTCGACTTATAGAGCATCCCGCCTCAGGAAATTTGAATTTATGTAGTCTCTGGGGTTGTGTAGACAAAAATTTTACTTCGAGTTAACGATTGTTGCTTCGAGTAAACGAATACAATTCATCAAATAAACGTAATCGAGAAATGAGGTTCAATTCGACTAAACGAGTTTTGACTGACGCGTAACGCCCTCGTGTTCCTAAAAAACGTATCAATTTTGACTAACAACGTCACCTGTAAAACATGTTCCATTCTAAAAATTGTGAGTAAAGACTGAACTGTTTCCAATGATTAAATTTATATAGAGTTAACTATGAAATGATAGTTATTTGGAAAAACTATAATTTAAAAATTATTTCTCATTGCTTAGAGAACAGACCTTCTGATGCAATATATTTCAGACAACAATGATTTATTTCATATTGTTAAAACAGGAATTTAATAGCTAACATAAAATATTGCTGCCAGAAGCAATAAAAGAAAATTCAACATAAAAATATTAACTGTCACTACGAAACTGAATTACAAAGACCTAAAGACCTACTATGAGGCAACTCAATATTCTTAACAATACTAAACGAGTGTTGACGCAACAGATCAATTTGAGCACATTGAGCGGTACGACTATATTGCCGTCAACCATTGTCAATCCAATAGGGTTTCTAGAAAATTATTTTAGAAATACTATTTTAAAATATTAAATTTATTTTTAGATAATAAGGTATTTAACCTTTATTTTAGAATAATATATCCCTGGTTGTCGTGAAGAAGTGGATAAGTCAAATCGCCTTGAAAATGAGTTTTATATTAAACTTCAAAGCAGAATTTTTAATATGTCTTTAATCTATAAATCGATTTTTTGATAGTGACATTTTAATCGGCCGCAACTAGCGACATATCTACAAGTCAAACTATAGCTGTTATTATTTAGGTATTGAATGAATGAAAATGAAAAATATAATATATTTTGAGTATCATTGTCCCTAAGGAATAATGAAATGGTCCATGGATGAAATGATCCAACTAGCTTGCTACATAACTACTTGTAATTATTGTAGATATTATTATTATTATTTGTAATTTTATAAGTAAAGAAAAATTAAATTACATTACCACGTAAGCTTAGAATTTTCCATGATGAATCTTTAATAGCTTACCTGTAAAAGAAAAAAAAAGGAATAAAGAATACGATAATAAGACATTGTAAAATAAAACAATAAAATACAAATAAAAAAAATTATAAACCAGTCGAATAGGTATTTTATCAATTCTAAAATAAAACTTTTAAAGATTATCTCCTTAAAGCTGTGCAATAGGCACAAGAGTACCATGCTTCCGAGCCCGAGTTCGAGTCAGGCTGAAGTCAGATTCTGTTAGATCAAGGTGCTAAGTTGATTTGAATAAACTTTTTATGGGACATAAAAGGTCATCATAAATGTTGAATAGGTATGTAAGTATATATATTATAATATATGCTTATATGAGTATAACATTATAATATATATTATTTTTTACTTTTTAGTTCAAGTTTGTACATGTAGGTTTAATCTTGAAGTCGATCCGGATGGAAAAGGATATTTACTATATATATCTGTCAATTTTCAAACTTTATTGGGATCTACATATCGCACTACATATTTAAATATTTTTTAATAATTTATTTGAATATAAGTAAATTTTATTGTCATTGTTATTTTTTTTTGTTTGTTTTTTCAAGCTCTATATAACACCGTACCTTAGCAACCTCTCATGTAGAATGGCTCTAGCCACCTATCGTTCAATTTTCATACTTCACTATCATCCATATATTATCGCTTTTTTAATTACATATTAATTGAAAACCATGAGATGTTATTATTGCTAAATCTTCCTGGAGCTTTAAAGGTAATGTGGTTAAAATTTGGTGCTGATTGGTTCAGTATTTTTTGTGTTTTAATAACCACAAACGAAAAATGGCTTGCCCTGTTATATAATAGTATAGATATAGATTATTTTTGTTAATAATTTAAATTTAGTCACCATTGAATAATATGTTTATAGTGGAAGGTTATATAACAGTGGTTTCTTATTACTTGTTATTTTTTTTTAAAAGTGTTGAGTTGATTTCAATATTTGTTTATGGTACGTATACACCTCTGAAGTATGACCTATCGATAAAAAAAAGAATCATCACAATTTATTAATAATTTACGGAATAATTGCGAAACATACAAAAAAAAACAACAACAAAAAAAACACTGTCGAATATAGAACCTCATTCTTTTTGAAGTCGCCAAAACATAGTTAAAAATATACTATTGCTATGTTTTTTATAATGTAATTACAGAAAACAATATATACAGGTAGTAATAATTTAAAACAACGTAAAACAAGGTTTGGAGAAGGAGAGATCTATATAAAGTATTAGCGGAAGCAAGGACACTAATTAAACAGGCGAGACTGTTTGTGATCCCAAAGCGAAACAGAAGTTTGTAAAACGGTTATTGTTACATAATTACTAGTAATGACATTCGTCATAATGCATTCCACGTGACTCGCTAATAATGTGCAGTAAAGTATGTCAAAACGAGGACATTTATAACGATTTTTCTCACTTAAATTATTGCCTTCACGGTCCTCTAGGCTAACATCTTTGATAAGATAAAATATAATTCACCACAAAGATAAGCAGTTAATATTACATTTAAATAGACTGGCTTTGTTTTTTTTTATTTATGTTTATTTTACAACATTAATTTTCTAATAATAATGCTGTGGTACATTAGGTTTTAAAGTATAAAAACATACTATAACTCATCATAGAAATCTGTGAATCAAAAGTAAACCAGATAAGAAATAAAAGATGGCACCTACAGATATGCGTAACTTAGGGGACTCCATATCTAAAGGATTTATTCAATTCTGGCAAATACTAGCAAAACGGGCCGAGAATTTGTGCAAGTTTTTAATTGATCCTTTTGACATACCTAACCTTACCAATATTTTACTCAGTTTATACAATGGGAACTGATAATTAGAATCTCGTCATTTACAATAATTTTTCGGTATTTTTTTTTCTTTTTTTTTTTTAACAATTTATTGAAATTTACAACTGTACAATATTTATACATCAAGTAAATGTGCTGTTAACTATTACAATAACGTGACAAAACTTGAAAAGTACTACTCATCAGTAGCACTTTAATAAAAATTCTACACTAGAAGATCTGGGCCATCTCCTTTTCAGACGCCTCGGAGGATTATCAGGAATGGTTTAGGAAGCAAGTTGAGAAATTAGGGGATTTAAGTGGTTATGGAGCTTACTATGAAAGGATTGATATCTGGTTTGGGCTAAATCTGCAACATATGGAACATTAAGATCTTTATGGATACGTTTTTTGGTGACAGAGTAAGGTGCATTGAGGATTTTTCGAAGGATTTTGGATTGTAAGGATTAGTTACGAGATGAATTGGATGGTTTAATGGAGCCCCAAAGCTCAGCTCTGTACGTCCACATAGGCCTAATCACAGTCATGTATGTTAGTCCTTTGTAATTAATTGGGAGCTTTGAACGTTTGTCTAGTAAATGTTAAAGTAGTCTGTAACGACGGGCAGCTTCTTGTCGTTTTAGTCTTGTATAAGAAAATCTTATTTTGAGAAACAAACAATAACTAATACAAGTTGAAATAATTATTAATAAAAAAAAAAAACAACTATTTATAGATATTAACAACTTTATACATAATAGAGGAAGAAAAAGAAAATTCAACTGGGCATAAAATTAGATAGTGCTACATTGGCAAAATAGGACTTGTGTTAGCAAGTCTTAAAGCCAAAAAAAAAAATGTATACATATATGCAATAAGTAAATTTATGAAACGTATTACAAAGACTTGTCAATAACATATGAAGAACCACTCACTAGTAGCACTTCAATAAAAAAAAAAAAAAAAAATCTGTATAAGAAGGTCTCTTGGCCATTTTCTTTTTTTATTACGTCAAGTTCGGTGGGATTATCTGGTTTGGGAAAAGAATGGGAACCAAGTTGAGAGACTAGTGGATAAGGTCCTAGCGTCCTGTATGGAGTTTCTCTTCTGGCCACCTTCTTTGGAATCTCGCCAAAGGATGGCCAATTTTCCCTGGTTTCATCAAAGGCTCGTATAATTCCAAATTCTTTCGTCTCCTCCACGTCTCGCCTACTTTGAACATATGGAAGCCGTTTTTCATCCGCCTTCTTAATAGCCCATGCTGTTAAAATGTTCCAGTATCCAAACGTATGTCCTTATGGCGGTTCATGGGTCGTATCCGTTTATCCGGCTTCTTCTATTTGAGGATTTTTGACAACGGTTTTTTAAGAGGTGAGGGCAGTCAGCCCTCGACCTCCGAGTCAGGTGGAGGGGGCTGCCTCCTCAGAGCTCCCTGACTCGCTCCCCCATCCGGAGCGGCTACCTAGGGAAGGTGATCCCAGTTTATTTGTGACAAAGTAAGTGCATTGTGTAGAATTTTTCGAAAGAGGGCCAGTGGCTGTCTGCGGTACTTTGGGGGATTGCAAGATAAGTTTTTATTTGTGACAAAGTAAGGAGCATTAAGAATTTTTCGAAAGATTTTGGATTGCAAGAATTGGATAAGAAATGAATTAAATGGTTTGGTGGAGCCCCAAAGCTCAACTTCATACGTCCTAATAGGTCTAATAACTGTCTTGTAAATAAGACTTTTTAATAAATCGGTTGGTTTCAACGTAAGTAAATGTTGAAAAAGTCTAAAAGCAGTTTTCTGCCGTTCAAGTCTTAAATATTAATTTAAAATTAAAACTTCAACAAATACTGGGTTGGTGAAAAAATTATGCAGGATTTTAATATTCATTTTGTTAAAACAAGTGCTTGCCAAGTAAACAAAGATAATCCTCCAGTCAGGATAATGAACTATAAACAATAATGCTGTTTTTCCTCAAAGATTAGTTTTAGTTCGTGTAACATTTACTATGATTAAGGACCTCTGAAATTCACCATATCAAAAAAAAGATTTTCGTCGAATTTATTTTTATGAGTTCAAACTTGGTCGAAGTTCGGCCCAAACCGAGCGTGACATCAATGTTGTTTGGGGCGAAGGAAGTATCAGTGAATGTACGGGGCAACGAAGGTTCCAAAAATTTCGTCTTGGGGATTTTGATTTCGAAGGCAAGGAAGGTCGCGGTAGGCCTCCTGTTGTTGATCACGACCATCTGAGATCTGAGGCTTTGGTAAAAGAAAACCCTCGGAAAACTACTCGGGATATTGCGAGAAACGTTTGTGTTGACCGCTTAACATTATAAGCCACACACGATTATAATAATTATTTTTTGTCATATATAACAACCTGCATTATTTTTGCCCAAACCAATAATTTTAAGTAATAAATAGAGATGGGCCGATTATGACCTTGACCGTCTAGGAACTAGCTTACTAATGTCAGCTGGCAAAAAGGCTGGTTGGTTAGTCAGTCGAAAAATCGGCCAATTTTTGGATACATCGCCATTGTTTGCATTGCTTGGTTTATAGCTTTATAGCCGTCTGTTGATGTAGCTAGTTTCCTTTTCATTGAGCGAATGTTCTCCAAAGCTGGATATATACATATATGAAACAATACAAAAATCAAATGCTATCACAAAGAGTAGGATTGCAAAGAAAGAGCTCCTAATTTTATATTAATTTTTTTTTTCATTGAAGTCCTATACTAGGAAGGGTGGGAAGGTCAAGATTTTTTCGTGGGTTCACCAGGAAATAAATTTAAACCCGCCCAGGTGGGATTCGTACCCACGAACTTCAGTACCCTGGCGCGCTGAGACCCTCGTTCTAACTCATTCGACCATCGAGTACCCGAATATTAAATTTAAAGTAAAAATTAATATGTTTACTAATGACACAAAACTGAAACTGTATCAGTATTCTAAAAAAAAATAGTTTATGAATTTATTTACTTATTACATTATTAGGATGAATAACACAGGCCAACAAAAAAAAATGTTTTTGAAAACTTTGTTTACTTTAATAGCTGATTTTTATAGATTTTTGTATGTTGAATCGAAATCTGGTCTTAGTTTTTTTTGTATCATACAGTTTTTGAAAATTTGCTTTTTTAATATAATTTAAAAAGCATACATAACTGTTTCATATAAATATAAAACATTATATAACTGTTTCATGAGGCCTAACTTTATATTTAGAGGTGGTAAGAGAATGTTTCTAGGATCTACAAGGGTTTTGCGGAGAATGTTCTTCTCGCCGGGTTTAATGACTCCCTCCTAGGCCAGTTCTTTCTGCACCAATGTTGATCCCTTGCTCTACTGTCCCATTCACACAAAAAACATGGAAATTCGGTAAAACCGCCTTGCTGACCAAGAACCATGCATGTTACTTTTCAAGTCACCACTTATCATCCAACCATGAGCCGAATAGCCAACTTTATTCAACACTATTTCTAGGTTTTCTTAGCTCTCTTCATAAGTACAGAATGGCCAACAGTATAGATGCATAAATGTTACTATTTTGTATAAAACAGCTTTTAAACTAGTTTTGGAAGAATCAATAAACAGCCTCCAGTATTCTCTTTTGTATTCAACACCAAACTCTTTGATCAGACCTGGAATGTCTGAGCAGTACACTAAATCACCTTCTTGTTCAAAAAATTTCGAAAACTGCTGCTCTCTCTTCCTATACACATATATGCTAGTTCCAACTGCCAACAAGTTCTTTTCTTTTGCTAACCCAAGATCCCTAACTAAGTCGTTAAGCTCAATCTGAGTAAACAGTTTAGACTATATATTTGCTGTAGCACATTGCAACTCTTCATCATCTTGCTCATCTATATCAATATCTGTTTCAGCAGTGCTGCCAACTCTTCTACATCTAGCACAAATTATATTACAATTTTATTTGTAGTATATAAAAGCTGTTAAATTCTGTAATAAATAAAAAAAAAATAATAAATTGATGTGCAAATGTGAAAAAATGGTAGGTGATACGGCTTAATAAGTGTCATATTTGGATTTAGCACCCTAAAATAATAATTGTTATCAATAAAGGTTGCTTTTTAAGTTCTACAAGCAACTGATCGAGGAAGATGGTTGTTGAGCAGGCCAAGGCAAGCATCGGCGCCTCAAATAAAGTTTGATTTCATTTCAATTACTCTATTTGTGATGCATAGAAATGCGAATGAACCTAAATAGCCATCTACGAAAGAAGCATTCCCGGCGAGTCGGTCCATCTTTAGTGATAACCTCAATATAATTTTTGTCCTCGACCTTCGAATTCCATCAAAATCCTCCTAATCCTCAAAATTTTATCATAATCCAGTTTCAATCCTCGGTATAATCTCCCACGATACGGACGTTACCAGAGGTCTTTTGTAAAAGCATGTTTTGCCTTAGTCACTTGAAATGAATGATCTCAACTCAACACTCATAATTATTTACAGTAAATGATCCACGAAAAGGATGATTTTGCCAATAATTAGTTCCATTATACCATTACAAAGGCATTATTTAGCGTGACTTACTCGAAATGTTACAGGACAGACCAATTGATGGTTGGGCCTACCGTCGCCACCTATCGGTCAATTTTCAAAATTCAATGTTAACCACATATTATCGCTTATTTTAATAACTAATTAACTGAAAATCAGTAGATATTATTATTGCTAATCCTCACTGGGACTATATAGATGCTGTGGTTAAAATTTGGTAGAGATTGGTTTGGAAGTTTTCGCTGTTAGTGATCACAAACAAAAAATTGCTTGTCCTTTTATATAATAGTATAGATATAGATAAATATATTATTCACAAATATAATATATTATTATCCATAATATAAAATGTATAAAAGGTAAATCATAATGTAAAATATATTTTTTTACAACAATAGTTACCTGAAATACTGAAACAATAATCGCAATCCAAGGCTGGCTTGGACAATATAATATTTATAACATTATTTATCTCTAACACTAACATTACCTTTTAAGCAATTATATATTTTTTTTATCATTATATCTTATAGATAAAGACATACCTTGATCCATGATACTAATCTATTGATTGTTTCCATATATATACAACACAAAATAATTAAAAACATCATGGTCAATCGTACATAAATAAACTAAACGATCGCCATTATGAAGTCTTATACAAAGAGATTCCATTTCCTTTGAAGACAACAAAATTAGAGAGCTTGTAATTATTAATGAGTTCTCTTTCCAAACAGTAAGTAGGGCAATAGAACACTCAGGCAATAGTATGCTTATTTTATTTTATATCATCAGGTTTATGAATACAGCGTAAAAGTATAATTAGACTTCAATTTTTAATTTTAAGGTATGTGTAGGGAATCCAAATGGACAGAGACCACTAAGTAACTCTTACGGAAAATGGACAGCATTATCAGTGCTAATAACTAAAGGCCCATGAATCATATTTTTATAAACAATATCTAAAAGCAAAGGATCGACATTTTGATTCGGTAATAACTTTTATTCGGCAGAAATAATTTTATCGATCTCATCTCGTTTCACTTTAATTTCTGACCATAAAAGTTTATGGCAGTGTGACAAACTTCATTTCTGCCAATTGATACAGTACATTTTAATTATTATAATAGTAAACTTTACTATTGCTAAACCTTCCTTGAGCTATTAAGATGATATAGATAAAATTTGAGACAGATGGTTTCAATATTTTTTCCATTGCGAACTAATGCAGAATGGCGCTAGCCACCTCACTAGGAACCGCATTTTGCACCACACATTATAGATGTTAATAACAATTTAAATGAAAATAACAAATCTTTATTTTAAATTTCCGGCTCTATATAACACCGTGTACCTTTGTAATCTCGGTTGATTGTCGTTCGCCACCTATAGTTCGATTTTTAAACTTCACTGAGCACCACATATTTTTCACTTTTCTAATAACGATTAAATTTAAAATTCTCTTAATTTTTTATTGCTAAACCTTCCTTGAAATATGAAGATGATGTAGTTAAAATTTAGTAGAGATTGGTTCTGCATTTTTTGCGGTTAGTGATCACAAACAAGAAATGGCTTGTCATATTGTATAATAGTATAGATTTATAAAGTAGGTCTTAAGTGAAAATATATCGGGAGATAATTTGAGATGTTTTAACTGATTTGAAAAAATAATAATTAAAAATAAATAAATAAGAAAACTATACTAATATAAATTATTAAAATTCAAATTCACCTGAACTCTCCGCCGACAGAGTAGAGATACTGCTATCAGTGGCGATCGGGAAGGAGATATAAGGCAAGCACTATACTTTATCACCTCCCGCCTGATAAGAACCGAACCGCTTTGGCAATATTTGCAACACCCGCAATCAGGGCCGCTGAAAAGGGGGGGAAGGGAAGGAGGACAAAATCCCCAGGGCCCGGGCTGAAGCGTCCACGGTTTATGGTGCCTGGGCTGTAACATTTGTCCCGGGGCCCGGTTTGGCTCTCGGCGGGCCTGCCTTCTATCTTCCGCTCTCGGTATTTTCCTGCCAAACACGTGCCGGTGTAAAATTATAAAAGAAAAATTCGAAATAACCAGTCCAAAAATATATTCCTAATTCATTAGTGCTTTCCGGAACATTTGTCATTAGGCTTGACATATGATTGCAAGCACAGAGCTGTTACCTAGTGGTAATTAGTGGTACCCAGATGAATATATTCAATAGTCCTATTTTAAATATGTTTCCAGTAGGAACAGGAAAAAAACCAACTAGCCATAGATAAAACCTGAAGGACAACCAATCTACCTGAACCTTTCGCCTTTTTACACTCAATCTGCACTAGGTCCTGATATCTTACAGAAGCCCTTATCAATCGGCTCCTTATGTAAGTATCAACATGTTTGATTTCTTATCTTAAATTTACAAGTAGATAGTTGGGGTATGCAGTCATAAAGATAAAAGCAATTAAAAAATAAGTTTTTTAATTTTTAATGTTTTAATGATTAATGCTTAATAACCCAACTACCTACTTCTCCTAATACTTAACAGTCAACTATACCTCATCAATTTAAATTTACAACTATATTATAGTCCAGTCAATAAAGAATTATAGAGTGCGTTTTTGTAATCCAGGATTTTTCTTCGGAAACATGTTCAGGGCAGTTAGAAAGTAAACATACTAAAAGTCTGGAGTTTTCGGGCCTGGGAACAGGAGGGGGGGGGGCGAAAGTTCCCATTTTTTGATTTTGCGCTAATATCTTAAGAACGGTACGTCGTATGCAAATCATGACAATTTACTAAATTAATGTTAATTAAATTCTCTACAACTTTTAATTATAACACATTTTTCATATTCTGTACTTTATTTTGTATTTCGGAGTTATACGCTTGGAATATGTGAACATTTTCCAATTTCACCCCACGTTTTCTGTTAAACTTCCCGCTATATCTTCTAAAACGTTCATCCTACAACAAAAGTCTTCATAAATACTATTGTATATAATTAAATTCTCTGCAAAATACACATATATATGCTAGTTTATCTTCAATCAGTGAAAAGCTACATACATTATAACTTTTCATGGTAAAACAAACATAAAGGTCCTTCACATTTGCCAAGCGTATATCTCGTAAACGGTACAGAATATGAAAAATGAATAAAGAACAAAAGTTGTAGACAATTTCAATAACTTTAATTTACTAAATAGTCTTATTTTGCATACGACTCAACGTTTTCGTGATATGAGCGCTAAACAGAAAAAAGGGACCTTCCGCGCCCCCCCCCCTTCCTGTCCCCAGTCCCGAAAACTTCAGAACTTTTAGTATGTTTACTTTCTTACTACCCTGAACATGTTTCCGAAGAAAAATCCTGGATTACAGAAAACGCACTCTACACCTTATTTCAGGCCTTAATTGACTGGACAGAAACATACCTAGTTAATGGACACGACAGTATAATGCATTCGTCCGTTGGTAGGTTGCATTTCAATTTATAAATTTCAAGTTCCATACAAAAATATCCCAAAGCAAAAGCAATCAAAACTTGAAAAGTACTACTCATCAGTAGTACATTAATAAAAATTCTACACTAGAAGATCTCTAGGCCATCTTCTTTTCAGCCGCCTCGGAGGATTATCGGGAATAGAGTGGGAAGCAAGTTGAAAAACTAACGGATTTGAGTGGTTGTGGAGCTAAGTATTAGTAACAAGGGTAAGTGTTCGGCCTCTAGGCTTCATCTTCATTTGTTAGTTTGTAGTTTTGCAATGGACCACGTGAGCGTAGGTCCTACGCGTGGCTTATAAACAGGGTTACCAGATCAAAAAATGAAAATTCCGGAAAAAATTCAGGACATTCTTTTAATATAATGAAGGGAAGAGAAATGATTTCTTGAACGACATACAGAAATGTTATAAATTTTGTCGAGACAATTTAAACAAATGGCGACAGCTATTAATTGACTTTTTATTGTTTTATAAATTTATTGAAATTTACAACTGTATAAAATATATACAATAAGTAAATTTGTTGAAAGTAAATACAATGGCGTGTAAAACAACATGTGAAGAACTATTCACTAGTAGCACTTCAATAAATTCTACACTAAAAGGTCTCTAGGCCATCTTCTTTTTAGGCGCCTCGGAGGATTATCAGGAATGGGGTGGGAAGCAAGTTGAGAAACTAACGGATTTGAGTGGTTGTAGAGCTTACTATGAAAGGATAGGTATCTGGTAAGGACTAACTCGGCAACATATGGAACATTAAGGTCTTTATGGATAAGTTTATTTGTAACAGAGTAAGGAGCAGTAAGGAGTTTTCGAAGGATTTTTGATTGTAAGGATTGGATACGGGAAGAATTAGAAGGTTTAGTTGAGCCCCAAAGTTCAGCTCCATATGTCCAAATAGGTCTGATAACTGCCATGTAAATGAGTCTTTTGTAGTAAAGCGGAAGGTTTGAGTTTTTGTCTAGTAAATGTTGAAGAAGTCGAAAACGAGGGCAGTTTCCTGTCGTTTTAGTCTTGTAAAATTTAAAGTTTGAAACATCTATTTTTAAGTGTAGGAGTTTTTTTTTACACGCTCTTGCTTAGTTGATGATGCACGGATCAAAAATTAGCTTAAAGTTAACACATCAGAAATAAAATGGAAAATATTTTTTGTTACATAACATGTGTCGCTAGGACCTAATATTTCAGAGCTATAACGGTTTAAATGAAACAAAATCACGTTCGAAGCTCCAATTTTTTCTTAATTTTATTTATTAAGAATAATCATTAATTTCGAATTGAATTTAAATAATTTAAAATCATACAGGTTAACGGTAAAAAATAAAGAACATAAGGGCATATACGGTCAGTAGGATTAAGCTATTATATTTGAAATTTTATCCCCTACAGACAAATGAATCACAAGTAAGCGAAAAAAAAACCCCAGAAAACATATGAACATCGACGGTGAAGGGGGCCATCCTTAGAACATGTTTCATGTTATTCTTTCTTAGCCGACAGGCTCAAGGGAGCCATTTTTTTTTTTATACATAATGTATTATTTTCACTAAAACAAGCACTAATATAATACTTATTATAAAAAGAGGAGTCACAGTGTAATAATATAAGCTTCATATTAAAAGCAGCTTTAAAGAGAACAATTAAGCGACCCAGGAGCCACGTGCCGACAACTTATACAGCGACTACTCCACTTTTATCGGCGTCGATTCCATATTGATAAGAATGTTTTAGGGTTATCTTCTAGAGATAACTACGGCGTTTGAGATATTAATGAAAAAAAACAAAAAACAGATTACAGAGTAAGTCATCGCATTCCTTGACTTTCTTCAACACTCCTCACAAGCCCAGATACATATATTTTTTTTTTTAATTTAAATAAAAAAAAATTACAACTGTATATACAATATATGGACAAGACCAAATATATGAAAACCTCTAGACAGACAGAGGGAAGAAGAGATACGGTTGATGTTGGGGAGAACACATTTCACTTCTGTAGTACATTTAAATACCTGGGAGGAGTCGTAACGGAGAAGAACAATCTGGACGTTGAAATAAAGAGTAGAATGGTTGCAGGAACCAGATGTTTTTATACAATAAAAAAAGCTCTCCATTGTAAAACTCTCTCAAGGAAGGCAAAACTGTTGATTTATAAATCTATAATAAGACCAATAGTGATGCATGGCAGTGAGACGTGGGCTCTCACTAAAGATACCGGAAGAGCACTGTTGGTCTGGGAGAGAAGAATATTAAGAAGGATCTTTGGTGCTGTGAGAGAGGAGCACAGGTGGCGGATAAGAAGCAACGCCAAGATTGCACAATTGCATGGTAAGGCTGATATACTCCGTGCTATCAAGAAAGGCAGGCTTAGATGGTTGGGACACGTCGAAAGTAAGGAGCCCAACAGGCTGCCAAAAATAATGTTTAATGGTACACCAGGAGGAAAGAGGAAGAGAGGCAGACCCAGACGCAAATGGATGGATGACCTCGAGGAGGATTTGCGGAGGCTGGGGATACGGAATTGGAGGAGCCTGGCGAGGGACCGAGAGGAGTGGAGAAGAATGGTGGCAGAGGCCCAGGTCCTGCAAGGACTGTAGCGCCCAAGAACAAACAAACAAACAAATATACAATATAAAATATAATACATCAAGTAAATGTAATGAAATAGATAAAAATGATTCTTCACTTGTTTTTAAAGCAACTACCCATTGGTAGCGAAAATAAAGGTTCTATATGATGAAGCACTATATTAGAAGGTCCCGAAGCCATCTTTTTTTCAGGCGCCTCGGAGGGTTATCTTGAATGGAATGAGAAGCAAGTTGTGATACTAATGGATTTGAATGGTTGTGGAGTTTGCTATGAAAGGATTGATATCTGGTTTGAGCTAGGTCAGAAACGTAAGGTATATTAAGATCTTTGTGGATCAGTTTGTGACGATGTAAGGAGCATTTAAGATTTTTCTAAGGATTTTGGATTGTAAGGATTGGATGGTTTAGTGGAGCCCCAAAGCTCAACTCCGTATGTCCAAATTGGTCTAATTATTGGTATGTAAATGAGTCTTTTGTAATTAATTGGAAGGTTGGAGCGTTTGTCAAGTAAATGTGGAAATAGTCGATAGCGATGGGCAGTTTCTTGTCGTTTTAGTCTTGTATGTGGATTCTAAGTAAGACGTTTGTCCAGATGGAGTCCTAGGTAGCGGATCTGTTTAACGGGGATTGGTGGAACATCGTAAATACATATAAAATAAAAAAACAAAAAAAATATTAAAAAATCGTATTAGACAATGCTGAAATTAGGATTCAGTGTCCTAAAAATTAGTTACAAAATATTCATTTACATGCAGTAATTAAATTAATTTTTTCATTTAGAGTTAAGCATTTAAACTCCACTAAACCAATCAATTCATCGCGTGTCCAGTCCTCATAATAAAAAATCTTTCGAAAAATTGCCGTCTGTGATTTGTGTCTATCACGGTACATGCTTTGTCCTATGACTTCTGGAGGATTCCCCCCAAACCCCGGATTATCTCAGTTTATATCAAGGATCAAAGAATGGATACATAGTGTATGTTTTTCGAATAGGTATATACTTACATTAGTATGTACAATAATTTAATATCAATAATAATACATAATTATTAATAATAATATTAATATTAATTCACCCTCGATGTATTTTTTCAGAATTTATCGAAGTTAAAAAAGACCCAAAGGATCTGTCATAATAGACACAGATATACAAGACAGGCAAACATCTTACCAGAAAATACTGAAGTGGAAAGTGAGCCAAGAGGTCAATAAATTCAAGTCAGGAACAATTTGGTTGGATGAGAGGAAGAAAATGTACAGTGAGAAGATGAAAGAAGTGTTGTGCCTGATGACTTTAAAAATAAAAAATAAAATAAAAAAATGAGAGAATAAAGTAACAGTGATTAAATTTAATTTAATTTTTTAACTTTCGCTGAGATGTATAGGCCCTATAATAATAATAAAAAGGTTTATTCAAATGATTTGACAGTTTACAATTTCACATATTAACTATTGTTACATGTTTTGGTAATAAGTACATAGTCAGCTGAGCTCAGCTAAAATCGGTATAATTTGGAATGCATTTATTTTAACACTAAAAAAACCCTACAAAATAAGAGAGAGAAAAAAGAGATTGATAAAAGCAAATACACAATAAAATTTACTAAACTAAAATGCATAATTTATTAACTTTTTGTACGTTAAAGTTAATCTACATTTTGGAAATTTGACAATTGTTTTGTTTATTTCGTTTAACGTCACTTTATGTTGCTATGGCTAATCGGACGATGCTACGGTGGGAGTCCTAAATTTTGCCTATTCAGGTATAATTAGGATAGGGATCTTCAACGAGTACCTGACATCGCACAGGCTCGGGACCCCCATTTTACGTTTCTTCCGAAGGACGGCATAGCTAAGGATTTTTTACTCCCTTTAAAAAAGTTAAGTTAAGTTCATCTGCCGGGCTACGAACCCGCGATCTTGGGTTTAGTAGGTTGCTATGCTAACCACTACACCACAGGTGACCCCGATCAACATTTTGGATAATTAACTTATATATTATTTGTGTTCCAATAAACTTAATTTCAAGCTGAGACAATAACTTTTGGATGCCTTATTAGCTAAATATTATTCTAGCAGTATGTGGTTTGTACGTACTACGTTGTTTGTGTATGTATCTTCTTAAGGATTGCTTGTTATAATTGACTATTGTTTGAATAATTGGATTTCCTGAATTGTTTGTAGAGTTGAAAAAGTTCCTGGTCTGTGTGTGAATAAATTGTTTAATTGTCTTAAAATCTAATTCGAGTAGGATGTCGGTTATTTTTGTGTGTAGCATGGTAGTCATTTATTATTCTCATGCATCTGTTTTGCACCCTTTCAATGTTTTTATAGTTTGAGTCACAGGTGTAGCTCCATACAGGAGAGGCGCACGTCAGTAATGGTCTTATCACTGATTTATACAGAATGCTTTTGTTTTTGATTAACAGTGGGGATTTTCTTCTGAAATATGGAGTCATAGTACTTATAAGTTTGTTGGCTTAGTCGCATTTGTTATTTATATGAGATGTGAATGTCAATCGTTTATCTAGTTACAGACCAAGGTAGGTAACAGTTTGAGTTCCTAATATTATCCTGTTGTCAAATTTTTAATAATCTTTTTTAATATAATTTAATAATATTTTTAATAAAAATAAAATCACAATATAATTAAAACACATTACTATACAAATACACGAAATCATTACCTGTGTAATAGAGACAATCCTAAAAGACATGCTAAATCCAGGACAGAATTAGGAGTGACCTAGAGTCAATAGTTCTATGGACGTCATGTTATCGATTAACTGCCTCCACTGTCTTTGTGTGAGGATATGTCCACGGGGCCACTTAGAATTCATATATAATTGCTGTAAACAGCAGCTCTATATATATATTTATAACATAATTTATTGGAATAATTATATACCTACTGTTTATTTCAATACATAAATGTGGATAATTTCACGACAATAAGGCATTTAGACCAACACGAATCAGCAATGTTTTCCATATCCACCAATTTTTTTTTGTCCTTACTATTCATGAGAGGCCATTAGAATCAATGCCTGCTAAATCCAGTTTTTTATTATTTAATTTTTTTTTTTTTTTTTTTTTTTTTATCGATTTCATAAGTTCAAACGATGTTTTATTTACTGGCCTGTCGATTTGTGTCAAAACCTGTTAAGTCTACTTCAAAGCGACCTTTAATATTCAGATTTCAAATCAAATCCTGCCAAGTCCATAGTTAGCCTGGGAGACGGTGAGAGCGTTAGGTATATTCATTATTAAGAAAAACATTTCGGCGATGAGTGGACTTCAAATCCTAATTTAGGGTACTATTTTGCGATCTTACAACCTTACAAAATTCTGATGATAAAATAGAAGCAAACATAACTCATTCAGAAAATGAAAATGCAAATGTAAGTGCTTTTGTTTAATTTTAATTAACTATTATTATAAATAAGTTGATCTTTGTGAGAAAAAATTATCTAAATACAATTTTTTTCTTGTTCAGATATATTATTTTGTCATACCTATTTCTTAAAAAAATCATTTGAAAAATTGTAGATTTAAAACAAATATCCAAAGTTTTGTATATTACAAAAATGTTTTGAAGATGTCAAACTAAAGCTCAAAATGTAAAATTTTAATAATGTCAGATTAGTTGGGAAATATTAACCACTTTTTGTAAAATTTAAATTATCATGTTTTTTTTTTTACCTCCTGAAAGATTTTTAATAATGGACTTAAAAGGTTTCAACTCTCAAAGGTCTCATGTAGAGATATTGATTATCCAATGAAGCGAACATTCATCTTATTGGATTGTGTTATTTAACAAAAAAAAAAAAAAAAAAAAAAAAAAAAAAAAAAAAAAAAAAAAAAAAAAAAAAAAAAAAAAAAAAAAAAAAAAAAAAAAAAAAAAAAAAAATTTATGCTTAATAAAATATATAATAAAATCGGTGGCAGTCGCGATGAAGTGGATAGTTCAAAATTCTCTAAGAACAAGTTAGCTATTAAACTTCAAAATAGTATTTATAATACATACGTTGTAAACAATTTATTAAGTTGTGCTTCTTAATATGGCCTAAAGGTATCTATCTATTTAGCCGCAAATAGAATTATTTTTACAGTAATTACAGGATTTTTGGAAAATAATTATAAGTGGACAATTTTGTCTTGACGGCTTGGCCACGGCAGCCATGAAAATAAGATCAATAGAATACAGAAAATTTTTGTTTATTTTTTTTATATTATTTATCTATCGATATTTACAACTATAAAATAAATATATTGAGTATATCTGTGCTAAAAATAATGATTAATAACTTATAAAGATACAACCCATTGATAGAATTTCAATAAAACTTCTTATATATATATATATATATATATATATATATATATATATATATATATATATATATATATATATATGTGTGTGTTAATAGGTCCGATAGGCCATCTTCTTTTTAGACGCCTCGGAGAGTTATCGGATATTAAGTAGGAAGCAAGTTAGGATTGGGAGAAGAAGAATGGACTCTAGTAGGTATGAAGCTTAAGCTTATCACAGGTATCTGGTTTGGGCCTATCCCGTAACACATTATGGGACATTTATAACATTATGGATAGGTTTATTTGTGATGTAATAAGGAACATTGACGATTTTAGAGTGTAAGAATAGGTGAAGAATAGGAATGTTTAGTGAAGCCCCAAAGATCATCTCCGAGCAATCCAAGGGAATCAAGTAAGAAGCGATTTGGGATATTGGTGGATTTGAGTGGATACGTAGCTTGTCATAAAAGGATATAATGACATGTAAATCACTTTTGAGGAACTACTCACTAGGGTAAACCAGAAAGTTATTGACACCCTATCTAAAAAAATTAGAAAAAAAATAATAAGCAAAAAAAAAATAAATAAATCATAATATTCTTTTTATATGCTACAACTCAACTGTATAAAATAACTTTTAATTCTGCCTGGATTTTAAAATATATCCATAGAGTGTCAACAACTGATTTTACATTATTTATTATCACTATCTTGTGCAATACATTCCTGGAATAATGTTTGATGTGAACTTTCTTGCTTAGCTTACTGTATAGTAATTAAGGGAAAATAACTGTAAATTTCAACTTTATTGAACTATTCTTTATATAATTTTAATATAATATTTCCTTAAGGGTGTCTGTTTTACCCTAGTAGCACTTCAATAAACGTTCTAAACTAGAAGGTCTCTTGGCCATCTTCTTTTCAGACGCCTCGGTGGGCTATCAGGTATCGAATGTGAAGCAAGTTGGGAGACCAATGGATTCGCCCTTGAGTGCAGTTTACTATGAAAGGATAGGTATCTTGTTTGTGCCAAATCTACAGCATACAGGAAATTTAGATCGCGATGGATAAGGGTCTTTGTGACATAATAAGGGTCTTTGTGGATTTTATTTTGGATTGTAAGGATTCGATAAGAAAAGAATGGGAAGGTTTAGTGGAGCACCAATGCTCAAATTCGTGGAATCCAAGGGAATAGAGTAAGAATCAGTTTGGGAGACTAGTGGATTCGAGTATGCAGCTTGTCAATGAAAGATATCTTTTAGGTTTCGACCAAATCTGAAACATATAGGACATTAAGATTGTTATAGAACAGTTTATTTGTGACATAATAAGGAGTAATATGGATTTAAGTTTGATTTTGAACGGTAAGGATCGGATACGAGAAGAATTGGAAGGTCTATAGCCTCAAAGCTACAGGCTAGCTCCTATGTCTAAAAAAGGTGTAATTACTGTAAAGTAAATTGAAAGCTTTATGCTCAGTAAATTTTGTAGTAGCCTAAAGCTACGAACAGTTTCTTATTGCTTCAGCGTTTTATGTGGATTCTAAGTAAGGGGTTTTTCCAGATGGAATCCTTGGTGGCGAATTAGTTCATCAGGGATCAGGGGAATATTATTGAAGGATACCGTCGGACAGAAATATACAGGTTTACGACGAAGGGTGATTGGACGAGATTTGTTTGGATTTCCATCTTTGAAGGCTATTGATATTATATTGGAGTGATGGAGATAGATGGAATGAAAGGATGATTATTTACCGATCACAGATATGTGTCATAAGCGTCCTTATTAGTATTTTAATATCCCCACCGAACCTTCAGTTCAACTTCTAGAAATAATAATGTGGTTTGAATAAAAAAAAAAATAAAATAAGCAAGCGGTAGTTAAGGGAATATCACAGTAATGTGAACGCCATATGAGAGAGTTTACTCTAAAATAGATGGCCGATGAAAATTTCTTCAAAACACTTCTTCTATTTTTTTATTTTTATTTTTTTTTGTATTTATTTTATATTTTATTTTTATGATGTAAAATTGCATTAAATTGCTCCACTGAGTTCTTCGACTTGTTATTTAGAAAAACAATTATCAAGAAGGTGTCACAAAGCTCAAGGATCCATTTGTCAACTCAAATTCAAACCCTAACTGCCTTATCGGTACATTTCCCTCAACGATATTATATTTAATCGAAAAATTTTATATTTAGAAAAATGTTACTATTTGCCACAAGGTCAGGGAAAAAATTTAAGCAAATAGAATATATTAACAAAATAAAATTAAATGGTATTTGTAATTCTTTGGATCAATATATATATATATATTTTTTTTTATCTGTTATTCATTTCATCAGGATTTCCGATAGTGGTATCGGCCCCATCGTTGATAATAATATCTGTCGTCAATCTTAAAGAGTTCTTCAAAATCGTGGAGTATTATTGTGTAATGTTGCATTTCATTTTAAACATTTGGAACAATAAATGAAATTATTTTTTTATAAATTTTATAGATATTTACAAATTTATACTCTAAATGCATTAAGTAAGTTTGTTAGGATTAATGAATTAGTTGCCTTTTCTATCGGAATTATTTTATTAGAATAATAGTTTTGAATGCTAAACATTCATCTTTAGTTTTAAAACATACAAAATTTTCAACACATCAGCACTATGTTACATGGATTATATATACTAAAGTTTTCAAAAATGTAAGACAAGAAATTAAATATTGGTACTCACCTGAGGAGATCGAACAGTTATGTGATATATATCCACCTAATTGATGTATTTTGAAAATAGCCTATAATTAAATATTTGTGAATCATTAAAATCGTTTAAAACCGTTCCAAATTTCTGTTTAAATGACCAGATAAACATTTCCAATAGCCCCATTTCAAATTTGTTTCCAATAGGAACAGAAAATTCAATGAGCCTTAGGGTAAACCAATTTAACCAACCTGCCCCCTTCCACTTTCCACGATGGATATATTTCAGATATATGTTAGATCTCCTCAGGTGAGTACCAATATTTAATTTTTTGTATTACATTTTTGAAAACTTAAGTATATATAATCCATGTAACATAGTGCTAATGTGTTGAAAATTTTTTATGTTTTAGAACTGAAGATGAATGTTTAGCATTCGAAACTAGTATTCTAATAAAATAATCTCAATAGAAGTGGCAATTAATTCATCAATCCTAATTGTATTGATCCTTCTATACCATCATGCGTACCTCAAGTGAAATAAGTGAGTGGTTCAATGATTAAAATGACAAGTCAAAAACTTGTAAAAACAAACTACCCATTAGTAACATTTCAATAAAAATAAATAAAATAATAAAGTAATCAAGAATAGACAACTCAAATTTTTAATTTTTTTTTTTTTTTTTAATTCAAAACCAGTTAGATTTTGCTCAAAACTGCGTTGGATTATTTAAAATATATTTTTTAATTTAATTAACTATATTAAACTTTTAACACTACTTATTTTAGCTCAATACAATAACTATTGGCCAGTAGTGTTTAGTTAAACGTTTTGAATGAACTACAGGCGAAGTAAACAAGCCTATCCTTGAACGACTCTAATCTAATGTTTCATAGTAAATATTTGTCAACATGTTACAGCTCAAATGTAAATGATTTGCTAAACAGAAATATGTATTCCAACTAGTGACATAACATAAAGGTGTAAAGTGCGAGGTCAACCATTTCTACATATTATAAAATCGAAAATGCTTTTTATAGAGCTTAATAAGGACACATCATTAATCTTATATTTATACTTCACACATAATCTCTCTCTCTCTCTCTCTCTCTATATATATATATATATATATATCTATATATATATATATATATTTAGTAAGGTTCTTGAGGTTCAGTCATAAAATAGTTGATTGTTTATTTTATGACTGAACCTCAAGAACCTTACTAAACATTTAATAGTAACAGTCAAGAAATTTATCCATATATATAGTAAGTTCTTTATTTAATTATTCTGGGATTTTAAGTCACTTAAGAATAAAATATGATGTACAACCAAGGGCCTTGAGAGCCCTTAAGATGAAATATTGTTTTTATAACAAAATAACAGATAATGATAATAATAATAATAAAAGATATTCATAAAAAATAACAGAAAATATAAAATAAATATTTTACAAAAACAATTAAATTTCATAAATATAAATTGTTCATATTTTAAACAACTAAAAAGTGGCTAAAGAAATGGTATTAGAAAGTGTTAAATGAAATTGAATGAGGAATGTTGAGAGGGATGGAGTTCCATAGAGAAGAGGATCGGATTAGGAATGATCTGTCGAAAGTGGCTTAGCAATGAGCAGGAGTATACAAATCTGATTGGCGGGATCGGGTTTGGCGGGTAAGAACTGAAGATTTGAGTTGAAGGAGTTCGGAAATGTAAGGTGGAAGTTAGGATAAGACGGTTTGAAAGAAAAAGGATGCCAGGGTGTATGGATGTACACACACACACACACACACACACACACACACACACACACACACACACACACACACACACACACACACACACACACACACACACTGCTTAACCCGCTCTCTCAAGTAAAAACCATTGATTATTTTAACTAATAATTAAAGTTTTATTCGTTGATCAATAAAAAATATTGTATTAAACATTATTTTTTTAATATTTTAATGCATGGCAATTATTTTCAACCTGGTTATGAGTTTTATGAGTTGGTTTATAAAATTATGAGCTTGAAACTTACGAAAAAGCATAATTAGACATACAATTTTTAATTTTAATGTCTAAAGTAGTAATCCACATTGACAAGACTATTAAGAAACTTTTGCGAATAATGGACTGCATTATCAGTGCTTAACAAAATGCCCAAGAATCATATTTTTACAAAAATATCAAAAAGCAAAGAATTGACATTTTGATTAGGTAATAATTTTAATTAGGCAGAAATAGTTTTATTGATTTCATCAGGTATGTTATTAATTTCCGACTTATTGTTTTAATTTCCTTTTTAAATTCCAATTTAATATACGCTTCGCGCAAAACGTTGATGTTGATTGTAATCCTGGGCCATTAAAAGTATACGACAGGGTGATAGATCTCGTTTCACTCGCAACACAAACTTATAGTTTTCTTATAACAATTTAAATGAAAATAGACAAGTTCTACACAACACCGTAACATTGTAACCTCTCATGTAGAATGGCGCTCGACACCAATCGGCCGATTTTTAAACTTCACTCGAATCCACATAATCAATTAAAAATTAGTTAATTCGGATTTTAATATCTAACCATAAAAGTTTATGATAGTGCGACATACTTAGTTCCTGCCAATAAACATTGCACATTTAATTATAGTAAACTTCATTTTTGCTAAACCTTCCTAAAAGTATGAAGATGGTGTAGTTAAAATTTGGTACAGATTGTTTCAGTAATTTTCTTGGTTAGTGATCACAAACGAAAAATGGCTTGTCCTTTTATTTCATAATAGAGATAATTAAAGCATTCAAAAAATATGTTTTTCCCCAATTTTGCTACTTATAATTCAATGACTACAGCATGACTAAAATGGTCATAGATTTGGCTTTGGGCCCAAGTCAAAATTTTCGGACAATAAATTATATAAATAAATAGGTAAATGTATAGCATATATTTTAATAATTATTGTTTAATTATAAAAGTTCCTTTTTAAATTCCAAATTAATAAATGCTTCCCGGAAAACGTTGATGTTGATTGTAATCCTGCGCTATTAAACCAGTGTAAATGTTGATAAAGCCAGCAATCTGACTTTTAATATTTCATCTTTTATTAGAGCAGTTTTATATCTGTTATTTTTTCTTATCCGGTTCAATTAAAATTGCATGACCTAATACAATTCTTCCATCACATGGTATTGTCACTTTTCAATTTACTAATTACAACATTTAAATGCATAGTTTTATATTATAGAGTCATCCTTTCCACAAGAATAATACATAAAATATCATTGTACGGACAACTTACAAATTCACCTGTCCTTATACCTTTCAGATAGAAACTCCTTACTATGAAAGGATAGGTCTTTCTTGCTTGGCATGAAGTACAGTAATTAAGGAAAAATGACTGCAAATTTCAACTTTATTGAACTATTATTTCTATAATTATAGTACGAATATTTCCGAATATTTCCTTAAGGGTGTCAATAACTGTATAGTTTACCCTATTTGAAAAAAAAAAAAATATATATATATAATTACTAAATCTCTCAAGAATTAATTCAAAATCATAGATCAATACCCTATCGAATGCAAGACGCAATGAAAGCAAGGGATGGGTATAGCACCATTAATTTAAAATTTCGATAATTTAAATCTGCTAACTAGGTAATATTTTTAAATACTGCTGTATTTCATTTAACTATTATTTTTTAATAATCACAATACGTTTTTTAAGCTCAGGTTTAGGTATGTCGGGAAGTAACCCCCCCCCCCCCCCCCCCCCCCCAAAAAAAAAAAATAATAAAGCTTTTAGCTTTTGTTTTTTGCTTCACAGTATATTAGGAAAAATACTGGTTGGCCCACATCGATTTGAAGGGCAATAAATTAAGTTTTATCAAGATGCTAACTTTAAATACCGATACATTATCTATTGTGAGTGGCATGAGTTGCAACAAAGAGAGGACCTAGAGTAACATTAGAACTGTGGAGCCAGCAAGGCTGAGCATTGTCACTTATATTTCTGCTAGTTGCCATGCCACTTGTTGATGATGATGATAAGTATTAGTAACAATGGTAAGTGTTCGGCCTCTAGGCTTCATCTTCATTTGTTAGTTTTGCAACTATAGGGATGGGCCACGTGGGGGTAGGTCCTACGCGTGGCTTCTAAATAGGGTTGCCAGATCAAAAAATGAAAATTCTGGACATTCTTTTAATATAATGTAGGGAAGAGAAATGATTTCTTGAACGATATTCAGAAATGTTATAAATTTTGTCGAGATTATTTACAACAAATGGCGACAGCTATTAATGGACTTTTTATTTTATTATAAATTTATTGAAATTTACAACTGTATAAAATATATACAATAAGTAAATTTGTTGAAAGTGAATACAATGACATGTAAATAACATGTGAAAAACTATTCACTACAAGTCAATAAATTCTACACTAAAAGGTCTCTAGGCCATCTTCTTTTCAGGCCTCGGAGGATTATCAGGAATGGAATGGGAAGCAAGTTGGGAGACTAGTGGATTTGAGTAGTTATGGAGCTTACGACCAGGATAGGTATCTGGTTTGGGCTAAATCAGCAACATATGGGACATTAAGATCTTTATGGATAAGTTTATTTGTAACAAAGTAAGGAGCATTAAGGGTTTTTCGAAGGATTTTGGATTGTAAGGATTGGATACGAGAAGAATTAGAAGGCTTAGTTGAGCCCTATAGCTCAACTCCGTATGTCCAAATAGGTCTGATAACTGTCATGTAAATGAGTCTTTTGTAGAAAATCGGGAGTTTTGAAAGTCTGTCTTAATGGACTTAAAAATTTTCGAAAGAATGTTGATAAAAAAAGAAAGAAAAAAAGACACCATTATTGAATATGACAATATCATTGCATCGATAAAGTTTCTAATGACAAAATGAGTAAACTCGGATGACAACAAATTATTTGACGAATTGACAGCTTTGAATAACACGATCAAGACACAAAGTTCAAATTTTTTTTAGATGAATGCCTGAAGACAGCTGGACCAGGAAGATTCGCATAATTGAACAAGATATGCTGTTTGCATATTTGCAATCCAGGCACAAAATTCCAATATTGAAAGGATGTTTTCCTGGTCAAAGGAAAGGAACAGACTTTCTAAAGAGTCTGTCAAGTCGATTCTTTTAACGCAATATAATTTAAAAAGTATGTCCTGTGAAATGTTCTATAAAAGTATTATGAAGGATTCGGAAGTGTTAAAAAGTATTTCTCTGGGCACAAAATATAACAACAATGATCTTAATAATAATGTAAAATTGATTTTTAATAAAAATCTTGAGTTTATTTGATTTTTTATTTATTTCTTTACCTGAATTGTAGAAATTCCGGACGGCTTAGAATTCCCCCAGCATTCCGGACTTAGACCGATATGTCCGGATATGTCCGGAAAATTCCGGACGTATGGCATCCCTACTTCTAAAGTAACAGAAGTGACAACACGTTACTATTGAGTGGAATGATGCATATTTGGATTAATAAAAATATTACCTAATAATTTATTTTACAGTTTTATTATAAAAACATAAACTAACGTCCAATCTTTTTTAGTAGTGTGAAAACCTTAAAAGTTTTTCTGAACTCAACGCAGAAATATTCGCCAGTTTCCTTCAGGACTAACCCCGAGACTATAAATAAACTTAGCGAAGGAGTGTTGAATAAACAGATTAAATAAACATCGATCGGCTTTTTTCTTTCTCCAAAAATAATTCTATTCAAGGCCGATATCTAGAACATTCCTACCTTAAAATACAAAGGTAAATGAACCAGTCAGCTGGTATTTTTTCATTTTTTGTTATGTTTTCTGGAGGTTGAATACAAATTTAAAAATTTTAAAACCTTATGGCGAAAGCTTGGCTTCACAAAAAGAAAACGTATTTTTTAAGTCTTATAGTTGTGTATTGAATGCTATGCATTTTTCCGATTAACTAAATTAAAAGTTATTTATATATTGATACAAACGATACGATATACGATACAAACAACAGGTAAACATGTGGAAAAACGATCGGAATAAATGCCAATAACTTGTAAAGAAACAACCAATTATTAACATTTTAATAAAATCTGTATTTGTCCCCAGGCGATATTCTTTTGTCGGAGTGTAAAACGGAAATCAAACATAAAAATAAAGTATAAAGCGAATGATTAAATCAAATATCAATGGAGGGTAATCGAAAATCGATTGGGTATGAAGCTTGTGGTGGAAGGATAGGTATCTTGTCTTAATCAGGCACATATGGAACATTAAGATCTTTATGAATAAGTGTATTGGTGACATAATAAGATGCATTGAGGATTTTATGAAGGATTTTGGATTGTAAGGATTGGATACGAGAAAAAATGGAAGATTTCTTGAAGTCCCAAAGCTCAACTTCGTAGAATCTAAGTAAGGGGTTTGTTCAGATGGAGAAATAAGGATAGGTAATCATGTTCGGGCTAAATCAGAAACATATGGAACATGAAGGTCTTTATGGATAAGTTTGTTTGTGACAAATAAAGGAGAACTGAGAATTTTTTTAAGGATTTTGGATTGCAAGGATTAGGTACGAGATGGATTACGTGGTTTAGTGGAGCCCCAAAGCTCAACTCTATATATCCAAGTAGGTACGATAATAGTCATGTAAATTTTATAGTAAATCTGAAGCTTTGAAAGTCTAGTAAATGTCTAATCGTTCAAACGGGTCAAATTACTGTCATATAAAAATGAGTCTATTGTAATTAATTAGAAGGTTTGAACGTTTGTCTAGTAAATATCGAAGTGTTTACTCATTTACTTATATTTTCAAATGAGTGGTACATACTCTAAAACTCACTAAAAAGTATTAAATGAAAAGACACAGAATACAAAATTTAAAGTGAAATATGCATTCACCAATATATTCGTTGGGAGGTAAAAGATTTCTTCTCCTTTCTACAAAAATGCCAAAAAGGCTGGGTGCCTAAAGTTTTCTTGATAACGTTTTTTCACTCTTAAAATATGTAACTTTTTTTTTACACTCATAAATGTAACAATTTATGACCTGTATTTCCTTTTTTTCCTTTAGACTTTAGTTAGACACCATTGGCCAACTTTAAAATAATATTTATTCAAAATTATTGTTTTTGTTATCCTTATCAATGGAAAGTTATTCTTTTTTATAATTTATTACCAGTGGATTGTATAAAATTGCCTAACGCTTCCAGTACAGTATTAGGGTTTGATATTATCTCTATATAACAAGCGTTGCCTTTATTTATCATATTTTAAATTTTATTTATAACATGATATCGTTCGGCAGAATATTTAATGCATGACATTATTATATCACTTGAGGTACGCATGATGGTATAGAAGGATCAATGCCACAAGACTGATGAATTAATTGCCACTTCTATTGGGATTGTTTTATTAGAACACTAGTTTCGAATAGTTCTAAACATTCATCTTCAGTACTAAAACATACACAAATTTTTCAACACACTAGTACTATGTAACATAGATTATATAATTTAACCTACCTGCCCCCTTCTACTTCTCACGAATTCAATGAGAAGTCCATTTCTCTTTTAGTTACCTCTTAGACCGCTTAAGGTGAGTACCCATGTTTGATTTCTTGTCTTACTTTTTTAAAACTTTAGAATACATAATCTATGTAACATAGTACTAATGTGTTGAAAAAATTTTGTATGGTTTAGAACTGAAGATGAATGTTTAGCATTCGAAACTAGTTCTCTAATAAAATAATCTCAAGATGAATGGCAATTAATTCATCAATCCTAATAACATTATTATATGTTTCGGATAGTCCTTAACTTGGCGAAATTCAAAATAATCCGTATCTTTTCTTTTAATCTTATATAATTATGTAGCAGAGATAGCATGATTGATTCTCATTCTACACATTGATCGTATCCATGATCTGTGAGCATCACTGTAACCTAATGGTTCTAGGCTCTGTTCGGATCGGAAATTTGCCGACAGTTTCTTACTCAGAAACAGTAAATATAAAAGCAGAAGGTTATAGATGGACATATACATGATCTATTTTTTTTTTCTTAGTCAGGAAGCAACTGATTTTTTTTTTTTTGTTCCAATTTTTGGCTTATACCTCAAAAACTATGAAGACCCAAATTCGAATTTTCAAGAAAATGAATGATCGGGCATTTAATAAAAGTTAAGAAATGGTTTTCATTTGCAAACAGTCTTAGCATTATAAACAATGCAAAAGAATACCATGATAGACTTTAATGCCCCTTAACAAACAATACATTACATAAACAATTGGCTGATAAACAAAATGTCTGATCTATTTAAACAGTGCTTGGACATAGTAAGGCCCTATCGGTATGGCTACTCAACAGTAGCTATTAATAGAATAAATGAAAAAAAAAAAAATCTGGCTCAGCATCTCTTGAAAGGGACAATGCCAAACGAATCAGGGTCATAGTAGTAGCAAGTCACTACTTGAGGTAATAGCTATTACAACACGTTATTTAATCTTAGAAACATTAAATAACATTGTTATAAATTCTTTTTTTTATATTTAAAAGATTTCTTAAAATCAGTGATGATAAATTTTAAAATTCGGTATTCGGTAATGCCGACTAAAAGGTTGCTTCTGTAGTCGGCAAAAAGCGCCGACCAGTCTGCCATATAATTCATTTATATTTCTACGCTTAAAAATAGTATAATTGAAACGAAAACATCACCCTTATTGATTATAATTTTTATTTTAGAATCTTCTTTATAATTGTACTACATACAAAGGAAGATAATGATATTAACAAAAAAAAAATCGATAACTTCTACAATACTAAATAAAGAACCAACTATTTTTTAAAAATCAAAGTTTTGGTTTTTGTGTCACCCTGTCGTTTGTATTACATATTGTAATACAAATAACAGGGCTTTTTAACCAACGGTTTATTAACAAAGAACAAAAGAGATTTAATACAGACACACATACAGAACAATAATAATTAACATTAGCACAATAATAACAGACATTTAACTAATGTTTACTACACAAATAAACACAATTATATTCCATCTTGTTATTACTCTGTCTCCTAGCAACGAGTAAATACTCCTTGGCGAGTCTAGGTTACTTAGCAACGGGGGTAGTTCTCCTTATTTCGTTACAATATTTAAGTCCATAAAAGATTTTTTTTTTTTTTTTTTTTTGCATAATTCAATTCCATATCCCACTATTAATTATCTAACAATAAGATAAGTCAATTAAATTGCTGACTTTTGGTTTATTTTTATTTTAAAAAAAAAAATAAAAAAAAAAAAAAAAAAAAAAAAATAAAAAAAAACCATAAAAAGACATTCCGTTACACAATGTTTGTAAAAAACAGGAGAAAATATAAAAGATAAAGAAAAACTTGTAGCTGAACGAACAAAGCATAACGAACATTGCCGATATCACCCGAATTCCAACGGAAGCGATGATCGGCTTGACCATAATTGGTCTTTTTGCCAGCCGACTAGTCTGCTAAAGTCATAGTTGGGCCTTCACTAATATTTATCTGTCCAGCTAACAAGGAAGATCTTCCAATATGAACATGGATCAGAAACATGACCCATTTTTTTCAATAGAATCATCTTAAAATTAATCTTCAGCACAGAACTCATAAATAATAATATGAAGCTAGTCAAATAATTTTTTCCATGCATGCTCTAACTCGGTGGTCCTGGCGGGACGACGGGATTCCCCCAAAAAAGAAAATTGAATGGCGAACTTCATGGTCTATGGTTCGTCTTTCAACAATGAGCCTTTCGGCACGGGATTTTCTTTAAGCCCAACACAAGTGGGGTAGAATCGTTTGATCAAGTTACTTTGGGAATATTAGGATTGATGAATTATTTAATTATTAAAGAATAATGAATAATTATTCATGTTAAACATTCATAGTTAGATATATACAAATACAAACATCAGCACTTAACTACTTTTATCACATACATATATGGGTGTAGTTTATCACTCACCCTTTTCAACCTATATCTGAAGGTAGTTTTGAAAGAGTAGAAAAAAAAGGAAATGTGGAAACTTTATACAGTCTACATTTTGCCGATGATCAGGTATTTATAGCTTCCGAAGAAGAAGATCTAAGTTACATGCTGAGGAAGCTAGAGGAAGAATATTTTAAATGGGGCCTAGAAATCAGCAAAGAGAAGACAGAATACATGGCCTTCAACGCCTCTACAGCTTCTCTGCTATTAGAAAATTGGTCGCTAAGTATAAGGATAAGTATTTGGGAGTTTATATCGATGACAGGGGAACGCTTGAGGCCGACATAAAATTAAAGATAAAGACAGGAAGTAAGCTAATTAGCGTGATCAACTCTGTACTGTGGAGCCTAAATGTCTCACCAGAAACCAAAAAGGGGGTTTTCCACTCCTTTTTTGAAGGAGGAACCCTTTATGGTTCGGAAATCTGGGTAGTTGGGACGAGAGATGCACAAGCTGTGGAAATTGATTTTTTGGAGAAGAAGGTGTTGCATAACTAGGATTCAACGGGTGACTAATTCTGCCATACGAAATATCGTTAAGGCGGAAAAAAAACTATAGTTCACACCATTCAAACCAAACTGCTGCTGTGGTACGGCCATCTAAGAAGAATGGGGCCAGAAAGATGGCCAGAGAATATGTTCAACTATATCCCGGAAGAAAGACGAAAAAGAGGACGCCCAAGGAAAACATGGAGGCAATTGGAAGCGGAAGGAGATAGGGAAGACCGTGAATACTGGCGGTCCAATATATTGGTCTCGGTATATGACCTATGGTTGTCAAATCCTAAGAAATATATACACATATGTGTATATATATATATATATATATATATATATATATATATATATAATTTCAAAAATGTAAGATAAGAAATCAAACATGTTGGCACTCAGCTAAGAAGGCAAAAAGAAGGGCTTCTAAAAGCTATCAGGACCTAGAGTAGAGAGAGTGTAAAGAAACGAAAGGGAGAGTTGAGTAGTTAAGTAAATACATTTTCACTTGAGGTACGCATGATGATATAGAAGGATCAATACAATTAGGATTGATGAATTAAATGCCACTTCTATTGAGTAATAAGCACGTCTGGTTAAACCAAATATTTTTGTTAGTGATGGCGTATTTAACTCAATAGAAGTGGCATTTAATTCATCAATCCTAATTAAATACATTTTAATACTTATATTAATTAATCATGTAAATGGGCTTTAGGTTTTCCCTATGACTGGTCAGTTGTTGCGTTCCTATGGGAAACAAATTAAAAATGGGACTATTGGAGATATTCTAGTAGTAGTAATCAAATAAAATTAACAATATGTTGTTGTTTATTGTGGATTAACGTCCTTAAGTACTTTAACTATGGAAAGAAGGACGGGTTAACCTACAGGTTTCCATTTTGTGGGTCTGCCACATAAGTTTTAACCTTTGGTGGTATTTGAACCCACGACCTTCTGTAACAAGTGCATGAGTAACAGTTAATCAAAAAACAATAAAAGGACTAAAATGCAAGAATTTAATATTGGTTAATAAAAATAGATAACATTATATTACGTCTATTTATGTTTTAACAGCCTGATAAGGTGAAATTCCATGCGATAAAACCAGGTATACAATTCCGCTTTATTATGGACCGTAGGATACAATTTCGTTGGTGCTATAAAAAGATACAATTCCTCTATCTTATCGGAATGATTTTTTAATAAAATCAAAATAAAGGATTAAGATAAAATTATAGATTAAGGAATTGTATATAATCCATAATCCTTTATTAGAGCAATAATCATCTGCAAGGAAATGCATTTCAACGATCCAGTTTTAAGAAATAAAAAAAGCCATTAAAACAAGAACCGATTTTAAATAAGAAAATTTCCTTTAAAAAAGATCGAAAATAAACAACGAAATATAACAACATCTACTGAGGTTCTTACATCAGGCAGTTGCACAAGCTGTCTTTTAATTTTGCTGACTTGGTCATTATTAAACAATGACAATGGCGAAATTACGAAAGTTCAGAAACATCCAAATCATTTGATTTTAATTTATAGTATTTGAAAAAAAATAATTAACCATGACTTTTTTCTTTTTTTTATCTGTAAGTTGGACCTTACAATTTTGTAAATTAGCTGAATTGATGATCTAATGGAATGTAAATTGGGATGGTTATTGTAAGAAAAATATCGATATTTCATTTAGACAATTTTTTAAACTCTTGACACCGAAACACGATATATCGTTATTATTATTATTTATTTATTTATTTTTGTTTATGAAATGCTATTTTAAATCTATTTATAAAGTTTCAATGATTGTTGTTTATTAAATAGTTATTGTTAATTTAATTTAAAACTTACCTAAATAGGAACAAAAATATTTTAAAAATTAAAATTTAAAAGTAGATTATTAGGAATTAAACATTAGGCAGGTAGGTACATATAGATAGATATCAATATTATGAAGTCACAATTTGGTCCAGTCATTTCATAATTCTATATTCACTCTAAGGGTAATTACGATTAATAGACCCGGAGCCGACACTTTGTAAGTTCCACGACACTAAACCTGTTATCCTAAATCTCCTCAAAAAAAACAAAACAAAAGGTTATGTGAAAGATCGCCAATTTTTGTATAAGAATAACCACTGCTGCCTTTTCCAAACAAGGTACAAGATAGCGGTTCCAGACTGCCGAACTTTTTTTCTCAACGGATCTTGATGTTTTTTGGGGTTCTACTTATATTCTTCGAAAAACCCTTCGTTGACCTATTATAGGTAAGTAAACGACAATATCCTCTATTTTGGGCGTTTTTTGGGTATAGGCCATGTAAAATAAGGATTTCACCTCGGAAATGAACCAATGAAGCAGCATTTTTTCATATACCTTTATTTTGGACTTATAAATAATTATATTTTAAATCGGAAAAGTAGTTTGGGAGTCATAGTGAAAAATGTGCCAAAACTATTTGGATTTTAAAACAGTATACCAATAATAAAGGTCCTAAGTTTGTGTTTTTCTATTATATCTCAAAAACGGTGGACTCTCTAAAAAAAAAACAAAAAAAAAAACTACAGATCAAAATTAAAGCTTATTAAATTTCCTATAAAATTGTTCCTATACATATTTGTCCAACTCTCAACGGTTTTCGAGATATGCGTTATTAAAAATAGATAATTATAGAGCAAAAATATTTTTACCTTCCTTTTTGTCAAACATTAGAGTCAAGTGCCAGAAACTTTTATGCGAAATTAAAGTAAATTTAATGCTCTGCAACTTTGTCTCTGACAGTATTTCTGAGAAACGATCCTGGAAGGCACTAGAAGCAAATGTTTGTCCGAACTGGTGCCCGCTTCTCCTTCTCCGCGCTATATCTCGAAAACGGTTAATCCAAAAATAAAAATAAATAATACTAAAATTGTATAGAATTATATTATCTACAAGTTTTGTAATAATTTTTATTGACGGCCGATGGATAGAAATCGAGATATTTGAATAAAACTGATTTTTGTTACCTTTGACCTTAAATATCTAATGAAGATAAAGTGCTGACTTTTTACCACTTATTTAGAAGACCAAAATAAACGTATATGCAAAAATTCAGCTTCCTTGGTTCATTTCCGAAATTTGCTGTATATATCTCCTTATTTGACCGCGCGTATGAAGAAGATGGCTGCCGTGGTAGCAAACTTGAGATTCGAATTAAGCACCCCAACAAACATTAAGATCCGTTGAGATAAAAAATTCGGAAATTTTTTTTTCTGAAAACGGCCTTCTGGAACCTTATTTCACTGGCGGTTGCTATCATGTCCCGTATTTGGAAAAGGCAGTAGTGTAGTTATTCTTACACAAAAATTGATGATCTTTCAGATAAGCTTTGTTATTTTCGGGAGACCTATCATGACAGGTTTAGTGTCGTCAGCTCCTAGACTATCAGCTAAGGAATTCCAAGTTATGAAATTAATTAAACAACACCGAAAAATATGATATTATTTACGAGCTCAATAAGTTCTTAGAATAGTAGAGAATAATGATGTTTCAAAACAAAGAGCTTTACACACTTTCTTAAGTAATTCTAAATCTTTTGTATTAAATATTTTATTTCTTGCTCTGAAATATTTTGAATATTGAACGTACTACAAGAAGGTCCTCTAATTCCTTAATTGATTCGCGCTCCTTAATTGTTGGTCCTTGAAGATTATGAACTCTCAATGGGCAAGAAGTAGTCGCCAATTTAAATTTCAATCGAGTGTCCTTTAAAAGATGACAGTTGAAAGCCATCTCGTTGTGAAACAATTTCACGCCTTGTGAAAACATAGTTTTCCTCATCTTGATAACAATTATGTAACAGCTGGCTACGAGTGCTATTAAGATAACAACTGTTTGTCATCCTGTGATTTTCATTTGTTTTTTATTCTTTAGTTTTCAGTTACATGAACAATATTTAATTCTAGGCAACACTAAATTAATTATATTTGTTGGTAAATGTTTTACGAATGGATTTGTTACCATCCATATCGCTTAGTGCCATTAAATGAGAAATATTGTAATATTTTAGGATTAATGAATTAATTGCCAATTCTATTGGGATTATTTTATTAGAATACTAGTTTCGAATGCTTAACATTCATCTTCAGTTCTAAAACATACAAATTTTTTTAAAAAGAAAGCACGCCAACACAAATGTGAATCAGTATTATGTAACATGGATTATATACACTAAAGATTTTTCAAAAATGTAAGACAAGAAATGAAATATATTGGTACTCCTGATCCTTCTATACCACCATGCGTACCACAAGTGATTGTAATATTTGTTCAATTAAAACAGTTTCCTGAACATTTTGAAAAATTGAACAATCCAGCAGAAAGTACAGAACATCATCATTATGATCGATGGAGTTGTCCGGAATCCAATGCAGGATTTCATGTTTTCATTAAATCACCTATCTTAGCCTAGGTTGAAGAAAAATATGTCACCAGCGTTTAAATGAGGTACTTCTTTATATAATTATTGGGTTACGTACTAGATAGCAAGTTAATTATCTATTTCTATGAAAAAAATATATGTGTTATATATATAAATATAGAGAAAATAGTATGTGTTGCAGTCCGTAATAAAACGAAAAGAAACAAATATAAATAAAAAAAAAATCATTTAATTGAGAGCCAACCTTTTGGCCTGCATTGCACGCCTTCTATAGTGCTATAAACAACAACAACAAGATAGAATATGAGGTAGAACGATCATAAACAAAATAAATAAGGGAAAATAAGTAATAGTAAAAGTAATAGAAAATATAACAATGTTTTTTTAAATTATTTTATATCAATTTATTGAAATTTACAACTGTACAAATACATGCATCAAGTAAATGCGTTGATAAAGATTACAATAACATGTCCTAACTTGAAAAGAACTACTCATCAGTAGCACAATAAAAACTCTACTCTAGAAGATCTCTAGGCCATCTTCTTTTTAGATGCCTCGGAGGATTATCGGGAATGGAGTGAAAAGCAAGTTGAGAAACTAGTGGATTTGAGTGGTTATGGGGCTTACTATGAAAGGATAGGTATCTGGTTTGGGCTAACTCAGCAACATATGAAACATTTAAGATCTTTAATGATAAGTTTATTTTTGACTAATTGTAAGTAAGGAGTATTGAGGATGTTTAAAAGAATTTTGGATTGTAAGGATTGGATAAGAGATAATTGGATGGTTTAGTAGAGCCCCAAAGCTCAACTCCGTACGTCCAAATAGGTCTAATAACAGTCATGTAAATAAGTCTATTGTAATGAATTGGGAGCTTTGAACGTTTGTCTATTAAATGTTGAAGTAGTCTGTAACAAATACAGCAATAAAATTAAATTACAAATAAAAGATGAATATTAAGACTAAAGCGACAAGAAACTGCTCGTCGTTACAGACTACTTCAACATTTACTAGACAAACGTTCAAAGCTCCTAATAATTCAAAACACTTATTTGCACGACAGGGATTAGACCTATTTTGACGTACGGAGTTGAACTTTCGGGCACCACTAAACCATCCAATTCATTTAAACCATTCATCCGTATCCTTCGAAAAATCCTTAATGCTCCTTACTTTGTGACAAATAAACTTATCCATAAAGATCTTAATGTCCTATATGTTGCCGATTTAGCCCAAACCAGATACCTATCCTTTTATAGTAAACTCCATAACCACACAAATCCACTAGTCCTTCAAGTTGCTTCCCACTCTATTCCCGATAATCCTCCGAGGCGTCTGAAAAGAAGGTGGCCTAGAGATCTTCTAGTGTAAAATTTTATTGAAGTGATACTAATGAGTAGTTCTTTCCAATTTGTTACATGTCATTGTAATCGTTATCAGCTCATTTACTTGATGTACATATTTGTATAGTTGTAAATTTCAATAAATTGGTATATATATATATATATATATATATATAATTTTTTTTTTAATTGAAATTTATGATAGTATAATTGTATAAATCAAGTAAATTTGCGGTACTGGCACATAGCTTAAGGTCTGATAATGTTCCGATAGATGACTTTTTCCGAGTAAATCGGGAGATAAGAACGTTTGTTGTCTATTTTTATAGATTATAAGAACTAAATTTTGTAATAACTCTCATGAACGAACCAGCAATAAAAACCTTTTTTCTTAGGACTGAGCAGGCTGGCCTTGCGGACAAACAAGAACTTAAAAACAGTAAGAAACTGTTATAGCATAGAGCTGAGTTGTAGAGAAAGAGCCCATTTGTACCGCTATAATGACTTTTCTTTTGCAGAAGATCCTAATGCTATTTCTTTTTTATTTTAGACGATTAGAGGTAATAGATTAGAGAGAAAGTTACTAATGGGTTTATAATAATAGGATAATGTAACTATTCCGTGCGATGCCAGGGTATATTAAAAAGTTTAATGATAATTTTTTTTTATTTACCTAATGGTGTATTGATGATTTTAGGTTTACGGAGGTTGGATCAAATCGAACCAACTATTCGATTGGATCGAAATCGGAGGTTTTTTAGCGATTTTAACTATATCTCAATCATATAAATTTAGGAAAATGCTTTATAAAAATGGACAGGATTCGCATGCTCAGATATGACACAGTGCTCGATATCTTTATATGTATCATCCTAGACAAAAGACTAACGAGGAATCCACATACGGGAATTAAAAGACAAGTACTTAATGAACAATTCAACAAATAATACCAAATACTAAACAAGACCTCTTAACTTTTAACAAGAAATAAACTTTCAATTGAGGTAGCTTTAGCCGAGCGTGTTGATGTGTCCGATACTTCGATATTCTCGTAACCTTAGCGGGAGACGGAAATGCGGGGGGGAAATGATTTTATTGAGTTCACTCAATGGTGGCACATTTTTTTTTTTTTTCGAACTACCCACAAGCAGCCACGAAAAAAAATAAATTGATTCAACGTTCTCCATTTTTGCGCTTCCTCCAGAACTCCTTCATTCTCTCCGATGTTTCCATTTTTCTCTCCTTAGATACTACAGTACCTCTTCTAGCTTTAGGTCGTTCTTGGAATTATTTATTTTCATCTTTTAACATTTTTTTAAATGTACAGTGTTTTTTAAAATTATATTCTCTACAATATTAAATTCATTAAAATCTTGTTTAAACCAGTTACATTTTTTCTTCTGTTTTTGGAAAATTCGGATACTTTTTTAGTGAGTCTATTATCATTATTCTAAATATGTGACCGTAAAAACCATTCTTATTTTTCTTATAGTATCCGAAAGCTGTACAATTTTCTTTTACAGAGTTTTATTTGAAATTAACTGCACCTCATTATTTTTAAATCTTGGTCCTAATATTTTCCTCAAAATGTTACTTCCATTCTTTTTCAAATCATCTAGTAATCCTTTATTTGTTAAAGCTAATGTCTCTGCTGCATTACGTGACGGCTTTATAATGACTAAATTTAGAATTCTAAGACATTCATTTTTCATTATACGTATTCTGGGTCAGCTGAAAGGCAGTTTTTATTTTTGTATTCTGGATTCAATGGCTTTTTTTCTCTCCTGAATTCCAACTTATCCATTCACCTAGATATTTAAAGTGGTCCACTCTCTCAATTCTCTGATGATTAATTTCCAAAAAAAGTTGGTGAGTTTTTAATGTTTGTTAAAATTTCATGTTTTCTCAAAAGAAATGTTGAATCCAACTTTTTCTTCTTGTTTTGCTTATTCTTTAATTTGCATTTCTGCTTCCACCCAATCCTTACTATAAGAGCCTCATCATCAGCGAATGATAGGCAATAGCATTTGAGATCTTTTGTTCCTATTCTGATGCCACTGTTCCCACTCAGATTTTTATTCTACTCTCAGAAGAATTTCTGAAATGTGCAATTGAATAATAAAGGCCATAAGGTATTTGCTTGTATGTCGACTCTTTAGATAAAAAATGGTTCACTGTAATATTTATAAAAATAAAATATATGAAAAAAAATAAATCAGAAAATTAAACTAGTAACTAAATAAAAATCTAGTGCTGTTAATAAGAACGTTTTAATATACAATGGAAAAGTATTTTAATTCTTATTCATGTAACTGTAGTTTTCCTCAGTGATATTCTCCTAATTTTTTTTAATTATAATTTTTCCTTATGTTCTTATTAATATTATAATTAGATATATGAGCCAGATATATTTAATTTACGATGACTACATTGTATTATCAGGTAATCTTGAAAACTGAAGCAAGCATAGTTGAGAAATAAAACATTTTTAATTACCTAGTTTTTCCTTTTCAGCAGCGAATGTTCCCTCCTCTATCTGAAAAGAAAAAAAAAAAGGTGTTAAAAGAAACTGTTGGAGTTTATTAGAGCAGAATATAATTAGAGAAAATAGTATTTTTAAAAGAAAATATATAAATAAATTATTTAAAATATGTGCATATATTTAGGATACAGCTAAAAGAAACAGTAAATTTAGGCTTGGAGCTCCACTAACCCATCCAATTTCTCTCCTATCCAATGACTTCAACTCAAAATCCTCAATGCTTCTCAATATGTCACAAACAATAAAGATCTTTATGGTCCTCAATAGCCCAAACCAGATAACTATCCTTTCATTGCAAACTCATAGTTTATAGATTGCAGAACCACTCAAATCCACTAGTTTCTCAACTTCACTTCCCACTCCATTCCCGATAATCCTCCGAGGCGACTGAAAAGATGGCCTAGAGATCTTCTAGTGTAGATTTATATTGAAGTGCTACTGATGAGTAGTTCTTTTCAAGTTTTGACATTTTATTGTAATCGTTATTAAAACATTTACTTGATGTATATATTTGTACGGTTGTAAATTTGAATACATTATTTTTTTTTAATTATTAACTGATATTTACAACTCTTTATGCAATATATAGATCAAGTAAATATATGGAAACTGATACAATGACATGTCGATAACTTGTGAAGAACTAGTCACTAGTAGGACTTCAATGAAAGTTCTACATTAGAAGGTCTCTTGGCCATCTTCTTTTCAGACACCTCGGAGGATTATCGGGATTCGAGGAAGAAGCGTGTGGGGAGAATAGTGTATTCGAGTTTGATTGGACTAAATCTTAAACATATGGAACATTAAGATCTTTACGGATAAGTTTGTTTGCGACATGATAAGGAGCATTGAGGATTTTACGAAGGAATTTATATTGTAATGATTTGATACGAGAATTACAAATTTGAATCCATCAAGGTCAGGTCTGAATTTATATCGATACAGATCCACAAAGTAAATCTCGATCTTTGAAATTATCCAACATTAAGAAGAAAAGGTCTTATAACTGTATAAATAAAGTTGCACTTTGGTGTTACGTGACAGGTTGCATATGTAAAATTTTTGATTTACATATGTAATCATGTTACTCATGTATATCATTATTGCATACATAATAAGTATTATTTTGTAATTAAAAAGATATACATATGTAATTCAAGTTTATTTTACGAGTTCTGGAATCCTGATTTCTTACTATTTCATTCGCCTACATAGCCAGAACGGTTTTTTAATTAATTCATAATACAAAGGAACGAATTGAATATTTCTTGATTATAATAAAGTAATGATAATTGATTGTAAAAAAACAAAAAAACAATAGAACATAGAAAATGAACCGTTAAAAAATTTATAAGGAATGGCTGAGTATTAAGGACAAGGCTGAAGAGCACCTCCAATCGATCTGGCACAAATGTCTCCCGCTTGGCGACACCGGCAAATTCGAGACCAGCCATCCAAATAATATAATTTTCAAATAATAAATTTCACTTTTTTTGCGAAATTAGTAACTAAAATCCTATAAGTATACCTTTGTTTCAGATTACATATTTTATACATTTTTGAATACCATACTTCAAAATAAAGTCCATATTTTTTTCAACTACTCCTGATACGGATTTGATACCGTTACCATTCGTTTTGTTTGAGCCAAAGAACTCTTCGGATAAATATTTTGAGTCCTTGTAATTACGAATGATCTGACTTTTTAAAAAATGAGGCTTTGATCTTAACAAACCATAACCTCATCAATATCTGAGCTGAGGATTAAGATTAAGATGATTAAGGAGAGTTAAGATGAAGCAAAACGTTCGATCCTTGCAGTTATGATAATTTTTCAAAGGTCAAACGAGAACGATGTGCCAAGGCACCGTCGTGCTGCAAAATAGCTGTTTCTGTTTCTGTTGACCTATGCGGAGTACTTAGCAATCAAAACTACATAAAATCTGTCTAGATCAGAGATGGGCAAACGTTTTAAGGGTAGGGACGGATGAAATAGAAAAACTTCTAGGCGGGTCGAAAAAATTTGGACAAAACAAAGTTTTACAACTAATAAACTTTATTTTTTACTTCATCTCATTACACCCAGCTTACATGGTACAACGGTACAAGACCCAGAACGCAACAAGAAGAGAACAATCATTCTATTCTAGCTTTGCAGAAAATAAATTTTGTCTTATGTATAATTGTGTGTGACCATGACTAGCCCAAAAGGCCGCACTTGGCCCGCGGGCCGGATGGACTAGCCCAAAGGGCCGCACTTGGGCCGCGGGCCGTAGTTTGCCCATTACTGGTCTAGATGCTCACAGTAAAACAAATAATTGCTCTTTCTTAATAATTATTATTGAACATCTATAAATAATAAATATTTATATTGAATCGTAAATAGTAAGTATATTGAAAATTTAATCTCGATTTCAGTACAATGACTAAGTTTAAAAAAGACTTGGTCAGGTTTGAATTTGTATCGATATAGATAAACGAAGTAAATCTCGACCTTCTTAACTCGTTGACTGCAGATGACGTGAACACTTACGTCATCCCTCGTTTCTGACTGGCAGGTGAATCAGAAAAAAACATATTATGTGGCTAGAAATTGTCTAGAAAAATCGTCTACCGGGCCCGCAGTGAACGTGTTAAAGATTAGAATCGATTGTTAACATATGAACTCGTCCTTCCTACACTGATAATACATAACCCCCATAAAAAAAAACAATAATAAACAAAAAAGTTCAGTTAAAAAACAATGAGAACTGAAACACTCATTCATAACATAAATTTACGAACTGACCTTTTATGCCAATTGTGAAGGAAGACATATAGATCAAACAATCGCGTGACAAAATGCCTGACAGCCCACAGGCAGAATACTAAACGTGGGACCTCCTGGACTCAAAGGAAGTGTTATTCATCATGATATGAAGAGGTGCCGCAGGGTACCTTTAAGAACACCGCATCACGTTTTGGAACAATGCCATGCAATTCGCTACATGTCTAATCAGTTGACAACTAAGAATAAAAACTTCTTTTTTTTTTTTTTAATTATTTACATAATTATTTAATTACTTACAACTTTTTATTGCAATATATACATAACTTTGTATCCAATATATGCATCAAGTAAATACGTGGAAAGTGATTACAATCACATGTCGATAACTTGTAAAGAACTACTTACAAGTAGCGCTTCTTAAAAATGCACTGACCTCGCGATCTATTATAAAATTCGACATGGAGTCCAAGTAATGGCTAGCTTCGCCACTCATGCCGTTAGCGACTGTACTATAATAGCGCTCTCACTCAGCCTCCACTGGTATTATCTTTACACCAGTGACGCAGCTGAGAAAGAAGCGCTGGGATCTCTTGGGACCTGGTTTGTGCCTCTATAAGTGGAGGGACAAGTCTGGTTGGGGAATCCCTAAGATTTGTATACATGGTGCATAAAGTATAAATGTATTTTAAATATTTACTTTAATTTTTATTTTTTTAAATTCTATATTATTTGTTTTATTGATTATTTTTTTCTCACTTTATTTACTGTGTAGTTTGAGGAACTTAGTTTATTTTTTTTTCTTAAAATTTTAATTGTGTTATACATTTATTATGAGATTTTTTATTTATTATTTACTTTTTTTTTCTATCTCTTCTTAGTATTTATTTCTTATTGTATATTGCGAATGGATCCATTAAAATCCATCTTAAAATAATACACAGTAATAAAAAAAAAATAATACCATTTTATTCAAAGTTCCCGAGCTTTCTAAAAGTCAGTAAATATCTAATTGCTATATTACCATTACCAATCACTTAATGAAATCCCTTTAGAGCATTCTCTAGCTTGTTTACTAACCGCCTGGATTTCCAAAAAAAAAAAAAAAAAAAAGCCTCAATTCAGTTATTTATTTCAAAGAAGAAACGTGACAGTGTACTACGAAATTCTCGTAATTTTAAGACATTACAAGAAAAAAAATTTCATAGCCGCTGAAGCAACTCGTGAAATTATTAAATATGAAGGGGAAGGAGTCCTTGAAGAGCGCACTGCGTGGCGTTGGTTTGAAAAATTTAGAAGTGGAGATACGACGTTGGAAAGGAAGAAGGGCTCCGGGCAGCCATAATTAGATATTGATGAGGTTCTGAAGGAAGCTGTTGAGTCAAATCCGTCCACGAGTACTCGCAAACTTGCCAGGGAGTGTGGTGTGTCGAAAGATACTGTTAGTCACCATCTTCTCTCCATGGGGAAGGTGAAACAGACTTGTGGACTGGTCCCTCACGAACTTATTCCTCAACAATCAGCAGAAAAGTTTACAGAACAACTTCATGGGTTTGAAATCCTGCCTCATCCACCATATAGTCCAGACCTCGAACCTTCGGATTACTACTTGTTTCGATCCATGGCCCATTTTCATCAAGGGAAAAAATTTGATAATTTTGCGGAAGTTGAAAATGCTGTCCAAGAGTTCTTTGACAGCCATCCCAAAGAATGGTATCAGCCTGGTATCGAGCAATTGGCTAGCAGATGGGTAATGACGGTAGATAACAATGGACTATACTTTGAGTATTAATTGTGTTTTATATCAAAGAATTAATAATACAATTATTTGTTTAAGAAACGGTCATTTTTTTTTTATACACCCCATTACTCATTGCCCACATTGAGGCAGATTGTAATACTTTCTTTTTTAAAAAAAAAGTAGCGCTTTAATAAAAGTTACAAGATCTATAGACGATCTCTTTTACAGACGCCTTGGAGAATTATCGGGATTCGAGGAAGAAGCATGTAGGGAGAATAGTGGATTCGAGTTGGTTTGGACCATATGAAACATCAAGATCTTTATGGATAAGTTTATGACATAACAAGTAGCATTGGGGATTATACGAAGGATTTTGGATGGTAAGAAGAAGAAAATGAACTTTATTCTAGGACTACTTGTCCCCTAAGAATAACATATAATTACAGTACATAGGACAATCATCTGGCCTTGATAATTCATTATAATAAATAACAATAATAGATAATAATAAAAAATTATTAATAATTAAATCATGTGTTACAAAATAACTGAGACATCTTGAAAAAGGATACATCTTATGTATACTATTATAATGTATATTACTTAAATATTCATGTTTTTCATTTGCTCGGAAGATTGAAGATCCAGGAGGTAAAGAAATAAATGATGTTTAAAGGAAGTAAGAGTGGAGCTTTTTCGAATTGAAATGGGCAATGAATTCCACAAAGAGGAAGCACGGTTAATAAAGGATTTCTCGAAGGATCCAGTTCGATGCGCAGGAGTGTATAGGTTGATGGGTTGGGTTCTAGTATTCAAGAGGTAAGGATTGGATACAAAAAGAATTAGCGGAAGCCCAAAGCTAAACTACATATGTCCAAATGGGTCTGATTATTGTCATGAAAATAAGTCTTTTGTTATTTATTGGGAGCTTTGAACGCTTGTTTAGTAAATGCTCGAGTAGTTGGAAACGACGAGCAGTTTCTAGTCTTTTAAGTCTGGTATGTAGAAATAATCATTAAAGTCAGAAATAAAAAAAAATGAATTATTTTAGTAATTATAAAGATTCTATAATTAATAAAATAATAAATACCTATAAGAAACATTAATTTGCATTTCTTTTGAATCTATTTCCATTACAAATGCTAATCGGATATGAAAATTAGGCAATTAGTGTCTAAAAACATCGGCTAGATTAAATAAAAAATGGCGGTATAATCTATTGCCAGATCGAAGGTTCCTCGACTTCAGCAATCCAAACCACAACAAACCAACAACATTTTTCATCCTTGGAATAACAAGCGGTCTTATAACGTTCAAGATGACAGCTTATCTACATACTGATCCTTCAAGGTTCCCAAATTACAAGTCATAAGTCATGATAGAAGTTAAGGTCGCTTATAAAACTGGAACTTAAAACATCACTGAATTCCTGGTGTCGGGTTTCATATCTCTTTGGGTAGCGAAAACATGACTTATATAAATTTAAATGAGTTAATTAAAAGTTATAAAAACATCCAATGATAATTTTATATTAAAATGAGATCGATTATGTAAGTTGTTAGGAAAAAAACTCAATTGAAAGAAAACAATGGTTCCAAACGTGCTTTTTTCATTAAAATCAATATAGTAGTCCAAGCAACGAAGGATTTTTAGAGGACTTAATTCATGTAGAAGCCAATTTTGGCACAGTTGTAGGGGGAAGTGTCCCACTTAACATATCAAAAATGTCATGTTTTGCCAAAACATACACATTTAGTGTTGCTAGCATAGGTATTACACGGAATATAATTAAAAGTCGTAGATAGAACCTGATAGATAATTTAGATAGCTTTAAAATGAAATAAAGCAATTCGGGATCGTACAAATTGTTTAGGAGTTTTAGAGAAAATATGCCAAAAAAAATAGAATTTTACAACAGTTCACAGTTGTTAGTGTGCTGGCAAGGGTATTACACGGATTTTTATCAAAATTTGATATATAGGATCTAATAGCAAATGTAACCAGCTATGAGATGGAAAAAAGAAATTCAGAATCGAACCAATATTTTTAGAGTTATAACAAGAAACGTTCCGAAAAAATAAGGATTTCACAAACGAACGCGGAATTCAACGAGGTGGAATGGATATTTCATAGAATGTATTTCAAATTAAATATATGGTATCTGATAATAAATTTAACCAGCTTTAAGATGAAAAAAAGAAATTCGAGATTAGACAAATAGTTTCGGAGTTAGAGCCAAAAGAGTACCGACAAACGTGTTTTTGAGGAAAAGTGCGACTTACCGCTAGTACTATAATAAGCATATTACGCTTAACGACAATAATTTTATTTTGAGCAATAAGCATTCAATTAATAATAATAAACTATTCATTTGTAACAATAAACATTGGAATTTTAACAATAAATATATAAATTTTAACAATAACAACGTGTTTTTTTTTTACATTTTCCATATTCCCCCTACTATATCTTCTTAAGCATTGATCCCAGAACAAAAATGTATAGAACCTTTGTTGTAAACAATTTTATGTAAATTAATTTAATATATAAACATATTTTCGCTAGAAGCAAGAGTTTTCGAGTTATTAACGAAAAACAGAAAAAAAACGACCTTTAGAGCCCCTCCCCCACCCTTAGCTCCACCCCCCCCCCCCAGTACTTTTAGTATGTTGTTAAGGACACCTCCCCCTACAACTGTGCCAAAATTGGCTTCTACATGAATTATGTTCCCTATTTGGCCTTTTTTTTTCTTCGTTGCTTGCTCCTGAACGGTCGGTACTGGCGAAAAATGTTATGTAACCAAAAATATTCTGTCTTATGTTTCTGATTTGGGAACAAGGCAAATTTTAAATCCGCGTAACACTAACAGAGCTAGAACATGTCGAAATGTCACATTTTTGAGGGTGAAAAAAAGTTTAATGACTTTTTTCATTCAAACCAATATAGCTCCTAAACAGTAGGTACTAGCGACACATGTTATAAAACAAAAAATATTCTCCATTTAATTTCTGATGAGTAAACTATTCGGCAAATGTTCGACCCGAGCAACACCAACAGAGCTAGAGTGTGTCAAAAAAAGCAACTACATTGAAAAATTTTAGAAAAAAAAATGGCTTTTTTTAAAAAAAAAATGATATAGCTCCTAAACGCTAGATCTTAGCGAAAAATGTTACATAACAAAAATATTCTCCATAAAATTTATTATCAGAAAATTATCAACAAATTTCAGATCCGAGCAACACCAACTAAGCTAGAGCCTATCAAATAGTTTCATTTTTGGTGTGAAAAAACGTTACACAAAGAAAGTATAGAATCCCAGTCAAGAGACATATCCATGTCAAAACTTCGTGGATGTAAGCTATTGTCTTAAGTCCGAAAGTATTGATTTCGGAAAATTATAATAAAATAGAAAAAATGAAAATATTTATATCCTTAAAAATATATATGTATATCAAAAATCTGGGCAGATTTACAAGACCCATATCTTAAAGTTCCAGAATTTACAACTATGTGTATAATAATACCAACAAATATTTATAGGCATCCATAACATCTAATCACACACACACACACACATATATATATCAAAATTATATTTTGTCGACCCTTAGAAATTATATAAATAACTATTTTACAATATTCGGGTTATAGGTCCTTTATTTGCAAAACCGAAATGGCTATTTTAAATTTAGAGATAAAAGAAATATGTTCGGTCATTGCAAAAATTAAATATAAAATTGATAACCTTCTTATAGAGCTTTCTGATAGAATTGATAGTGATCTGTATTACGAACTAACTGCCGACCAGGTGAAGCTCTATAATAAAAATAAAACTTATAAAAAGGACAGTTTGATAAAAAAGTTTAAAAAAATTAGTGGAAGAGTAGATAATAAACCATCGTCAGGCGTACCAGCTACAGCTTTAATAAACCTTACCAATGTAAAAATACCTGAAAATGTACAGAATATTTTGGCTTTAGGACCGAAGTTCAACGTAGAAATTAATAACAAAAATGTTATTTAAAAAATTCCTCATTTTCTTTCTGATGTTGAATGCATGATTCAAAAAAAGGATGATAGTAAACAAAATGAACTCAGATTAAAAGTGGTCAATAGTATAACAAATTTATGCAATAAAGTGAAGAATAGTGGTGATAGAAAAAATCCCATTGATAGACAAATAGCAGCAACGAAAATATTTTTATTCAACAATCCGTACGTATTAGTTACGCCATCGGATAAAGGAGGGATGACTGTAGTAATACATCGACAGAAATATTATGAAAAGATGGATCAAATACTGCATAACAGCCTTTATTATAAGGAAATATCCGATCCTACACAGAAAATAATAAAAAAGGAAAATGAAATGGCCAAAACTTTGTTAAATTTACAGACCATAAACCAAGAACAATATAATAAAATATATACAAAAAAAAAAAAAAGCAAAATTGTAAAATAGTTTTTATATATATATATATATATATATATATATATATATATATATATATATATATATATATATATATATATTTAGATTTAGGAAAACTATCAAAAATGTCTAACCAAAAGTGCACAATTTTGTCTTATCCACTTCTTCACGACAGTCACGGATAAAAATAATCATATATTAAAAATGTCGTCATTATTTTCAAAAATATATGAAACCTAAATGTATATATAAGCTTTGCAGAATTTATTAATTGATGTATAGTATAGCATTATACCATAGATAATCATACTTTATTAAAAGTTATACAAACACGACTTTTAGAAATTTTAATTTTTTTTTGTATCCTTTATTTTTAATACTTTGTTTTATTTATTTATGTTAAAAAATAACCTATACAACTATTTAATTATAGATCAAAAGCTGATAAATTTCTGATTGCTCAGTGCTAAATGTAAAAGAATGTTCTTTATTTATTTAGTTGGGTCTTAAAGAACATCAAGATGTATACAGTTTAAATCTTACTATTTACAGACCAAGGTTATTAAAATGGTAGATCAATCTCATTCCTAACCAATTGAGTAATTTAATTAAAAATGGACGTTTCAGAATATTCAGCAAACAATAAAAATACCATAAAATGCTAAGATTGTATGTATTTAAAAAAAAATAGATCACCGCCATCTTTATTTGGACGATTGTATTTTATTTTTTTCCTAGCAGAGTTTTAAGCAATGAACTTAGTGCCATATTGTTTCATTATTTAAAACACACAAAAATTTTGTTACAACCATAAAACTTGAAAATTTTGATTTTTGAAAATTTTTCACAGCTGGTCGATCAACTGGAGTAGGAAAGAGATCTTATTTTTTGTTTCGACGTTTTCAATGTGATTTAAATTCTTCTGGGTAAAAGACTAAAGAAAGTCTAGTAGAAAAACTATTCAGTTAAAAAAAAAATCTGGAAATTGGACTTAGCTGGTTTTGGAATTCCACGCCTCATTTTATCTTTTTTTTTTTTTTTTTTTTTTCCATAATACTCCACTGATTCCCGTCGAACAGGTCAGCTATCTAGGACTCTATCTGAACAAACGTCCAACTTGGAATCACATACAAGACTAAAACGACAAGAAACTTCTCGTTGTTTCAACATTTACAAGACATACGCTCAAAGATGCCGATTAATTACAAAAGACTCATTTACATGATAATAATTAGAATTAGATGAGGCGTTGAGCTTTGGGGCTTCACTAAACCATTAAATTAATCGCGAATCCAATCCTTGCGATACGATATCCTTCAAAAATGTTCTTGCCACGAATAAACTTATAAAGATCTTAATTTTCCATATATTGCTGGTTTAGCCCAAACCAGATAGTAAACTCCATAACCGTTCAATTTTCTAGTTTCTTATCTTGCTTTCCATTCCCATTAAACCACCGAGGAGTCTGAAAAGAAGATGACCTTGGGACCTTCTAATACAGAACTTAATTGAAGTTCTACTAATAGGTAATTACTGGTTTTGGAACTGCACGCCTCATTTTATCTTCTTCTTTTTTTTTTTTTTTTTTTTTTTTTTTTTTTTTGGCCACATTGTTCCACTGATCCCTGTCGAATAGACCTGTCACCTACTATCTGAACAAACGTCTAATTTGAAATCACATACAAGACTAACGAGATTCAAACTTGGTGTAAGAAATGGAAAATAAAACTTAATTATGACAAATCCCTTCATATTACATTTACACTGCGACGCAAGACCTGCCCGCCTGTTTACATTGACAACCAACCTTTACACCAAACTGAAAAAGTGACATACTTAGGACTTACGCTTGATAGAAGACTGACATGGGGCCCACACGTCAAGACAAAAAAACAGACGTTACAGTTAAGACTGCGACTTCTATACTCAGTACTTCACAGACGCTCAAAACTACCTTTAAAACAAAAACTTAACATTTACAGTTACTTGATTAAACCCATCTGCATCGCAAATTTATGGACCGGCCAAAAGAACACATATTCAGAAAATACAGACATTTCAATCTAAATTCCTAAGACTGATAACAGACTCCCCTCCTTATATGTCAAACGATATACTACATACAGACTTACGTATTCCGACAGTTAAGAGCCATATTCATAAACTTTATCGACAATTTCATGAGAAACTACGTGGACACACTAACAAACAGATACATAATATGGCAACAGTACAGATACCAGACATAACTCGACGGAGGCTGAAAAGGAAGTGGATGAGGGATCTCCTAGTCTAATCGCTAATAATTTAGTTTCACGCCTGGAGATTGTACCACTGGGTGCTGACTCCCTCATGCCTGATCATGTCTGTTGTATCAATGTAAATTTCACATTCACTGGTTGTCCATTGTGTACAGTTGTGAATAAAGTTATCATGTTAAAAAAAAAAAAAAAAAAAACATACAAGACTAAAATTACAAGAAACTGCTCGTTTCTTTCAACATCTACAAGACAAACACTCCAAGATGCCAACTGAAGCGACATGTGGATCCCAGTGCAGTTTAAAAACACAGTTTGCAGTGGTAAAACTATGAAACACAATTGTACCAAATGTCAACTACATCTTCATAGTTCTAGGAAGGTTTAGAATAATAATTTTTACTATAATAATAATTAAAATGTATAGTCTTGGGTGCCAAAACGAGGTTTGCCAAAATGTCATATACTTATATGGTTAGACAAATGAAATCCAACTTCTTTATTTATGAGAAAGGACGATTGGGTATGCTAGTCAACATTATTTTATTAATAAATAGATATAGATATTACTTCAATTGTTCTACATTATTTTTTCTTATATATTTCCCTTCCTTTTTTTTGGTCTTGATTAACCGAGGATTTGGTTATCTGAGCCTATCTCTGTCCCAAAGTAAAATCACGCACAGCCGGAGACCGCTGAACATGTGATAATAGCGTGCACTGCCTTTGAGGCGCTGAGAGCCAAACTACTGAGAGAAACAGGGCTCTACGTTCTAACGGAGAGTGATTTCCCTCAACTAGTATCAGCTGACAACTACCCGTATTACAAAAGTTTTGTGTATGGTTGGAAAACTGAAGTGGGGGTAGAGCACTTCAACCTAGGAAGAAGGGGCCATGCCCCAGAAAGACCTCTGGACAGAAATGATGCTGATGACAACCTCATCACCGAATAAAGCCTATGTAAACGTAAATGTAAATGTAAAAACTATAAAATTTAAAAAATTTTAATATAGGTATGTAATTGTTGTATTAGGTATAAGCTATGTTGTATTAAACATAAGTATGTTGTTATGTGAAACGTTTAATGTATTTTAAATATTAAATGTTATTTTAAATGTAGTGTAATCTTGATATGTTAAATGTTAAATTTAATCTTGAAATGTTAATCGAACCCACTATGGTATAGCAATAAATAAAGGAGATAACATGGTACTCCCTGATTACACTTAGCTGAAGAAATTCACCAGGAAATCAACAGTCATCGGTTAACCTCACTTAATGAGGAATTCGTAATGAAAGGCATTCATATGGAAAGATGTACTGAAGGCAGAAGTCGATACCATGTTGGAAACTTCGTTCAACAATCTATAATACACTTATTACCATTTAGTATTTTTATGATCATTAAAGCGTGGTGTCTGATTGATGGTGGTTGTTTAAATTGAATTGTAGTGATCGTTCCTAATTGTTATAATTGTTGAGAACGGAGATATGATAGGGGTCTATGCGGGTAGTGATAGTGTAGTCTCTTTGCGTTACTATTGACATCGCTAATAGAATATTTCAATTATAGGTTTATGTATTTCTAATATATGACACACCAGCATTCCCATTTTTATTTATACAGGGCGAGTATCTCTGTAAAAAAAAAAAATTAGGTTAAACTAGATCAAAAATGTAGCTAAATGCCACAGATCTCACATTTCTATTCCAATCCGTTGCAGATATACGATAAATCAAAGACTTTTTTGAGGAAATCAAGTTTTTTCCCCAAAAAACTGTAATATCTCCATTTTGTCTAAATATTTTTCAAATTTTGGCCAAATTTTCGGATTAAGCATTAAATTTCCTATAAGAACAAAGTACACGTAACCTTGGATTTTACAAACTTGGTATCTAAAGAACAGCTTGATTTTCACATTATTTGGGGAAGTCACAATGTCTCTTTACTTCAACGCTCACCGTTTTTCGAAAAAACTATCCACTAAACGTCAAATATTACAAAAACTTGCAAATTTAATCACCTTTCGAATATGTTAAACGTAATGATTTTGTTTCAATTTCAGGAGATATTTACTTTTGAAACCGAAAAAATATGGTGTTCTCATTTGGTATACAAATCAGTTACTTGTGTAAATAAAACATTATGACTATCCCTTAATGGAAATGTGAATTTTTAACATAATAAACACTTCATTGGATTAAAAAGCAAAGAAAAAAATAATTGTTTAATAGAAAATAAAGGAAAACTGTCAATAAAGCGACACCAGATCAAAGGATCTTATGTTATTACATTTATTTATTTATTTATTATTATTATTTCGGATTGTTTTATTAGATTTTCAATGCAAGGTTTATAAACACCAAGTTTATAAACCCAATGATAATGAACATAAACCTCAATTTTGCTATGAGCTTCTGAATGCAGATGATATTAACGAATACCACTTTTTGCGGTGAATTTATGGCTATATGAGTCTATTTTTACAGGGGAAGGCATTTGTACCATTCTATGTGGAGTATTGTTGGTTTATTCATATTTGTATTGCTGTCAAATAGTGTTGAAAATCAAAGTTTGCCCAACAGATTGAATGAAGAAATTACTTTGATTTGTTACCAAATATCCTACCCCAACTTCATCACGATATTCCACCTGAAGTTCGGCAAAATATGATTTTTCAACAACATGGAGCTCCTTCACATTATCCGAAAGCAATACAAATATAAACCAACGATATAAATGGATGGGTAGAAATGCCATCCCCTGTGAAAATAGACTCATCAGCCCATAAAATTCACTTCAGAAAGTAGTATTCTTAGACACGGTCTGCATTCAGAAGCTAATGGCAAAATTAAGGTCTATGTTCATTATCACTGGATTTTAAACATTACATTGAAAAACTAATAAAATAAATCCTAAATGATAATAATAAATAAATAAAGGTAATAACATCCTTTACTCTTGATTTTTCGTTTATTCTCTATTAAACAATTATTTTTTTCTTTGCTTTTTAGCAACTTTAAACATAGAGTTTAATATGTTTCAAATGCACATTTCCATTAAGGGATAGTCCTAATGTTTTATTTACACAAGTAACTGAATTGTATACCAAATGAGAACACCATGTTTTTTCGGTTTCAAAAGTAAATATCTCCATGAAATGGAAACAAAATCCTTACGTTTAACATATCATTCGAAATTTGATTAAATTTGCAAGTTTTTGTGAGATTTGACGTTTTGTGGTTAGATTTTTCGAAAAACGGTGAGCTTTGAAGTAAATGAGACATTGTGACTTCCCCAAATAAGGTGAAATCAAGCTGTTCTTTGTGGATAGTTTGTAGCTAATTAATTTTAGCTTGTTCTTGTAGCCAAGTTTGTAAAATTCAGGTTACGTGTAATGTTCTTATGCTAAATTCGAAAATGCTAAACTTTAATAAAAATATATAGACAAAATGGAGATATTACAGTTTTTATGGGAAAAAACGTGATTTCTCCAAAAAAGTCTTTGATTTATTGTATATCTGCAACGGATTGGAATAGAAAGGTGAGATCTGCGGCATTTTGCTACATTTTTGATCTAGTTTCATCTAATTTTTTTTGTTTACACTAAGAGATACTCACCCTTTATATCAGTGAAAATGTTGTCTTGTAGAAAGCATGTAGAAAGGACAAAATAAATTCATAAGAGATCCGAATAAATTAAATTTCGAGATTTTTTTCCAGAAATTCTGAGATTGATTTGGCCGTTATGATTTCCGGTCCTGGAAAGCCCTCCCTACAGATACAGTAAGTCCGAAGATCCACTACAGCTGTTTGTAGTTTTTCAATTGTTTATAATTGAAATGGTAGATAAAGATGATGATGTTAAAATTTGGTTCAATAGTTTTCGTGGTTAGTGACCACAACCGAAAAATGGCTTGTCTTTTTATATAATAGTATAAATATAATTATGAATTATATGTAATATATGTCACTGGTGTCAGAATCTGTGAGTGAGAGCGAAAGATAGTTATAATAAGGAAGGGAGCTGCGGTAGCTCATGGGCAAGGTCCTTAGGAATAAGTTTGATTCCCGCTAAGGAAGATTATTATTTATTGTATTCTGTAAGCCTTGTATCGAACCTGCGTTCATACACCCCATGGACGTGTTTGTCAGATATGTTCATTTGTTAAAATCAACAAAAGTACTTAATATCTTTTCCAACATGTTTTTTCTCTTGGTACTCCGATTGGCATACATATTTGTTCTAATTTCGTAAGATTTTAAGAAATGCAATTACTCTATAAATAAATATCTGATAAGTGGCGGTTTCAAGATGTTTGTACGACAATTACGTATCTCATGTCGAAATAGAACAAATAAAATTATCGAAGAAAAATAATAATTATAATTGGCATTCTTCAGGAAAATTATAATGATTTATTAAAATAAACAAGGAAACTTTATTTTCCTGAATTTATTAATATATTTTATAAGTGTTTTCATGTTATTATAAGAATTTTAAATTTTTTAATAACAAGGTTGAAATTTCTTAAATTCTTTTGTGTTAATGTACAAGTACGTGAGATAGCTGAACGAAGTTTCCAACATGGTACCGACTTCTGCCTTCAGTACATTTATCCATATGAATGCCTTTCATTTCGAATTCCTCATTAAGTGAGGTTAACCAATGACTGTTGATTTCCTGATGAATTTCTTCAGGAAAGTGTAATCAGGGAGTACCATATTATCTCCTTTATTTATTGCTATACCATAGCGGGTTCGATCCACGCAAAATTAAAGTCTATTAACGTGTTTAAAGCTATAAATGGACAAAAGTTAAACTTGGAATCCACATATAAGACTAAAACGACAGGAAACTGCACGTCATTTTCGATTTCTTCAACATTTACTAGACAAACATTCAAAGCTTCCGATTTGCTACAATAGACTCATTTACTTGAAAGTTATCAGACCTATTTGGACAATATAACGAGATACCTATCCTTTCATAGTAAGCTACATAACCATTCAAATCCATTTGTCTCACAACTTTCCTCACTCTCCATTCCTGATAATCCTCCGAGGCGTCTGAAAAGTAGTGGGCCCAGGGATCTTCTAATGTCTAATGTATAATGTATAATTGCAGGGTTACTGCAATGTGGAAAACTAGAGGGAAAAAAAAAAAACTTTGGTATGTGGTTTCCAAGTAATCTGTCCAGATGAAGCCTATGTACCAGATCTGTTCAACAAGGATTTGTGGAATGCATTTTAAAAATAAAATAAATAACAAGAGGAATGGTAAGTTTTTATAATATAAAACGACAACATATTTGTTTTTTTATAAATATTACATTAGTAATTTCCAATCGAGCCCATGCTTCAAGTAGATTATGATAATTACTCAGTGAGACACGTAATTAGCCACGTTCTTCTAGTTAAATGAACTGGATATAAATAGCTGTCTATATGAAAACAAATTACATATTCGATTTAAATGAAAAAAATATTCCGGAATGATGGATCAATTAAGGCAAGCGTAATTATCGCAACTGTAGTCCTTGGTAGTCGCTTTCTAGAGCCAAGTTTAGTTGCTCAATTTTAGTTGAACAGCACAAGTAGCATGAAAAACCTAGTGAGAAGTTCTGTTTTAATAAAAGTTCAGCATTTTATAAATCCATAAATATAAGATCGAGTCAAACTTTTGTCGTTCAAGTATGAGTCATCTTTCAGATGAATCCGCCATCTAAAAAGTGTTGATATGTCTGAACCTTTGGATCGCCCAACTGGCTTTCAGTGCTCTCGTGTCGTGTTTTTATGCTGTTCAAGTATCCCACTAAATCAAAGCCATTCAGGCAAACAAACGCTGTTTACAACAAGAAAACGATATAAGCAAATGCGAAGTCAAGACATTACCACACAGTCATCCGTCCAGAGGCGTTATACGCAGGAGAGTGCTTTGATATGCATCGTAAGGGACTACTGGAGAGACAGGAAGTGAAAGAAAGGAAAATTCTAAGAAAAATCTTGGGCCCAGTGAAAGAAAACGGGGAATACAGGAGACGAAACGAACTTTACAGACCATGAACTTTACACCCACGTGAAAAAAAAAAATAACTGAGACCACGAGAAAACGGAGAATTACCTTTTACTGCCATATAACAAGAATGGACCCAATGAAACTTACAAATAGGATCTTCTTGAACTTTCTCAAAAATAAAAATAAGATAGCTTGGTTCACTGAGGTGGGCAAAGATGTGAAAGAGGTGAGAATTACTAGCAGCGATATTTGGGAACATGCCTCCACTAAGCAGAAACTAACAGTGCGATTATCTTTGGAATTATCGTTTGGCTAATTATAAAAATAAAGATGAGTGGGAACAAGAATTGAAATGAATACTAAATGAAATGAACATTTCTATAACCACTTCTGGTGTAAAAAAAAACAACACAAAATTAAGACAATAAGAACTACAGTAGAAACCCGATAATTCGCCATGAGTGGGGGAGAGGGGGTGACGAAATAACGGAAATGACGAAATACAGAATTTTGCTGGTTAAAGTATCAAAACAGCATTTTAAACTATATAATTGTATTTTTTTTTGCAATTTATTGAATGCAAAAACGAACAGATGAACATTATACACATTGGACCTGAGTGAAAATGACAAAAAAAATAAAAAAAGCTTAACACTTGCCGCATCCCATCAGGTGTGAAATATCTGGTTCACATTGCTTATCAAAACCACTCAATGCACTTAGTTAACATTTCCTCTACTTCTTAGCATGGGATAGTGGAAGAATTAGAAACGCCATCATCATCTTTTTCATCACTAGCTTCATTTTGAGCACTCAGCACTTGTTCTATAATTCCCTTGTCATTTACAATTTCATGTCCAACATCCGTACTATCTATGCTTAAACAGCTGCTTACCTCTTGCTTATCTTTTCTCATTTTATAACCTGGAGCAGAAGTTGCTGAGCCAGATGCTAATGATTTCGTAGCAACAGCTTTCCAGTATTAACTGATTCCGGGAATTCGTCAACTGCACTCATACTTACTTTCATCTCTTACTACAATCAATGGAGGGATCGACTCTGGGCTTGTTCTGCTTGTTTTTTTCTATGAAACGATTTACAAAATGTATAAATATAGGCGCATTTTTTATTGACAAACCAAATGAGGCGGTTTAAAGATTAAATACCATTAGTAGCAAGGGGAAAAAATTAATTACATACGTATCAACTGAACTTGACTAATCAGAACGTGCCTTTCTTTAAAGGAACAAAATATGTTCCTATAGAGAAGGTCTAGGAACTCACTTTTCAATGTAGCCCCCTCCCGCTCCCTGTTGGCCAATTTCAGTAACTTCCAAGAAGCAAAACGTGATCCAATTAATCTCCAGGAGATAAAGAAGAGTGTCCTTGCTGGAGGAGCTGGAGGTTATTCGTTCCGCTCCTTCTTCTGCTAACAAGATTCTAATCCCATCGGCCAATTAGATAGGTTTAAGTAATTTTTTATAACAGGGATCTAAAAGATCCATTTTAAGTACCACAAATATCTAGGAATAGAAAAACTTGTCTCAAAAATTGAAAAAAAAATATAAATAAAATAAAACCTGTTAGGGATGTGTCGCTTCTCGGTTCCATCCGTTTTGAGAAAAGAATCGATATCTAGAATCGATGATTTAAAGTCGAGCTGACGTTAGATATAGTTTTGTAATGTCTAATTATGCTGTTTATTTCCATTGATTTTTCTTTTAATGACCAACCTTCCTTTGTAAAGAATTAAAACCAAATCCCATGCAACTGCAAGCTGAACCACAGTTTGTTGAAGATATTTATGTATTATTGGAAAATGAAGAAATAAGATCACAATCTCTGATTAACGAAATAATGCCACTCAGACAATAGTACCATTTACTTATGGATTTTGTTTGGAATGATATGTCCATTATTGAAGATTATTTTCAAGTTAATTACGTGTAAATACTTGTTTTCGAACCCTAATAAACAGGTCCAGTGCATCTACTATATTTAGTGAAAGATTTTAGTAACATTTTTAATATATTAATCACTAAATGAAACCTTAGGATGTCTATCTTCGTAAGTAAGAATTTACTAATTGAATAATATTATTGGGCATTTTATGAACTATAATTAATGACGTATATTACATGCTATAGATACTTTAAATGTTTCATTTAAGGAGATTAATATCAGTTATTATATTAAAAAGGCATAACTCCCCTTTTGCTTTTATTCATTTAAAAGCAGTTAAATTTGCTTTTATTCATTTAAAAGGGGAGTTATGCCTTTTTAATATAATAACTGACATTAATCTCCTTAAATGAAACATTTAAAGTAAATTGGTGGATGGCAACAATAACCACATTTTTTTTTAAGAAAAAGGAAATATTAGAACAAATCAAAAGAGGATGAATCTAGAGATGAATTCTACAATTTCCACTGACTGGCAGAGCCTGAAGATGGAGCGACAGACAAGCTCTGAAACATGTATAAATGAATAAAAGCAAAAGGGGAGTTATGCCTTTTTAATATAATAAACGCTATAGATAATAACTGCTGATAGCGGTTAACTAATTTATTTCTTGATTTATTATTGGTTTTTGAATCGATTTTTTTTTCAATTAAGATTGATGAATTGATTGCCACTTCTATTAGGATTATTTTATTAGAAAACTAGTTTCGAATGCTGAACATTCATCTTCAGTTATAAAACATACAAAATTTTCAACACATCAGCTTTCAAAAATGTAAGACAAGAAATAAAACATATTACTTAATATATATAGTATTTTACTTCTCACGATGGGTATATTTCAGTTATCTCTTAGACCTCCTGAGGTGAGAACTCATGTTTGATTTCTTGTCTTACATTTTTGAAAACTTCAGTGTACATAATCTATGTAACATAGTGCTGATGTGTTAAAACATTTTGTATGTTTTCGAACTGGAGATGAATGTTTAACATTCGAAACTAGTTTCCTAATAAAATAATCCCAATAGAAGTGGCAAATAATTCGTCAATCCTAATTGTATTGATCCTTCTATATCATTATGCGTACCTCAAGTGATTTGATATTTTTTTTTAGCTTACTTTTAGGTTATATTTTAAAATAGCAATTTATTAATAAAATACAGTATCAGTAATGAGAATGGAGAATCAACATGTCATCGGAAAACATCTAGGACATATGCCCCATACTTACTGTTAGTACTAAATAATTTATATATTAATTTTCATGAACAGTAGGTAAACCATCTACAAGTTATTCATCATATATCTTTCCTATATTACAAAATTTGAAAAGATACATCACCACTTCCACCATACCGCCATTGGAATTTCTACTAATAAACTTTTTTTTATTTTACAGATTCATTTTTTTGTATGCCTGACATTATTTATTATTCCTCTCCAAAAGAAAAACGATTTTTTTTTTCTTATCTGTTTAGCATTTCACTAGTTGGAAATAATCAGATTGGACGATCAAAAACAAGAAGGTACTTTTTCTAGTAGTTTCTTCTTCTTTTTTTTTTCAAATGAAAATCGTATAGAAAGAATTTTTTTAAAAAAGAACACCCAAGGTCAGCTTTACGGTGGCCATTTACTCGGATCTCCTTAACCAGTATAAAATGGGATGTCGTTGATATAATAGGACCTGCCACCAGTTTTCCTCAATAACATTGTAATAGTATTCTAGAAATCTTTTTTCTTCAGTAGCCTCGGAGAACAGTCAGGGTCGTTCAAGATTGATTAGTTCACAGCTAACATTTATTCGTATTTGGACACTTAAAAGTAGTTAGTAAGCATATACAGAGAAATTAGCATCGAACCTTAAAATAAAAAAATAAAAAGGTCTGCCTGCAGTAAATCAACCCTTTGCTGGTAAAAAGCCTTCCTCGAAATAGCATCGGGTTTAGGCGGGGGAGAGGGTTAAAGCGTTAAAAATCGTACGTTCTTAGTTGTTTGATCATCTTACTCGGAAACTGTTACTTTAAACACATTTTGTGATCTATACATTATTAAAGCAAATCTAATTTTCAACAAATTTGGTTTTATTCATTTTTTTGCTCAGATCAATAGTTTTAGAGCTTTGGAGGAGGAGATATTTGCTAACTTCCGGTAAGTCACACTATTCCCCGCAAACACGTTTGTCGGTGCTCTTTTGGCTATAACTCTGAAACTATATATCTGATCCAAAACTTCTATTTTTATCTGAAAGCTGGTTAAATTTACTATCACACCCTAAATACGAAATTTCGATCAAGTCCCTTTAAACTTACAAAATTGGGATCGAAGTTTTTTTTTTTTCGCACATTTTTCGTTATAACTTAAAAAAATATTCTTGTAATCCAATATTTTTTTTATAGATAAAAGCTGGTTTGATATTTACTATCAGATCCCATATATGAGGTTTTGATTAAATTCCCTAAATTACCCACACCCGCCCATTGAACATGTCAAAATCGTCATACTTTGCCAAAACATACCCAACCCATTTAGCGTCCTGGCGTCGGTAATCCACGGAATTTTCGACAAGCACATTCAAAAACTTATTAAATTTATGAAGCGTAGAAATTTGTCTTAATCAAAGCTATAAAAAAACGTAAATTGTGAAAATCCGTTGATGAAGAGGATGAAGTGACAAAAGATGTGGATAAGCTATGACGTCGGTAATGGAGACCCACTGCTGGAGACAGAGACAAATGAAAGGAAATAGTTTGGAAGGTCAAAGGTCACACCGACCTGTAGAACCAGCAAGTATTAGTAAAAGAGTATTTTGATTCCGAAGACAGACACTGAATGAAACTATGGTCTGACATTTTACCGACGGTAAAAACATCGAGAAAAAAAAAAGGAAAATCGTCTAATAAAAGACTTTCATGCTGACATTCAAAGTTTCAACACGAAATGAACACTTATATTTACTTACACTACACATCGTAGATACATTTACGGAACAGCTATAAACACACGTATTACCTCAAAATATTTCAGGTTTAAAAATTCAAGAATATCATGATAGTAACTGGTATGTAAACAACATAACTCTACACACTGATCTTAGCATTTCACCAAATTCACTAATGGTGATCGCTTTGATTGACAGGTGTAAATAAAGATACAAAGTTTAAAAAAAAATAAAATACAATTTTTTTTTTCATTTAATATAAATTGTTTTATTGAATAAATATTACAAGCTGCCTCTTAAAGGGGAATGAATAATATGGATGGCAAAAAATCCATTCATACACTAGGTACAATTAAATTAAATAAAAATAAAAATCCTCTAACTAAACAATATATTAATATTTAAAAAATAAATCATGAAAAAAAAAACAAAAAAAAAAACAGGGAAACCCCAGACGAAGCTTGTCCCCCAACTAATGGGAGGGCAATCCAGGCCCCCAGTAATCCCAACGCTGTTCTCTCAGCCGCATCACCAGTGTGAAAACCTAGTGGAAGCTGAGAGGGAGCACCACAGTCGCTGAAGAGTTGAATGAGAAGCTGGCCATTGCCAGAACTCCAGTAATATATATTTATTACAATAGGTCACGGGGCCATTGCCGTTTTAATCTGCGAGGGGGGTTATAAGGTAGTGTGGAGCTGGATAATGAATGTGCCAGAGGGTTGGGATGGTTGGAAATGTTTTAATGGAATTTGGAGAATTCAATGGGTATAAGGTCAAGGACAAAAGGTATATTGAGATCGGATGAAAGGGTTGAATGCGTTTGATATTCGATTGTTTAGCTGACCACAGTTCAAGTCCATAGGTCCAAATAGGTTTAATGATGGTTTTGTATATGAGCAGTTTGTTTTCAATGGAAAAATGAGACGCCTTATTATAAAAAATAAAAAAAAAAAAAAAAAAAAAAAAAAAAAAAAAAAAAAAAAAAAAAAAAAAAAAAAAAAAAAAAAAAAAAAAAAAAAAACGAATATCGCGAACTCTATTGGATCCCATTGAAAGCTATATCAATTAGAATAGACCATGCATAATCCTCCCATCTACATCTCGGTCTACCATTCAATTTTTACACTATCGGTTCAGCACTGATGACCTGTTTAGTCCATCGTTATTCAATCAAACTTTACACATTCGTCACGAAGTTAAAGACTGATGGTAAAGAATGATTGAGGTAATAGGTAACGTGGACTAGTAGGATTGCCATTTCCAAATTAAGGTAAGCAAGATCAAGTTTTTTCATTTATCTTGATTAATAATAATTTTTTGAAAAAAAAAATCTTATGAATAATCCAATCTATCTTCGCTGAAAACAAAAATAGAACATCATAAACCAGTTATTCCGAAATAGGTCCTTGATTTTAAAATCCAAATTAAAATTTTTAAAAAATTTACACGATTCAGAAGTAGTAAAAAACTCAATATCATTAATTACGAAGATTTGCTGAAGCCAAACAAATTTTTAATCAATGCATATAATTTAGTGTATATTACAAAAATATTAAAATCGTCTTTCTTTTTTTTAAATAACATCCGTATTCATGACATACATTTCTGGGTAGAGATTTACATTTACAGATAGCTCAGATTTGTTTTTAAACTATAAATTTAAAAATAAATTTGTATAAATTATTTCCCCATATTACGTTATAATACTGGAAATACTATTGCTAGTAACTCTCCGTCAAAAATATTGCAACAACCATAATTCTCAAGATTTTTTTCCGTTTTGACCTTAATCCATACTTTGTTTATATTTATATTAATATTATTTATTAAATGAGAGACATTAGGGATTAGACACAACATATTTATTCACTGCTTACCAATAAAGAAGAGAATTTTGGTTTATTCATTTAAAATTTAAAAAAGACTTTTTCAGACCCAATTCTTTCTCGTATCCAATCCTATCCAATCCTTACAATCCAAAATCCTTCGAAAAATCCTCACGCTCCTTACTTTGTCACCAATAAACTTATCCATAAAGATCTTAATGTTCCAGATGTTGCTGAGTTAGCCGAGGCGTCTGAAAAGAAGATGGCCTAAAGACCTTCTAGTGTAAAATTTTTATTGAAGTGCTACTGATGAGTAGTTTTTTTCAGGTTTTGATATATTATTGTAATCGTTATCAGCTTATTTACTTGATGTATATATTTGTACAGTTGTAAATTTCAATAAATTGATTTATAGAAAAATTTCATTTCAGTCTACTTTTATCTTTCGTTTGCCTCTAGTTTGTTCTCTCTTTTCTTTTTAGTCAAGTTATAACAGTCAATTTGATTAAATTTCACAATTAATCGTTTAAGCCACGATGATTCGGTCAGAATCATAGTCGAATTAAATATAAATTAAAAAATTTAAATGATAATATAAAAGTTAAAATTGTAGAAAAGGAAAATTTTCAAAAGTAAGTTTTCTAACTTTTTTATTTAATAGAAGAAATATTGTAATTTATTTAAATGAAAATTGTTGATTTCCAAGACTTTAATTTAACAACTAAAAGCAAAAGCTAGACCATACAACCAAGAGCGGAGATAATATACATAAATTTGAAAGAAGAGAAAAAAAATTAAATAAATTAAAAAGCACAATCACACTATATATACAATTTACACAAACATTCTAGGGAAACCCCAGACCAAGCTTGTCCCCAACTTATGGGAGGGCAAGTCAGGCCCCCAGTAATCCCAACGCTCCTCTCTCTGCTGGCCATTGCCAGAACTCCAGTTTTATATATATTTATTACAATAGGTCTGCTGCAATTGCTGTTTTAATCTGCGAGGAGGGTTATAAGGTTGTGTGGAGCTGGATAATGAATGTGCCAGAGGGTTGGGATGGTTGAAAAGGTTTTGATGGAATTTGCAGAATTTAAGAGGTATCAGATCAAGAACGAAAGGTATTTTGAGATCACTTAGGTAGTAATTAAACCTCTATAAAGGTCAACAAAATGGGGTCACCTGTGGTGTAGTGGTTAGCATAGCAATCAACTAAACCCATGATCGCGGGTTCGCAGCCCGGCAGATGACCTTAGGATTTTTTAAAGGGAGTAAAAAATCCTCAGCTATGCCGTCCTTTGAAAGGGACGTAAAATGGGGGTCCCGAGCCGGTGCGATGTCATGTACTCGTTAAAGATCCCTATCCTAATCATACCTAGATAGGCAAAATTTAGGACTCCCACCGTAGCATCGTCCGATTAGTCATAGCAGCATAAAGTGACGTAAAACGAAATAAATAAATAAAAGGTCAACGAATTCCGCTTCTAAATTTCTATTAGGATAATAGAATTTGGGTTGTACCAAGCAGTAGAATTTTCAATAGAAATCCTCAGTATGACTAGAAATTGTAATCGTTATCTTTAGTAAAAGTTCAAAATTCTAAAATTTCTGCTATGAATATTTCCCGTTATCTGAGAATCACTCATAAACGAATTTATGTATTAAACATTGGTCCAAGCTAATATAACATTCAAAAGTAGCTATGGATCAATTTAATACTTGTAATATTGGGTGGTTTTAAAACACTATTGTCATTATAATATTTATTTCTTTGTATTTATTATATAATTTATTTAATTATATTTAATCTTAATTACAATATATTTGTTTACGTTAATTACAATATTTGTTTAAGTTATAATTAATTTAGTTTTGAAATTTCTCAATTTCTCTCTGACTGGGAAAAACAATGGAACATAAACATGTTTACTGCCTCTGATAAGGAAAATGTCGTAGAATTTTCAATCCGAGCCCATATCAACATAGCTAGAGCGTACAAGTGTTTGATTCTTGAGCTTGAAAAAAAGTAACACAAGAAAACTACAGACCCCAACCATAAGACATATCCATGTCGAAATGGCAGAAGTACATGAATATAACCATATAATTATGTGATATGTATCATAAAAATAAAATGGGTTTTTAAAGGGTTTTTTTTTAAATAAATAAATAAAAAAAAAAAAAAAAAAAAAAAAAGAAGAAGGAAAATTGGCATTAAAATGAGTATGTGTCATAATTTCTTTGTACCAACTTAACAAATTGATAAATTGATTTTATACGTTTGCAAACAAATAATAATAAAATTGGCATTATCCTTCGTCATAAACGGACAGTATCCTTTGGAATTATCACACTTGTTTGACCAGAACCCGCTACCTCAAACCCAATCTGCATAAATATCATATTTGGAATTCCTATTTCAAGATTAAAACAACAAAATATTGCTCGTCATTTGTGACTATTCCAACATTTAAAAGACTAACAAGCTTCGCGAATGGTCCCTAAGGTTTAAAATTAATCCAAACAAATCTCATCGATTAACCTTTGCAATAGGTTTCCAGACAAACTAAAAAGAATTTTTAGATTAAGAACGTTAAGACGACTTAAAGTTTACCTGAAACACTTTGTATGATTTTTAATACATTAATTATGAGGTGTGGAATTTTAATAATTAATAATTATAACACCTTAAACATTATTGCAATTTACTTTTACTATATATATATATATATATATATATATATATATATATATATATATATATATATATATATATAGAGAGAGAGAGAGAGAGAGAGAGAGAGAGAGAGAGAGAGACGCGGTAGCTCAGTGGGTAAGGCGCTTGACTACCATGCTCCCGGGCCCGAGTTCGAGTCCGACTGAAGGCAGAAAATTTATATTCTGTTATTTCAGTCGTGGATCGAATTCGAGGTCGGGAGACCCTCCTGGGGCCCACCCAGCCTCTTAAAAGTGGGTACCCTTAATTGGGGAAAAACCTGGCGGTTGAGCGTGAATTCTGGCCAAATCACCTCCTTTCACAACCGTTGGCTTAGAAACAGTACAGCCTACCTAAGTACTGAACCCGAGACCCTTCATGGGTTGTAAGTGGTACAGGTTTTTATATATATATATATATATATATATATATAGGGATCCGCCAAACCTTCGAATTCCTCTTGTATCCAATCCATACAATCCAAAATCTTTCGTAAAATCCTTAATTCTCCTTAAAATGTCACACACACGTAAACTTACCTATAAAGATCTTAATGTTCCCTATGTTGGTGATTTGGCCTAAACCAGAGACCTTTTCTTTCATATCAAATTCCACACCCACTCGTATCCACTAGTCTACGAGTATCTGTGAAAAAACAGGTATTTAACAACATATATATAATTAGGATTGATGAATTAATTGCCACTTCTATTGCGATTGTTTTATTAGAAAACTAGTTTCGAACACATACGTCTCTAAAATTTTGTCAACACATCAGTACTATGTTACATAGATTATATACACTAAAGTTATTAAAAATGTAAGACAAGAAATCAAACATCTGCACGCATCTTAGGAAGTCTAAGAGGTAACTGAAATAGAAATGTACTTCTCGCTGAATTCCTGAGAAGTGGAAGGGGGCAGGTAGGTTAAATTTTTGTGATTTACTATGGGATTTCCCTTATGACTCTTTGAATTTATCTGATCATTTAAATAAAATTCTGGATCGTTTTTAAACGATTTTATTATTTCTAGTGATTCAAAAATATTTAATTTTAGGCTATTAAAGTAGTTATTAAATTTGTGATTATTTTCATTCAGATGGATAGCGAAATCAGAGTTTTGGGTCTTATTATTGTATGCTCTTATAGGTTCTTTATATAAGATGAATGTTTATCATTCGAAACTAGTTTTCTAATGAAATAATCCCAATAGAAGTGGCAATTAATTCATCAATCCTTATTGTATTGACCCTTTTATACCATCATGCGTACCTCAAGTGAACATAAATACAGTTGCACGTCTATAACTATAAACCAGACCAAACAGCTCTCACCATGCATTGCAAGCAAACGAAACCTTATTTTCAATTTGATTCCCCCTAAATTAAGAAGAAGAAGAAGAGAATGAACTTTATTCTGGGACTACTTGTCCCCTAAGAATAACATATGATTACAGTACATAGGACAATCATCTGGCTTTGATAATTAATTATAATAAATAATAACAATAGATAATAATAAAAATTGATAAAGAATTAAATTATATGTTACAAGATAACTGTGACACCTTGTAAAATGATACATCTTATGTATACTATTATAATGTATATTACATAAATGTTCACGTTTTACATTAGCTCGGAAGATTGAAGATCCAGGAGGTAAAGGAATAAATGATGTTTAAAGGAAGTAAGAGTGGATATTTTTCGAATTGTGATGGGCAATGAATTCCATAACGAGGAAGCACGGATAATAAAGGATTTCTCGAAGGATGCAGTTCGATGCGCCGGAGTGTATAGGTTGATGGGTTGGGTTCTAGTATTTAAGAGGTGAATGGAGGAGCGCAGAGTAAGGAGGTCATGGATATAGGTGGGTTTTTTGGTTTTCAAGGTTTGAAATATGAGAGCACCCAGGAAGTATTGACGTCGAAAACCGGGGTACAGCCACCCAATTTCAGAATACCTGTGAGATCCCGAAAATAAATCTAATAAAACAGTTCATTACTCTTTTACATCTCATCTCGAGCTCATCAGACAGTCCTCCATATACTACGCATCCATAGTCAAAGTTAGGAAAAATAAGTGATGATACTAAAAGTTTTCGAGTACTTAATGGTAATGAATCACGGTAATGTGAAAGTTGCTTAAGAATAAAAATAGATTTTCTCGTGATTTGAGAGATATGGCTATTCCATGCAAGATGTTTATCGAAAGTTATTCCCAGATTTTTAATGGAATTTTGGAAATGAATTAGACGGTTTTTTAAGAAAAGCAGTGGATAGTAGGGAAGAGCTTTTAGGTGAGGTTTTGACCCAATGAGAATAGCCTTTGTTTTTTCTGGATTTAGACTTAATTTATTCTCCACTGCCCAAAGGTTAATGCTATCTATGTCTTTCTGTAGCTTACAAGTCGCCTCTAGCATATTTGAAGGATGAAAGGATAAATATATTTGCAAGTCGTCAGCATAAAGATGATATTGGGAGTAGTGGATGCGATTCGGCAAGTCATTAATATAAATAGAAAATAGGGTAGGTGAAAGAGAAGATCCCTGGGGTACTCCTCGCGAGAGTGGTAGTGAAGATGAGTGAGGTTTTCCAGGTATAATCACAGTTTGGGAACGGTTGGATAAAAAAGAATGAAGCCAGCTTAACGCACTATTAGATATTGAGAGGTTATGGAGTTTGGAGAGGAGGATTGTATGGTCAACAGAATCAAAAGCTTTTGAAAAATCAAAAAGGATCAGGATCGTAATATTCTGTTGGTCTAAGGAGTAGTAAAGGTCTTGAGTAATTTTTACCAAAGCAGACTGCGTGGAGTATCCGGATCGGAATCCTGATTGGAAAGGATTAAGGAGAGTTTTATAGTCAAGAAAGGAGGTGAGTTGGGTATGTGCTAATCTTTCTAATGGTTTAGATAAATTTGATAGGATTGATATAGGTCGAAAGTGGGAAACTGAGGAAGGAGAAGGAACTTTATTTAATGGACGGACAAGGACTTTTTTCCAAGCTGTAGGGAAAATAGAGTTTTGTAAGGAGAAATTATATATGTGGAGCAGGGCAGGTAAGATAACAGGAAGGCAGAGTTTGATTATTTTTAAAGGTATTTGATCCAAACCATGGTCATTGGTACGAGATTTAAAAACTGAATCAATTAGGTCATTAGGGGAAATATTAAGAAAATAAAAGTTATTAGAATTAAAAGGGGTTTGAGGAATAGAATAGGATAAGGTGTTTACAGGGAGTTCATTAGGGTGGGGGTCAGCAAAGTAGGAATTAAGTTCATCTGGAGTGAATGGATAATTGTTATCAGATGTGGAACTGGGTACTGCAAATTTTCTCAAAATTTTCCATTTAGATTTAGGGTCAGGCGCTTGGGATAGGATATTTTGAAAATACTGTGCTTTAGCACGGCGTAAAGAGGTCTGGGTGAGGTTTCTAAGAAGCTTAAACGATGAATAATCATCTGAATGTCTAGTACGCCTAAAACGTCTCCTGGCAGCATCTCTTCGCTTCATCAGATTTCTAATGTCAGGGTTAATCCATGGAGCTGGTAGTCGTCGGATAATTGAGGTTTTGAGAGGGGCAAGATGATTAAGGACAGTATAAAGATTCGATGTTAGGCATTCCACCATTTCGTCAATTGAGGGGGAAGAATATATGGATTCCAAGGAATGGGATAGTGCGTCAAGTAAGGATTCTATTCTATCTGGGGTTATATGGTCAAGATTTCTCCAAGATATTTTCTTAGGAATAAGGATAGGAACAGATATGTCATAGGAGATTTGGATGAGATCGTGGCATGAGAGGAAAGGTACTGGATTTTGAGAGAAGGATAATAGGTTTTTCTGAGAATCTACAATCATAAGGTCAATTAACGTATCTGTGAACTGGGTGTGATGGGTGGGTTGGAAAGGTACTGCAAAAAGATGTAGAGATTACACCAAGTCCATAAGATACATTTTATCAGAAGAATCTGAGAGGAGGTTAGTATTAAAGTCACCAGCAATGATGACATTATTATACAGAGGTACATAAGTAAAAAGAGATGATTCGAATGATGGGTCGAATTTGACCTGAGGAGGGCGGTAAACTATAAGGTAAAGGAGGGAAAATGATTCCGAAGAGATTTCAGTGAACATGTATTCAAGGTGTGGAATATCAAGAGAACTGGATTTTAGAAGAATTTTTGCTCTTAGGTTATTGCGAACATATAAACAAACACCTCCACCAGTTCGGTCCGTCCGATCATGGCGAATAAGGGTGTAATCAGGAATAGATATGGAAGAGGTGGGAATATACGGTTTCAACCAAGTCTCAGAAACTGCAATGATATGATAGGTGTTATGGATAAAGTAGTCATGAAATTCATCGAAGTGCGCTGGGAGGGATTGGGAGTTAACGTGACAGGTCAGTAGTATATTAGACATAGGAAAGAGAGAGGACAAGGTTACTTTGAGAGATAATGGAAATTTTTAATTGGAACTTATGGGAACAATAATTATCACAGAACCAATAGGGTAGTAAGAACAACGGGAAAACATAAATGCATCTATCATTAAGAAATTTGAAACACAGAGACAAGAAAAAGAAAAATAAGAATATTACATTGTATAGAGATTTAGATATGTAATAATTAACGAAAAAATTATGGTTTGTCAAATCATTACTAAAACGTAGACAAAAATTTACATAAACTGGTAGAAAAAATGATTTTTTTCTGAAAAAAATAGATAAATCGATTGCGATGTAGGAAAAAGTAAAGATGAATCCATGAAATAAAAATACAAATAAGAGTAAGAAAAAGTAAAAATGAAAAAGAAAGATATATGGAAATATGTGGTAAATGTCAAATATAATAAGCTGAAAGACTAATACCAATACAAAAGCCGAAAAAAAATGAAGATCAGAGAGAATGCTGTATCCGCGAGAAAAACTGGATGGTACTTGCAATCCTGTTCACCATGAATAAAATAATTTTATAAAAAATGTTAAACAAAAATTTAAAAATCGTGCAATAAACAAAAACTCAGAAGTCCTAAATCTCAAGACATGTTATTCCAATTTAATAAATTCAGACTAATAATATACATCCATATTATTATGCATCATATAAATCATTTATCCATTCATATATTACCAAGAAATAGGAAAATCCCTTCAACCTGTACCAGGTAATACCAGTAAGTTTTGGAAATACCCTACATTAACCCTCATCCCTTACCTTTTTCCCAAATTTCCCCAGGTCAGTTGTGTACAAGAATGGTTATAATTAAGAAGTAGATACCAACAGCATATCCACCAGTAACATTATAAATAGTTTCATACTCCTCTATATTCTGTAATTATATATATTTTTATTTTTCTAACACATGTTATATATTTATATTGTAACTAACTTCATGGTTTGAAATAACTTGTCTAACTTAAATAATTGTATTATAACATGTTTTTTCACTGTAGGGCATGATTATGAGAACAATATAGTCTCGAAACGTCGCCAAAATAGTTGTTTTTATTCATCGATTAAACCTCAAGAACCTTATTATTAAACATATACAGGGTCTTCAATATTCGATGGTCACCCTCTTTTTTTTTTCCACAGTTTTTGAAATTTTGAAACGAAACTCTCTGGGTCTTAATTGTGTTAAATAAAGTTTCTTTTCAGGTTATAGTCTGCTCTCCAACCTTCCCCAGTTCTTCTCCAGCGACTCTCACTCTGGAATTCCCAATGGGATGTGGTATTTTTTACGATGGATTTCGATAGAAAATCAAATTTTGAATCGATTTTATACCGGTGAATTTTTTTTATCCGGGGCACCGTTTCACCACAAATCGCGAAAATAAATTTAAGAAAATAAGCAGATTAAAACAGGGATTGTAAAACTAAAATAAACTTTGAACAAAAATATGAAATTAAGACCTTCCCCCAACTGGTACGACGAGCAGCGAGAACAGGTCAACTTGGAAGGTTTCCCCCGAGTGGCTCAAATCGTCGACTAGCCCGTGATAAAACTAATATTATTTATGTTCGCTATGGTGGAAGCGTATCCTCATCGGAGCATTCGAGATATAGCCAGGGATAGCCACTTAATGACAGAACCTTAGCCTCAGTATCTCCGCATCTTGGGGAGCTCGAGCCTGATGAAGTGAAATGAGGTACGGCCTCATAAGGTGTTGTTTTAGTATGGCCCACACCGTTCCAATGCTTAAGTGATCCTGTGTGATCCCTGGCTATGTCTCGAATGTTCCGATGAGGATACGTTTCCAACATAGCTAGTACATAAATAATATTAGTTTCATCACGGGCTTGTCGACGATTTGAGCATCTCGGCGGAAACCTTCCAAGTCGACCTGTCGTCGTAGGACATCGTACCAGTCGCGGGAAGGCCTTAATTTCATATTTTTGTTCAAAGTTTATTTTATTCTTGCAACACCAGTGTTAGTCTACTTATTTTCTTAAAATGATTTTTTGCGATTTGCGGTGAAACGGTGCCTCGGATAAAAGATTTCACTGGTATAAAATCGATTCAAAATTTCATTTTCTATCGAAATCCGTCGTGAAAAATACCACATCTCATTGGGAATTCCAGAGTTAGGGTCGCTGGAGAATATTGGAGTGCAGACTATAACCTGAAAAGAAACTTTATTTGACTTTATTTATTTGATAGTTTCGTTTCAAAATTTCAAAAACTGTGGAAAAAAAAGAGGGTGACCATCGAATATTGAACACCCTGTATAGCCAGCCTTATCTAATTCACACATTTTTTTATTTCTACTAGAATATCTTTAGGTGGAAGATTTTCTCCCAAAATTAGCTAAATCACGTTAAAAAAACCGGCCATACAAAAAGTAAAGCCCCTTCCAAGTCGAGCCAGACCTTTACCTTTATCATCCAGCTGTGAAAATTTTCAAAAATGGACTTGGCTGGATTTCGAATTCTACGCCTCAATACCAGGTTCCAAATATCCTCAATAGTAATACCCTTACGTAAAACTTCTAAAGGACACTTTTTTTTTTCTTTTTTTTTCGAATTGGAGCAAGCGTGAAAATATTCATAACCATATCCATGAGAAGAGGTAAACATCAATACATCAGAAAGGTTGTAGTAACCCGTTTGCAAGTTTAAAATTATGTAAAAATAAATTAATGAATTAAATTTTATGAATATGATTATACGTTTCATCAAAGATTTACATAAACACCTTCACGGAGCCCCCGAATTTAATGATATGATAATTATCAGCCGTCAAATAAAAATTTTAAAAAATTTGTAAAGAATAAATGACGAACAGAGTTTTTTTTGTAGTAGAAAGCAATCATAATTTGAAATACCGTAGAAGTGTAAAAATGCCAAGGACTCCAAAGAGGTAGTACTAATTTACGTAATGATTTTTTTTTTTAAAATAAGATAAACTGAAATTTATCGACTTCTGTGATGTCATTTCCCAACAAGGAGCATTATATAATAAATTAAATAAAATAAGCAATTTGAAATATGTATCACAAATTTATCTAAATGTTACGTAATTAAATTTATAAACGAAAAAAATAAATTGTATTCGACGATAAATGATATAACAAGGTTGAAAACAAGCATTTTCCTGAACCAGAACACAAGTATGAAGTAAAAACCCCGCCTATCCCAGCAAATTAGCATTGCAGTCAAACTTGGTTATTTTTAAGAATAATTTAATTTTTTTTGGGGGGGGGGGGGAATTCAATTGTAATGTACCTATATATTATTTTTTATTTTAATTTGTTAATTGATATTATTCTATAAAATAATACATTATATAGAATAGAAAAATAATTTTATTCCGGGACCAAGTCCCTTAAGAATGACAAATAAACAGACATGAATAAAGTTAGTTACACCTGTTAGTTAGTTGTTTTTTATTTTTATTTTTACATAATTTAAAATACAGAGTTAGACTTCGGGGCTCAACCCTTCCGATTCATCTAGTATCCAATCCTTGGAAGAATTCTTAATGCTGCTTATTTTATTATTATTTTTTATTTCCGATTCGGCCATCTAAGGACCACGTCATTTCAACTGCTGCTTGCTGCATCGAGCTTCAGCATCCTCTACCCAGTACTTGCTCATTCGTTCTCGAAGCTGTTGCTTCCTTTCTTCGGTCCACTTCTTGCCTGTTGGAAGCTTAGGCTTTCCTCGGAAACATCGGTGTGCTGTTAGTTCCTGCTTATTGCGGGCGTTTCCAAATATTAATGCTCCTCGTTATGTTATTAATAAACTTATACATAATTATCTAAATTTCTTATCTATAATATTATATAAAATGACAAGCCATTTTTTGTTTGTGGCCAATAACCGCGAAAACTACTTAACCAATCTGTACCAAATTTTAAGCATGCCATCTTCTTAGTCCACGGAAGGTTTAGCAATAATAAAATTTACAGATTTTCAATTAAATTGTAATAAAAAAAGCGATAAATATATGGTGCGTTGTGAAGTTTGATAATCGACCGATAGGTGGCGAGCACCATTCGAGAGAGGTTACGAAGGTACAATGTTATATAAAGCTAGAAATTGACTATAAAATTTACTTACTTTCAATTATATTGTTTTTTAAAAAGCTATGAATATATGGAGCGACATGTGGATCCCAGTTCTTCAAGGATCCAAGTGCTTCAAAGAATCCTTCCCTTTCTATATCATATAGTATGATATCTAAATAACACTTAAAACACACGCTAAAAACACAAGCAGTAGACCAGTGGCAGACACGTTGGAACACAACACACAAGGGAAGACATCTACATTACTTCATTCCAGACTTACGGACCTACATTAAATCAAACTCATGGACTAACTTTTACATTACACAATACAATCACAGGACATGGCGGCAGTAAATAGTTATTTCTATCGATTTAAAATAAGAGATTCTTTCCTATGTCCTTGTGATCTCACTCAAGAACAAAATATACACCACCTCATATATGAATGCAGACTACTCACTGACTACAGAACTATTCTACAGACAAAAACAGTACAGAAACTAGGACATTGGCCGGTGGATGGTCAATGTTTGATCAACAATTTATTTGAAAATTTCAAAATATTTCTTCAAAATTCAATCATTCAAATAGAGGATATAAATATGAAATATCTTTAAACCACTAAATATTCATAAACTTTTTTCTACATAATTTTATTGCTTGATTTTATTGAATTTTGAATTATTTATTTTATATAATTTCTTGTTATTTTATTTTTCTTGTTTATTTTTTATATTAACCTTTCAACACATATAAAATTATAATCAAATTAAAAATAATAATTACAAGTATATTGTATACTTTGTACAAGTATGGTGTGTACAGAAAAAATAAATAAAATCCCTTCCAACAGGGTTACTGCTGGAAGGAAAACATTTAAAAAAATGTGGATCCCAGTGCAATTTACAAATCAACCGATATGTGGCCATTATGCAACATAGTTTGTAATGGTGAAACTATAAAACCCAACAGTTCCAAATTTTAACTACAACATATTCATAGTTCTAGGAAGGTTTATAACAATAAATTTTATCATAAAAATAATTAAAATGTAAAGCCCTGAGTGCCAGAAACAAGGTTTGCCAAATTATCATGCACTTTTATGATTAGAAATTAAAATCCAACCAGATGGATCGATAAAATTATTTCTGCCAAATTGAATGTCTCATCATGCTGTTAAGTACTCTTTAAACACTTAATCAATGCAACTTTAAACCAGGTTAAAAATTACTGGCATGCTTAAAAATATCATTGAATAAATAATGCTAAATTCCATACTTCAATACAAGATTTTTATCGATAAACAAATGAAATTCAATTATTAGTTAAAATAATCTAAGTTATTTATTTATGAGAGCGGGCGAAGCCGATAATTCGGCAGAAATAAAATATCTATCCTTCCAATATTAGCTCCACAGTAATTCCAATTCAATAGTCTTCAAACTTGCTCCCGTTTATATTTTCGATAACCCTTCTTCCGCAAAAAAAAGCTGGCCAAGAGACCTTTATTACCCGAAGGTTCGATGCCGACACCACCAACCGTCGACCGCACACTTCCCTCCAATCCACTCTTCCAAAACCCAAATCCCCCAGGTCGGCCCTGACGCAATCCTCCCATCTTCGTCTCGGTCTACCCCTCGGTCGTTTACCCGACGGCTCATAACTGATTACTTTTTTCGGAATTCGATGATTATTAAACCCAACGACTTTACATGCCCATTTTAAGCGTCGCGCTGCTATTACTTGAACTATATTTACCGGATATAATTCGCGCAGTTCCGCATTGTGAAGCCTTCTAAATTCTCCTGTTTCTTCATCCTTTTTTATGCCAAATATTCTACGCAGTAGTTTATTTTCGAAAACTTTAAGGCGTTGTTCCTCCCTTAACGTCAGCGGCCATGTTTCACATTCGTAGAGAACTGTTGGTAGTACAATAGTTTTGTATACCCTAATTTTTAAATTTTTGGAGAGTAAGCGCGAACTGAGTAATTTTGCGACCGAGAAATAACAAGCATTACCGGCTTTTAACCTTGCCTTTATTTCTTCTTGAATTTCATTTTTCCCCGATATAGTAGACCCTTGATAGGTAAATGTCCGGTTCTTGGTAATGCCGATGAACAGGTACTTTTGGGTGAAAACGAGGAAACCATAAAACTAAACGCTACTACGCTCATGGAAACCGGTAACGAAATTGGTTTAGTAATTAATACCGATAAAACGAAATATATGGTAAGTAGCAGAAACGGTGAACATTTTAGTAATGTAGATATTTCGATAAAGTTAGAACACGTGGAGCAATTCAAATATATTACATGATAGAAATTAAAAATTTATGATAATATATTGGTGTTAACACGTTTAAAACGTTTTTAGAATTTTAATTAAATTAATATATTTGTATAATTTTAACAATTTAGTGGAGATGTTAGTGACAGAGGCTAGCTTTGATGTTGCCGTCAAATTTAGCCGGCAGAGAGAAATGGACGCCGCTAATGCCCATAGTATAATTACTATCGCCTAGCATGTCTCCATTTGCATTAATTTACATCCTAATGCAATGTCATTGCCACGCTAGATTTTAACACGGTCTTATGTCACATATTAATTTGATTTAAACTCGCTATGATGAATCTCTCTAAATAACATGAAACAACAAAATATAGACATACGCAATCTATACTATTATAAAAAAGTAAAAGCCATTATTCGCTTATGATCACTAGCCGCGAAACCTATTGAACCATTACGTTCCAAATCTTAACTGCATCATCTTCATAGTTCAAGGAAGGTTTAGCAATAATAAAATTTACAGATTTTCAATTAAATTGTTATTAAAAAAACGATAAATATTTGGTGCGCAGTGAAATTTGAAAATCTACCGGTAGGTGGCGAGCGCTATTCAAGAGAGGTTACAATCTTAAGTTGTTATCTAGAAATCTAAATTTTTTTTTTCTCTTTATTTGTTTAATCCACACCTGTCACTTATCATGTGACAACAAGCAGATGTGATAAATTGTTGTATACAAGATAATTGGCATGAGTCAGGATGTCAGGCATGAGGGAGGACAGCACCCAGCGGTACTTACTGCTAACGTGGAACATGATATTTAATCAGTAGATCCCTCAACCTACTCCTTTTTAGTCTCCTTTGGGTATTATCTGGCAAGCTTATAGAAATCTAAATTGATAATCAAATTGACTTAATTTAATTAAATTGTTATAGAAAAAGCTATAAATGTGTTGTGTGACGTGTAGATTCATATCAAGAATAGAAATGTACCGATTTACTGATGTACTGATATACCTTAGCGCCATTCTGCAAGAGTTTTCAATAGTAAAACTATTTAACCCATCTGTGCCAAATTTTAACATCATCAACTTCGTAGTTCCAGGAAGATTAACATTAGTAAGTTTACTATAATAATAATTTAAATATACAGGATGATATTCCACTAATCCCTGTTGAACAGATCTGCTACCTAGCACTCCTGGTGCTAGGTACTCATACACTAAGTAGCACCCCACTTGGACAAACGTCTTACTTGGAATCCACATACAAGACTAAAACGACAAGCGACTGCTCGTCGTTACAGACTACTTCAACATTTACTAGACAAACATTCAAAGCTTCCAATAAATTACAAAAGACTCATCTACATGACTGTGATAAGACCTATTTAGACGTACGGAGTTTAGCTTTGGGGCTCCACTAAACCATCCAATTCATCTCGTATCCAATCCTTATAATCCAAAATCCTTCGAAAAATCCTCAATGCTCCTTATTTTGTGGCCAATAAACGTATCCATAAAGATCTTAATGTTCCATATGTTGCTGATTTAGCCCAAACCAGATATGCATCCTTCCATAGTAAGCTTCATAACCACTCTAATCCACTAGTCTCCCAACTTGCTTCCCTCTCCATTCCCGATAATCCTCCGAGGCGTCTGAAAAGAAGATGGCCTAGAGACCTTTTAAACTTTATCGCATATTTCATGCACTCTACAATGTGTTTATTGACTGGACTAATAATACTGTTTAAAAATCAAGTTTAACGTCGAATTGTAGAAGATATGCGTTCTGTATTGTGAAATAAAAATATGAAACTGCTGAAGCCGAAAAACTATTGGTATTAGAAGATAGGTGAATTTGAATGAATTCTTGAGAGATATGCCTCAAAAAATGAAAAGAAGGGAGAAAATCAGATTAAATTAAAACTTTGTAACTTTAATTTTTTTTTTTTATATTTCTTGCTTTTATTTTGTTATTTATAATAGCCCTAAATTTTTTTTATGTATTACGTTCATGGTTAAAGTATGTATGGACGTAAACAAATAACCCAGAATAAAATTTTAAGCCGAGAAAATGCAAAAATTAATTAAGTATAAATATTTGCAAATCAAAAATATCTATCTTCTATTCCCCAAATTCTTGAAAATATTGTTTTGTTAAATTTAAATATTTACTAATTTAAAATTAGAATTAAATCTGGATTCTCAAAAGAGTGTGGCAAAAGTGTATTTTACAATACACATTTTACAATTGTTACCAGAAAGACCTATGACTAAGTATACTTCTGAGAAAATTACTAAAGAGATTTATCTGAAATCATAAACATTCATTCTGCTTAATTCTTCAGACGATAAACAGGAAAGTACGAGAGGAACTATTAGACCGAGTTCACAATGGAGCGATATGGAATATGAGATAAACTGTGATATGTAACTACGATATACGCCGGACGTACACATTTTTAAGAGAATTGATAAAGAAGATTCATGGTATGGATGTGTTGATTCCAAACATCGAATCTCAATTCCATCGAATAATCGGTATCGAGAATCTAAAGTCGATTTTTTTTAAACCAATCGATACCGCTGAAATTGACGACGGATCGATCCTTGAATCGGACACCCGTCCTCTATATTCAAGAAATTTGTAACGGTGAGGACTACAGATGATTTACGTCAGTAAATTAGATAATCAAGCTAGCTGTCTCTGTCTATCAAAACTCTAGGAAGCGTGAGTCTAAACAGTTTTGAGTAAATATATGAAAGCAGCGTGTTTCTGATTAAGTTTTTACTTGTGTTGTCTTCTGAGTAGTGGATACACTATTAGATAAAATGTTAATGTTTTATAGTTTAAAGCTTGGCTGCTCGATAATATAGACTATTCATACATTTACGATACAAAGCTTTCAATTAATACCGTAAAATGGGGTCACATTAGTACGATGGGGTGAAATTGCTACACAATTGTTTCTGTGGTGATTGATTTCCTTCTAGCAGGTTGTTGTGTCGACTTTTACCAAATGAGAGCCCACGAAACGACTCATTCATGCGCTCTCATTTGGTAAAAGTCGACACAACAACCTGCCAGAAGGAAATCACCACAGAAATAATTGTGTACCGATTTCACCCCACCGTACAAATGTGACCCCATTTTACGGTAGTAAAAACCATATTTAGGGTAAAGTCACCAGAAGTAGCCATTATTGCGAGACTCTTGCAGTAATTTTAGTAGTAGTTGAATAAATTCGCCTCAATTTCCTTTTTTTCCCTACATATTAGTGATGGGTCGTTCTGAGTGGAACGGAACGTGGAACTGGTTCCAGCTTTGAACCGGTTTGGAACGAAACCAATCACCCAAGTTTATCGTTTCGTTCCGTCGGTTTAGTAGGATTTAGATTGGACTTCTGGTTTCGTTCCACTCAAGGTCGTTCTGCCAACTTCGTTGCGCTGATCCTTCCGCTGTTGATTTCCTCCCCCCTCTCCATCGCTCTTCTACCCCGCACATGGGCATCTTCAAAATAAACCGCTTTCTTTGAAGTTTTCTATTTTACACCGACAGAGCTAGGCTTCTTCTCTCGGATTCAGAGAAATGAACCACACAAGGTTTTACTGTTTATGTAATTAAATGATTTTTTCACTATTTGTTTAAAAGGTAATAGAGCAATCACAAGAATTGATTACTCCTTTTTTTTCGGAACCTATGTAGTCGGAAAATTCTCGCTCAATTGTGCACTATACTTGAGCCAACTTCCCCGTCCCCCAAAAATTAAGTTCTTGATTGAATAAAAGTATTTTTTAAATAAGTATACGTAGATATTTATACCTACTTAATATTAAAGTACCTATAAAATGTTTAATTATAAAATAGAAGGAGGAGGTTAACAGCTCAAAGTCAAAAAGGTATGTAACGAAATGCATGGCACATAGGTAGTATGTAGGTTAGTAAAACTGACGTGGAACGAAAAGTGGAACAGACCGTAAATTCTGATTCCCCTTTTTAACTCGGAACGGCCCTTCACTAGTATGAAGTTTAGTCAAACCGACGTGGAACGAAAAATGGAACGGAACGAAAACCTGAACTGGTTCCAATCGTAGAACGGAACGTAAAATCTCATTTCACAAGTCGGAATGGCCCTTCACTACTACATATGCCCAATAGAAAGCTTATTGGACCTAAATTCCTCTGAAAATGATTGAATAAATTTCAATATATTCTCAATTATTGGCATTAGGGTTGATTCTACTTATGTAAAATTTAAGTAACTTATCTAAAGAAGTAAGTTGATTTTTTTTAAAAACGTAAAGTCATTGCAAACACAAGCCAGTTGCACACACCAAAAACATATTCAAATAAACTGTTAAATAAAAATTTAAAATACAGGAATATGTTTATTATAACATAAATTAGTCCAGATCGAAGCAGAATAGAAATCGTATTCCCCCCTTCCCAAATATCAGAGGATTTGGTAGATTAGTTAAAATGTCCTTGTTTTTTACCATCATCTTCTTGGCTTTTTACAAATTCAAATACTGTTCTTAATCTGTTACAAACTCCTAAAAGCATGACACAAGCCAAGAAATTTTTGTCAATCCTCAAAACTTGACAGGCCGCCTTTCCTCCTCGTAAGTTTTGTGACATGTCCTGGCTAATATTCAAAAATCTTCATTTTTAAAATTGAAATTCAATGATCAGTACAAACAATTGAAATTTTCTAGTAGTAGACACTTTGTGGAAAACTGATCTCTCTTGTTCCAGTAGTAGACAGTTCGTTTTTAGGCTCATTCTAACGAAATGTACCATAAAAACGTTATTTAGTGAGTTTTTTTTATGTTCACTATCTTTAAAAACAAAAAATGTAACAATAAAAGAAAATCATATGTTGCTGATTTAGCCCAAACCAGATACCTATCCTTTCATAGTAAACTCTATAACCACACAAAACTACAAGTCTCAACTTGCTTCCTATTCTATTCCCGATAAACCTCTGAACCGTCTGAAAAGAAGATGGCCTCGGGATCTTCTAATATAGAACTTTTATTAAAGTGCCACCAATGGGTGATTGTTTTACAAATTATGGTCCTGTTGCTGTATATTTTTTCCCTATACATTTACTATATATATTTATTCTACACAGTTGTAAATATCAATCAAAAAATGCTTGGTTATAGATAAGAGAATGACTCAGTGGCCAGCACACACAGGAGAATCACTTAAAATTAAAATAGTTGCTTTATGCCACATGAAATAATTAACAGAAGAATACGTAATTATTGAGAGGTTAGTTTACACGTTAATCGTTAACGTGTTAAAAATAATTCGTTTTAATATTCATAGTGATGCAACGAAAACTGATTTAATCATTTTTAAAACTTAAACAAAACATAATTATAAATATTCATTTACTATGATTTATATAAACGAAACTTATTTAAATAGGGATTTAAAACAGATTGCTAAAGAATCAACTCACATCAAATCTGGCAAGTTGGGCACAGCCTCCAAGATATCGAATCCTCCAGCGATACGAGTGGCAGTCCCATTGAAACACGAACACTAATAATAAACACTAAAAGAAAATATATTTCGAAATTGATAAGCGACTGTACTGCTGAGAACGACTAACCTCAAATCTCCTTATCAAAATCATTTTAACCACAAATTATTGATGATAACATGATTGGGGAAAAAGAGAAGATAGTAATTCTAAAAAAACAAAAATAAAGTAAGTATTTTATGTTTACGATACCGATTTCATTAAACAATTCCATTTCGGTTTAGGCAGTAGAATAGAGTGGAAGATATCTCGGATGTTATCTCCTCAACAACTTATCCATATACAGGGTGTTCAGAAGATCGTTGGCCAAAGAGGTATCTCGGGTAGGGAGGTTCATTTTGAACCTATTTAAGGTCACTTACCTATGTACAAACTCTAACGGTTTTTTTTTTAATGAAATTTTTTGAAAAAATGGCCAAAACCAAACTTTTATGTCTAATAACTTCGTTGTTTACTGATTTATCAACGCCATTTATTTTTCTGTAATTACTAATGCATTTTCCATATAAAATAAAAAAGATTTGATGCAAAAAACAAATACAAAAAAAACAAAAGATCACTAAATGAATGGGTCCGCCGAAAAACGTTCTAAGCGACAAAATTTAAGAAGTGGCGATTCTTAAAGTTTTAAAATGTATAATTGTACGTCATAGTATGATATAGCAATCCATTATGTTATTATACACATAAATATGGCAAATTACAAGGTAAAAACAAAATCTAACCTAAAAAACTAACTAAAACTTTAGATTGTGATTTTCTTTTACTGATTACTCAAAATTTTATGTTTGTCGCTTAGAACGTGTTTCGGCGGACCCATTCAAATTTTGTTACAGGCAAAAAAAAGAAAATTGAGAACTTCACGTTTAGGCTAAAAAAAAAAAAGGAAGCGCAACAGCCAAATCCAAATTATTTAAAAATACTTCTCTAGTTATTTGAAGTTCTTAATTTTTGTTTTGCCTTAACAAGATTTAACGATCTCCCGTTTTTTTTTGTATTTGTTCTTTGCATTAAATCTTTTTTATTTTATATGGACAATGTTTTTGTAATTATAGCAAAATAAATGACGTTGATATATCAGTAAACATAGTTATAAGGCATAAATGTTTGGTTTTGGCCATTATATAAAAAAATTCATAAAAGAAAAAAACCGTAAGAGTTTGTACATAGGTAAGTGACCTTAAATAGGTTCAAAATGAACCTCCCTACCCGAGATACCTCTTCGGCCAACGATCTTCCGAACACCCTGTATAGAAATACTGATACTAATATTCATATCGATACTAAGATATTTCGGGTAGTTTGTTTATTATTATTGTGCCATTCACTATATGAAATGATCTTATTTATGTTGATGAAGAAATGTCATAAACTAGCAATCCCTGTCGCGGCTTCGCTCTCATAAATAAAGAACTTACATTACATAGTTTTAAGTAATTGGAGTTTTATTTATTCAACAATAAAAAACTTGTATTTTAGAAAACATGCTTAAAGGAAAAAATAAATTCATAAGACATCCGAATTCCATCTCTGAGAATGATTTGGTTTATTAGGGTTTCCAGTTATGTCCAAACATATAATAAACCGTAAAATTAACAGTCAGTCCGAAGACACAACGTTTTTGCATGTCTAGTCTTGCGATTCGTTAACTGTAATAGGAAAAGAAACCATAGTTGAAATTTGAACAGAACGCCATTCGATGTTCCAGTGAGAATTATAGTCTCAATGATTTTATCAAGCATAGATGTAATTTTTAAGCTAGTACCTATTGCAAAGATTAGGTGGTTGAAGGTCACGTAAAAAAACCTCAATCTCTCTCCAACTGGAAAAACCAATAGATCGCGGATATGTCTATCTATAATCTACTGCTTAAATATCTTCTGCTTGTGATAAGGAAATTGTACGAAAATTTTCAATTAAAGCAACACCTACAGAGCTAGAGCGTGTCAAAACAGCCCCAAAAAGTTTTATTTTTTTTTTTTTTTTATTAATAGAAATTTACAACTGTATTACAAAACACATCTAGTAAATATGCGGTATATATGAGATATAATGACATGAATACAATTTGCAGAGGAACTACCCATTGGTAGTACTCTAATGAATATTTACAAAAGAAGATCACGAGGCCATCTTCTTTTCAGACGCCTCGGAAGGTTGCCAGGAATGGAATGGGAAGCAAGTTGTGCAACAAGTGGATTTGGATGAGCAGTGAGTTTATTATGAAAGGAGAGGTATCTGGTTCGTGCCAAATCAGCGACGTATGGGATATTAAGGTCATTGTGGATGATTTCATTTGTGACAAAGTAGGGAGCATTACGGATTTTTCGAAGGATTTTGGATTGGAGTGATTGGATGCGGGAAGAATTCGATGGTTTGGTGGATCCCCATAACTCTACTATTCCGTATGTCCAAATAGGTCTGATAATCGTCATATATATGAGTTTTTTATAGTGAATCGGGAGATTTGAACGTTTGTCAAGTAGGTGTTGTAATAGTCGAAATCGACGTGCAGCTTCTTGTCTTTTCAATCTTGTATGAAGGTTCCAGGTAAGTCTCTTGTCCAGATAAAATCCAAGGTATCTTATCTGTTCTACATTATTTAATGGTACTCCATTAAAGGATACAGGAGGACAGGATGAGGTAGGTTTTCGACGTAGGGTAAAGGTTATTTGATGGGATTTACTGGGATTTATCTTAACTCTCCAGTTATGACACCATTCTTCAAGGGAAGTGATGAGTGACTGGAGTGTCTGGGATGCAGCAAATTAATCATCATTGACTGATAACACGCTGGTGTCATCAGCATAGGTTGTGAGGATAGTATTAGGATGGGTTGGGATATCAGCTGTATACACTGTATAAAGGATGGGACCCAGGATACTACCTCGACTGAGCAAACCATTTGCGTTCCATAAAAGAACTGCAGTTTTGTATCATCGAGGAACAATGGAAGTGATTTCTGACAGGGCTCTTGTGAGAAGGGTAACTAAGGGTCAGATAGTTTCTTGGAGTTCACGGAGGAAGGATGAAAGAATCGATGAGATATCACCAAAACTTTGGGAGGAAGTAGGATAGGGTTCTGATATTTGAAACAGATGATTACACTGTCTTGAGGACGGAACCTGGAATGGAATTTGGCTTGGATATTGTTGAGGAGATATGAATTGCTACTGAGAGATGTGTATTTGTACTGGAGGATTGATCTGTTGGTTCACTTGTTGTGGTGTCTGTTGACAAGTTAATGGGGAAGGATTGATTATTTTGGGAGGTCGGGATGGAAAGGATGTTTGAGGCGCCTGATTTTGTGACCGTCGATTTCTTCGTTCGACCGTCGTGAATTCATTGGTATGTTGAGGAGTCTGAGATGAACCTGCTGCTGAGGTTGATGGCTGAGGTTCAATGAGTTGAACGGTTGAATGACTGGGTTGTTGATATTGAGGCTGTTGTACTTTTGATGTTGAAGGTTTGATGTTTGATGTTTGATGATGACTGGGATGTTTTGATTCTGGGAGGATGATCCTACAGTTACGGATGTATGAGGAACTGAATTTCTATTAGTAGCTGAGTTGGTGCTTCTTTGCTTTTGCCTAAGTTTGTAAACCTGGCAACCTTTATAATTAGCGGGATGGCTCTCACCACACAGGACACACAAGGCTGGCGTTTCACGTGTTTTCAAACATGATTCAGTTAAATGTGGTCCTGCACATTTAACACACCTTGGTTGCCGATTGTAATAGGTCTTTGTGTGTCCCAGGTTTTGGCATCTGGTACACTGAACTCTTTCTTTTTTGAGTCGAGGAACTTCAAATTTTACGACGGAGTATACCAATCTTTTGATATTAAAAATCTCAGAATTGTTCTCTGCCGGCTCCAGATCTACGAAGAACAATGTGAGTTTGTGCTTATCAATACGGTGGAGAACATTGGCGACATGCCTGACAGAATGACCTAACTCCTCAAGGTCTCTTTTGATTGCGTTGGGAGGAACAGATTGATGAAGCCCACGCAGTACTACTCCGTAGGCCTTTTCTTCTTTTAACTGGTAACAATGAAATTCTATATTATTATTTTTCAGATGCGCTATCAGTGATTTGTAACTTTCTTTTGTTTCCGTATTTATTTTGATGTCTTCATATCTGGAGAAGCATTGGAAATTGGTTTGACCAATTAACTCGGATATATTTTGACAGAATTGTAAATAATTTTCTACGCCGGTGACGTAGATTGGAGGTGGTTTGAAATCCATGAGAGGTTTTAGTGGTTGAGGAGCTGAGCTGTCAGTTGGCATATTTGTTAGAGGTTGGAATCTATTGTTTGTTTCTATGGGTGTGACTGCAGAGACTATAGTCTTACTGCGGGTTTTGTGGTGGTGTGGTGGGTACATTTGGCTTCTTATCTTTTTGTTTTTTCTTTTTCTTTTTTTTGTCGGGGGAGTTCCCAGTAGGCTCAAGAGCAGTATTCTTTTGTCTTTTAGACAAAGTTCTAGCCTTGAGAAACTTGGAGTCCGATTCACTGAAGTCAGAACAGGGCATTTCTTCATCAGAATCAAAACACGATGATTTTTCATTCTCTATTATGATATTAAATGTTTAAATTATTTTTAATAATTATAGAAAATAAAATAGAATGAGAAAAAAAATACATATATGGATAAATATTTATATATACGTTAAATAAATTATTTAAAAAAAGTCCCCCTTCTATATGAGTATCGAACTGAGCTTTGTTAGAACAGCAGTCAAGCGCCTAACTAACTACGCCACCAGTGATGATAGTAGGAGGTAGGCCAATGTAACTGATAGTCCAAGCAACGAATTGTAGGGGGAGGTGTCCTTAACAACATACTAAAAGTACTGCGGGGTGGGGGTGGAGCTAAGGGTGGGGGGGGGGCTCTAAAGGTCGTTTTTTTCAGTTTTTCGTTAATAACTCGAAAATGATTGCCTCTAGCGAAAATGTGTTCATATACTAAATTAATTAACATAAAATTGTTTACAAAAAAGGTTCTATACATTTTGGTTCTAGGATCAATGCTTAAGAAGATATAGTGGGGGAAATATGGAAAATGTAAAAAAAAACACGTTTTTATTGTTAAAATGTATATATATATTGTTGAAATTGCAATGTTTATTGCTAAAAATCAATAGTTTATTATTATAATTTGAAAGCTTATTGCTAAAAATAAAATTATTGTTGTTAAGCCAAATATGCTTATTATAGTACAGGGAAATTAGCTTTTCGAACCTTGATATCGAACCAAAAATAAAAAGATCTGACTATTGCATATTGTTCATCAACCTTAGCTGTAAATGTGGTTAAAAGATTTCTTTGAAACATCTTCAGGTTTGGGCAGGGGAGGGGGGAAAGTATTGAAAATTGTATGTATTTAGCACTTTGATCCAGTAACTCGGAAACCGTTACTTTCAGCAAATTTTGTGTTATATACATTTTTAAAGCTAAGAAAATTTGCAATAAATTTGGTTCTATTCGTTTTTTTGTCAGATCGATAGTTTTAGAACTGTGAAGGAAGAAAAATTGGCTAACTTGCGGTAGGTTGCACTTATCCTTAAAAACGCGTTTGTCGGTACTCTTTTGTCTATAACTCCGAAACTGTTTGTCTAATCTCGAATTTCTTTTTTTCAACATAAAGCTGGTTAAATTTATCATCAGATACTATATATTTCATTTTAATTAAGTTCCATGAAATATCTATTCCACCTCGCTGAATACCGCGTACTGTTGTAAAATCCTTATTTTTTCGGAACATATCTCGTTATAACTCTAAAAAAATTTCTAGTTTTTTTTGGCATATTTTCTCTATAACTCCTAAAAAATATGTCCGATTCCAAATTGTTTTATTTATTTTTAAAGCTACTTAAATTATCAATCAGGGCCTATCTATGACTTTTAATTATATTCCATTTAATACCCATGCTAGCACACTAAATGTGTATGTTTTGGCAAAACCTGACATTTTTGAAATGTTGAGTGGGCTGGCGTGGGTGTTTCACGGACTTAAATCAAAATTTAATATATAGGATCTAATTGAAAATTTAACCAGCTTTAAGATTTAAAAACGAAATTCAGGATCGAATAAATATTTTTAGAGTTATAACGAGAAATGTTCCGAAAAAATAAGGATTTCACAACAGTACACGGAATTTAACGAGGTAGAATGGATATTTCACGGAACTTTATTAAACTTAAATCTATAGAATCTAATAGGAAATTTACCCAGCTTTGAGATGAAAAAAAGAAATTTGGGATCGGACCAATATTTTTGGAGTTGTAGTGAGAAATGAACCAAAAATAAAAGAATTGCACAATGTTTTACGAGACTTGATTAAAATTTTACATTTGTGGGTTCAGAAAGCAGATTTAATCAGCGTTCAGATAAAAAAAAAAAAAAATTCAAATCGAACAAATAATTTTGGAGTTATAGTCAAAAAAGTGCCGACAAACGTGTTTTCGCGGAAAAGTGCAACTTACCACAAGTTAGCCAATTTTTTCGTCCTCCACAGTTCTATAACTATTGATCTTAGCAAAAAAATAAATAGAACCAAATTTGTTGCAAAATTTCTTATCTTTAATAATGTATAGAAAACAAAATGTGCTAAAAGTAACGGTATCCAAGTTATTTAATCAAACAGCTCTGATACATCCTGGGCTCGATAAGTATCATCTAGTTTAATGTTCTTTATTTTAACTATTTATTATGTATTTAATTAACTAAGGATCTCCAAGGTCTATAAAAGCCTTAAAATATATATATATATATATATATATATATATATATATATATATATATATATATATATATATATATATATATATATATATATATATACATACATACATACATACATACATACATACATACATACATGCATGCATACATACATACATACATACATACATACATACATACATACATACATACATACATACATACATACATACATACATATGTAAGCTGTTTTTGATATTTGGAACCAAGGGCGCTAAACGATTAATTATATAAACCATAAACATTTCATTTTTAACAATAAAAAAGGGTTTTTTCTTTTAATTTTCATATTTTTCGCTCCATATCTCCTTGAGCATTGCTGTTAGCAAAAAAGTGTATAGCACCTTTTTTGTAAAGAATTTTATAATTATTAATTTAGTACATAAACACATTTTCGCTAGGGGCAAGAGTCTTCGAGTTGTTAACGAAAAACTGAAAAAAACGACCTTTAGAGCGCCCCCCCTCCGTTAGCTCCACCCCCAGCCCCCAGTACTTTTAGTATGTTGTTAAGGACACCTTCCCCTACAAGACTATGATAGCCTAGCTCCAGACGTGAGCAGGTCGAGACCGCCTAGCCACGCTGCGCCCAACTATCTAGTCTAACACTAACAGACCACCTTCATATATTAGTTTCTAGGAACTCACCTAGCCGGAAAACTTCACAAATTGTTATAGTTTGTAGACACACAATATATACAAAGTCTCGAGCTGATACGTGAGCTAATTCCACAAGAATCAAGAGAGTAAACACAGAGCTGATTTAGCTGGCTGCATAGCAGTAGCGGTCATGTTCCTCACTTGCCCCAAAAAGTAAAAAATATAACTTTCTTTATTCAAACCAATATAGCTCCTAAACGGTAGGTTCTTCCTATTTACAAATGTTAAATTGATGAGGTACATTTGACTGTTAAGAATTTAGAGCAGTAGATAGTTGGGGTATGCAGTCATAAAGATACACAGCAATTAAAAAGGATGTTTTTAAATTTGTAATTCCAACGTTTAATCTTGCATTGCAAGTCTTCATCGGGGTAGAGTTGGGCGATAGTCGATAGTTACTATCGATGGTCTCTATCGATAGTGCGGACTACCGATAGATCTTTTTTACTAATTTCAAGTTTGGAAACTCTCGGAATTATGCTGATCTGTCTCTGTCCAGTGTCGAGTTCTTTTGAAGTTGAATTCGGAATTTCTAGAGCTCAAGGGTTCTCTCAAAGATTAAGCCAAAGGAAAGCAGAAATGCTAGTTGTTTTTTTTTTCGGGAAATATGTGGCTCAAGGAGCACACTTGACTCTTGAAATTAACTATTTCGTTATTTTTCTTTTCTGAGGATTTGATTTGTTCATTATTATTGTAACCATTTAAATTGTAAATACCTTTTTTTAAATTCAAATACATTAGTTTTTTTTTTTCTCTCATCTTTATGATAATCTTATAATTTATAATCCTGCAAATTTCAAATAGTACGTAGATAATTGAATTTAATTAAATTAGCTGAAATTCTTTATTGAATAGCTTTGGAAAAAAAAGAATAAACTATCGATAGCAATCGATAGTTCTCAACCGATAGTATCGGCCTATCGATAGTGCTAACTATCGAGTATCGCCGTATGTAGAGAGTATAAAAAACAAAGGTATGAAAATAATAAATATATAAGAGTAAAGACAATAACATAAAGGCAATATCTAAAGGCCATGAAGACAATACATAAAGACTACTATAATAAGAATAAAATTAAAAGAAATTAAAATGAGTGATAATTAATTAAAAAATTAATGAGTAAATTAAACAATATAATTGGTAAAAATAAAAACTGAGTAGATACAAAGTTAAGGAAATAGTGAGGACCAGTTAATGAGTTAATATCTAAAGGCCATGGAGAATAATGCATAGAGACTACTGAATTAATTTATATTGAAAGGAACTTAAACTGAGTGATAGTTAATTAAAAGTTAATGAATAAATACAGCAATCTAATTGGTAAATATAAAAAATGAGTAGGTACAAAGTAAATAAGATTATGAGTAAATACAAAAATTATAGTATAGACATAGTATAGATAACAGTCAAAATTATAGTATAAATAGAGTTAAGATAGTTATTTAAATAAAGGTCACTTGTTTAAAAGTATTTTAATTTAAAAACCCAGAGGTCGATATCAACATGAACAAGAGCTCAAAGGAAGTTGCTACACCTAAGACAGCAATTAGCCAAGAGAGACGACTCGAAGGTAACCTCCGTTATCTTTGTAGAGCAGAGCTGCTTATTTAAATATATTTAGGTTATCTCTCTAGTCTACTTAGAAGGCAATATAGATCGGATCCTAGATCAAGGAGAAAATAAGTTTCAAAACAATGTTTCAGTAAAATGTCTCAAGATAATAGTCAAGTTGCAACTGCCTGCATCGGCCTTCATAATAGATAACTAAATGGAATACTTGATCAGATCACAACTTACATAAGTATCAAGTATTTTATCGTGACTGAAAAAAACGTAAATAATTTGCTCTATCTCACATTTTTCGCCAACGATTGAAACCAAGTTTTAAGGTCATTAAGAAGCCGTAAAACTGCATATTTTAGTCTAAATCCGGAGGTCGCAGGATTTTTCCTTATTGAGATATTTCAAGTTATAGCTGGCCTCGGTTTTTTCATTCACATCAGTTTTTGTCCGCTGGATTAAACCTAATGTTATATGCATAGATAAAAGGCAGAATGTATGCTGATTCTTGTGAGGTTCTTACTTTTATAATCGGTTGAACACAGCAGTTGTTATGGCCATTAGAAATTGTTGATGAAATCTCAACTTCAAAATTTTAACCTCTTCGAAAGGGGTAAAAAATCAATATTTTTTTATTTTGATAAAATTTCATATATAAGGGTTTTATGGTGCGTTAAATCGAGATTTAAGGTCATTTGTTCATGTAAAAAATGTTACACTGATTTACAGCGGATTTCTTTGGAATTTTGAAATTTTTTTAGAGTTTTTGAGCTCCCTGAAGCTGGTTCGTGTCTTGAGCATAACGAAAGTATTTTTATTTCCGAAATTTTAATAATTTGAATTGAAATGGAAGATTCGTAGAAACCATTAGGATTCTAGGAATAAATGTTAAGTTCTTCAGTCGCTGTTCCAGTGAGAATTATAGCCACAATGACAGTTCCACGCGCAGCTGTAATTTTTAAACTCCTGCCATTGCAATGATTATGTGGTTGAAGAATTCAGTTTCTAATTTTAATCAAATTTGAATTTTTTAAGTTCACTGGGGTTCAAATGTCGCACCACGTATTCATCTCTTTTTTCTTAATATCCATTTAATTGAAAATAAGTAAATTTTACTAAAGGCTTTCTTCAAGGATATTGGATGTCTCCAACTTTGTTTAAGATATATGTTGACAAATGTCTAGAGAATTGGTCACTAAGATGCTGCAAAATGGGAATTCCAATGAAAAATACGCATCTATTTCAGCTACTATTTGCTGATGACCAGGTAATCATTGCACAAGATGAATTTGATATTGCATTTATGTTCAAAAAATTAACCGAACAGTATGAGAAGTAGGGCCTAAAGATAAGCTATGACAAGACAAAATATATATCAACAGAAAACAATGAGGTAAGTGACCCAGTTTTAACAAAGTTAAGTAGGGTCAACCAATTCTGCTATCTAGGCACTGTTCTCGAAAGCAAAGGAGGAGCGACAAAAGAAGTGAAAAAAAGAATAACAGATGGACGGAAAGCTGTCGGAATGTAAAATTCAGTCCTCTGGAGTGCCAACATAAGTACCAATGTCAAAAAAATAATATATAAGGCCCTGGTAGAAAGCATAATGCTATACAGCTCTAGAAAAATTGCAAGGAAAAAAATTTCTGGCTGTGGAGATGGATTTTTGGAGGAGATCAGCAAGAATCTCAAGGATTCAACGAATCCGGAATGAGATCATAAGAGAAAGAATGGAAGTGAAGAGGAATATTCCGGAGGAAATGGAGGAAAGGAGGCCGAGACGGTTCGGCCATATTAAAAGAATGGAGAATAGAAGATTCCCCAAAATAGCTTATGAATGGGAAGCAGAGAGGAGGAGAAGGAGAGGTAGGCCTCGCATCAGGTGGAGAGATGTTGTGGCTGAAAGTATGGTGCAGTGGGAACTAACAGAAGAAGAAGCGATCGACAGAGAGGAATGGAGGAACTGGCTAAGGGAGGAGTTTGGTTGAAGGAAACTTCGAATAACGAAAAAAATACTTTCAAAGAAGAAGAAGTAAATTTTACTATCAATTTCAAAATCAAGATAACACCGTGGTATTGTAACCTCTCTTCCACAATGGCCACCTATCGGTCAATTTTCAAGCTTCACTAGATTCCACATATTTATCGAAAAATTATTGTTAAACTTTTATTAAAATATGAAGATGATGGAGTTAAAATTTGGTACAGGTTGGTTAAGTAGTTTTCGTCGTTTATGATCACATACGATATTTGTCTTGTTTATGTTATTTATAATGTGATAAGCCAACTGATGTTCGTTACGTAGAATTACTAAGTATGCTATGTAAAAATCTTCAAGAGTTTTATAGGCCTGAGTACAGAGAGACCAAAACAACTGGAATTAGTATGCAAGCTCTGATGAACGGTGTCTAAAACTATCAGGCAAGCGGAAAATTGCTTTATGTAATCGACAACAATGTGAAGTCATTTTACAAGAAACTATAATCCTTGTTCATTTTTATTTTATCTGATCTTTTTTGAAATAAGTTAAAATAAAATATATTCTAATTAGGTAAAATTAAAAAAAATCAAATATTTCTTTAATTTTATTTTTTATTTTCTTTACTTTCTTTTTGAAGGGGGAGGGGTGTTTTGAGAAAATTATTTCTTGGTAAATAAAAAATACTTCGAATTAGTCGACCTATGCCAGAAAAAAAATATTTTAAACTATAATGTTTAAATTTTATTACTTAGAATAATAAAATATTTTGTAATAAATATTACAGTATTTCTGGGGAGCGGGGATCGATCCCCTACCCACACCCCTAGGACCGCCATTCTACACGTTCATAGATAATTGCAATATTCTCGCAATCAGCAAAAAGTCAACATTAAGATAATGCCAGCAAATAATTAAACCCAAAGTCATCCAGATAGCACAATCTTATCTGATAAAACCAATTCCGGTATTTTCTAGATTTTTTTTTAATAACATGGATATCATCTTGCGGTTGTTTACTTTTGTGAATAAATGAGTGATTTCATTTTTTTTTTTTTTTTTTTTTTTTTTTTTTTTTTTTTTTTCCCCCAGGTTCATTATACAATATAATCATGATGTGGTTCCAGACGTTGTACTGAAAGAATCTCCAAGTGGCCCTTTCTCGTACTGACTCCATTTATATTTATAAAACAATCTCTTATCCGGAGTTCACTTAACCGGTGCTCAGAAACGAGAAAAATATTTAAAAGTTATCGAGAAAAAAAAAATTAATTTCACCCTGACAGGGAAAAACAATAGATCATGGTTATGTATATCTATAATCCACTGATTTTCCCAATTTTCATTTTAAAATTAAAAGAAGTCTAATACGGCAGTAAACTGCTCGTCGTTTTCGACTTCTCCAACATTTACTAGACGAACGTTCAAACCTTCCGATTTATTACAAAAGACCCATTCACATAACAGTTATCAGACTTATTAGGAAATATGGAGCTGAGCTTTGGGGCTCCACTAAACGTTCCAATTCGTTCCATATCTAATCCTTATATTCCAAAATCCTCAATGCTCCTTACTTTTTCACAAACAAATGAATCCATGCAAAGAAATGACCATAATGTTTCGAATGTTGCTGATTTATTCCAATCCAGATACCTATCCTTTCACAGCAAACTACGCAAATATTTAAATTACTAGTAGGTCTACTTGCTTCCAATTCTATTCCAGATAACTTCACGAGGTGTTTGAAAAGAAGATGGCCTCTGTACCTTTTAGTATAGAACTTTTATTGAAGTACTACCAATGGTTAGTTGCTTAGCAAGGAAGTGACATGTTATTATTAGTAATATACAATACTACATTTACTAGAGGTATTTTAATTTTATTTTATTTTAATTTTATTTATTTTACTAACAATCCAAAATCCTTAATACTCTATACTTTGTTACAAATAAACTTATCCATAAAGATCTTAATGTTCCATATGTTGCTGATTTATCCCACACCATATACCTACCCTTTCATAGAAAACTCAATAGCCACACTAATCCACTAGTCTTCAACTTACTTCCCATTTTATTCCCGATAATCCTTGCGAGGCGTCTGAAAAGAAGATATCCCAGAGACCTTCTAGTGTAGAATTTTTTAAGAAGTGGTACTGATGAATATGTCTTTTCAAATTTGACAAGTTATTGTAATCATTATGAACACATTTACTAGATTTACATACCTTGTACAGTTGTTAATTTCAATAAATGAAAAAAAAAATGAATTAAAAGGATCAAATTACTTAAATTAATTTAAAAATGACTGATTATTCGAAATAAGCAAAGTTGAGAGAAAATATGGGTTTCAATCATGACTTTTTTTTTTTTCATTCAAACCAATATAGCTCCTAAACGGTAGGTCCTAGAGGCAATAGTTATGGAACAAAAATTATTCTTTATTAAATTGCTGATAAGGAAACTTTCGGCAAATTTTCGATCCGAGCAACACCACCAGAGCTAGAGCGAGTCAAAAAGCCCGAACACTTAAAAAATGTTGGCAAAACGTGATTTTTTTTCATTCAAACCAATATAGCTGCTAAACGCTAGTCCTAGCGACCAATGTTATAAAACAAAAAATGTACTCCATTAATTTTTTATTTCAAGCTCTAAGGAGGCAAAATGGATGGGCTTCTAAAACGTGTCAGTTGTTTTTGATCCTTCTATACCATCATCTATACCTGAACTCGTTATGAAAATGAGGATGACGTCTCTTTGAATTTAGTAATGACAGCAGAAGAAACGTGGACGTCCTACATTATTTGAAAGTAAACAAGACTCCAAGAAATGGAGTAACCGACTACAAATGAGTTAGATTGAAACGAATCCCCGTATTATCCGGAACTGGAATCAACAAGTTGATTTCTTGACGAACCATTATGAATTATACATAATTTTATGATTATTATTATCTGCGGTTTATGGTACAATTAGGAAAGATTTTTGTAAAACATCGATTGACAAGGTTATAGTGAGTGAGTCATTAGGTCAATGCCTTTTCAGAACGTGGCGAGGATTGTTTGGTTTCTGTAATTACATAATTAATTATGTATCGAATGACCGAATAATTCAAAAACGTTTTTAATCTTTCTTGTTACCTATACATTGAAATTTACAACTGTATAAATAAAAAAATAAAAAATCTAGTAAATGTGATTACAATGTTTATAACTACTCATCAGTAGCACTTCAGTAAAAAGTCTATGGTAGAAGGTTTCGAGGCGATATTATCAGACGCCTCGACGGGATGTCGAGTATGGGAAGGGAAGCGAGTTGAGAGACTAGTAGACCCGAGTGGTTATGGAGTTTAATATGGAAGGATAGCTATCTGGTTTGGGCTATATCGGAAACATATGGAGGTCTTTATGGATAAGTTTATGACAAAGTAATGAGCATAAAGGATGCTTCGAAGGATTATGGATTGTATGGATTGGACACGGGAAGAATTAGAAGGATTAGTTAAGCCAATCTTAACTCCATATATCCAAAACGGTCTGATAAAAGTGGCTTGAGGCTACTGGACTTGAGCTGATTCGCTGTCGCAGGTTATATTCAGTATGTAAGCAGGTCGCAGGCAAGCGATAAGTACCTGGTAAAAACGTTCGTTCCCATAGGAACCAGTTGAACTAAGAGCACTGAGTCCATAAGGCCTTATGTGAGCCTGAGGGACTAACGTTTAATAAGAATGTTAAAAAACTACTGTTCTCTCTGTTGCAAAGTTTAATAGAGAGTAAATCATTTATTATCGGCATCTATCTTTACATTACCTTTATCCACTTATATCTTCAATTCATCGGTAACAAAAATGTACATCAACATCATTGCTAAACTTTGAAACATTCAAATAATAATAAAGTTATTATTATACATTTTTACATAAGTTTCCTTAGTCGCAAAGATTCGGGAAGGAAGGGCAATCGAAAAAAAATTCTGTGAAACAAATGAAAAATGATTTCAGCGATTCTAAAGGCCGGTTTGCACGCTCAAGCCATCTGCGCAAACTGTCTTGTGCCAGCCAGTTTGTGCAAATCAAATGAATACTGTTTACACGTTCAGTTTTGCTTGCACAAATGTGAAGTAAAAACCTAATTGTTTTGCTGAAAATGAAAAATTGTGACGAAGAACTATTAATTCTTGCAACGGACATCAATGGTATAATAAACCTTCCGCTATCTTAAAATCGTTAACCCTGGAATATTTCAAAATATTATCCTTAAGGACAATAATGGCGGAATATCCTTCGTATAAATTGAAAATCGTTAAATCTCGGCGGAACTTAAAATAGTATCCTTACGTATGAAAACTAAATATATATATATATATATATATATATATATATATATATATATGGCCAAGGTTATCCTTCTACCATCTTAAAATCTTCCTTAAGGATGCAAACTCAAATTAAAAAAATGAAATCGTTTTCTTTCCGCAAATTGCATGAGTTAACCGGCCATAATAATCATAAACTTTGAAGAAAACATATAATACAATAAACTATTCAAAAGATGAGGAGTTGAATCGAACTATTGTTGTTCTCGACAATAGGATCAGAGCCACATTGATATTCATATCGCGCCTATGTCATCCCACATCTGCATTCCATCTTACTGCTCGTACGTAGAAATGAGAGGGCCACCTAAACATGGGCAATTTCATATTTTACATGATTTTTTTATTTTTTATTTTTTATTTTTACGTAATTGCAACTTATTTATCAGCAATTAACAAAATGACAAATAGAAGAATGTATCCATAAGATCGCTCATGCTACGTGTTAAATTGAATATATAAATTAAACTTACAAGGGGACGTTTTGAGTTGTAACTCACAGATTTGAATGTCGATCTTTGTGTAAGTAGTAGGGACCTATAATATTGCAAAACTAGAGTTATAGCCGGCAAGGAGCATTGGGAGCCGAGAAAAAAAATAAATATGAAAATCACGTTTTATTTTTTTTCTCAGTTCTCAGTCAAGATAGAGAAATGATTCTTTCACGTTATATTGTAGTTTTGTCTGTTATTTGAAATAAAAATACGTTATGCTCAATACACAACCCAGCTTAAGGGAGCTTAAAAACTCCAAAAAAGTGACAAAATTCCAATGAAATTCTCTGTAAATCTGAGGAAAAAAATTTTTCATGCAAAACTGACCTAAATTCTCGATTTAGTGCACCAAAAAACCCTTATATGTGAAATCTTATCAAAATAAAAAATATTGATTTTTTTACCCCTTTCGAGGACGTTAAAATTTTGAAGCTGAGATCTCATCAACAACTTTTAAGGGCCGTAACAAGTGCTGTGTTGAACCGATTACAAAAGTAATAGCATCACAAGAATCAGCGTACAGTCTACTTTTTATCCATGCATAAAACAATGGATTTACTCCAGTGGATAAAAATTGATGTAAATAAAAAAACTGAGGTCAACTATAACTTGAGATCTCTCAATAAGGAGAAATCCTGCGACCTTAAAATTTGGTTTCAATCGGTGGCAAAATATTTGTGATAGCACCAATTATTTATATGTTTTCAGAAATTGACAGCTCTTACCCTTCAAAATTTTAGGGGTGAAAGAATTTAATTTTTTATTTAAAAAAAATATGGTTTCTTCAAGTTTTTTGAGATAAGGAATCTAAAAATGATATCAGATTTTAGTTTAAACATTTTCCTCACCTATATTATATAAATCAAACGTTTTTAAATGATCTAAACTGTGCAAAAATGAATAGGGATATGCCTTATTTATCCCTTATCCGGTCATTTAAATTAAATTAGCCAATCTATTCAATATTAGTAGGGTACAACAAAATAGAAAATACAAACCAAAGTCAAAACAATTGTTAAACCTTTTATTTATAACAAGTTTTCTTAAGAAAAGTAAACATGAAGATTTATCATTTTGTAAATAAACAGCTTTTCTCGTATTTTAATCCAGTAATACTTTCAATAAACATGGACAGACATCATCTTGAACCCGAAGTTCGCGAAATTATAGTGAGAATACGTTATCAAGTTGATATTGCAGAGGCGGTTGGCGTTTCCCAGAGTGTCGTCTCCCGGGCTTTAGTTCGATTCCGAGAGACTGGGAGTGCCAATAGAAGGCCGGGCAGTGGATCAGCAACTGAAAGAGAGGATAAAAATATTGTTCTCACTGCCAGGAGAAACCCTTTTCATAGTGCACGCCAGATCCTCAATGAAGTTGAAGGTGTTTTACCTAGACTTTTTATCAAAACAAATTATTCGTAATCGTTTTTGTGGGGAGTTGGCCTTACATCATATGCCCCTTAGAGACGACCTGCAGCAACAGTCGCCAGCGAGCGACTAGGAAGAGGACACAAATTGGAATGCTGTGATGTTTACCGACGAGTCGCGTTTTTGACAGGAGACGCCGAAAAGTCTACAGAGATCAAGGAATGCCAACAATGGCCCAGTTTATTGTGCCTTCAGTGCAGTTTGGAGGAGGTGGTGTAATGATCTGGGCTGGCATTTACATGGGAGGACGAACCAATCTCACAGCAGCTCGATATGCACATGAAATTATTGAGGAATACCTCCCTCCAACTAGGGATCTCATTGGGAGAGATTTTCGATTTCTGGATGAAAACGCGAGACCTCATAGAGGAATAGTTGTTCATCAAGTTTTAGAAAACCTAGGAATTTCCCGCCTGCCCCTTCCCCCATTGTCTCCAGACCTCAATCCTATTGAGCACATGTGGGGCGCGTTACAGAGAAGGCTTTTTAATCATCATTCGCCGCTAATTGACCTTCAACAACTGAGTGCAGCATTGCAACATCTCTGGGGTGAAATTCGCCAAGAAACCAGTAACAACATTATTAATATTATGCCTAATAGGTGCACACAGGTTTTGGCTAACAGAGGACATTATACAAGGTATTAATTGTTTCCAAAAACTAATCTGTTCAATTAAAAAAATTATGCGACTAAAACGTTTTTATTTTTGTTATTTTTTAAAACCCATTCATTTTTAATGAATTGTATTTCATTTCAGCAAAAAAACATTATAATTTCTAATGAATATTAATGCAGTTTATAATAAAAATAATACAAAAATGGTAGGCAAAGTAAATAACACAAAATTAGCAATATCCCTATTCATTCTTGCACAGTTTATTTCTATTATTGGTTTCATTTTTACACTCTAAATTTCAAATAAGACCATTTATTTTAAATATAGGTTGGTGAAGTATTTTTTTTTGTTTTTACCAAAACCTGTTAATATTTTTAGATTATTCATCAATCTAAATGTTTCAATGCTATTTGAAATAAAAATATAGATGAGGTAATTTTTTTCAGTGCTCCCAATACTCATTGGCGGCTATAACTCTAGTTTTGCACTATTTAGGTCCCTACTACCCACACAAAAATCGGCATTCAAATCTGTGAGTTACAGGTCAAAACGTCCTCTAGTTAGTTAAATAAACTCAAACAGGTTAAATTGAAGATATGAAATATTTAAATTGACCCACCATGCCGTCTCCTCACAGCATTGTGCCAAAAATCTGGGAATCCGTAACCCTTCTAGGAAATACATAGCAGTTGGGCCGTATTAAAAAGTTTATATAATATCCTAGTTAACCATTAAGACTACTTAAGATAAGTATAGCAAAGGTTTTTTGATTATTTTCCCACTTAAGATATTAAACTTAGAAATGATCTTAACTTGTAATTGTAACTAAATGTGCCAGAGATTAATGGTTTGGATTTAGATTAGATCTACTTCAGATTATTGTTTCTTATAATTATCCTGAACTCACGTTTTAAATTTTTGTTAGAAGAAATCTTATTTTAATAAGTTGAAATCAAAATAAAGTGAGTATGTGTGCTAACTATGTTAATTAATTAATAATTTTAATTTGTCAGGCAAGTAAGTACTAACAGAAATTCCATTTTAAATTCATGCTGAACCGGACTAAAAATAACATAGCACTTAATAAAGAAATCCTTAAGGTTTCTCAATTTAACTGTGAGTACCTATCACATCATTTATTACCCCTTATTCAGAAACAAGTTATATGACTTGTTTCTTTCCTTCAGAAACCTTGGTAATTGCCAGCATACACATGATTAATTCTCTCACATATTTAAATTAATACAATAAACATAATATATAAAAGAGCGATTTAAAGTGCTGAGGTTTTGAACTTTTAAACTGGAGTGTGTCGTTTGCTGTTTTTCCTCTTTATCATCTCATCTTCATGTTCCATAGCATTTAAATCATAACCTACGAAAATATTTAATGAAAAGGCCAATTCCAGCTGTTTTGAATGAAATATCTCACAGCTGTTTTGAATCAAACCTCAAACAGCTGTTTAAAATCAAATCTCAAACTTATAAATGGAAAGCTACTAAGCAATCTGTTGCAATCTAATATTTATTTATCCTTTGAGCAGCTTGTTACATACTATTCAGGACTGCGCTACCATTGTATAAGTTTTGAGTTCAAATTTTACCATTTCGGTTAAAATTTTATTTTGTGGTGTACCCATGGAATCAATCTTGACCTTCCGACCATGAATAGAATAGGTTGGTAACCTGTAGAAACGCCAGTCTTTTCTGACCTACCAGGTATGCAAGTTTAAAATGTCGTTTATTTCTTAAAATATATACACAGTAATTTAAAAAAAAGTATAATATATTTTATTCAAAGTACTGACCCTCGCTTTCTACACATTTTGTCCATCTCTCTCTCGGGCAATATATGGATACCATTCCAAAAGAATGCTTTATCTTTATTTGAAATCCATTCATCGAGCCATTTTCGTACGTTTTCGAAATTGTTGAAGTGTTGCTCCGCCAATGAGTGTCCCATCGATGAGAAGAGGTGATAATCAGAAGGCGCCAGGTCAGGTGAATACGGCGGGTGGGGGGTAGGATTTCCCAACCAAGCGAAGAAATCGTTTCCTTAGTCAATCTGGCTGAATGTGCAGGAGCGTTATCATGCTGAAGAATGACTTTGGCGTGCCTGTGAGCCCATTCTGGGTTTTTTTTTCGATCAATGCGTGACTCAAATTGATCATTTGTTGTCGGTAGCGCTCGGTATTGACTGTTTCGCCGGGTTTGAGAAGCTCGTAGTAGACTACTCCCTTCTGATCCCACCACACACACAGCATTGTCTTCTTCCCAAAACGATCCGGTCTTGCACTCAATGTGGATGGTTGTCCTGGCGTTACTCATGATTTTTTTTCGTTTGGGATTCTGAAAATAAATCCATTTTTCATCGCCAGTTACAACTCGATGCAAAAAAAAACCCTTTCTTTCGTGGCGTAAAAGCAGCATTTCGCACACAGTTTTTCGTTTTTTTTTTTTCCATCTGTCGTTCGTCCAATTCATGTGGAACCCATTTTCCAACCTTTTGAATCTTTCCCATAGCTCTCAGGCGATCGGAAATGGCTTGCCTAGTGACATTCAACTGTTCTGCCACCATTTGTTGGGTTTGGGTATTGTCTTCGTCTAATAAAGATTGCAATTCGAAGTCCTCAAACTTTTTGGTCGATTTTCTCGTTTTTTGATCAGTAACATCAAAATCACCACGTTTGAAACTTTGAAACCAACGTTCACATGTCCTGACGGTTGGAGCAACATCGCCATAAGTCTCAACAAGAATTCGATGACATTCAGATGCCTTTTTCTTTTGATTAAATAAGAAAATCATGACATGCCGCAAATGCTCTTTATTTGGCTTAAAATTAGACATTTTTAACACCAAAGAAAGGTATGATACGTCCACGTAAACGACTTAAAAACAACTGACTTTTGTAAACAAATGACTAACAAACAAAATAGCGTTTAGAGATAAGCAAATCCTTCAATAGGCTAAGAGCGCATTCTATTGGAATTAAAACGACATTTTAAACTTGCATACCTGGTACAACCAGGTCGTAATATAAATATAACTTGTGACGCCATAGTTAATTTTTAATTTCCATAGTTTCCACTAGTTATGTAGTTTGTCCAGGTTGTGGTGTAATGTTAGAGTGGCTCGTATAGAGTTTATGTTTCCGGTGATGACAACGGTGTCGTCAGCGTAGGTATGTATGTCAGTTAGTGAATATGTCATTTTCTGTGGGTAAGTCGTACATATATATCAAGTACAGGAGGGGGGCCAAGATAGAATCTTAAGGGATTCCTGCTTAAATCGGCTTAATTGGTGAAATTTCCGTGCCCTGTCGGAAAGAGAAAAATCGGTCAGAGAAGATGAATTGCATAACCAAATAATAAGTGCAAGTGGAAATTGGTTTCAGTTTAAAAGGAAGGCCCTGTCTAAAAACTAAGAAACATATTGTTTTAATTGAATTTGCAATTTTGTTTGTGTACATGTAAATAGGTATATTCAAAAACGAGAATTATTATTCTTGTTCTGAAAGGATAATTAATTAACAACGTTATTTGAATATTGCTTTTATAACAATGTAACCTAAAATAGAATTTATGAACCATATGGGGAAATAGAAATAATAATTTACATACATTATCAGAATTGAAATTAAATATACATACATATATTATATGTTGTGGATAATTACTACATCTTATCTACTCATTTACTTCTTGATTAATTGTTATTAGATAGATAGATAGAAAATACTTTTATTAATAATATTTACAGAATTTTGTATTTACAAAAGTGTTCAGAGTAATGTTACTGACATAGCTACGGCTGTCTGTCAGGAGCGCTTTAGTTTAAAAATGATTTTATATCATTATTGTTTATTTATTTTTAAATATGTAAATATTTATTGATTTATTAAATAATCTATTCACAAACAATACAATCCAAAAAAATACAATACAAACTAATTACATATTATATAATCAATTATTTATCATTAATTATATCTTACACAACAATATCATAATTATCATATATCCTATAACAATATCTCCATTATATCTCAAATAATAATATATATCCACCCATCATTATACAATTCAATAATATCTAATTATTATCATTTTTATTTATAACATACACTATCAATCAATGACATCCAATGAATTATCAGGTTATTAATAATTAAAATTTTGAACAAGAAAGGAACGGTAGAAATAGGCTTCTTTCAAGTAACTCACTAGAGCTGCCCAGTCTTCACCATTTAGGTATTTGACCATATCAATTTCAGTCATAGTAACTACACCGAAATATTTTTTCCTCATTCCCCCCAAGACTTTACAACGTCCTAAATAATGAAATACATCTTCATTTTCTCCAATATTACACATAGAACAAATGTAATTTTGTCCCTGGATGAATGGTCTGTAGTTCAAGTTGAGAAGTTCGCCTCTAATTTTAATTATGACGCCTATATCAGATATTGGTAAATTTGAATTAATATAATCAATGTCAAAAGATAGTTGTTTAATAATTGTTATTATTCTTTTGATTGGTTCGGATTGTTTTTTTAGAACTCACTTAAATTATAATTAGGAACAACAATTTATTTTTAAACCGTGGTATCGACAATCGACTTCTTGTATTCCGTACCGACATCGAGAATGGAAAAAGTTTGGTACTCACAAATCTCTAATATATATATATATAATTTGATTAAATTTATAATTAAACAAAAATTAAATAAATATAAAGAAAAATATATTTAGCAGAACACATTGGCGAAGAGGTGTGAAAGTTATCGACGATGCAGCGGCCTCTGACAGAGAAAGAAGTTGGCCTTGCAGACGCCCTTGAACCCAGCGACCGTACCCAAGTCTACCGCAAATATAACTTCTTTTTATTTCTTCAAATTTACATCCGCAAATGTCAAACGCATAACCTGCAATCAGTAGATTGCGGAACAACAGGTAACATTGTACGCTAAAAGCAATTTCAGTCATGGAACGCACCAAAAGGTACTTCCTTTTCAGGCTTAATCACTATACTTATATTAGATACCGCATCCATTTTCGTTTTTGGCATGTGTTACATGACATGAGATCCATGGCCATAAGTGCTAGTTATTAGCTGTGATACAAACATATAGTCCGTTAACCGACAGAATATGTCAATATACTGTTCGTCAGGAAATTGATACAGTTTTAAAATAAAATAAATTTTATAATACATTTTTTATCAATAAAATACGCAACATTACCCTCAATACTTTTTTATCAAGGTACCTAATAAATTCTCTGCAAGTTCTCCAACAGTATTCTCTGGAGTGTTTATCGACAAAAGAACTCAGATAACTTTATCAAGGGACAGAATCTTTTCCAAACTTTTCTTGTCTTCGAAGTTGAAATCTCCCTCCCGAAATATTTTCCATTTTATTACGCGTAATTACTTTATTAAAACAAATCTAGTTCTTCTACAATGTTCAGTGAAAGAGTTCAGAAACATTTTTAATAAATGAAACCTTGGAATGTTTATCTTTGTATATAGGAATTTGTCAATTGAATCATATTATTGTACCTGTCTGAATTAAAAGTAATAGCATATATTATTTGCAATGGATAACAAATAGTTTTATTTGTTCTAATTTTATTTGCGATTTACTAATTTATTTCATGAATTAATATTGGTTATTTATTCGATTTTTAACATGGAAAATGTTTTACCGGCACCTAAAACATGTTTTGTGATATTCTTTCTTTAGCCAACAGGCTCAAAGCGGATATTTTTTAAATTTTTATGCTTTAAAAGGGAAATTTATTTTTAATCTAAGGTGTCGGTAACGAGAATCGAGAATCGATTTCTTGGTATCGATACGTTGAAAACGTTCGGTATCTCACAGCTAGGAAGCAAGAGAGACCTATTAGTTTATCTTAGATATGCTATAAAAAAATTTTAACTTGCGATATATTTTGCGAAAACCAACTCGCTATTATTCAGTCGATCCTGAATTATTGTTTACCACTAATTTTATGTTATTTTATTTCATTATATTATAGATACAGTAGAATGGCAGCTGTTATCGGAGATCTACTAGCGCTGCTACTGCAATGATAGAGATGGCTGTGGAGAGAAGCAGAGATGAACAACCTTGAGCTACTTGCCCTGGCTATCTTCACCTCCTTGCCTTCACGTCATGAGAAACAAAGGAATAACCAAAGAGTTACTCTTATTTTCCCTTAACAAATTCATTTTTTTTTTATTTTAACAAATTATTTATTAAAATTAAAATTTCATTTTATTATATGATTTTAACTATCAATGTTATAATTATTAAAAATAAAAAGGAACCATTAAAATGTGTGATATTTTTTTTTGAGTCGAGTCGCAACTTATTATTCATTGACCATTGGTCAATGCTAAAATGCCAACTTGATAGACGCATTATTATTGTTATAATGCCCTCACATATTATGAATAAACACGGGAAATAAATTAAGGCTCCGTATTTATCATAATGTCATTAATTTATGCGCATCAAAAATAAGATATTAGCTTGGGAATTTTTTAACTTAAAGACTGCGAGCACATAATTACTTCATTGCTACTTGCATACTATTTAGTATGCACTAAATGAGACATTAAAAAACTAAATAACACAAATAATTGAATATTTTCCTCATTGAATTGCTAAATAATTGGAGTCCTAAACAAGTGGATACAATAATAAAAAAAATTTTAAAAATAAAAATAAAAACATTGAAATTCATTACACAAATATGTGGAGATACCGAGCTGACAAAATTTTCCAATTAAAGATAAATCGATTCCTAATATCGATTCTCGATATTACCAAATTTTGAGAGAGAAAAAATCGATTCCTAAGAAACGGTCGATACCGCTGACGTAAGCGATAGTTTTGTGATAATTAAGAATTACATCGATTTCCTCCCTGATGATTTTAAAAAAAAATTAATTATTGATATTTAGAACTGTACATGTTATACGATACATAAATTTGAGGAAATTATTAAAATGACTTGTCAATAGCATGTAAAGAGCCACTCACTAGCAGAAAATGAATTGTATATAAGGTTTCTCGGCCATCTCCTTTTCAGACACTTTGGAGGATTATGGGCAATAGAATGGGAAGCAGAGTGGATGAGTTAAGAAAGAGCAGAGTTATGAGTTAAGGTCTTTATGGATAAGTTTGTGACAAAGTAAGGAGCATTAAGGATTTTTCAAAGGATTTGCTACGAGAAGAATTGAAAGGTTTAGCGGAGCCCCTAAGCTCAACTCCGTATGTCCAAATAGTGTAATTATTGTCATGTAAATGAGTCTTTTGTAATTTATTGGGAGCTTAGAACGCTTATTATTATTATTAAATTTACAAGTTAATGTTCAATCATTTCAACCATTTTCCCTGCAGTCTAAATCTAAAAAAGACAAACGAGAGAACAGATTATTTTGTTTTCATTATACAAAAGCTGAATAAAAATACAATAAATTAATTAGAAGAATATAATTTCATGATCACCAATAAAACAATGATCCACAACAAAAGTGATTTGCATTGAACGTAATGCGTATATCTAAATTAATTTAGATATTTAAAAATGCATACAAAGCCTTACATCAAATAAGAAAATAGAAAAAAGTGTTTGAATTTGAACAAAATGACAGATCTAAAAAAAAAGTGATATCCTTCAAAGTGCATTTAAACCTAAGACAAAATGCAAAGGAGATAATTTTGCAGAAATGGAAGTTTAAAACGGGCATTCTGCGTGCCAAACTGTATCAAAAGCCTCTTAGATATCTATAAATACCCAAGAAATAACACCATAAATATCCCACTCACTAACCGGGTTCCAACTGGTCAGTTTGGTAAAGAGACTTGAAATCGCAAATGTTTCATATCTCTGCCAGTAGAGGCACTGATGCAGGGATCCAGCTAACTAAAACTTAAAATCTAATATAATTTTAGCCTGTTGTATATACATGGCCTATATTGGCCTATAAGTCCCAAGTTTTCGTATTCAAGGACCTTATGGAAAATTGGAGAGGGTATAAATTCTTCTAAATACACGAAATATTGAAATGAAATGAAAAATAATCTTTATTCTGGGACACCTTGTCTCCTAAGAATAATATAAAAGTACAATAAAAAGCTATGATTGCCTGGCTGCGTACATACCAGGCAGCAACTTATATAGAATGTAAAATATATACATATAAATATATAAGGTGAAATTTTAGATTTAAAAACAAGTCTTTGGGTTTATATAAGAAAACAAAATAACTAAATAACAAAATAAAAATAAAATAAAAATGAAAAATAAAATAAAAACAAATATTCTAACACTAATATATTATTACATAATTTCGGAAGATTGATAATTGAGGAGGTAGATGAATAAATTATGTTTTAAGGAAGTGAGAGAAGGAGCATTGCGGATCGAAATTGCTATGGAATTCCAAAATAAAGCTGCACGATTAATAAAGGATTTTTCAAAGGAAGCAGTTCGATGGGAAGGGATATACAAATCTATAGGTTGAGATCTGGTGTTCAAAAGATGAATGGAAGAACGAAGGGCAAAGATGTCGTAAATGTACGAAGGTTTTTTGGACTTTGATGATTGGAATAGAAAGGAACCAAGGAAGTATTGTCGCCGAAAACTTGGATAAAGCCACCTCAACTCGGAATACCAGCAAGTGATGTAACGCCTGTGAAGGAACGCCTGGGGATCCCAAAAATGAACCTTATAAAGGAGTTCATTAATCTTCTCAGCTTCATTTCAAGCTCGCCAGACAGTCCTCCGTATACTAAGCATCCATAACCGAGGTGGGGAAGGATGAGGGAAGATATTAACAATTGGCAGGTATTGCGAGGGAAAGATTCACGGAATCTTAGGAGCTGTTTGGGGATGGAAATGGTTTTTCGGGTAATGTGGGAAATCTGGTTATTGCAATACAGGTGTTGATCGAGTACTACTCCGAGGTTTTTGACAGAGTTTGTGAACTGAATAGGAACGTTATTGAGATAAAGACGTGGATAACAGGAAAGGGAATTAAGGGTTTAGCATTGCCTTAGTTTTTTCTTATTTTACCTCTTGCGCTGTTTAAAAAAATGGTAGTCGATTGAATAATGAAAACATGAAATCCAGAACTAATTTCCGGACAACGCAATACAAATTCCTGTCTGAGCTGTTCCTGTTACTTTGTCCATTTGAAGACAGAGAGGGCCACCTCACTTCTATTGTAGTAAGGTCCTATTGATAAACAAGTTAAAGCTGTTCACAATGTCTTCACAGAACACATTTAAGACTAGCCGTACTGCCATAATAACTGCCGCCATACTCTTATTGTTATTTCTATACCTCTTTCCATAAATGCCTCCAAGTACTACAGAAGCACGAACCTCTTTTGACCGGTCCATCTTTTCATAAATTGTATACCTGAGCGCCCAGACACTTAGGTTCTGCTGCAGGGAGGCTTCTAGATTATTCCTACAGCTACCATTGAAAGAAGAATTGAGAAACTCAACGTATGCTTTATAATATACAATATAATATAATTTTAATTCTTTAGTAAAGGAGTATATAATTTATTTATAAATACACTTTTTAGGCATTAGTCCTCAAATGTTCTTTTATTACTTACTCACATAGTACTTAACATGTTTCGGGATATATTCCCATCTTCAGACTGTAATTTACATTATTTTATATAATTTTTTTTTTTTATTTTACTTTAAGAATACACTCACTAAATTAATATAATTTATCGATTTTTCCTCACAGTGTTTACACACTAGGTCATTTGAATTCTAACATACATAATATAGGTGAGACAAAACAGAATTTACATAAGAGACTATATCGACATAAATATGATTGCAGAAAACTTGGTAAAAGAGATAAAAATAAGACAGAACATGATTTTGATTTTGAAAACGTAAAAATACTGAACTATAAAAAAAACAAAAAAAAACACACACATAACAGAAAGATTAAAGAAGCAATATACATAAATAAGACAACAAATAACGCATTTATTATAAAACTGACACTGAAAATATAGGATCCATATACGGTAATATAATAGATAAATTAAAAATATAAATTGCCCAACATGGTAATAAGAAAAGATCAATAAAAAAAATAATAAAATAGACCCTTGAACCCTTATAAGCCGAGTAGGTTGAAATAAATTAGTTTTAAGAGTATGACCTGCATATGAACACTGTGATGAAAAATAAGTATATTGATATATATTAATATAATATATAAAATAATGTAAATTGTAATCTGAAGATAGGAATGTATTCCGAAAAATGTTACTATGTGAGTAAGTAATAAAAGAAAATTTGGAGAGTAATCCCGAAAAAGTTTATTTATATATAATATACAACAATTTATTCCGGGTGACAATTATTTCAGTTCAAACGGGGTCACCTGTGGTGTAGTGGTTAGCATAGCAACCTACTAAACCCAAAATCGCGGGTTCGCAGCCCGGCAGATGGCCTTAGGATTTTTTAAAGGGAGTAAAAAATCCTTAGCTATGCCGTCCTTCAGACAGGACGTAAAATGGGGGTCCCGAGCCTGTGCGATGTCAGGTACTCGTTAAAGATCTCTATCCTAATTATACCTGGATAGGCAAAATTTAGGACTCCCACCGTAGCATCGTCCGATTAGCCATAGCAGCATAAAGTGACGTTAAACGAAAGAAACAAATTTCAGTTCAAACTAGGGATGCTGTAGCAACTGTTCCGGTGTCCGAAAAATAATACAGGCTTTCCCTTTTTCTTTAAATTACCCCTCTGAGTAATAAATAGATTATTATTTTTCTCCTAAACTGATTTTAATTTATATATATATATATATATATATATATATATATATTTTTTTTTTTTTTCTACTTCTTTAGTATTTAACAATATGATAAATATCAAGTCTTCAATAACAAGTTTATACGTGATTTTCCTACAATTTATAATGAGCCAGAAACGTTAATAAAGAGCGAGACGACGATGTGAGAGTGAACAACATTCAACAATGGTTAAAAAAAATTCAAGAGGGAAACTTAAAGAAACGAATAGTGGCTGGACTTCTTCCCTGTATAAAGATATGATGGAGGTTTGGTGGTAGGAAACCCCAGGACCATTCGAATACTTGCAGAGAAAATAACAGCAAATAAATTGAACGAAGCTGCACACTTCAAGACAATTGATGGAAATCAGGTATAGAACGGCCACAAAAAAATAATAATAACAACAAGAAGAAATAATAAAAATAAATTGTTGGAGCTAAGTTAAGTGTCTACCTCAACCACCGTCCTCTCTAGACCTCTAGCCTAACAACTACCCTTTTTTAATAACCTGGACCACCCCAGGTGATTAGAAAATGAATTATTTTTCTAATAATTTAATTTATAGTTTTATTAATATAATTTTGTGGCACAACTCCTAATTTATTTGGCTTATTTCACAACATGTTTCGTGACTTTATTCCGATCCGCAGGTTTCTCACTTACTCTGATATATACACATTATCTTTTATTTCAGAGTCAATATACAATCTCAGTACAGCGGGCTGGGAGTGTATATAGATTTTGAAATAAGCTAACTAAATCAGGAGCTGTGCCGCGAAATTATATGAGGCGCCTAATTGCAAAACGTAGCATATCCATCGAAAATCTAAATTGAGTTCTATATACCGTTCGATCCAGCTCCTTGCCGTGCAGAAGTCTGATTAGGTTTTAGGTTTAAAAGCGAAGGAAAAGATGTTCAAATTTACAATTAAAGATCACGTACTGCTGCAAAAGGGAGTAAAACCATGTCTATCACAGTATCAAAAGGGTGTATCTCACGATATAGCTGCCATATTATGCATATTATTTGTCAGATTTAGGAGACATAAACGAGGTGGAAGAAACACAATTAGCTGTTCAGAAAAGTTACATGTTATTGTGATCGTTACTGTTTTATAGATCTGCCAGATCTGACGATTTTTTGAGGACGAAGGACATCCTTGGCCACTCTCTCCATCCACAATTAGAATTAGCTTTTTCGTCCTTAAGGATTGCTGTTTTAACTGTTTTTAAGGACACTGTTTTACAGATCTGCCAGGATCTGACGATTTTTTGAGGCCGAAGGACATCCTAGGCCACTCTCTCCATCACATTATTATGTTGTTAAACTAAACTAATAAATGTTATTAAGCATAATAAAAAAAGTTTTTAGATAGATATTTGTTTTAAATTTTAAAGCTACCTACTATGAAACAGAGTCAATAATATTTTGATACTGCTACGTAGTTCAATACTTCATCGTTTTTATTTTGTTCCTCAATACTCTAAAAAATAATCGTATTTATGTATACAAATACTATTTAATGATAAATTGTTTTTAACCATTTTCAAAGAAGTTTTACTAAAAGTCTGTCTATAACTAAGATGAGGAATAATAATAATTTGTTTAGGAAAATGTGTATTGTGATTACATAGACTAGTCCATGTATGTACATAAATCGTTTATTACTTTACTATCCGTTTTTATTGTTCACCAAGCTAATAAGTAACGTTTTAGAACATAAAAACATTTTTTAATCCATCATTTCAATTCTATAAATCAACTCAGGACATGTATTTATTTCATTATCAAAAAGGAATAAGTCTCAAACTGTTGCAAAACGGAGTAAGTACAGAAGAAAAACCCATTTTTAAAAAAACTGGTCAACAGGGGCCCTTGTTACGCTTGTCCAACTGAAACCATCTATTTTTCTGCAAATTATACAAGAAAAATTACATTCAGCCCGGCAGATGACCTTAGGATTTTTTAAAGGGAGTAAAAAAATCCTTAGCTATGCCGTCCTTCGGAAGAGACGTAAAATGGGGGTCCCGAGCCTGTGCGATGTCAGGTACTCGTTAAAGATCCCTATCCTAATTATACCTAGATAGGCAAAATTTAGGACTCCCACCGTAGCATCGTCCGATTAGCCATAGCAGCATAAAGTGACGTTAAACGGAATAAACAAACAAATTACATTCATATCATTTGGGCATCATATTGCTATGGTTTTTGGCTTCTGGTGAAAAATTTAGAAATTTGGTTTTGCAACTGGACGCCTCATATTAATATAACCAAATCTCATTTTACAAAAATTGTTATTTAATTTACAGTTTTATTTAAAAAATTAAATAAATTACATTAATTTTCTAAATTAAGATTTCTTCATAGAACTTTAGTAGAGAAGAATCTGAAAAACAAATTATTCTAAGCAGGGAATCAATAACTTCGTAACTACAGGAAGACATAAAATACTGGCGATGATAGGAAGGAAAACATCAAGCATTTTTTTATATTGATTTATAGATAAAGTTCATTATCGCTTCCAATAAACTAAAATGGAGGAATTTTCCGTCATTAAATCTGGAACAGCCATAATACAATCTATTAATGACTCAACTTTAAGAATCAATTATTACAATCTCTATGAGGCTTGAAGAATCGACATAAATAAAACCCGCAGTATTTATAGCCATTCTAGAAGGTAATAAAATTTCTTCAATAAAGCTGTTTGCTACCAGATAGATGATAATGTAAATAGTTTTTAAATTTGTTTGTTTATTTTTTTTTTTAATAACAATTTATTGAAATTTACAACTGTACAAAATTTATACATCAAGTAAATGTGCTGTTAACTATTACAATAACGTGAAAAAACATGAAAAGTACTACCCATCAGTAGCACTTTAATAAAAATTCTACACTAGAATGTCTCTGGGCAATCTTCTTTTCAGACGCCTCGGAGGATTATCAGGAATAGTGTGGGAAGCAAGTTGACAAATTAGGGGATTTGAGTGGTAGTTTTTAAATTTAAAACATAAACAACCTTAAAAATATACAAAAGGGAAAACATAAAATATAACTTTTCTATTTCATCATGGACTAAAATTAGAACTGTTTGCACATGCGGAGTTGAACTTAATGGATTATAAATATATATATATATATATATATATATATATATATATATATATATATACGAGTATATATCAGGGGCCTCCAAACTACGGCCCGCCAGTATTATCAACCCGGCCCGCGACAGCTACGAGACACACCCTTAAGGTGAGTATACACTTAAGCATTAACCCTGAATGAGCCTTTATTTTGTTCAGATGTGTAACGTCGAGCCGAATTATTGCTATCTAGAAGTGACTACACCAGAACGTTCTCGAACCAACGAGGTTCAACGCGATTTGAGATCTATCTGCTAGCGAAGGATAGAGAGGGTACATTACATATACCCGCCCGGATTTCGTCAAGTTTCGTGGTTGTGAAAATACTGTTCAACACAATAGTGATTTAACTAACGAATTTATCAAGCTTATGCTCGCTCATTGCGCGTAATCGGAAACGAGTCTAGAAATTTTAGATACTGACAGGAAAATTAAAACGGTGTTGGCCCTCGGAACCTTTGGAAGTAATCAGTATGGCCCGTAGGCTGAAAAGTTTGGAGACCCTTGCAGTAAACCATAGAATTCATCTCGTATCCAATCTTTACATTCGTAAAATCCTCTATGCCCCTTACTATAAATACTGCATAGATATCTTAGTTATCCATATGTTGCGGAATTGCTGAAAAATCCTTTCACACCGAACTCAAATCTCTAGCGTATCAACTTGCTTCCCATTCTATTCCTGATAATACTCCGAAGCGTCTGAAAAGATACCGATACGACTTTAGGATGCAGAACTTTTATTGGTGTGCAACCAATGGATTAAAACAAGTTAATTTACTTGTTATTATAATCATTACCTACACGTTTACAATATTAGTCCAGTCAATAAACACAATGTGGAGTGCAAGAAATATGCGATCATTTTTGACTTCATGGCTTTGTTAGGAGTAGTTAAAAGGTAAACATACTAAAAGTCCCCGCCCCTGATGGTGAGCTAACGGTGGGGAGAAGTTAAATTTTTAGGGTTTTTCGATTATATCTCGAAAACGGTTTACTCTAAAAAAATATGATTCAAATAAACATAAAAGCCTATTAAATTTCCCATAAAATTAATTCTTTATAAATGTGGCGCAATTCTAACCGTTTACGAGAAATTCGTTATGGAAAATCAGTGATTTTCGGGAAAAAAAACAAATGTTACCTCACTTTTTGTCAAACCTTTGCTTCTAGTACCTTCCACAATTTTTCGTCGGAAAAAACGTCATAATCAAAATTGTAGAGCATTAAATTTACTTTAATTAACAAAAAGTGAGGTAAACAGTTTTTTTTATTTCTAAAATTATCTATTATTAAAAACGTGTATCTCGAAAACCGTTGAAATTTTGACGATAATGTATATAATTAATTTTATGGTAAATTTAATTAGCTTTAATTTTGATTTGCAGCATATTTTCCTAGAGTCTACTGTACATACCAGGTTACAATCGAAAAACACAAAATTGGGACCTTCTCCTCTACCCCCTCACCCTTAGCTCACCCCCCCCCCCCCCCGGGGCGGGGACTTTTAGTATCTTTACCTTGAAACTACTCCTAACGAAGTTGTGAAGTCAAAAATTATCGCATATTTCATCCACTCTACGTCCCTCATTTCAGCACACATTGACTGGACTATATGAGTTGTTGCTTTTTTAATATAAAAAGGGAAATGTATAAAAAATAATTGAGCCCATTAAATTTGCATTTCCTAGATCACTAAGTTATGTATTGAATCATCTCACGCGTTCTGACAACAGATTGATATGAAATGGCGAAGAATTTCAGGGGAGATGAAATAACATTTTTTTTGCAGAACGGAATCATGGAAAACTGTGGGGTACCGCAAGGATCTATTATCCTTCCGTTATTTCTTATCCACGCTATTCCAATACTCTGTTGTGGAAATTCATTTAATTCCACACGGAACAAAGTGTTCTAAAAACAATGAATTCTGTGGAATAAAAACTATTTATAAATATAACAAAGTTTCATTAATATTGTAATGATTTAATCAACAATGTACAAAACTGGCCATGCATTGTTTCCTAAAATCATTTACAATTTTGAAAAATCTCACCAGTTTTCTACTAAGGATCCCTTCTTCCATAACAAAAATAACGAATTTTTTGGAGCATTACTCTTCTAGAATTCACTGCTAGAAGTGAAAGAGTAAGTGGATAATAATTTTTTAATTTATGTGGTGAATGAAATTTTTTTACATTGGGCTAAAAATCTCATGGCATTTATACATCTCCTTTTGATAAGGAAAAGGGGTTTCTCATAATTCAGCCGCAGCCCCTACTTACGTCTTAAATCGCCAGCCAGTTTGATCTCTTACGTAATAATGTTTATGAGTCGAACTCGAATAATTGGTGATTTTAATAATTGAGTATTGTGTACAATTTGAATCAGTAAGAAATCGTTAATAAAAAAATATTTATCTAAAATGAAAGTAGAAGGAATCATATTTTAGTGAATTTATTAAGAAGAGTTCAAAGACTTTCGCTGTTCACTGTATATATTTACAATAGTTATGCCGTACGGGCAAATAAAGTCAATAAAAGGAAACAAGTTCTTTTTCTTCTGGCGAGACATTTGACAATCAACGAAATAATCGATACTTATATACCGATTCACAATTTATGATCAGTTATTTTTGGAATTGGTGCCAGCCAAGAAGGGCAGTTTAATCTTGCCTTTGCAACAAACTTTCGAATGACACGAGACAGCAGTGTGGCAGAAATGAAATCGTGAGGAAATTTTTACAATTACTACTACTTTTCGAATTCTGTTAGTTTTGGTTAGCACCAACTCCAAAAATAACTGATCATAAATTGTCAATAGCTATATAAGTATCGATAATTTCGTTGATTGTCATATCATTTGAAAGCAATTAAAATATTATTTTTTGATTTTTAGTTCACGTTTGTATATGTAGGTTTAATCTTGAATAGGTTATTGGTTTTTTCTAAATATTATTTTTATTAGGATTTGAATTAAATGCCACTTCTATTGAGATTATTTTATTTGAAAACTAGTTTCGAATGCTAAACATTCATCTTCAGTTTTCGAGTAACTAAAACACAGTGTTTTAGTTACCTCGAAGAACTGAAGATGAATGTTTAGCATTCGAAACTAGTTTTCAAATAAAATAATCTCAATAGAAGTGGCATTTAATTCATCAATCCTAATTGTATTGATCCTTCTATATCATCATGCGTACCTCAAGTGAAAGTATTATTTTTATTTTTCACTTTTTAGCGGTGAGTGTATTTTTGTACAGTCAACTCTCGATAAGTCAATCTTCAAGAGACTCTGAAAAATAGTTCGATTTACCAACATTTCGACTTATAGAACAACGACTTATCGAGGTGAAATTTACGTGTTATGTATTTGCGACCGTAGATTTTGTTAGACTTATTTAAGAATTCGGCTTATCGACAATATATGTAAATAAATAATTTAGACTTAGTTATCAGGGAGAAATAAGTTCATAGTGGAAGGTTGCATAACAGTATTTCTTATTAACTGTTGTTTTGATTTTTCTTAAAAAGTGCTCAGTTGATTTCAATAAAATTTTTATAGGACCACTTGTAAAGTATGCCCTAACGATCACAGAATAATCAAAATCGATTCATAATTGACGGAGTAATCGCGTAACAAATATAAAGAAAAAAATACAGACGAATTGAGAACCACAACTTTTTTGAAGTAGGTTGAAAAATAAACAGACGACTGCATTGGTGATGGATAAGAGCTCTTAGCATTTCTGTAAAAAAGAGAAAAAACAAACTGTGATTTTCGATTAACTGTTGATGCATTTGAATGAATGCACTAACCAAGCGCTATTTTAGAAAAAAAAACAGTTAATAACAGTTCACCTCAATGAGTCGATTTCATTTTCCCCTTTCTATGAAGATAAGTCGAATGATAACCTCGATAAGTTAGCTCTTCGACGATCCTCAATGCTCCTTACTTTGTCACCAATAAATTTATCCATAAAGATCTTAATGGTCCGTATGTTGGTGATTTAGCCCAAACCAGATTCTTCGAAAACGAATGTAGGGTTAAGGCAATGCGAGTGAGAAAAGAATGGTGTCTCGCCTTAAACGAAATCTAAACTAGACCATACAGGGCCATAAAAGGCTAAGACTCTGACTATAATGGAAAGCTCGTAAGCAACTTTTGTATTGAACTGACATTATTATGGTAGACCAGTACTGAACTATACGACAAAATATTTACTAAACATTTTTTTTTAATGGAGACTGAGAAAATATAAAAGTAAATGATAAATTTTCGGGGACTCGATATTCGAGTGACTTGGAACCGAGGGTCTCAGCGCTTTCGGTATTGAATGTCGTGGGTTCGAATCCCACCTGGGTAGGTTCAAATTTATTTCGTGCCGGATCCTAGTTAGAATAAATTGGTAACCAGTGGGATAACTCGTCCTGTCTGTCCTAGTTGGAAAAGATAAAGACAATAAGTCCCAATAAACAAAAAAAAATGAAGTAAAAATGGCGGATAAGGATTGCAGTCATGAATTGGGAAACAACTACCGATTTGTAGCACCCTAATAAAAGCCATCATCAGGATTATCAGGCATCGAGTTCAGAAACTAGTGGGTTTGAAGCTGGATAGCAAAATCTGACAAATAAACTAAATTAAAAATGAATTTTATAAGAAGTAATCACATAATTACGTATTATTTGTCAATTTTTGTTATCGATTTGGTTTTTGTCAACTTTTAGCCCTCATAAAAACCGGCAAGGCAAGTTGGAACTTCGTACAGTTGTCACTTTTCCTAATCAGGGCGATCGAAAGTCGAAAATCAATCAAAGAAATTTTAATTTTAAGTTAGCTAAACGTCGTAAACCTACGACCTCCTGTCCTAGAGTATCCTTTAATGATATTCCACTAATCCCTGCTGAACAGATCCGCTACCTAGGACTCCACTTGGACATACGTCTTACTTGGAATCCACATACAAGACTAAAACGACAAGAAACAGCTCGTCGTTACAGACTACTTCAACATTTGCTGGACAAACGTTCAAAGCTCCCAAATTAATTACAAAAGACTCATTTACATGACAGTGATTAGACCAATATGGACTTACGGAGTTGAGCTTTGGGGCTCTACTAACCATCCAACTCATCTCGTATCCAATCCTTACAATCCAAAATCCTTCGAAAAATCCTCAATGCTCCTTACTTTGTCACCAATAAATTTACCCATAAAACCCATAAAGATCTTAATGGTCCGTATGTTGGTGATTTAGCCCAAACCAGATACCAATCCTTTCATAGTAAGCCCCATAACCACTCAAATCCACTAGTTTCTCAACTTGCTCCCCTCTCAATTCCCGATAATCCTCCGAGGCGTCTGAAAAGAAGATGGCCTAGAGATCTTCTAGAGTACTGCTGATGAGTAGTTATTTTCAAGTATTGCCATGTTATTGTAAGTGTTTTGAACACATTTACTTAATGTATATTGTACAGTTGTAAATTTCAATAAATTGTAAATAAAAAAAATAAATTTTTTTTTAGCTAGAAATGATCTTAAATATCCCTCGTGACAAGAATCAAGGAACAATTAAATATATGCAGCAGACGAAATGAACCACGAAATAAATCTTGATCTCCTCGCCTTAGTTAAAATAGGTTGTAACCTGTTGGATAACCAGTCTTTTCTTCCCTAGTTAAAGCCCAAATAAAAATAAAATTAATTTTTCAACACGTGGAACCCAACAATTTTGAAAACTCTGTTTAGATCATGTTCGATTCATGAATTACACACAGTCTATAAAAGTCTGTTCTCATAATAATTAATCTCTTATTCGTCATTCGTAATAATGATTTCCCATTTTAATAACAAGCAATTAAATGGGAACGATACAGTCTCTTCTTTGTTTGCGGACTAGCACGTGTACACCTCAACACAGTTAGCTATTATTTTCCGGAAATTAATGACTCCAAGTGATTTTCTGCCTCGTGAATATTAAAATTCTCTTCAAGTCTCTATTTTTATTTAGGTTCCAAATTTACATTAACAGTTGGAGGTTTTTGATTTACTGAGTACATCTTTGGGCTTTACTCTTGTATATCTGAAGTCCATCCATCATCCACAAATTCGAATCAAATTCAATTCAGTTTATAAAAATCTCTTGTTGAAAGTAATACTTAGATAACTTAGTCAGATGCAGAAACTTTCTACATGTATTTAGTGTTTTCTATATTGATTTTTTCTTATTTCCTCATCCCTAAAGCGTGAAAGTTTAACACAAGTTAACAAGATTATTGATACATGGATTCGGTGTTTTATATATTTATATTTGTTATATCAACTTAAATGAGAAATTTTCAGTTTACATATTTTGTGAGTAGATTCTTGGTCGTCCGTATTACTTATTGCCCTAAAGTAAGACAGAATATATTATTAATTGAATAAAACACATTCAACACATTGTCACATTTAAAAATGAATGTGAGAAACTATATAAGAAGTTTCATATTTCCTTATTTCCACTTCCTTTGAGAAAATATAGCAGAAATTAACAACATATCATTAAAAATGGATTTTGTTTTATTTATTTATAATTCATTATTCCCACTTCCCGTTTTTCACATTACTTGCGGTTTCGCATTATATTAATTCTGATATAGTAAAATAGTTATTTAACAGAAATTTAGTATTATATATTTTGATATTTTCTTATTTCTGCTTAATTATTTTCTTATCCCAACTCATCCTGTCCCAACTGTCCTCACCACTTACGCTGATGACACATGTATATCAGCGTTAGGGTTATTATCAGCAATGACCCCACATTGTCTCTCAAACATTCCAATCCCATATTCTAAACATTCAAGAATGGTGTCAAAATGGAGAATCAAAATAAATCTAACCGTAAACCTACGACTTCTTTTCCTACAGTATCCTTTAATGATATTCCATCAATCCCTGTAAACAGATCCGCTACCTAGGACTCTACTTCAACAAACGTCTTACTTGGAATCCACATACAAGACTAAAACGACAAGAAACTGCTCGTCATTACAAACTACTACAATATTTACTAGACAAACGTTCAAAGCTCCCAATAAATTACAAAAGACTCATATACATGACTGCGATTAGACCTATTTGGACATACGGAATTGACCTTTGGGGTCATCCTAATCCATCCAATTCTTCTCGTATCCAATCCTCAATACCCCTTTCTTTGTCACCAATAAACTTATCCATAAAGATCTTAGTGTTCCATATGTTGTTGAGTTAGCCCAAACCAGATACCTTTCAATAGAAAGCTCCATAACCACTCACTTCCACTAGTTTCTTAACTTGCTTCCCACTCCATTCCCGATAATCCTCCGATACGTCAGAAAAGAAGATGGCCTAGAGATCTTCTAGTGGAGAATTTTAATTGAAGTGCTACAAATATTTTCAAGTTTAGCCATGTTATTGTAATCGTTATCAACACATTTACTTGATGAATTTATTTGTACAGTTGTAAATTTCAATAAATTGATATAAAATAAAAGAATAATTTTCTTATTTCTCAATTTTATATCAGAAAGTAAAACAGAAGTGGATATTAGTTAGAACATGGATTAAGAGTTTGTGCGCAAATGAAGGAGTATAACATTCCTCCTCGAAAAGTAGCGACTAAAACATCGAAATAAATCGGAACAATGTTAGAATCGATAAAAGGTGGTCTGGGCGCGTGAAGCGGCTTGATCGCCTTTTGTCTACATTTTATTGTATTATTTCCTTAATGATATTATAGGTACACTGGATTGACTTATGTTCGAGTCCCGCTGACGCAAATGAATATTTATTCTTTTTTTATAAGCCCTAAGATTGACCTTGGGGCCGGGTGATCCTCCCAGAGTACGGACAGGAAAATGTAGGAGCCGAGCGTAATACTGGCCCAACCACCTCCCAGCACTACCGTAGCTCAAGAAACAGAACAACTTCAACACAGTAATAAACCTTCATGATTAGTAGGGGTACAGGTTTCAATTTTTATTTAAGAACTATTTATTGATATTTTCAACTGTAGAAATTTTATACAAGTAAATTTGAGAAAAATGATTACAATGACATGTCAATAACATGTAAAAGAACTACTCACTAATTGCACTAATATGAAAAATCTACATTAGAAGGCTTTTGGCCATCTTCTTTTCAGACGCCTCGGAGGATTATCAGGAATAAAATGTGAAGCAAGTCGTGACACTAATGGATTTGCATGGTTTTGGAGTATGCTATGAAATTGGTTTGGGACAAATCAGCAACATATGGAACGTTAAGGTCTTTATGGATAAGTTTGTTTGCGACACAATAAGGAGCATTGAGGATTTTGGATTGTATGGATCGGATACGGGATGAATTGGAAGGTTAAGTGGAGCCCCAAAGCTCAGCTCCGTAGGTCCAAATAGGTCTAATTATTGTTATGTGAAAAAGTCTTTTGCAATTTATTGGGAGCTTTTATAGTAAATGTTGGAGTAATCGGAAACGACGAGCAGTTTCTTGTCTTTTGAATCTGTATAAATATATAAATTAAGTAAATGAGCCGATAACAATGCTAAAGCTCATCGAAATACTTTATGTGGGATCGGTAGTGGCTTACTATGTGAGAGGTAAAGCAAAAAATAGTCCTAATTCTGACATTTCCCTCAATCAGCTTTATTTACAATTCAAAATTTATAACTTAAAATTCAAGCAAATTTCATTAGATCCATATAAAATAAAACCATTATTATAGTTATGTACAAATATATACATCAAGTAAATGTGTTGGTAACGATAACAATAACATGTCAAAACTTGAAAAGAACTACTCATCAGTAACACTTCAATAAAAATTCTACACCAGAAGATCTCTAGGCCATCTTCTTTTCAGAAGCCTCGAAGGATTATCGGGAAAGGAGTGGGAAGTAAGTTGAGAAACTAATGGATTTGAGTGGTTATGGAGCTTACTATGGAACGATAGGTAACTGGTTTGGGCCAACTCAGCAACATATGGAACATTAAGGTCTTTATGGATAAGTTTATTGGTGACAAAATAAGGGGCATTTAGGATTTTTCGAAGGATTTTGGATTGTAAGGATTGAATACGAGTTATTTTATTTTTAGTGCGCTTTTCTAAGTATAATGGTGAAATATGTGAAAAAAACTGTAAAAAGAAACATTCAAACCATCCTCCTTAAAAATATGTTTCAACAGACCGATTCAAGAACTTAAGATTAATAATTTAGTATATCTTGTTGTTTTAGATTTTTTATTTATTTATTTATTATTGTTTGCAAATATTTTTTATTAATATACGATTGTTATTAAGTCACTTACTAATTATTTTGAAAATATTGTAATATTTTATAATAAAGTAATATTACATATAGTATATAGCTAAGTGAAGGCTGCACATATTATTGTAAAGGCATTTGGCTCCTCAACCATTATTCTTCACTCAAAGCGATGTAATACTTTGCAGCTCTTCTCCACTTCCGGCCAAGAAACTTCTTTTCAGATGCCTGGGAGGATTATCGGGAACTGAGTGTGAGGCAAGTTGGGAGACTAGTGGGTTCGAGTGGAAATGGAGTTTACCCATTACCACCCATTGAAGCCATATAGTCCAAGACCCGAGGCCAAATTTCGCGACTTATTTGAAGAAAAATTTTAGACATACAGCCATAAAATGTCCACCCTCAGCAATCAATATGCACTTGTCTGCCAACTCAAAGCGGGGGCGTTTCAAAATGGCGACCACCGAAAGGGGGTAGCAAATATCAAAATATAATATTATTTGAAGATGATTTATTTAAAGCAAACAAGAAACTGCAAACCCCCTAGGTGCCAAAAAAACTGTCTGGCAAATTTGGAGGGGGCGTCGCACCGGCAGACAGAATTCAAAATCCTCGTTTTTTGAGTCCAAAAGTGGACCATTTCAAGACGATTCATTTCAAGCACACAAGAAACTGCATGGTCACTAGATGACAAAAAACGTTGTCTGCCAAAATTTGGAGGGGGCGTCGCACCGGCAGACAAAATTCAAAATCCGCGTTTTTTCAGTCCAAAAGTTGACAATTTGAAGACGATTTATTTGAAGCACTCAAGAAACTGCATACTTTCTAGATGTCAAAAAACCTTGTCTGCCAAAATTTGGAGTGGGCTAAGCACCGGCAGACAAAATTCAAAATCCGCGTTTTTTCAGTCCAAAAGTGGACAATTTGAAGAAGATTTATTTGAAGCACACAAGAAACTGCATACTTCCTAGATGACAAAAAACGTTGTCTGCCAAAATTAGGAGGGGGCTAAGCACCGGCAGACAAAATTCAAAACCCTTGTGAAGGCGTCACACCGGCTGACATTGTTCAAAACTCACATCCTTTTCGTCCAACAGTGAACTTTTTGAACATGATTTCCTTTTTTATTTGATTTATAAGTAGTTTTCTCTAGAATAATTTAAGGAAATTATATTATGTTGCTTCCTACGTATGGTACAATATAATTATTTTAATATAAAATAATCTTGTTTAAAAATTTTAATGTTAAAAATACCAATTAATACATATAAACAGTAATAATATAAATAACGGCGATATAATTAAAAAATGAATGATATTTCAACTTATAAAGTTATAAAATATGTACTATCCTGGAACAAAATACGTGAAAAACATGTAGTTCTTCGTAAACATATGTTCTTGGAAAATCGAATGTTCTTAGTCGTTTGATCGAATAACTCGGAAACCGTGTAAGAACCGTGTAATGTACATTATGAAGCAAATCAAATTTGCAAGAAATTTGGCACTATTCATTTCTTTTTCTCTCATCTTTAGTTTTCAAACGGTTCGGCCACCAATGATTGGCTAACTTGTAGTAAGTACGTGGCTAAATTTCCTACCATACTACATATATGAAATTTATATAATGTCATCTAAAATACCCACGCCAGAATTTTTTGGTACATTTTTCGTTAAACCCTTAAAACTGTTCGTTCGATCCAAAATTTATTTTTCTTAACTGATAGACGACTAAATTTTCAATCAGGCAATATTAAATTGATATAAAGTCATGTAAAATACCAATTTCAGCACATCAAAACCTTGTACTGGTGTAAAATCCAAGTTCTTTTAGTACATTTTTCGTTAAACCCTTAAAACTATTCGTTCGGTCCAAAATTTATTTTTCTCAACTGATAGACGACTAAATTTTCAATCAGGCAATATTAAATTGATATAAAGTCATGTAAAATACCAATTTCAGCACATCAAAACATTGTACTGTTGTGAAATCCAAGTTTTTTTGGCACATTTTTCGTTATTACCCCAAAACTATTCTTCCGATCCAATATTTATTTTTTTCAACTAATAGCTGACTAAATTTCCAATCAGACCCATATATTAAATTGATATAAAGTCACGTAAAATACCAATGCCAGCACTCCAAAACCTTGTACTGTTGTGAAATCCAAGTTTTTTGGCACATTTTTCGTTATTACACGAAAACTATTCTTCCGATCCAATATTTATTTTTCTCAACTAATAGCTGACTAAATTTTCAATCAGACCCATATATTAAATTGATATAAAGTCTCGTAAAATACTAATGCCAGGACACCAAAACCTCGTACTGTTGTGAAATCCAAGTTTTTGGCACATTTTTCGTTATAACCCCAAAACTATTCTTCCGATCCTAAATTTATTTTTCTCAACTGATAGCTGACTAAATTTACAATCAGGCCCATATATTAAATTGATATAAAGTCACGTAAAATACCATTGCCAGCACACCAAAACCTCGTACTGTTGTGAAATCCAAGTTTTTTGGCACATTTTTCGTTATAACCCCAAAACTATTCTTCCGATCCTAAATTTATTTTTCTCAACTAATAGCTGACTAAATTTACAATCAGGCCCATATATTAAATTGATATAAAGTCACGTAAAATACCAATGCCAGCACTCCAAAACCTTGTACTGTTGTGAAATCCAAGTCTTTTGGCACATTTTTCGTTATTACCCGAAAACTATTCTTCCGATCCAATATTTATTTTTTTCAACTAATAGCTGACTAAATTTACAATCAGACCCATATATTAAATTGATATAAAGTCACGTAAAATACCAATGCCAGCACTCCAAAACCTTGTACTGTTGTGAAATCCAAGTTTTTTGGCACATTTTTCGTTATTACCCGAAAAACTATTCTTCCGATCCAATATTTATTTTTTTCAACTAATAGCTGACTAAATTTCCAATCAGGCCCATATATTAAATTGATATAAAGTCACGTAAAATATCATTTCCAGCACTCCAAAACCTTGTACTGTTGTGAAATCCAAGTTTTTTGGCACATTTTTCGTCGTTATTACCCGAAAACTATTCTTCCGATCCAATATTTATTTTTTCCAACTAATAGCTGACTAAATTTCCAATCAGACCCATATATTAAATTGATATAAAGTCACGTAAAATACCAATGCCAGCACTCCAAAACCTTGTACTGTTGTGAAATCCAAGTTTTTTGGCACATTTTTCGTTATTACACGAAAACTATTCTTCCGATCCAATATTTATTTTTTTCAACTAATAGCTGACTAAATTTACAATCAGACCCATATATTAAATTGATATAAAGTCACGTAAAATACCAATGCCAGCACTCCAAAACCTTGTACTGTTGTGAAATCCAAGTTTTTTGGCACATTTTTCGTTATTACCCGAAAACTATTCTTCCGATCCAATATTTATTTTTTTCAACTAATAGCTGACTAAATTTCCAATCAGGCCCATATATTAAATTGATATAAAGTCACGTAAAATATCATTTCCAGCACTCCAAAACCTTGTACTGTTGTGAAATCCAAGTTTTTTGGCACATTTTTCGTTATTACCCGAAAACTATTCTTCCGATCCAATATTTATTTTTTCCAACTAATAGCTGACTAAATTTCCAATCAGACCCATATATTAAATTGATATAAAGTCACGTAAAATACCAATGCCAGCACTGCAAAACCTTGTACTGTTGTGAAATCCAAGTTTTTTGGCACATTTTTCGTTATTACACGAAAACTATTCTTCCGATCCAATATTTATTTTTCTCAACTAATAGCTGACTAAATTTTCAATCAGACCCATATATTAAATTAATATAAAGTCACGTAAAATACTAATGCCAGGACACCAAAACCTCGTACTGTTGTGAAATCCAAGTTTTTGGCACATTTTTCGTTATAACCCCAAAACTATTCTTCCGATCCTAAATTTATTTTTCTCAACTGATAGCTGACTAAATTTACAATCAGGCCCATATATTAAATTGATATAAAGTCACGTAAAATACCATTGCCAGCACACCAAAACCTCGTACTGTTGTGAAATCCAAGTTTTTTGGCACGTTTTTCGTTATAACCCCAAAACTATTCTTTCGATCCTAAATTTATTTTTCTCAACTGATAGCTGACTAAATTTACAATCAGGCCCATATATTAAATTGATATAAAGTCACGTAAAATACCATTGCCAGCACACCAAAACCTCGTACTGTTGTGAAATCCAAGTTTTTTGGCACATTTTTCGTTATTACACGAAAACTATTCTTCCGATCCAATATTTATTTTTCTCAACTAATAGCTGACTAAATTTTCAATCAGACCCATATATTAAATTGATATAAAGTCACGTAAAATACTAATGCCAGGACACCAAAACCTCGTACTGTTGTGAAATCCAAGTTTTTTGGCACGTCTTTCGTTATAACCCCAAAACTATTCTTCCGATCCTAAATTTATTTTTCTCAACTGATAGCTGACTAAATTTACAATCAGGCCCATATATTAAATTGATATAAAGTCACGTAAAATACCATTGCCAGCACACCAAAACCTCGTGCTGTTGTGAAATCCATGTTTTTTGGCACATTTTTCGTTATTACCCGAAAACTATCCTTCCGATCCAATATTTATTTTTTTAAACTCATAGCTGACTAAATTTCCATTCAGACCCATATATTAAATTGATATGAAGTCATGTAAAATACCAATCCCAGCACTCCAAAACCTTGTACTGTTGTGAAATCCAAGTCTTTTGGCACATTTTTCGTTATTACACGAAAACTATTCTTCCTATCCAATATTTATTTTTCTCAACTAATAGCTGACTAAATTTTCAATCAGACCCATATATTAAATTGATATAAAGTCTCGTAAAATACTAATGCCAGGACACCAAAACCTCGTACTGTTGTGAAATCCAAGTTTTTTGGCACGTTTTTCGTTATAACCCCAAAACTATTCTTCCGATCCTAAATTTATTTTTCTCAACTGATAGCTGACTAAATTTACAATCAGGCCCATATATTAAATTGATATAAAGTCACGTAAAATACCAATTCCAGCACATTAAAACCTCGTAATGTTGTGAAATCCAAGTTTTTTGGCACGTTTTTCGCTATAACCCCCAAACTATTTGTTTTATCCAAAATTTTTTTTTTCAATGAAAGTTTACTAAATTTACAATCAAATCAAATTATATAATGATGAATGAATCCCGCAAAATACCAACGCCAGCCCACTGTAACATGTAAAATTGTTATGTTTTTACCAAAACATACACATATAGCCTGCTGGCATGGATTTCAATTAAATATTCATGTATAAAATGTGATATCAAATTTAGTCAACTTTCAGTTGAAAAAAGTAAATTTTGGTTTAGACAAATTGTTTTGGACTAATATCGAAAAATAATCTAAATAATTTGTATTTAACAACAGAACTTGTTTTTAGCGTTCTGGCACGCGTATTTTACAGAGCTTGATCAAAGTTTTATGTATGGGGTCTGATTGCAAATTTAGTCAGCTATCAGTTGAGAAAAATAAATTTTGGATTGGACGAGTAGTTTTGGGGTTATAATGAAAAATGTACCAAAAAACTTGGATTTTACAACAGTTCGGGGTTTTAGCGTGCTGGCATGGGAACTTTACATGGCTTTATATAAATTTCATATATGAGGTCTGATAGAAAATTTAGCCAATAAAGAAAGAAGAAATAAATTTTGGATCGGACGAATAGTTTTGGTGTTATAACGAAATATGTGCCAAAAACTTCAACTTTACAATAGTACGGATTTTTAGCGTGCTGGCATGGGTATTTTAAATAACTTTATATACATTATATAGATAAATTATATTATATTACACAAATAAATTTTATGTATAATGTCTAAAAGGAAATTTTCATCAGTTGAAAAAAATAAATTTTGGATTAGAGTTATAACCGACAACGGAAAAGTACCAACTGCTTCTTTTCACGAAGAAGTGCGACTTATATGAAGTTAGTCAATCTTTGGTGGCCAAACCGCTCTAAAACTATTGATCTGAGAACAAAATGACTATTACAAAATTTGTTGCAAAGTTGATTTGCTTGAATAACGTATAATAAATAGAACACAAAATATACTAAAAGTAACGATTTCCGAACTTCTAGGAAATACTATTTTCAACTCCTTTCCCCCACTGTCATTTTTGCGGCACTCACCTTTATTGGAAAATTTATAAATTTTCATTCATAACAGTGGACAGGTTACACCCATGCATTACAAAAAAGGGGTGAAATAACTCGGTATGTTTTTCTATCGGGCTCTTGGTCTATCATTTTACAAATCAATTAACTAGACTACTATACAAGTTTTATACGAATTTTGTTCCAGGATAGTACATATTTGATAACTTTATAAGTTGAAATATTATTCTTTTTTAATTATGTGGCCGGTATTTATATTATTACTGTTCATATATATTAATTGGTATTTTTTACATTAAAATTTTTAAACAAGATTATTTTATATTAAAATAATTTTATTGTAACATACGTAGAAAGCAATATATATATAATTTCCTCAAATCATTCTAGAGAAAAACTACTTATAAATCAAATAAAAAAGGAAATCATGTTCAAAAAGTTCACTGCTGGACGAAAAGGATGTGAGTTTTGAACAATGTCAGCCGGTGTGACGCCTTCACAAGGATTTAGAATTTTGTCTGCCGGTGCTTAGCCCCCTCCAAATTTTGGCAGACAACGTTTTTTGTCATCTAGGGAGTATGCAGTTTCTTGTGTGCTTCAAATAAATCGTCTTCAAATTTTTAACTTTTGGATTGAAAAAACGCGGATTTTGAATTTTGTCTGCCGGTGATTAGCCCCCTCCAAATTTTGGCAGACAACGTTTTTTGACATCTAGGAAGTATGCAGTTTCTTGTGTGCTTCAAATAAATCGTCTTCAAATTGTCAACATTTGGACTGAAAAAACGCGGATTTTGAATTTTGTCTGCCGGTGCGACACCCCCTCCAAATTTTGGCAGACAACGTTTATTGTTATCTAGTGAGCATGCAGTTTCTTGTATGCTTGAAATAAATCGTCTTCAAATGGTCCACTTTTGGACTGAAAAAACGCGGATTTTGAATTTTGTCTGCCGGTGCGACGTCCCCTCCAAATTTTGGCAGACAACGTTTTTTTGGCACCTAGGGGGTTTGCAGTTTCTTGTTTGCTTTAAATAAATCATCTTTAAATAATACCATATTTTGATATTTGTTACCCCCTTTCGGAGGTCGCCATTTTGAAGCGCCCCCGCTTTGAGTTGGCAGACAAGTGCAAATTGATTGCTGAGGGTGGACATTTAATGGCTGTATGTCTAAAAGTTTTCTTCAAATAAGTCATGAAATTTGGCCTCGGCTCTTGGACTTATACGGCATCACTAAAAATGCTTCTTTACTGTGGAGGCTGGCGTCATTACTACAAAACCAAACGAATCACTGCGTGTCAGAACATGTAACTGCAAGGCTTGAACACGTCCAGAAAAATCCACAGCTTCTTATATTCTATTGTAAATGTTCATAGTGTATTTAAAATGTGAAGTTGCCAAGCATTTTAAAACTATTTTTCATTATTTCTGTTTATAATATTATTGAAGTATTCAATTTAAGATTTTTGGACTGTTATATCTTTTGTATTATTCATTTATTCTTAGGGCTTAATTTTATTTTGTTTCTAATATAATTTATGTAATGGACTTTATTGTACTTCCTTAAAAATCTAAAAAAAAAAAAAAAAAAAAAAAAAAAAAAAAAAAAAAAAAAAAAAAAAAACAGTAAGTGAAACCCTCCCATTGATGCCACATGGCATCACCCATTTCCCCTTTAAAGAAAATATTGGGTATTTTTTAAATTATTTTTACTGAATTTAGAAGGTCAATATTACGCTGAAATCAAATGATTTTTTTTTTAATTTCGAAAAAAAAATAGTTCTGGGCGGTAATGAATTAATATGAAAGGATAGGTATCTGGTTTCGGCCAAATCAGCAACATAAGGAGCATTAAGATCTTTATGGATAAGTTAGTTTGTGGCAAGGTTTAGTGGAGCACCAAAGTTCAACTACGCATGTCCAAATGGGTCTAATTACTATCATGTATACAAGTCTTTTGTAATTTATTGGGAGCTTTGAACGCTTGTCTAGGAAATGTTGGAGTGGTCGGAAACGACGAGCAGTTTCTTGTCTTATTTTAATTTTTAATTTATAAATTATGTTCCTAATTAAAAATTTTATGTTTAAGAGAAATGCGCCTAAGTTCCGAAACAAGATTACATAACTGAAATGTCGAGACATTCAATAAGGAAAATTCTACTTCTTATCAACCAGTTAAAGCTAAATTCAGTTCGTTAAAGATAAAGATCTTTACAACCTCGGTACCTGGAACCTGCAGGACAAGAAAGGATAATTATATAACCAGGACACTTCACAGACATCAGGACGAATATTAAAATTAATTGGAAATAATTTATTTTTAATCCCATGCTAATTTGCTTCTTATATATTTATTCATTGAAATCTACAATAGTTTTAACAAATACATAAAGTAAATATGGGGGATAAGGAATGAATGTCAATGACTTGAGAAACAACTACCAAAATCATCCTCTTTTCAGACGCCTCACGGGAATAGAGTGCGAAGGAAGAAGAGACTAATAGTTGTAAGGGGATATAATGTTTATTAAGCTAGGTTTAATATCTGGTTTAGACCAAATCAGCAACATATGGAACATTAAGATCTTGATATACTGGTATACATACCTTTGTTGGTAACATAATAAGCAGCATTGATAATTTTACGAAATTTTGCAATAAATGAATACGAGAAGAATTAGAAAGGTACTACCATAATATAAATTTTTCAACAAATAAAGATTTTTTTATTTTTTTTTAATACCTACATTTTTCACTTGATCGACTCTAAAATATAAAGTTTTATGAAAAATGAAAAGCACTTCATTTAATGAAGGGACGAACCTCCGCGAGGTACGGCACACCTGTCATTTCTTATACCTGATAAATATTGTTCATAAAGGTAGATGTTTAAGTATATATATATATATATATATATATATATATATATATATATATATATATATATATATATATATATATATATGGATAAATTTCTTGACTGTTACTATTAAATGTTTAGTAAGGTTCTTGAGGTTCAGTCATAATATAAAAATCATATTTTGGCGACGTTTCGAGACTATATTGTTCTCATAATCATGCCCTACAGCGAAAAAACAGGTTACAATAAAATTATATCAGCTATACAAGTTATTTCAAAACATAAAGTTAGCTACAGTACAGGTATATAACAACATGTGTAGGGTAATAAAAATATATATAATTACAGAATATAGAGGAGTATGAAGCTACTTACAATGTTACTGGTGGATGTGAATAGACTAACAATTTTAGTACACAACTAACCTAGGGGAGTGAGTTTAAACAGACAGTTAACAAGGGTTAGTGGGGAAAACCCTATTTCTTAAAAATTAAGTTAAAAGGACTGTGTGGGTATTCCCAATGATGCAGGTACAAAAATATTTCAGTGTAATATACTAATAAATGGAAGAATGGTTTGTATGATGTATATAAATGTAATTTATACAAATTATAATCTATAGTACAATAATATACATTTATCAGTATATTACACCGACATATTTTTGTACTTGCATCTTGCGAATACCATCCAGTATTTTTAACTTAATTTTTCCTAGGGAATCCCCCATAACCTTCGTAACTGTTCTTCAAAATTTCCCCAGGTCAGTTGTGTGCTAGAATTGTTAGAATTTAGCAGTACATCCACCAGTAACATTTTAACTAGTTTCCTACTTCTTTGTAATTATACTTAGTTAATTATTCTAACGCATGTTTGTATATATTTATATTGCAGCTAACTTTATGTTTTGAAATAACTTGTGTAACTTATATAATTTTAATTTAACCTGTTTTTTCACTGTAGGGCATGATTATGAGAACAATAAAATCTCAAAATGTCGCCAAAATAGTTGTTTTTATTTATTGACTGAACTTCAAGAGCCTTATTGAACATCTAATAGTAGATATATTATAGAAGTAGGTCAGAAGTGTGGACCCCTAATTGCTATCTCACTAATATCAACCTAAGCCGGGATTATCTTTAATATTTAATATAGCGTCAAAGACGAAAGATAGTCGAAAAACAGGACCTAGTGGACACCGATCGGCCAAGTGAGAAACAGGGGAAGGCAGTACATGAGGTGGAGGGATGGAATTATAGTTCAAGAGTGGGAACCAACTGGATCAAAGTGTTCAGGACCAGGGGCTGGTGGTTCAAAATTGTAAATAAACTATAGAAGAAAAAAAATTTATATTTATAAAAAAAAAAAAAGTTTTGTTTAGTTTTTGAGGTTTATAATGAATGTTGTATATTTTATTTTATATTGTTACAACTCAGTTTCTATTCTGTAAAATTATTTTGGAGATGAACTTTTACCTCCTAAGGGAGAGGCTTATTTCATAAATATGATGTCAATAAAGCTTTAAGCTGTTAATATATTTAACATTTACTGATAGTCATTGCATTAAATATACGAATGAAAACTTTTTAAAGTTAAAAAAAACAAAAAACAGTGTACTATCTGTTTTATGTTTCCATTAGTTTCCACATCATGGCTTCAACTTACTAAAGGGACCTTGCCAGCTCATTAGTAACGTTAGTACTCCTACTTAGCATGTAAGCGTTTCTTTTTCAAACATTTTGAAGAACCATTCCTCAAATTTCTATTTCGAAAGTTATTGCAATCATATCAAAATAAATTTTAAAAAATTAAAAATTTCATGCCAAACTATCAATTCAGATGCTAAAGCTCATTGAACTTCGATAAGTGGGATCTACTACCGATAGATACTATGTGAGAGGTAAAGCGAAAAAAGTCCTAATTCTCACATTTCCCTCAATAAGCTTTATTCAAAAATTAAAATTTATAATTTAAAATTCCGTCAGAATCAGATCCGTATAAAATAAAAGCATAATTATACTTTTTTTTCTTTCTTGTATTTTTATATCCATTTATTGAAATTTACAACTGTACCAAATATATAGATGAAGTAAAGCTATTGATAACGATCACAATAACATGTCAAAACTGCAAAAAGAACTACCCATCAGTAGCAATTCAATAAAAGTTTTACATTAGAATCTATCTAAGCCTTCTTCTTTTCAGACGCCTCGGAGGGTTATCGGGAATGGATTTGGAAGCAAGTTGAGAATCTAGTAGATTTAAGTGGTTATGGAGCTTACTATGAAAGGATAGGTATCTGGTTTGGGATAAATCGGCAACAAATGGATCATTGAGATCTTTGTGGATAAGTTTATTGGTGACATGATAAGGAGTATTGAGGATTTTGAATTGTATGGATCGGATACGATATGAATTGTTTAGTGGAGCCCCAAAGCTCAACTCCATACGTCCAAATAGGCCTAATTACTGTCATGTATTTGAGTCTTTTGTAATTAATTGAGAGATTTTCAACATGATTTGTATTTACCAAATCATTCTAATCTACAAATAATAGAAGTGGCAAATAATTCATCAACATTAACCGATCTGTTTTGTCAAATTATGATTTAAATAAATAAACAAATAAAGGAAAATAAACAAAATATTTAAAAGTAATTCATGAAAAAAAATTATCCTTGAATTAGTTCCAACTTTAGTACTCGAAATACTTGCAGTTACATAACAGCTTCAAGCTTATTAATTCTTCAGACCGTGAAAATCAATCGTTCAGCATCTTACAATATTTACAATATTTAACATTCTATAATCACGTTATCGTACGTCATTTTTGAAATATATGTACACAAAGAGACAGTGACGTATCACATTTATTAGTTTACGATATATGTGACATTGGAATATAATATTTTTTAATATCTCGATTTTGGCCGCCTAGGCTCGATTAGAGTAACCATATGTAATCATTCCCGTACTTCTTTTGTTGATTTCCAATAGTTCTTCATTCGTTAACTTTGCTGTCTCCTTCTCTCTTACGTCCAGATGCCAATTCTTTCTCTTTTGAAACTCTTATAGTTTAGTATCATTCTTCTGAAAACTTTTATGTCTTGTATTACGTCATCTGTTATACCAATCTCTGCCATGTCTTTATTAATTCCCGGAATCCATTAGCTACCATTTTTGCTCTTATGAACATGGTTAAAAATTTGTTTCTGCCTGAAATTATTCATACTTGTTATGTAACCGAAAAATTTGATTCTCCTTTTCCTGATTGAATCTGACATCCTTTCATGTTCTCTTTGTACAGGTCCTTTTCAATGGCCTCTAAATTTTTCTCTTTTTTCTCCATCCCTTCTATTTCTCCAATTTCAAATTCCGAAATTCAAGGTTACATGTACTATGCTCTTATGGGAATTTTAATGCTAAATCCGAAAATGTGGTTTAAGTTTGAAATATATTTTATTTTATGTTATGGTAAAAAACGTGGTTTCCTCAAAAAAGTCTTCGATTTATCGTATATCTGCAGGGGATTGGAATAGAAAGGTGAGGTCTGCGGCATTTTTCTACATTTTTGATCTTTCACTCTTTTTTTTTTTTTTTTTTTTACACTAAGAGGTACCCACCCTGCCTGTATAGCAGTCATATTCACTTGGTGACTTTTTATACTTATGGGAAATGATAAGATCAACACAAAATGACTTTTTGTCGAATTAGAAAAAAAATTAACATGAAGCAGATGATATGTCGCTGTTTTGGACTGTACCAGATAAGTACCATCGAATACATATATACCTAAAACTACCTAATTCCTTCCAAATTCAATTCTTAAACTAAAAAATCCTCAGTGTTCCTTATTATATCGCAAACAAAACTACCTATAAACTTAAAATTATATTGTTAAGTAACATAACCTATCCTTTATTACCAAACTCCACATCCACTAAGGCTAGTTGCACACACACACCGACTTTTGGACGGATGGTAAAAAACCGATCGATATTTTGCCGGTGCTAGGTCCTTGCACACTCACCGGTTTTTTACCGGTCAAACAATTAGAATTTTTTTTTTATAATTATAATTTAATTTTATTTTTAACTTTTCGACCTAAAACTTTTAACAATTTCTGATTAACAAATTGATATAGTTTCATTCGATTCAGTAACTCAAACAAGTAGTAGCTTTTGTAATTATAGCGCATAAAACAGTAATTATAATGCAGTGGTAGGCGCCGGCAACTCACCGGCATTTTGCCGGCACCGGTCAGTGGTCGGCGTGTGTGCAAGGTAACTATTTGACATGTGGTTCACAATTGAAATTTGGACGACCGGTAAAAAGCCGGCCGTCCAAAACCGGTGTGTGTGCAACTAGCCTTTCTCTTGCTTGGAAAAACCTTGGTTTTCAATGGAATAGAAACTATCTTCTTGTCCGTAAAAAAAGTGTTTTCCTTATAGTATATTATACATATATAGTATAGTAATACAAAACTAAACTGCCAAGACGTAGTTTCTTTACAAGTCATCTTATTTTTATGAAGCACGTTTATTAGTTAAATATTGTCGATTTCAATGGATAAGTTTGAATACAGTAAAATAATATTTCATAATAATTTATAATGTAAAAATAGGTAATACATGTCAATTGCTATATATTATTGAAACAAGATGGTTTGATGAGAAAATGTATAAATGGATTAAATCAATAAAGGAATAATAAAATCGATGTCGTGTGCACCCCATGAATCAAGAAGGACCTCCAAAAAAGAAAATGGAAGGACGTCCAGGTGAAAAAAGAGAACAGTGGAGTGGAGGAACTGAGGAGTGAAGAAGAGCTGCAAAGGATTTGAGTGAAGAATAATTGTCGAGGGGCCAAAGGCCTTTACAATAATACAGCCTTCACTTAGCTATATACTATGTTTAATATTACTATATTAGAAAATATTACAATATTTTCTTAATAAATTATAAGTGACTTAATAACAATTATATATAAAAAACGATATTTACAAATAGTTATTAATAAATAAATAAAAAGAAAACTAAAACACAACAAGATGTAACATATTAATCTTGCAATTTTCAGCCGATCTGTTGAAATATATTTTTAAAGAGGATGGTTTGAATGTATCTTTTTACAGATTTCTCAAATATTTCACCTTTAGTCTTAGAAAAATGTACTAAAAATAAAAAAAATCAACGTCACAGAAGCCTAATAAGAAAAACTAAATTTACGTTTTCGTTTATACCAGACTCAACAGCTCGTCGTTTCCGACTACTATTTACTAGGTAAGCGTTCAAAGCTCCCAAAAAATTACAAAATACTTATTTACATGATTAGACCCATTTGGAAACACTGAGTTGCGCGTTGGGGCTCCTCCAAACCTTACAATTCTTCTCGTATCCGATCCTTACATTCCAAAATCCTTCGTAAAATCCTCAATGCTCCTCATTATGTCACAAACAAACCTATCTATAAAGATCTTAAAGTTACATATGATGCTGATTCGGCTCAAACTAGATACCTATCCTTTCATAGCAAACTCTAGAACCGAGCAAATCCATTAGTATCACGACCACATTTTATTCCCGATAACCCTCTAAGGCGTCTGAAAAGAAGATGGCCAAGAGAGCTTCTAATGTTGAACTTTTATCGAAGTGCCACTAGTGAGTAGTTCTTTACACTTTATGTCATTTTAACCATTTTCCTCAAATTTACTTGTATATAATGCATACAGTGGTAAATATTAATAAATAGTTAAAAGAAAAAAAAAATTAGTCAGTGGCTTGGGAGAACGGTACAAAATGACTGCATGAAATTCTTCTTCTTTTTTCCCTTTCCCCCATAAAATCCCGGCTTTCGGCCGCATACAGAAGTATTGGAAGGTACACTGTTTCGAAGATGAGTACTTTAGTGTCTCTATTAACCTCCTTTTTACCAATGACAGTATTACATATGTGGTAGTACACAGCATTAGCACGGCCTATTCGGTGTGATATTTCATATTCTATTTTACCTGAACTATGTAAAACTGTTCCCAAATAGCTGTAATCAGAGACTACTTCCAGCTCTCCTCTATTGCACATAATATGTATGTCTTCTTGGTGCTTGCCTATATAGAGAACTTTACTTTTTTCAGTGTTTGCTGCCATACCCTTCCTAAATAGCTCTTCATGCCTTTCTGTGATGGCCTTCTGTAATTTCTGTATGGAGTCCGCAATAAGAACTGTATCGTCTGCATAGAGGAGCATCTGTATTACAACAGGTTGCAGATTCCATTGTCCTAAATGTGTCCGCCCTGTTCTCCGCTTGCATATGGTTGCTATCTAATCTATATATAATAGGAACAGAAGAGGGCCAAACAATCCCTTTATTTAACTCCTTGAAGTTAGCATGAAATTCAAAATATAATAAATCTGAAAATTTCCAGGTGAAAAAAATATCATACAGATTCTACATCTTCATACAGGTTTTACGAAAAATAATGCATAGAAATGCTATGAAAAGAAAATTTTAAATACTTTAATGTTCTATATAAAGTATGGTTTGTTTACAGTTCATGAATTATTTGAGAAAAGCTGTAAAGGAGACATTTCAACCAATTTCTTTTCTCTTGCTACTCCTCAGTGATGGATGAATTTTAGTATTTTGTAGAGAACATTATACCAAAAAGCAAAAGTAAATTTTTTATTTTTCCTTAGTTGCCTGGACTAATTTGTCGAAAACTAGCTCTGATAACGATCGTCATATGGAAATATCAATTGCTATCTATATTTTGCATAATCAACGATTATTTACTAAATCGATTCAATAAACAGGCAGTAAACGAGAACCTAACATGGCGAGCGCTGACGTGGGAGGCAGATGTCGGACAGCTGCAGGCAGAACACCGGTCTTCGAGATAATACCCCAATATCGAGCATTGAACTTCAATTCCGTCCTTATTGGAAAAAATATTAAATAAGCTTACATTTCCAACAATGTCGTAATAGAATCAGCTGTATTACTGAACGTTGGGAAATTCCTGTAGCTCTAAAGGGTAACCACATCTGTATTCTTATAATGATATCTTATTATTCTGGAATTAAAATATTAAAAACCATTAGAAATCTATTAGAATGAAAAGAACAGAATCAGCTAACTCTTCGTCTATTCATTAAGGGGATATTCCATGTCATTCAACCAACCTGAAACATGGCCTCTAAAACTCACAAAATTGTTGGTTTACAAATAGCACCTGCCCCAATACCTCATTCAAGGTGGCCACTAAGTCAGGAAAAAAAATCAAGCATAATTTCAGGTTAATTTTCATAAAATTCTAGGTGAAATTTAATACAGAAGAGGTGCTCTGTTATTCTCTTGCATGGTTTTCATGGTTCATGGTTTATTTTAAGTGATTGATGGAAGTTTAGTACAATATTTTCTGTAATACATAATTTTAAAACCTTTATTGTTTTAAATATTTGAATAATTTTTTAAGGGAAATCATTTCTTTATCAATAATTTTGTTATAAATAATTATAAATTTTTAAAATTAAGATAACATTCGAAACGAATAGGGGTAGAACATGATGTTTTTCCATTTATGATTTGAGTTACTGTGCTGTGTAGATTACACAGGCCAACAAAAAAATGTTTTTGAAAACTTTGTTTACTTTAATAGCTGATTTTTATAGATTTTAGTGTGCTGAATCCAAATCTGGTCTTAGTTTATTTGTATCACCCATAGTTTTTGAAAAATTTGCTTTTTTTATATAATTTAAAAAAGCATATATAACTGTTTCATATAAATATAAAGCATTATATAACTGTTTCATGAGGCCTATCTTTATATGTAGAGGTGGTAAGAGAATGTTTCTAGGATCTAGAAGGTTTTTGCGGAGAATGTTCTTCTCGCCGGCTTTTAAATACTCCCTCACAGGCCAGTTCTTTCTGCACCAATGTTGATCCCTTGCTCTACTGTCCCATTTACACACAAAAACATGGAAATTTGGTAAAACCGCCTTGCTGACCAAGAAGCATGCATGTTACTTTCAAGTCACCACTTATCATCCAACCATGAGCCGAATAGCCAATTTTATTCAACACTATTTCTAGGTTTTCATAGCTCTCTTTCATAAGTACAGAATGGCCAACAGGTATAGATGCATAAATGTTACTATTTTGTTATAAAACAGCTTTTAAACTAATTTTGGAAGAATCAATAAACAGCCTCCAGTATTCTCTTTTGTATTCAACACCAAACTCTTTGATCAGACCTAGAATGTCTGAGCAGTACACTAAATCACCTTCTTGTTCAACAAATTTCGAAAACTGCTGCTCTCTCTTCCTATACACATATATGCTAGTTCCAACTGCCAACGAGTTCTTTTCTTTTAGTCTAGAACCAAGCAATTCAGCTTTTTCTTTTGTTAACCCAAGATCCCTAACTAAGTGGTTTAAGCTCAACCTGAGTAAACAGTTTAGACTCTATATTTGCTGTAGCACATTGCAACTCTTCATCATCTTGCTCATCTATATCTATATCTGTTTCAGCAGTGCTGCCAACTCCTCTACATCCAGCACAAATTATTTTACAATTTTAATTGTAGCATATAAAAGCTGTTAAATTCTGTAATAAATCAAAAAATTTAATATATTGATGTGCAAATGTGAAAAAATGGTAGGTGATACGGCTTAATAAGTGTCATATTTGGATTTATCACCCTAAAAAACAGAATAAAAAGGCTGGTTTAAGTAAAAACGTTTTTTCATCGTTGGCCTGTGTTATAGGTCAATATTGTTTGTTCCTTTCATTATTTTATTAAATTATTCCTAGCCTACCATCGTATATTTTTGTTCTTTGTTAATTTGTATCGCTTTGTTTTTCTTAGTATTTTACTTTTTGTTTTGTAACTGCTTAATTTTAACACTGTAATATGTTAATCTTATAGTTCGCGATCGGCCGTCATTTGTTCCAAGAGAATGTGAATTTTAAATTAATTTTAGTTTTATTTTTATTTTATTTTATTATTTTCTTTTATTTATTTATTTTTATTTCTTTTTAAGATCTCACGAAATTCCAGGTGAATACGTAAAATTGAACCATATTTCCAGGTGTTCAAGGAACGCCAACTTAACCACCAATAAACTTATTTATTAAAATCTTAAAAGTTCATATATTGCTGATCTAGCCCAAACCAGACCAGACACCTATTCTGTCATAGTATACTCCATTGCCATTCATATTCACTAGTCTCTCAACTTGCTTCTCATTATATTCCCGATAACATTCCGAAACGTTTAAAAAGATGACCTCGAGACCTTATTATATAGAATTTTTATTGAAGTGCTACCAATGGGTAGTTCCTTTACAAGCAATCGTCATTTTATTATGAACTTTATCTCGATGTATTTTTCGTATACAGTAATAATTTTAATTAATAAATTTTTTTAAAATTATTGAGTTTACGACAGTAAACTTAACATTTTATTTTTCTCATAATAGACCTATGTGGTGTGTGACCACGTGGCTCTTCATCCTGTTCATCCAACGCAATATATTAAACACTAATTAAAACATTAATTTATTGTATAAATGTATGTATATTTAATTTGTTAACATGTTTAATGTACACGTCAATTACTGTTATATTATACTGTACATAGCATAGCTGTAGAGACATGAGATGGATTTCATTTGACTATCGGATGAATGGTATTTTTCAAGAATCAAAGTAAGAATATTAATTACTATAAAATATTTATTAAGGTTCTGTGGTTTTTTACACATTATAAGTGTCAAAATACTTAAAGACTGAAGAAAAAAAATTGAAAGTATCATTGTTCACCAGTTTTATTAAAAGCCTCTTTAATAATTCTTAAACTTTCAATTTATATATTTAAAAAAAAAAAAAATCTAAGATAATAAAATAAGAGAGAAGTGTTTATAATAATTACTTATCAGATGTCGAAATTAAAAAAATAAAATTTTAATAAATTAAAATAAAAACATTTCAAGAGGTATTTATCAGCTGCATTGTAAAAAAAAAAAAAAAAAAAAAAAAAAAAAAAAAAAAAAAAAAAAAAAAAAAAAAAAAAAAAAAAAAAAAAAAAAAAAAAAAAAAAAAAAAAAAAAAAAAAAAAAAAAAAAAAAAAAAAAAAAAAAAAAAAAAAAAAAAAAAAAAAAAAAAAAAAAAAAAAAAAATAGAAAGAATTCTGGACGTATTGTTAGCATTTTTTTTTTTTTTTTAAGAGTATATACTTTTGTGGATTGTAGTAACTATTTCAGAAATAAACATTTTTTAAAAATATTGTAACTAAAAGTATTTTAATTTTTTATTTATCAATTTATTGACTTTTTAACTCTTTACTAAAATTTAATGCGTAAAGTAAATGTGATTATAACGTTCGTAATAACACATCAATTTATTGTTGAGGAACTACCCGCTAGTAGCGCTTCAACAAAAGTTCTATACCAGAAGGTCCCGAGGCCATCTTATTTTCAGACGCCTTGGAGTGTTATCGGCAATAGAAAGGGAAGTAAGTTGAGTGACAAATGGAATTGAATGATTATAGAGCTCACTATGAAAGGATAGGTATCTTGTTTGGGGTTGGGCTGAATCAGCAATATATGGAGCATCAAGATCTTTATGGATAAGTTTATTTGTGAGTAAGTAAGGAGTATTAATGATTTTTCCGGATTTCAAGGATTGGACACGAGTTGAAATAAAAGGTTTAGTTTAGCCCCAGATCTCAATGTATGTCCAAATAAGTCTAATCACAGTCATGTAAATGAGTCTTTTGTAGTAAATCGGCAGGTTTGAACCTTTGCCAAGTAAATGTTGGGGAGGTCGAAAAAGACGAGCAGTTTCCTGTCGTTTTAGTTTTGTGTGTGGAATCTAGTTTAATTTAAATATCAAATTCATAATCGAAAGTTCATCCGATTTGATGTTGGAACAGGAATGAACACTCAGTTTTAATCATCAAAACATCAATCGAACTTCGCATGATTCAACATTCGGTGTCAGTTCGAGTTAACATTCTAACTCATCTTAGAAAGTTCATCCGATTTTGACAGTTGCGGATAGTTAAATGAAGTTGAAATCATATTTCAAAGTTGTAATTTGAACCTATTAATGAAAAAAAAAACAATTTCTCGTAAGTAAGTAAAGAGTTGAAAATTTCAATAAATAGATAATTTAAAAAAAAAAAAAATGAAAATACTTTTAGTTACAATATTTTTTAAAAATGTTTATTTCTGAAATAGTTACTACAATCCACAAAAGTATATACTCTTAAAAAGAAAAAAAAATACTAACAATACATCAAGAATTCTTTCTATTTGTTTTTTTTGTTTTTTTTTCATGTCAGTCAATCAGTCAAATAAAATCCATCTCATGTATCTAGTAAGTTATGCTATGTACAGTATAATATAACAGTAATTGACGTGTACATTAAACATGTTAACTAATTAAATATACATACACTTAGACAATAAATTAATGTTTTAATAAGTGTTTAATATGTTGCATTATGTCACAGAAGTTCTACAAACAAAAGCTAGTAAGGAAACTTTGATGACGTATGTAGATAAGATAGAGCAACATGTATGAAGAGCCACGTGGAAAAAGTACGCAGGTCTATTGTGAGAAAATTAAAATGTTAAGTTTACTGTCGTAAACTCAATAATTTTTTTAAAATTTATTAATTAAAATTATTATTATGTAATTTACACCACTATTAATGAAAAAAAAAAAAAAAAAAAAAAAATTCTCTCTCTAGGAAAAATAACAGATTATGGATATTTCTATCAAAAATAGAATGCTTCTGATAAGGAAACCGTAGGCAAATTTTCGATTTTCGAGCAATACCAACGAATCTAAAGTGTGTTAAAAAAGCCACAACACTTAAAATATGAAGGCAAATTTTTTTTAAATTTAAACAAATATAGCTTCTAAACGGTAGGTCCTAGCGATAAACGTTATACAACAACAAATATTTTCCATTAAATTTCTGATGAGGACTATTGTAAAATTTTCGATCCGAGCAACACGAACAGAGCTAGAACGTGTCAAAATTTTATATTTTTGAGAGTGAAAAAAATTTATGGTATACGTGAATATGGCATGTTTTCCGCGAAATACCAATGCACTTAATTAAATTATAGAATATAATACCTGGTTTTAATAGGTGAATAATTAGTTTATTATGCCTCAATTATGAGTTCAATTAGATGGTTTAGATAGCCCCAGATCTCAACTTCGTTTGTTTGTTTATTTCGTTTAACGTCACTTTATGCTGCTATGGCTAATCGGACGATGCTACGGTGGGAGTCCTAAATTTTGCCTATCCAGGTATAATTAGGATAGGGATCTTTAACGAGTACCTGACATCGCACAGGCTCGGGACCCCCATTTTACGTCCCTTCCGAAGGACGGCATAGCTAAGGATTTTTTACTCCCTTTAAAAAATCCTAAGGTTATCTGCCGGGCTGCGAACCCGCGATCTTGGGTTTAGTAGGTTGCTATGCTAACCACTACACCACAGGACCCCTGATCTCAACTTCGTATATCCTTTTTTATAAAAAGGTCTTTTTACAGTCGTGTAAAAGCGTCTTTTGTATTTAATTGTAGTATTACAATCAGCCTCAATAGGAAATAGGTGACTAAGTAGTATGGAGGTGATGAAAGGAAAACCTCTACTTACGGAACAAGCCAGGCCTAAAGAGATCCCAGCGCTGCTCTCTCATCTGCGTCACTGCTGTAAAAAAACAGTGGAGGCTGAGTGAGTTCGCTATAGTGCAGTCACTTATGACATGAATAGCTAAGCTGGCCATTAACAGGCCTCCATTGTTGAATTTGACAATAGACATCGATTCCAACGCTTCTTTATCCTGCAAGGAGGATTACAGGGATATGTAGAACTGGATGCGGGTGGCACCAGACGATTAGAAAATCCCAGCAAATTACCTTTACCCTGCGTCGAAAACCTACCTTATTCTGTCCTCCTGTATCCTTTAATGGAGTACCATTAAATAATGTAGAACAGATAAGATATCTTGGATTTTATCTGGACAAGAGACTTCCAAAAGAACCTTCATACAAGATTGAAAAGACAAGAAGCTGATCGTAGATTTTGACTGTAACAACACTTACTTGACAATCATTCAAATCACCCTATTCACTATAAAAAAACTCATCTATATGACGATTATCAGACCTATTTGGACTTACGGTATAGAGTTATGGGGATTCACCAAACCATCGAATTCTTCGGTAAATCCTAGATGCTCCTTACTTTTTCACAAGCGAACTGATCCACAATGATCTTAATATCCCATATGTTTCTGATTTGGCACGAACCAGATACCTTTCCTTTCATAATAAGCTTATTCCTTATCCAAATCCACTTGTTGCACAACTTGCTTCCTATTCCATTCCTAGCAATCCTCCGAGGCGTCTGAAAAGTGGATGGCCTTGGGATCTTCTTTTGTAAATAAGAACTACCAATTAGAGAACTACCAATGGATAGTTCCTCTACAAGTTTTAAGCATCTCATTATAAACCGCTTATTTACTAGATGTATTTGTAATACAGTTGTAAATTTCTATAAATAAAAGAATTAAAAAAAAAAAATGATTGACAAATTTTGAAAATTCTTCAGAGATGTTTAACATGTTTTTTTTTTTAAGTTTCAACCCAATCCTTAACGAACGAGGAAAAGGTTCCAACCTCACAATATATCAAAGGTAGAATTAGATTAAGTAGTAAAGAACATGTTATCGGAATTAACAGCACATACATCATACTCAATGTTTTTTAATATCATTATCGAATTAATTTAGCCACGACACTAATACCGAAAAAACATAATAGATAAGACAAGAAGATATTAACCAGAGATAAGTAAGTAGTTGGAGTTGATGGATGGCCAGGTTTAAAACAGTTACGAAAATAGTGTTATTAACCAATCGATTGTACTAACAGACGTCAGGTGTCATTTCGACCTTGGCCGGAATTCGTTTAACGAGCCAACTTGTTTTAATGAAAGCTCATTACGAACATTTGTTTAATTTATATCGATTACTTGTTCGATACAAAATGTATTTTTATGATACTATTGTATAACAATAATATGATTCGATAAAAACAATTGATTGTTGATCGATAGATGGTAAAAATCATTCATGGTCTCAGTTGGCTGAATGAAAGACTTTGGGACTAGTGCCAAATACTATTTCTGGTTTCAGAACAAATAACACAACTTGGTTTTGACTTCTTCAATAACTTAATTTTCCATATGGACCAATAGAGAAAAGGCAGGAATAGTACTTATCTATCGGAACAATATTATTAACCTAATTATTACTTATTCTAAATAACATTTAATAGCGATTTTATTAGTAATAAAAAAAAGTTCGGCATTGTGAAGTTTCGCATTTCGATAACACAGACAATTAACCTCTCATTTTCGAATATACCAAAAGGAGACAGAAAAGAACCTATATGCGTGATCTACTTACATAAACATTAAAGTAAATTCATGATGATGCACCTTAACAAATGTTTTTCCTTGCTTACTCTCATCTTCTGAGTGTTATAATTAGGATTGGTGAATTAATTGCCACTTCTATTGGAATTATTTTATTAGAAAACTAGTAGAACATTCATTTTCAGTTCTACAACATACAAAATTTTCAACAAATCAGCGCTATGTTATATGGATTATATTTACAAAAGTTTTCAAAATAGTAAGACAAGAAATCAAATATTGGTACTCACCAGAGGAGATCAAACGGATATCTGAAATATATACATAGTGGAAGGGGGAGGGCCAGGTAGGTTAAATTTTTTGGGGTTTTCACCTTGGGAATTCCCCGACGACTCCTTGTATTTCTCCGTTCTTATTGGAAACAAATAGGGGAAATTTTAAGGTAAAAATACTAACAATTTAACCTACCTGGCCCTTTCCCCTTCCGCGGTGGATATATTTTAAATATCCAATAGATCTCCTCGGGTGAGTATCATTATTTAATTTTCTTACATTTTTGAAATTTTTTGTAAATACATATATTAATATATGTAACATAGTGCTGATACGATATGAAATTTTGTATGTTTTAGAACTGAAAATGAATGTTTAGCATTCGAAACTAGTTCTCTAATAAAATAATTCTAATAGAAGTGGCAATTAATTGATGGATCCTAATTGTATTGACCCTTCTATACCATCATGCGTACCTCAAGTGATCCTGTGTGTTAATTTATTTTCACAAACAAATATGAATTCCTTACCTATACTTATAATATATCACGATGTCGAATAACTTAAGTCAAGTATTGTGTAGTAGAGTATCAGATACTTTCTTTCCAAGCCAATCTAATTTCTAGTCGACTACACATTTTTCTACAAAACCTGATATTGTTCACTTAAGAATACCTCATGGATTATTTGAATGCGAATGGCCATGACCTCACGAGCATTGAGCTTGGTTATGAGACTGCATCACCAACCTTTCTCTACAGACCTCTCGTCAACCGACTGCCACTTATTGAAAATAAAAAATATTCCTAATCACAATAGGATAGAAAATGCGTCTATATAATTTCATAAATACCAAAGACTCAACCTTCATATTGAAAGGGCACATATAAGTTATTAGAGTAATTTTAAAATAAAATGGCAATTTAGCTTTCCAGAAAACACAAAATCCTCAAAAAAAAAAGTTACTTATTCATGTTCTGTGGCATACTGTGATGTTGCCAAACTACTTGAGAATATATACCTGCGTTGGTTCGTCAAGTTTTCGCTTCCTTGATTTGTAATGAATTTTAAAAAAAATAAAACTTTTAATAATTTGGCATACGTAACCGGGTTTGTAACTTGCCAGCATTATGATTTTTATTCAAATTTTCGTAAAGGACTCTAAAGGTTGCTAATTTAAAGTGATTTTCCAGGAGCAATTGTAATAAATTTAGTGTGAATAATTTAAGTTATTTTTTCCAAAAAATTTAACGTACATTACACATTTTTTTTTTCACTTTGTTAAAACGTTTATGGATTTTATTATGTCAAAATGAATTAAGGCACTCACTATGTTTTGAGAACAAAGCTCGTCTTACTTCGGTTATTACAGCGACCTGGACACTTGGTTGCGAATGGTTACAATAAACAGTTTGGAGAGGACGTTATCCCTACTCCCCTAGCTCCAGAACCCACTCCTCTACACCCGGTCACGTACATCAAATGATTAAATACGGAAATTCTCGGACACAAAGAAAATCTTGTCTCAAGCCTCCAAAATTTCATATTTTCAAAAAAAAGTTCTATTTTCATTTAATATACACATAATTTAACAATAAAACACAAAGAGAATAAAATGAAAATCAATTTCTATACTCTTTGTAAAGGTTAGAAGTTGAAAATCTGACCTGTGGACAGTAACGTACGTCAAAATTTTTAATAATTAGTTTTGTTTTATTCTTTATCAAACATTTGAAATTAAAGTTTTGAGGCCTACATTAATTTAAACAAATGAACTCGACAAGATAAAATCAACAATATTGAAATATTGGATGTATGTTTTTTTTTTTTTTTTTACAGTCATTCAAAGTGCTGGGAGAAGCAAATTGCCATTTTATTTGAAAACGACCCATTAACTCGTTGACATCAATGTATAGAGCGTCTTTCCATTACAAACAAAAATGTTTTAGATTATTTAGTTTATATGTTTTAAAACCATAAACCTGCATTTGTTTTCGTAAAACCCATTATATTCCTCTATTGTGGGTACGAATTGAGAAATTATATTGATAATAATAAGTAGTTTTCCTGTTGAAATTTAAATCTTCCATCTACTCCCGATTCACAACAAGATCACGTTCCTCTGACCTATACTTGCCTTTCCATAGAACAACATTATACCAGCATTCCTTCCTAGCCCGATCCACTACCCTCTGGAACACCCTCCCTCCTGAAATAAGACATGCCCCTTCCTTAAGCTCATTTAAAACACTCCTTTTCCAATATCTCCTCTTATCCCAGTCAGATGCCAGTCAATATGAACAATAATTCTTATTAAATATGATCAAATCTAATAAATTTGATACCGGTAAATTGACTCATAAATTTTCTTTCATATAATAATAATCTTTAATTTGTTCCACATCGGTAAATAACCATTTTATTTATTTTTTTTATAAAAATTCTTTTTTCTTAATTTTATTATTATTTATTTTATTTTTTTTACTTTAAATGTTTTTCCTAAACAAAAAAATTTTATCTATCGACAATTCATATGTGTATAGGGGTATAAGTGAATGAAGGCAGTGTATATAAGTATATATCGTTATCTCTGTAAATATTTTCTTCATCCAATGCACATTTAGACATAGTTCATTCTCTGTATATATCTTTTCTCATTTTCTCAGGGTTATTTATTTATTATTTTATTTTATTTTTTTTTTAGTATTATTCCATTTATCCTTCTTATGTTATCTTATTTACTAAAGTTATTTAGACAATTATTTACTTAACTGTATTTGCATGTCTATTGTTCCTCATATATAAATACCTTTGTATAAAAATATATATGCCAGACCATTGTACTATTTTATGACACAATTTTGTTATTCTTAGGGGACAATACGTCCCAGAATAAAGATTATTTTTTCATTTCATTTCATTTTAAGTATTTCTCTCTTCGACGCTAGTTTTTATTTCATCATGAATTTCATTTCTGTTAAATATTGTTGAATAGAGAAACAAATTAAAATACTTTAAAACACTGATTTAAGGTGTTTTGTTGCAGTGAATTATATTGATTTTATTAAAATATTCAAGAGGATAGGAAGTATTTTAGCAGAATGAAACAAACATTCAATACCGTTTAATATTGAAAGAGTTGACATAATTCTTTGTGTTCGATAATCGATAATATCTACAAGGCACATATCAGTTCAAGCTTAGCAGCATTTTTGCTTAAGAACCTAGCTTAATTGTACAACTATTATTAGCAAGATTTTTTGTTTCAACTTATTATTATTTACAGTTGAAGCCATAACCAATAACGTGACAAAACATGAAAAGTACAACCCATCAGTAGCACTTTAATAAAAATTCTACACTAGAAGGTCTCTGGACCATCTTCTTTTCAGACGCCTCGGAGGATTATCAGGAATAGTGTGGGAAGCAAGTTGAGAAATTAGGGGATTTGAGTGGTTATGGAGCTTACTATAAAAGAATAGATATCTGGTTTGGCCTAAATTTGCAACATATGGAACATTAAGATCTTTATAGATAAGTTTATTGGTGACAAAGTAAGGTGCATTGAGGATTTTGGATTATAAGGATTGGATACGAGATGAATTGGATGGTTTAGTGGAGCCCCAATCTTCTGCTTTTAAAATCTGAGAAACAACAACAGAGCTATAGCGTATCAAAAAACTACCTTAAAACTTAAAAAAGGAAGAAAAACGTGTGGTTTTTTTTTGTTTTTTTTTATTCAAATCAATAAACAAACATCATTATCATCAAGAATCAAACCAGAAGAACAAAATATGGAGGTATGACAAAGACAATGGAGTGTCGAAGGGAACTTGTAGATGAAAAAAAAATAACCATGGTAACTGATGCTACTGACGACGCTAAAGCAAACGCAGAGCTAATAAACTACCATGGAGACCTTCTGGACAGTCCTAATCCTAAATTTTTTGGGGATTCTAAATAAAAACAAAAAAAGGATCGATATTTATTTGCGCGTTTCCTCTAATGGGCCCTAGAATCTAAAAAAAATAAATAAATAAATAAATTAAAAAAAAATAATATAAAAAAAAATCGATTTCTCCTAGTCTGGGAAAACATTATATAAAATCTACTGCTTTTAATAAGAAACCTGTCGGTTAATTTTGATCTGAGCAACACTACCAGAGGTAGACATTAGATATTAAAAAAGCACCAACACTTCAAAAAGTTTAGGTAAAACTTTACCTTTGTCATCAAAACCAAGGAAGCTCATAAACAGCAGGTCCTAGCGACAAATACCCTCCATTAAATTACTGATGAGGGAACTGTCGTCAAATGTTCGATCCGAGTAAAACCAACAGAGCTAGAGTGAGTCAAGAAAAGCCCTAACAGTTCTAAATGTTGGCAAAACTTGTCTTTTTTCATTCAAACTAATTTAGCTCCTAAGCAATAGGTCCTGGTGACAAATAATATATAACAAAACATATTCTATATTAAATTTCTTCTATTATAATAATGTTCTACATTGATCGAGAAGCTTTAAATTTTCGATCCGGGCAATACGAAATGAGCTAGAGCTGTCCTTAAAAACCGTTAAAAAAGCAATCCTTAAGGACGAAAAAGCTAATTCTAATTGTGGATGGAGAGAGTGGCCAAGGATGTCCTTCGGCCTCGAAAAAACGTCAGATCCTGGCAGTTAAAACAGTGTCCTTAAAAACCGTTAAAAAACCAATCCTTAAGGACGAAAAAGCTAATTCTAATTGTGGATGGAGAGAGTGGCCAAGGATGTCCTTCGGCCTCGAAAAAAAACGTCAGATCCTGGCAGATCTTTAAAACAGTGTCCTTAAAAACCGTTAAAAAACCAATCCTTAAGGACGAAAAAGCTAATTCTAATTGTGGATGGAGAGAGTGGCCAAGGATGTCCTTCGACCTCGAAAAAACGTCAGATCCTGGCAGATCTTTAAAACAGTGTCCTTAAAAACCGTTAAAAAACCAATCCTTAAGGACGAAAAAGCTAATTCTAATTGTGGATGGAGAGAGTGGCCAAGGATGTCCTTCGGCCTCGAAAAAACGTCAGATCCTGGCTTATAAAAAATATAGAACGGTCAAAATGCTTGATTTAACATAAAATATGGACAAAAACTGATTACAAACACGACTGGTGGAAGGTAATTGTAATAAATGGGTGCGAGGATATGTAATATCAGTATATAATATATATGTATTGCAATCGCAGATTCAATAACAATGGTAAAGAATTAATTAACCTCAAAAAAAAAAAAAAAAAAAAAAAAGGTAAGATAAAATATATAAAGTGGATAGGGCGGGACGGTAAAAAGATTATTCTTGGCAAATACTTAAATATTTAGAGAACCCTCTTACCGACATCAAACACTTTCCAGGAAACGACCGAAATGAAAAAAAGATGAGAGCGGGACCCGAAGAAGAGCCATTTAATATTCGGAAGGATGTGCCTTGTCCCAGGAAGGCAATAATAAATATAAATATTTTTTATTACTTTGCTAAACGTAGTCACACGTTTACGCATATATCATTTTTATTCCCGTTTGTAGGAATATAATAAGAGCTCTTATATTGAAACCGACTTGGTCGTGCTACTTCCGATCCGACCTTCGACTCGATCCAATTATGCTGGGATTTTCTTCTGACTTAGCAGTACAGTTCTGCAAATGGACACAGAAAAGTTGATTTTGTTAATTAATTCAAGAAAAGGAAAGCCTCTGGTCTAAAAAAGTGATCACTACCATTCCAGAGGTGTTCAACGGCGCCTTTGGTACGAAGTTCTGAAGAATCAAAGGTGAATATTTTTAACTATATTTATGTTATCCTATTTCATAAACAAACTACTATTCTCAAGCCCGTAAAACAATCCGTTCATAATTTATATATAATATATAAATAAAAACTGCTACCAAATGCAAAACAATTTCACACCATCGCCTCCTGTCAACGATTACCGCCTATGCCGGGTATGTTCCAATATGAGAGCTCTAAGTGGTACTTCGGACAATATTTTCCGTACTCGGCAGTCGCAAAAGGTCGGTTCCATTGTGAGACTAACCTAACATTCAAGAATGTAGGCAACAGATTCAAAATAATATAGCTCCAAAATGGTAGGTCCTACCAATAAATGTTATATAACATAAATTGTATCCATTAAATTTCAGCTGAGTGGGTAAGGCAGATGACTCCCAACTCCCTTGTCCAGGTTCGATATCGGCTGATGCAGATAATTATTTATTCTGTTATATCAGCCGAGATTCTACCCTAGGGTTGGTAGAGCCTCCTAAAAGTCCTACCCTTAATAGGAAGAACACTCTGGCAGTCGAGGAGAATAGAATCACCTTCTTTCTCCTATGTCGGTCCACAAATAGTACGACCTTATTACTTACTGAGCCCAAGAACCCTCATGGAATGTATGCAGAAACAGACATAGATTCTCCTAGTTCTCATTATAAGAAAAGTAAGTAGGGAATGTTTACAATATAATCACAATTATATAAACAAAAATATTTATTTTCCATCATGCGGCATCTTTCAGCTATTTTAACCTTCAACTATTCTTAGAAACAAAACAATAAATAGAATTATACAAAGCAAAATGTGAAGCAGGAAGAGTGAAATTCCCACCATGTGACAATGGGAAAAAAACAAAATAGGATGCAAAAAGTTTATTATTCATAATTATATTGAGTAATAGCGCTATTGTGGGAATTGACAGATCTGAATTGTTATAAAAATAACAACTACAGTATCACAAGGAATTGCTAACTTACATGGCTAAAACAGAAAGTAATCTTTGATTTGATTTACAACTAAGCCAAGTCCGATTTAGAGTTTTTTTTGTTTTTATTTTTTTTTATTGAATAGTTTTTCAATTATACTATCTTTAGGTGAAAGTTTTTCTCAAAAAAGTAGTTAAATCGCACAGAAAAGGACCGTAAAAAAATTATTCCACTTACTAATCCAGCTAATTTGTTTGCTGGTTTTGGATTTCTACGCTTCAATTATACTGAACTAATAAAAAACACACATATAGAAAGTAAAAACTTTTCATACAATAATGAATTTGGCCATGACAAAGGTACATTGATACGTTAATTATGTGAATCTACATATAGACTTGTTTGTTTGTTTGTTTATTTCGTTTAACGTCACTTTATGCTGCTATGGCTAATCGGACGATGCTACGGTGGGAGTCCTTAATTTTGCCTATCCAGGATAGGGATCTTTAACGAGTACCTGACATCGCACAGGCTCGGGACCCCCATTTTACGTCCCTTCCGAAGGACGGCATAGCTAAGGATTTTTAACTCCATTTAAAAAATCCTAAGGTCATCTGTCGGGCTGCGAACCCGCGATCTTGGGGTTAGTAGGTTGCTATGCTAACCATATGGACTTGCAAATTCCTATGATCAAAGAACACACATGTACGTTCTGCACGACAAATACGATTCTAAGGTCACACTAATAAACTCGTTCAAAACATGGACGTAATAAACATGCTAATTTGAATGAATGTGATAATAATTGTATTTTAATAATAAAAACATATAATTATTAAGAGAGGAGAATGAACCACTAGCCAATTGTATTCATTGACTCATTGTATAATCTAAAGGTATCCAAATCAAATCATTTCGCAGACTGCCGTAGATTTATAATTGTTTGTTAATGACTGTCATAATATAACTGGCATGTTGTATCTTCAGAATTATTCATATAGTGTTCGAGGAAATTGAAGATTACATAAAGTAAGGTATCTTATCATTGAAGGTTTTCACCATGGAAAATTTTTTACCCGTGGCTTAGTTGGTCAAAAGTGATATGTTCTTGAGGAACGCGAGAGCGTTACGCATAGTTTGACACACTAGCGCATCTGTTTTGTTCGGATCGAACATTTTCCGACAGTTTCCTTATCAAATATTTAATGGAAATTATTTTTCGTTACATAAAATATGTCGCTAGGACCTACCGTTTGGGAGCCATATTGGTTCTGTCACGTTAGAAACCCTTATTTTTAAGCGAGGGGCTTTTTTGACGCGCCAAGAAGAAGATATGGCAAGCCCTAAAACATGTTCCATGTTATTCTTCCTATAGCCGACATAGTCTAGGGGGCATTTTTTTTCTTCATGTACTTTTTTTTCATATTGTGACAAAAGAAGTGATGTGGGAAAACCCGGTATAGTGCAAACTCCATTCTAAAACAATTAAATTTCAAGTTTACCACCGCAAACACACACCTTCTTAATCCATATATGAAAAGGGAAAATTACTAAATTTCTCAAAAGTTTGGAAAAAAAATCTTTTTATATTGAAATTATTTTATTGAGAAAGTATTACAGTCTGCCTAAATGAGGGAAATAAGTAATATGTATGGCTTTATAGAACCATTCTCCCAATAATAAAACAAAACAAAAAAATGCAGACTAAACAAAGAAACATCAGAACAAATTACATTCATACAACACGAATATATGTCCTCCAATATACAGGGTGTCCAAAAAGAGTATCGGGTATTTGTTACTTCGATAAAACGAAAACTACTTAAAATAAAAAAAAGTTTATTGTTAACTATTACAATATAAAGTGGAAAATTATTTGGAAAAGATGCTGTTAACTAAATGGTGCCTTTAGGCTGCTGGCACTCTTCTAATCGGGAACGAAGATTGGCGATCTCATGCTGACACATAGCTCTCGACATTGCTGCCATTTCTGACCTGATGTTTTGCTTCAATTGCGTCAGGTTCGTCGGATTATTCTCATATGCCTTACTTTTAAGGTATCCCCATGTAAAGTAGTCAAGTGGACTAAGGTCGGGACTTCTGGGAGGCCAGTTGATGTTACCCCTACGCGAAATTACCTTATTAGGGAATAATTCATTAACAGCTTCCATTGCTTGATTTGATGTATGGTAAGTGATCCCATTTTGTTGAAACCACGTTCTTGAGTTGAAATCGTTGAAATTCCTGTAACTCTGGATCCAAAAAGTTTCGCAGCATATCGCAATAACGGTCACTATTAACATTGAGTGAATGAAGCAAACTTTCATCTGAATGGTCATGTCAATAAACAGCATTGTCGGTACTGGCCTGAGGATAATCCGAGACATAAGCATGAACGACTCCTGCACAGCCAAAAAGTCGTAGTTAGGGCCACTATTTCTGATAGAGGTGTAATCGGTCCTTATTTTCATGAAAATCGACGAGGCCGACCATGCAGTGTAAATAGTGACCGTTATTTTGGGTATAGCGAAACTTTTTGGGTCCAGAGTTACAGGAATTTCAACGGTTTTAACCCAAGAACGTGGTTTCAACAAGATGGGGTCACTTGCCATACATCAAATCAAGCAATGGAAGCTGTTAACGAATTATTCCCTAATAAGGTCATTTCGCGTAGGGGTATCATCTGGCCTCACAGAAGCCCCGACCTTAGCCCACATTACTATTTTGCACGGGGATACTTTAAAAGTAAGATCTAGGAGAATAATCCGACGAACCTGACGCAATTGAAACAAAAGACCAGGTCAGAATTGGCAGCAATATCGAAAGCTATATACCAGCATGTGATCGCCAATCTTTGTTCCCGATTAAAAGGGTGCCAGCAGCTAAACGGTCACCATTTAGATAGCATCATCTTTTCCAAATAATTTTCTACTTTATATTGTGACAATTAACAATAAACTTTTTTTTTATTTTAAGTAGTTTTAAGAAGTAACAAGTACCCGATACTCTTTTTGGACACCCTGAACTTTGACAAGAAATCGTTTCAGCTGACAAACTAAATAAAATACTTATGATTAACTTTCGATAGGAGGATGCCATGGACGAATGAACTTTTGGGCGGCCAGAACAAGGCTTTACACCATAAAACGTTCCTCAAATCTACCGATTTATAATATTTGTAATAGTTTGACATTTTTTTTATTTTACGCTAACTTTCGCTCTCATTATCGATTTTATTTATTATTTCGTTTTGTAATTCAGCAGGAATTCCTTCTACTCTCCATCCTGTTGTTAAAAATGAATGACAGTAAATATATCTAGGACCTAATAAATATCCCCAAGACCACTGTCCGTAATTCCAGTCACAAAACATCCATAATCCGCAGTAATGCCTTTCATTTATACATCCATATCATAGAGTTCTAATACTTTTTGCGCATGCTTCTCTGGAATTTTCCGATATTAATCTAATTTAGTCTGGTTATAGTTGAAATGTCGTTATTTCTTCCATATATATATTTAATCTTGGTTCCATTTTCATTTTAACCCTTTAACGGGCAGGCCGAGAATTTTGGAATACTTTTCTTCTTTTTTTTTCCTTTGAATGACTATAGCCACGCTAACCCGCACTCATGTATCATGAAAATCAAGTTTAAATAAAGGATATTAGATGATTACGATTAGGATAATGCATAGGGCATTGCGTTATTTATTGAGCAAAAGGCATTAAATATGTGTATCCTCCAGGATACATCGCCTGTTAAAGGGTTAATGATACCAGCTGTGTACTTTTCGGAAATTTATTCTAGTCTAAAACCAGTAAAACCAAAATTTTTGTGGTGTTCCAATACTTTCTAAACTAGCTGTACACTTAATTACTAAAAACCGATTTGGAACTGCGCATCTATAATTTACAGGACAGCCAAAAAAACTCACATATACGAACTAAAAACATATCAATCACAAACACCGAGACTAATTGAAAGAACACCAAAAATACTTAACAACAAAGTTTATGAGCATCCTAACAGACTTATAAGGAAATGGTTACAACAAATATGCCATGCAACACTTATCAAAGGCTAAAAAGGAATTGGATGAAGGATCTCAGGTAAGAGAAAAAGCGGAAATAAGCCAGGTGGAAGTAACAATAGGGAACTGCTTTACCTTATTCCTCATATGACATTGTCTTATTTTCTTATTTCTTGTACATTCGCTTATTGTAAGTATTTAAGGTCAGGTGTGAATACAAGAACAGAGTAAAAATAAATACACTCGGGTCACGATCAAACGAGATTTCAAATAACAGAGCCTCTTATGATTATTTTTATTTTTTAAACATTCGATTGTCAAACAAGACTTTTTGTTCATATCAACAACAGTACTAAAGGAAAACTGGAGGATGGGAATACTGTAAACTAGGAAAAGAATCGTTATTAACAATATCTCATGAAGAAGGGTTTGCAGGGTTGGAGGAAGATACTTTAATATCTAGAAGGCAGAACTGAAGCAACATCGTTCGATTTGATAGTTTTTAGACAATGGGGAAATCTTGCAGATAAAATGTCGCTACTAAACCAAAAGAAAATTAGTAATTTTTTCCAAGCCATAAACTATTTAATTTGCATATCTAATAATGCTATTTACGTATATTAATATTGCAAACATGAAAAGAATTTAGTAAATTGAATGAATGAATTGAATTTAGGAAATTGAAAAAAAAATTAGTAATTTTTTCCAAGCCATAAACTATTTAATTTTCATATCTAATGATGCTATTTACGTATATTAATATTGCAAACATGAAAAGAATTTAGTAAATTGAATGAATGAATTGAATTTAGGAAATTGAAAAAAAAATTAGTAACTTTTTCCAAGCCATAAACTATTTGATTTTCATACCTAATAATGCTATTTAAGTATATTAATATTGCAAACATAAAAAGAATTATTTTGTAACTGGATAGATAAATGTATTATGTCAATATTCCTTTGTTATTTTTGTTACGTATTTCCCCTAATTTTTTGGGGTCTCAATTAAACGTGGATTTGGTTATCCAAGCCTATCTCGGTTAAAACCACGTCGGTTAATCGAGTCACAAGTGTAACTCAATTTAAATAAAGTATAATTGTATTACATTATATTATTATTTAAAATTATTAAACTCCGAAAAATATTCATAATTTTCATTGACAGCTAAAGTCTCTGCAAAGATTCCAGCAAGTCCTCAAGGATCAGACTATTACAACGAACTATGAAGTGGAAAATCCCACAGCTCTGCAATCTCTATTGCCTCAATTCCTCTACGAAGTCTAACTTATTTTCTTTTCTGCAACTATCTTTCGTAAATTATACTCCGAACGGCTAACTACACAATCAGTACCGATTTTCTTTTATTATCAATCATTATTATTACTATTATTTTCTTTAGTTTATTTCTTTTAAGATGCCCTTGGGATCTTCGAATACAGAGCTTTTATCGGAGCGCGATGGGAACTGTCCCAGACATGGACATATCATAATGCTATGATTAACATAACTAAACTATCATTAATACAACTATTAATGTAGCATAGTTAATGTACTTTAATAAATATCAATAGATAAATAAAGAGAAAAGTTTATTTCGATAGAGAGCAATCTTAGAAATATATGGCTAACTCCATATGTATAGAAAATTCTACCGATAACTATTAATATTAAAAGTAATATTCTTGAGGTGAAAAAAAAAATGCCAAACGTAAATGCTGTTTGCTTTTTACTAACTCATTCCTTCAGTAATTATTGTTTTTAATAAGTTCAGTTAATTTTTTTACCTCTCATTTCATCATTTTTTATATGAAAATTATTTTTACACCGCGGTATGGGTATCGATAATCAAGAATCGATTTTTATTTTGTACCGGTACCAATACTGAGAATTCAAATGTTTAAAAAAAAATTCACTCTTCTCAAAATCAACCCCAAAAAGAAAAAAAAAAAAAAAAATCAAGGGCTAAGGGATCTCCTAGCTTTCTAAACATTTTCTTTTTCTTTTCATTTTAGTCAGCGACTCACAAAATTGTTAAAAAAACGCAATGTAGCACTGAAACACTGAATAGGTGAAGTAGCGAATAAAAAATAAACAAATATTCATTCTGTCAATCAAGCAACCAAATTCCAAAAGTAATTTTTCGCAAATTTACATATAAAACAGGAAATATATAAAACTAATTTAATTTATCAAATTAATATCAGTATCATAATGAAGCGAAAGAGCAGGTTTATTGTTGTAATTCTTATGAGAAAAAATGAGAAACTTAAAAGTGCCTCGATTTCGCCGGTGATTCACATGGAAAACAGCTGAGTTATAGAATGGGGACAAAGGGACGCCACAGTTGTGGCATAGGGACAAAGCAGTGTTGCCCCTGTTGTTTTTTTCAAAATCTGCCATCGGAAATGGATCCAGCACGAATTTTTACGTAAAGGATAAGGCCTAACTAATTTGGCCAAAACGTGACTTATGAAAAAACTGAACATGTCATCTGAGGAATGAATATCGGTCGATTTCTTTTTTTTTTTCTGTTAAAGCTGTTTGTTTTTTTTTTCTAGCGAGCTGATGACACTGCTATATACATATTTTTTTTCGTTTGCAGACATCTATAAAGGATTCAAATAATACAAATGGTATGCATTTAACAGCTGGTTAATTATCAGTCCTCCGATGTAGGTTTTTTGCTCTTATTTACACAATTTCCGAAGTGGACATGTTCAGTTTTAAAAGATAACTCCTAGTATTCTTATGCTCTGGCTAATATGCCCCAGTTCCCGCCCAAATGCCTTTGTATCGATTGCAACCTATAATAAATTAATTTCGATGTTTTCGTTATATATATATATACTAAACACAACTTAAAATGCTTATTTACATCGATCCTCCAATGCTATGTACATATGCATTACATGAAATATATTAATCAAAACTTGCTCTATTTCCCATCAACATTATTCATTTCGAATAATAATTTATTTTTAATTTAATTTAAATATTAATTTGAGTAATTTGGTCCTTTTAATTCTAAAATGTAAGTTGGAAAAAAACAGTAAATTATCTTCTGATATAAATCCATTGTTTTCCCAGTCAGGGAGCAATTGACTTTTATTATATAAAATGTAAGTCTTTATAATGCACTTATTAATGGTTATACTTACTTACTTATTAATTAATATTTTTTTAATTTTTGCTCTATAAAATAAATAAATTAAAAAAAATAAAAACAATATACCTAAATAGAGCTTAGAGATTAGATATAAAATAATAATAGTAAATAGGTATATATGTTTTTATAATGCTCTTATTAATTTAATATTGTTAAATTTTAATAAAATTATATCTTATCAAAGTTTAGCGAAATTTAGTTTTTAAAAATATTACATTATTTTCTGGCGTGCTTACTCAACTTTAACCAACGATGATTAATTTTTTAATATCTTAATTTTTGTTATATAACTTATTTTTGTAAATGAAGAGAAAAAAAAATTAAAGAAATAAATAAAAAAAGAAATATGAATTTGATATCCTCTAGGAGACTACCGGCAATCACATACTTTATCTATTCCGAGAATAAATTAATGCCTAGACAAAATTACTTCCCCTGCAGAAACATATTATTACAAGACAGCAATGGCATTGAACAATTTTTGTTACGGTATTCGAACTTCCTCCGTTCTAGTCTAGACGGAATCATCATTATTGAAAACATTGAACCAATTACAGACAACACTCAACGCAATTCGGGAAGTGGACAGCTGATGCGTCGGCAATTGGCAAGAAAATGAAGACCTTGACCCGGAGCGTACATGCTGCTATCGCATTTAGGCGAGACATGTGTACATACATTAGTCACAGAATCGTAAAACATCAGATAAGAGTAATAATTATGAAAAAAAAATAAAAATAAACAGCCACAACATCGATAATAAAAAAGAAGATTGTTTTATGCTCTGTTAGTGATAAAAGTTAATATCAAATGTAAAAATGTTTTTAAAAATTTATTTTATCAGAACGTTATCAATACAGATTAATCCATTCATTAGTTTTCGAGTAAGAATAGAAAATAACGTATGTAAGAATAAATAACTATATAAATAAGCTTACCTTGTCAACACCCTCCACTGGCTCGTTCTCTATAAAACTATCAGAAAATATAAATTTTTAAAAAAATCGTAATAACTACGATAACCAAACAAAAAAAACTATACTAAGAAACGAAAGGGAACAGAAGGAACCCTATCGAACCGAGACAAGATGAAGACTGGACAAAGATAGCCGGTGGAACAGCTGACTGGCCCCCTAGGGTTCATCCCCTCCACTCGATCCTACTGCTGTATGCGGCGCTTCGTTCAACTACCACACGATCGTCTTTTGTCCATTACTTAAAATTAGTAAAAAAGAACTTTTTTGATATATAAATACGAAAAAATTGTTTTCAATAGTTTTTCAAATTTTATAGTGTCATAATATTTTCGATGCGAGCAACACCAACAGAGCTAGAGTGGGTCAAAATAGATCCAACACTTAAAATATAAATATAAAGGCAAAACGTTACATATTTTCATTCAATCCACTATAGTTCCTATACAGTAGGTCATAGCGACAAACGTTTTAAAACAAAAATTATTTTCTATTATTAGCCCGGTCAACATATTGTATAGTGAATGAAGTAAGCGATTATTTTTGATCTCAGGGCTTCGTTAAGAGTACTTAAAAGATAAACATTCTAAAAGTCCCCGCCCCTGGTGGGTAAGCTAACGGTGGAGGGGAGGGGAGAAGGTAACATTCAGGCTTTTTCGATTATATACAAAAAACGGTGGACTCTAGAAAAATATGTATCAAATAAAAAATAAAGCTAATTAAATTTCCTATAAAATTGATTTTATACATATTTGCCGAACTTCCAACGGTTTTCGAAATAAACGTTATTGAATATCGATAATTTTCGCAAAAAAAAATGTTTTACCACACTACTTGTCAACCATTAAATTTACTTTAATTTCATATATGCGTTGCTGGCACTTAAAGCAAAAGTTCGACAAAGAGTGAGATAAACATTTTTTTTTTTTTTTTATCGATAATTATGGATTTTTAATAACGTTTATTTCGAAAACTGTTGAAAGTTCGACAAACATGTATATAAACAATTTTATAGGAAATTTAATTAGCTTCAGTTTTGAACGATAGTATACTTTTCTAGAGTCCAGCGTTTTCGAGATATAATCGAAAAACGCAAAATGGGACCTTCTCCCCTCTCCACACCGTAAGCTCACCCCCCATGGGCTATTCCTAATAGAGCCGTAAAGTCAAAAATTATCGCGTATTTCATGCACTATACACCCCTGTTATTTTAAAAGCTTCTATTGAGTAAATGCTACAATCTGTCTAAATTAATGGCTGGCAATATTGCCATTAATACAAAATGTACTACAATAAATAAATAAAATTATCAAAAAAGAGATAGTACCTCTAACTATACAATATATAACATGGAATAAATAAATTAAAAACAATAACAATAGTTAAAATAAAAGTTAAATTAAATTAAAAATTAAAAATCCAATCATACTTTATTTGCAAAATATACACTCATCCTAGGAATCCCCCAAAACAAGCTTGTCCCTTCCCACTCATAGAGGGACAAGACAGGTCCAAACGGTGATTCCAATGCTGCTATCTCACCTGCATCACTGTAAATAACGTCTCTGTATATTTTTTTCTTCTAATGAGCCAACTATGGACTAGGTAGGTTAACCAAAATGGTCTTCAGCTGAGTTGGGATTGGTCAGGTTCTTGAAAGCCCTCCTCCTAGCCGATATCTCCTTCATTATCAGACTTCGTTATTTAGCTGCTTCTGATCTCATTGGTCTCTGTCCTTTCTTAAGTTTTATATTTTGGTCTTCCTTAGACATTTTCCCTGTCACCTATTGCCCTTCATTGAGGCAGATTGTACATATTTTTAAAAAAAAACATGCCCTGAACGGACATTTTCCGAAAACCTTGTCTGTCCTAGATGTGGGATTCAGAGATATTGAAGATTTGAAGATCATGTTTGGCTTGCTTGTACCACAATGATGTTGATGTCTGTAAAAAAATAATATATACAAAATTTCTTGCGAAATATAGTAGACCTCAAAGATTTTTCAACAAGTCGTAACGGCACTAGAGTGTATTAAAAACCATAGTAGATGCAGGGAGGGGAGAAGGTCCCATTTTTGGGATTTTCGATTATATTTCGAAAACTGTGGACTCTATGACTCAAATCAAAATTAAAGCTAATTTGATTCTAAAATTGATTCTATACATATTTGTCGAACCTCAAGCGGTTTTCCAGATATACGTTATTGAAAATCGATAATTTTTGCAAAAAAAAAAAATAATTTTTACCTCACATATTTGTCAAACATTTGCTTCACTAGAACTTCCACGATCGTTTCTCAGAATCAATGTTCAACAGTGAGGTAAATGAAATGAAATGAAATGAAATGAAAAATAAACTTTATTCTGGGACTTATTGTCCCCTAAGAATAAAAATAATGCACAATTAAGAGTACAATTGTCTGGCCAATTATTTACAAATTAGATGTTCCAGTAATTAAAGCATACATTTTTTACAGGAAAAAAAAAATTAAATTGAATAAAAAATAAAAATAAATTAATATATGAAATAATAATTATAACATAAAATACAATCGTATATATATATATATATATATATATATATATATATATATATATATATATATATATATATATATATACACATATATACATACATACACACATACATACATATATACACACACACACACACATACATACATACAAAAAAAAAAAAAAGTATTCATTTGATTATTGACATCTTTGCGGAAGATTGATTGTCTAAAAGGTACTGGAATAGGTTATTTTTAAAGGAGGTTATGGAAGCTGCTTTACGAATAGAAGTGGGTAAGGAATTCCAGAAGGAGGTAGCACGAATGATGAAGGATTTGTCAAAGGAAGCGGTTTTATGTGAGGGTATATATAGGTTAAAAGGTTGGGATCTAGTGTTTAGGTGGTGGATAGAAGAACGCAGAGTTAATAAATCAAGGATATAGGAAGGGTTTTGGGTTTTTAGGCATTGGTATATGAAGGTACCCAGAAAGTATTGCCGTCGGAATTTAGGAAATAGCCACCCAAGCTCAGAGTATCGGCAAATAACGTGTGACCGCCTAGGGATCCCGAAGATAAACCTAATGAAACAGTTCATCAGTCTCCTCAGCTTCATCTCGAGATCCCCAGACAGTCCCCCATAAACCAAACAACAGTAATCCAAGCAAGGGAAAACAAGAGAGGACACTAAAAGTTGACGGGTACTCTGGGAAAAGAAATCTCGGGATCTATACAGTTGTTTAAGGATTATGATGGATTTTTTTGGAAATTTGGCCGATATGGTTATTCCAGGAAAGGTGATGATCAAAGGTAACTCCTAAATTTTTAATGGAGTTTTGGAACTGAATAGGAAGGTTATTAAGGTAAAGCAATGGGTAGTAAGGAAGGGTATGGAGGATGGGTTTTGAACCGATGAGGATAGCCTTAGTGTTCTTTGGATTCAGATATAACTTATTCTTCACTGCCCAACGGTTGATGTTATCAATGTCTTCCTGAAGTTTACGAGATGCCTCGAGCATATCTGAAGGATGGAAAGATAGGTAGATTTGAAGGTCGTCTGCATATAGGTGATAATTGGAATTGTGGATAAAGCTGGGTAAGTCATTGATATAGATAGAAAATAGGGTTGGTGACAGGGAAGATCCTTGTGGAACACCTTGGGTTAAAGGTAGGGAAGATGAAGGAGGACTGTTGGGTATGATGACTGACTGGGAACGATGAGATAAGAAGGAGTGGAACCAATTTAGGGCACTATTAGATAGGGAGAAATTTTGAAGTTTAGATAGGAGAATTGAATGGTCAACACAATCGAAAGCTTTTGAGAAATCAAACATGACAAGGATCGTAATTTTTTGTTGATCCATGGAGTAATAAAGGTCCTGTGTGATTTTCAACAAAGCTGACAGAGTGGAATAACCGGAACGGAAACCTGATTGGAACGGATTAAGGAGGTTATTATGCTCTAGGAAGGAGGTAATTTGGGCATTGACCAATCTTTCGAGTGGCTTTGATAAATTTGAGAGGATGGAAATAGGCCTAAAGTCTGATGCGGAGGTAAACATTATTACTATGGTTAAAGTTCAATTTAGCTTCATTTATTTGTTATTATTATTTTCTTTCTTCCTCTTCTTTCTTCATTAATTATAGTTTAGCTTTTAATTTAACATGATCTTAAATAGGTAGTAATAAAAAACTCAAAATTAAATCTATATTTAGTAATGTACATAGATATATTTCGATATGTTTTTTTAAGGAATGGTAAATCCGAATTTCCGGTTATCAAGCAGGAGGTCGACTTTACAATGAGAAGAAAAATATCAGATTTTTTATTACATGTCAAAAAAGCATGATTTTCAAGATGACAAGATATATTTTAATGTAGTCAAAATATGCAACAAAATACACCACACAGTTTTGGTTCCCTTACGAGCTCTATGGAGTCAGATAAAAAGAGGAGACTAAATCGCACCCCTATTAAGCTGGCCCCCCCACCATCGCCAAACGAATTAAAACCTATTGCATAATTTTGTGCTATTTATGTGCTAATTTGTTGCCGTAGTACGGATTTTGTTGCTCGCACCGTTTGGCAGGTATTAACGATCAAAGGTGGGGGGGCTAGCTTAATATTAAGCTAGCCCCCCCACTATAAGAAAGAAATGGAATTTCAAAAAACTGCTTATGTCGGAATTTGTTGCTATTTTGTTGCTCTAAGATGGCATAAAAACATTTTAAAAAAATCAACAATTTTAAAAAAAAAAAAAAATTATGTCACATACGAGTGTTTACCGCTTACCCGTAAATAAAATTTCTTCAAAACATTTCACGCTATCTTAAAGCAACAACAATGTAACAAAATCTAGTACACATATATAATGAATTTAAACATTATAAATTAAATTCTTAAACAGAAAAAAAAAAATAACTATATTCTATTATTAAGAAGAACCAGTTCCACTGCGTGACTTAACAAGACCGCGAAGACATAGTGTCGATTTTCGTTCCTTAAAAACGAGCAACAAATTCAGTTACCCATATAATTCAATAGCAGAATGTATAAACAATAGTTCAATGCAAAAAAGATGTGAGCAACTAATTTTTTTAGGAAACTATTATGGTTTAATTGAGCGTAATACTTATAAAAAACGAAAAAGTGTCGATTTTCGTTCCTAAAACGAGCAACAAATTCAGTTACCTATATATTTCAATAGCAGAATGTATAAACAATAGTTCAATGCCAAAAAGATGTGAGCAACTAATTTTTTTAGGAAACTATTATGGTCTAATTGAGCGTAATACTTATCAAAAACGAAAAAAGTGTCGATTTTCGTTCCTTAAAAACGAGCAACAAATTCAGTTACCTATATATTTCAATAGCAGAATGTATAAACAATAGTTCAATGCCAAAAAGATGTGAGCAACTAATTTTTTTAGGAAACTATTATGGTCTAATTGAGCGTAATACTTATCAAAAACGAAAAAGTGTCGATTTTCGTTCCTTAAAAACGAGCAACAAATTCAGTTACCTATATATTTCAATAGCAGAATGTATAAACAATAGTTCAATGCCAAAAAGATGTGAGCAACTAATTTTTTTTAGGAAACTATTATGGTCTAATTGAGCGTAATACTTATCAAAAACGAAAAAAAAAAAAAAAAAAAAAAAGTCAATTTCCGTTCCTTAAAAACGAGCAACAAATTCAGTTACCTATATAATTCAATAGCAGAATGTATAAACAATAGTTCAATGCCAAAAAGATGTGAGCAACTAATTTTTTTAGGAAACTATTATGGTCTAATTGAGCGTAATACTTATCAAAAACGAAAAAGTGTCGATTTTCGTTCCTTAAAAACGAGCAACAAATTCAGTTACCTATATAATTCAATAGCAGAAAGTATAAACAATAGTTCAATGCCAAAAAGATGTGAGCAACTAATTTTTTTAGAAAACTATTATGGTCTAATTAAGCGGAATACTTATCAAAAACGAAAAAGTGTCGATTTTCGTTCCTTAATAACGAGCAACAAATTGAGTTACTTATATATTTGGATAGCGGAAGATATAAACAATAGTCCAATGCCAAAAAGATGTGAGCAACTATTTTTTTTTTTTTTTTAAACTATTATAGTCTATTTGAGCTTATTTATGTTTTTTAAAAAAAGATAAGAAATCAAGCATAGGTACTCACCTTCGAGGTAACTTAAACACTGAATTCGTGAGAAGTAAAAGGGGGGCAGTTAGGTTAAGTTTTAGATTTGCAATTGGGTTTCCCTTGTGACTCATTGGGTTTTTCGTTCCTATGGGAAACAAATTTAAAATGGGGCTATTGAATATGTTAATCATATCATTTAAACAAAAATCTGGATCGGTTTTAAACGATTTTATTATTTCTAGTGATTCAAGAGTATTTAATTTTGGGCTATTTTCTACTTGATGTAATATTTTTACTCCCAAGTCTTTATTAAATTTGTGGTTACTTTCATTTAGATGGAAAGCGAAATTCGAATTTTGGGTCTTATTAGTGTATGCTCTTATATGTTCTTATTTACTCTTTGATTTACCGATCGTCCGGTTTTTCCCGTGTATTTTGCTTCACAGTCATTACATTTTTTGGAAAAGGTCTATTTTGTCTTCCGGTGAAGGGAAGTATGATGACAGTGGTTTATTTATTTTAAATGCAGGGTTTAAACCTAATTTTTTCAATTCTTTCCCGACTTTAGCGGATATTGGGCCGTAGTATGGTATAAAAATATATTTTGTTGGGGTAGCTTTTTCCTCTGGGGGTGTTTTTGTATATATTATTCATAGTTCTTTTTTTAAATTTCTTTGTTATAATTTCGTTCATTTAGCGGTATATTTAAAAGGCGGTATATCATGCTATTAAATGCTGCGAGTTTGTGTGTTAGTGGTCTCCTGGCATTGTTGTCTATAACTACATCTGTGTGTGTGGGTTTCCCGTATTTATGAAATTCGTGTTATTTATTGTTTATGGAGATTTTTATGTCTAAAAACTTTAAAGTTCATGATGTGTTGAGCTAGTTTTGAATGAAGGATTTTCCGTTCTAATTTATCCATAAAAAGATCTGCCAGAAGGGGTGAAAGAGGGGACCCCATTGGTAATCCTTCTTCCTGTTTATAGAATGTATTGTTAAATTGAAAATAATTATGTTTTATGCAAACTGACTTAAATTTTAAAAGTCTAATTTTTTTAGTGGTTGAAGATAAGACCGGAAGATTAGTTCTTTCAAAATTTCTATTGTTTCTGTTGTTGCCATCATACTTCCCTTCACCAAAAGACAAAATAGACCCTTTCCAAAAAAGCGGCGTATACGAATTAAAATGCAATGACTGTGAAGCAAAATACACCGGAAAAACCGGACGATCGGTAAATCAAAGAGTAAATAAGAACATATAAGAGCATACACTAATAAGACCCAAAATTCCAATTTCGCTATCCATCTAAATGAAAATAATCACAAATTTAATAAAGACTCGGGAGTAAAAATATTACATCAAGTAGAAAATAGCCTAAAATTAAATACTTTTGAATCACTATAAATAATAAAATCGTTTAAAACCGATCCAGTTTTTTGTTTAAATAATCAGATTAACATATCCAATAGCCCCATTTTAAATTTGTTTCCCATAGGAACGGAAAAACCAATGAGTCATAAGGGAAACCCCATTGTAAATCTAAAAATTAACCTACCTTTGTCTTAACGTTTGTCGGTACTCTTTTGGTTAAAACTCCAAAACTATTTACTCGATCTAAAAATTTTTTTTTTTTTATCTGAAAGCTGTTAAATTTACTGTCTAGTAAATAAATAAGTAAGTAAATAAGTAAGTAGTAAGTAAATAAGACTCTATGTATTAATTTTTTATTAAGTCCCTTGAAACATCCATGCCAGCACGTTAAGAACCCCATACTATTGTGAAATTCTTATTTTTTTCGGCACATTTCTCGTATTAACTCCAAAAATATTTGTTCAGTCTCGAATTTTTTTTCATCTCAAAGCTGGTTACATTTACTATCAGATACTATATATAAAATTTTAATTAATTTTTGTTAAATACCGTTGCCAGCACGCTACAAGCTGAAAAACGTTTATAAAATCCAAATTTTTTTGATTCATTTTCTATATAGATAACTCCTAAACAATTTGTCTGATCTTAAATTTCTTTTTTCCATCTTAAAACTACTTAAATTATCTATCAGGTTCTGTATATCAAATTGTGATTAAATTTCGTACAATATCCATACTAACACGCTAAATGTGTATGTTTTGGAAAAACATGACAGTTCTGATATGTTGAGTGGGCTGGTATGGGTACTTCACGGAATTAATTCAAAGTTTGATTTAATGGATCTCACAGCAAATTTAATCATCTTTAAGATATAAAAACGAATTATAATTCAGGATCGAACCACTTGTTGTTTCGAGTTATAACGAAAAATGTGCCAACAAAAATTCATTACACATACATAAATACATTATTCCACAACATTACACGGAATTTAGTGTAGTGGAATGGATATTTCACGAAATTTAATTAAAATTAGATATATCGGATCTGATAGTAAATTTAACCAGCTTTGAGATGGGAAAAAAAAAAAATCAGGATCAAACTAATAGTTTTGGAGTTATAGCCAGAACAATAATAGCAAACGTGTTTTCTCGGAAAAGTGTGACAGCCAAATTTTGTCCTTCACAGTTCTAAAAATATTGATCGAATTAAAAAAAAATTAATATAACCAAATTTATTACGAATTCTCTTAGCTTTAATAATATATGGAAGACAATATGTGCTAAAAGTATCGCTTCCCGAGTTACTGTATCTAACTGCTAAAAACGTACAATTTCCCCCTCCCCTGCCAAAACCCAATGATCTTTCGAAGAAATCTTTTTAACACATTTAGAGCTAAGGTAAGTGAACAATTTCCAGTAGTCAGATATTTTTTTTCTTAATTCAATTTCCAGGTTTGAAAGTAAATTACCCTTCATTATTATAAACATATTAACTTTAACTACTAATATTTTATTTATAGCAATACCCATTTAATAATAAACTATTCATTTGTGAAAATAAACATTTCAATTTAAAAATTAAAAAATAATTTTTTTGAAAAAAAAAAAAAAAAAGTTTCAATTGAGATATTAAAAGAAATATATTATATTAAATATAACTATTAACATTAGTAATAAAAACTGGAATGGTCATCCACAACTTCTTTTGAGATATTTAATATATATTCAAAAGATATAGTTAAACTCAAAGGCAATATAATAAAAATGTTTAACCCTTATACTATAGAAATGTACAAATAGCTAACTTTGTCAACGCTAAGTATTCCGCTCAATTAGACCATAATGGTCATAAAAAAAATTAGTTGCTCTCATCATTTCTGCATTCAATTATTGCTTATACCTCCTGCCATCGAAATATATAAGTAACTGAATTTGCGAATCGTTTTTAAGGAACGAAAATCGACACTGTTTCGTCTTTAATAAGTATTCTGCTCATTTAGACCATAATAGTTTCCTAAAAAAATTAGTTGCTCACATCTTTTTGTCATTGAAATATTGTTTATACCTTCTGCTATCGAAATATATAAGTAACTGAATTTGTTGCTCGTTTTTAAGGAACGAAAATCGACACTTTTTCGTTTTTGATAAGTATTCCGCTCATTTAGACCATAATAGTTTTCTAAAAAAATTAGTTGCTCAAATCTTTTTGGCATTGAACTATTGTTTATACATTCTGCTATTGAATTATATAGGTAACTGAATTTGTTGCTCGTTTTTAAGGAACGAAAATCGACACTTTTTCGTTTTTGATAAGTATTACGCTCAATTAGACCATAATAGTTTCCTAAAAAAATTAGTTGCTCACATCTTCTTGGCATTGAACTATTTGTTTTTACATTCTGCTATTGAATTATATAGGTAACTGAATTTGTTGCTCGTTTTTAAGGAACGAAAATCGACACTTTTTCGTTTTTGATAAGTATTACGCTCAATTAGACCATAATAGTTTCCTAAAAAAATTAGTTGCTCACATCTTTTTGGCATTGAACTATTGTTTATACATTCTGCTATTGAAATATATAGGTAACTGAATTTGTTGCTCGTTTTTAAGGACCGAAAATCGACACTTTTTCGTTTTTGATAAGTATTACCCTCAATTAGACCATAATAGTTTCCTAAAAAAATTAGTTGCTCACATCTTTTTGGCATTGAACTATTGATTATACATTCTGCTATTGAATTATATAGGTAACTGAATTTGTTGCTCGTTTTTAAGGAACGAAAATCGACACTTTTTCGTTTTTGATAAGTATTACGCTCAATTAGACCATAATAGTTTCCTAAAAAAATTAGTTGCTCACATCTTTTTGGCATTGAACTATTGTTTATACATTCTGCTATTGAAATATATAGGTAACTGAATTTGTTGCTCGTTTTAGGAACGAAAAATCGACACTTTTTTTCGTTTTTTATAAGTATTACGCTCAATTAGACCATAATAGTTTCCTAAAAAAATTAGTTGCGCACATCTTCTTGGCATTGAACTATTGTTTTTACATTCTGCTATTGAATTATATAGGTAACTGAATTTGTTGCTCGTTTTTAAGGAACGAAAATCGACACTTTTTCGTTTTTGATAAGTATTACGCTCAATTAGACCATAATAAGTTCCTAAAAAAATTAGTTGCTCACATCTTTTTGGCATTGAACTATTGTTTATACATTCTGCTATTGAAATATATAGGTAACTGAATTTGTTGCTCGTTTTAGGAACGAAAATCGACACTTTTTTCGTTTTTTATAAGTATTACGCTCAATTAGACCATAATAGTTTCCTAAAAAAATTAGTTGCTCACATCTTTTTGGCATTAAACTATTGTTTATACATTCTGCTATTGAATTATATAGGTAACTGAATTTTTTGCTCGTTTTTAAGGAACGAAAATCGACACTTTTTCGTTTTTGATAAGTATTACGCTCAATTAGACCATAATAGTTTCCTAAAAAAATTAGTTGCTCACATCTTTTTGGCATTGAACTATTGTTTATACATTCTGCTATTGAAATATATAGGTAACTGAATTTGTTGCTCGTTTTTAAGGAACGAAAATCGACACTTTTTCGTTTTTGATAAGTATTACGCTCAATTAGACCATAATAGTTTCCTAAAAAAATTAGTTGCTCACATCTTCTTGGCATTGAACTATTGTTTTTACATTCTGCTATTGAATTATATAGGTAACTGAATTTGTTGCTCGTTTTTAAGGAACGAAAATCGACACTTTTTCGTTTTTGATAAGTATTACGCTCAATTAGACCATAATAGTTTCCTAAAAAAATTAGTTGCTCACATCTTTTTGGCATTGAACTATTGTTTATACATTCTGCTATTGAAATATATAGGTAACTGAATTTGTTGCTCGTTTTTAAGGAACGAAAATCGACACTTTTTCGTTTTTGATAAGTATTACGCTCAATTAGACCATAATAGTTTCCTAAAAAAAATTAGTTGCTCACATCTTTTTGGCATTGAACTATTGTTTATACATTCTGCTATTGAAATATATAGGTAACTGAATTTGTTGCTCGTTTTTAAGGAACGAAAATCGACACTTTTTCGTTTTTGATAAGTATTACGCTCAATTAGACCATAATAGTTTCCTAAAAAAATTAGTTGCTCACATCTTTTTGGCATTGAACTATTGTTTATACATTCTGCTATTGAAATATATAGGTAACTGAATTTGTTGCTCGTTTTAGGAACGAAAATCGACACTTTTTCGTTTTTTATAAGTATTACGCTCAATTAGACCATAATAGTTTCCTAAAAAAATTAGTTGCTCACATCTTTTTTGCATTGAACTATTGTTTATACATTCTGCTATTGAATTATATGGGTAACTGAATTTGTTGCTCGTTTTTAAGGAACGAAAATCGACACTATGTCTTCGCGGTCATGTTAAGTCACGCAGTGGAACTGGTTCTTCTTAATAATAGAATATAGTTATTTTTTTCTGTTTAAGAATTTAATTTATAATGTTTAAATTCATTATATATGTGTACTAGATTTTGTTACATTGTTGTTGCTTTAAGATAGCGTGAAATGTTTTGAAGAAATTTCATTTACGGGTAAGCGGTAAACACTCGTATGTGACATAATTTTTTTTTTTTTTAAATTGTTGATTTTTTTGAAATGTTTTTATGCCATCTTAGAGCAACAAAATAGCAACAAATTCCGACATAAGCAGTTTTTTTTTGAAATTCCATTTCTTTCTTATAGTGGGGGGGCTAGCTTAATATTAAGCTAGCCCCCCCACCTTTGATCGTTAATACCTGCCAAACGGTGCGAGCAACAAAATCCGTACTACGGCAACAAATTAGCACATAAATAGCACAAAATTATGCAATAGGTTTTAATTCGTTTGGCGATGGTGGGGGGGCCAGCTTAATAGGGGTCTAAATCGCAAAGTATTTTCCTTAATTAGCCCTTTGCTCCCTCCCATATTTTGAAACAGAAAACGTCTATTGTACGAAAGTTAATGTACTTGAACGTTTTAAAATGTTCTTAATTATTAAGTTTTATATCTCACAAGGCAAAAAAAAAAAAAAAAATTTTTTTTTAGCGTGCTCTGGTACCAATTTTTGGAGTTTAGAAAACGCTTAACCTTACACTTTACAATGCTTAGTTAAAGTTTCTTAATATAAAAGAAAAACTAAAAATATTTAAATAATTTTGTATTTTTCTCTAAGAAGTTGAGCTATCACAAGGTAGCAAAAATTTATAAAAATAGATTTCTTTAATACAAACAAAAATATAGAATTAGGCATGTTTCGATTTCAAATGTCGACTCTTGATTCCACCGATTCTTGAGAGCAGAATCGGTATCGACAATCGATAATCCAAAGTCGATTCCTAGGAACCAATCAATACTGCTGATGTTGGCAATAATTTTTTGATATCTAATTATGTTATTAGTTTAAACACATCAATTCGTTTCCCTAACAAAAAAGAAAAAAAAAGTAAGAATTTATTTTAAAACATGTTTTCATACCTCATTGTAATAGAGAAGTTTTCTATATAATACTAGATAAAAACTGCTCAGTACAAAATTTATTACATTCTGCTGAAACATCAAGCATTTTTACTGCAAGATAGTCATATAGCTTTTACCCTTCGCCGCAAATCCTGTCCACCCATCCGTTTCAATAATCCTACACAGTACCATTTCAAAAACCTAAATCCGACACAGTACGCTACCTTGGCTTTCATCTTGAGAAAAGACTAACTTGGAACGCTCACACTAGACTCAAAAGACAAGAACTCAATAGGAGATTCATCCACCTTTACAAACTACAAGGAAAAACTCATATTTCAGTCGACAACAAACTCTTAATATACAAAACAATCTTAAAACCAATATGGACCTACGGACTTGAACTGTGGGGGACAGCAAAACAATCCAATATCAAACGCATTCAAACTTTCGAATCCAAAGTCCTCCGAACAATTGTCAATGCACCTTATTATGTCACTAATAAAATCCTACACGATGACCTAAAAATACCTTTTATCTTTGATCTCATTCCTTCAAAATTCTCGAAATTTCATCAAAATCTATCCAATCATCCCAATCCCTATCCAGTCTTAACCATCGCTATAACCCTCCCAGGATGTTGAAGCGGCAATGTCCCCGAGACCTTTTGTAATATAATGTTATGCTGGAGTGCTGGTACTGACCAGCTTCTCCACTCATGCCCTGAACATATGTGGCTATAGCGCTCCCACTCAGCCTCCACTGGATATTACCAGTGATGCAGCTGAGAGAACAGCGCTGGGAACTCTACGGGTCTGGTCTTGACTCCCAATAAGTGGGGGAATAGGGTCGAATCAGGGTTCCCCAGGCTGAGTGTGTCTGTTTTGTGTATATAGTAAGAATGTATCTTATTCTTTTTATTTATTTTTATTTTAAGTTTTTTTTTTTTTTTTTTTTTTAGTTTTTGTTACTTGATTTTTATTATTTCATTTTATTCTTGACGATTGAATTATTATTTTTATTTTTATAATTATTATTTTTATCTTCTATTATCATTAATTTTGTGGGTATGAGTACTTGTATATATTGTATGAATGAATACAACATTAGCACTGTCACCTATCGCCCTTAATTGAGGCAGACTGTACATATATTTCAATAAAAAAAAAATAAATAAATAAACAAATTACTGCAAGATAAACGTCAATTTTTTAAAGATATGTATTCCCAGTTGGAAAATGAAGCAAAACGATTACTATTTCCAACTGCCAAAAACTAAAAACATAAATGCGTTTAGACTTTGGCACCGTTTTTTAGGTGTTTTATGTTTATTCCTGAAGAAGTTTCGTCATCTCAGAATAAACGTGTTTTTTTTTTTGTTTTTTTTCATTTCATTAAATGCTCATAATACAGTCGTCAAACCGGTTATACTATATGGAATGGAAACATCTTCCCTCCCCAGCCTAAGGAAAATGTTAGCCACAGAAAGAAGGATACTTAGAAGAATTCACAGGATTTAGGTTGAGACCTAATAAAGAAATTTACAAGAATATAAATGATCTAGAAACAGACATAAGAATAAGAAGATTAAAGTTCTATGGGCATATAATGAGGATGGGCCCGAATAGATTAAATAGAGAAATCTTCTATAAAATCAGAGGATACAAGAGTTCTGGGGGATATGTCAAACAGATGAAAGAGGAAACTGGGAATAACAGACCAGGACTGTTTTGATAGGGATGAATACAGGAAAAACTAAATGTAATCAAGGTTCTTGTGAGAAGGAAGGCTGCGAGAAAAGGAATAGCGTGGACCGAAGAAAGAAGGAAGGAGCAATCGGAAAGAATGAAGAAAAGGTGGGAAGAGAGAAGGAAGGAGAGAAGTAGTAAGAAGTGAATGTTATTCGCGTGGTCTCTAGGGCCGTTATGTGGGGAAAAAAAAAAAAAGGTTCATACCGGTATATGTACTCAAATGAACTATTAAAATTAACATCCAGAGAAACAGAGCGACCTTCCATCTAATGAGAGGTTTTGTTAAACATTTGCACTTCCTCATGTAGTAAATGAAATCCAGATAGCATTTATATTCTCAAATAATAGTTATTACAATGAATTTTTTGTTGTACATTGTTTGAACTGCAATAATAAATGCTATTTGCTGCTTACTAATTAATACTTGGGATATAATAGTTTTTTAATGTGATTAGTGATTTCTCACATCGATTACTATTTGTAATAGCAATGTATTTTTAAACTGAGAGAATCGAGTATGGATATTTTTAAACCGGTAACGTTAACTTCAATCAAAAAAGTTTGTTACCGACACACCACTCTAAAGAACCATTTATAACAAAAATTTCGCCATTCGATTAGGGAAAACTAACATTTTACTGCACTATTTTAAGGAAAATCATCATTGCTGTATCTTCCCAGAATATCTTAATCTATATTTACTACCTCATTTTTCTGGGTTTTTGCTATCTCTATTGACATTAGATAAGAACTTTATTAGGAATACAAAACTTTAAATTTCCCTTTATTTCAATTAATATTTCATTTTTTTTTCTATGAAATAAATAGTCATAGAATCAAAGATAAAAATAAATAAATTATTTTTTTAAATAATTCAATTACCTGCTAAGTTATATTTTTCATTTCCATTACTCCAAAATGACCTTTGATTTCTCCACTGCGGAACCCTTCACTTTTCTCATCACGAAATCCTCTTTTTTCAACAAAATCGGTCACCTTTTCAAAATCCATCCTTAAAAAAGTAACAAATTACAAATGAACAAAAACAGAAGAATGGAAACAGTTTTTATGGTAACTTTATAAAAAATTTATTGAAAAATCAAATATTTACATTGTATGTTTGTTAAAAGATATGTTGGGAAACTGTTTTACTGCAATTGTTCACTTCTCGCTACTTCACATGGTTTCGTATAATTTTTATACTCCTAAAGTGTTTTACGAACTTTAGGAGTATAAAAAAAAAAAAAAAAAAAAAAAAAAAAAAAAAAAAAAAATAGATGTTTAACGAATTATGATGCATTATGTCGTTAGACCAAATCAATGCTAACTGTAATCGCATTTTTTTTTTTTTTTTTTTAATTTAGTGGTTGAAAAGATGTTTTGTTGTTTCACAATAGTTTGTTCAATGTTGTACCATATATATAATCGTATTCATATATATATATATATATATATATATATATATATATATATATATATATATATATATATATATATATATATATATATATATATATATTAAAGATTATAAGAACAATACAGTATCGAAACATCTCCGGAATCAAGAACCTTATTAACCCTTTATCGGGCAGGCCGGGAATTTTTGAATTCATTTCTTATTTTTTTTCCCTTGAAAGTTAAGGTTGAATACCATAAATGATATTAGACGATAATGAGTAGGATAATGCATCGGATATTACGTCATTTATTCAGCAGAAGGCATTAAATATGTTAATCCTCCAGGATATATTGCCTGCTAAAGGGTTAAACATCTAATAGTTACAGTTAAGAAAAAAAAATAATATATATATATATGTGTGTGTGTTTTTTTCACACCCCTAGGAGGATCATTGGGAATGGAGTGAGAAGCATTTTGGGATACAGGATTAGAGTGGGTATGGAGTTTATATTGGGAAAAAAGTTAGCAGGTTTGTACTAAATCAGTAACATATGGAATATTATTTCATAATGGTACAATGTGACATCAATATTTTGCTCCACGAAAAAGTTTAATATTTTTTAAATCAACTTTAATAATAAAAAAGATGGTTGACGTCATAGCAGTTGGTCAGTGTTGCCTTAAGGATTTAGATAAAGCAAAAAATCCCTTCTCCTAGGCCACCAGCTCAAAATTTGTTAACTGTTTAATGAGAAAGGTTTCACCCATGTGACTGGCATATTCATAATCATATAAATGTAGGAAATGGTTGAATAGGCTAAAGTCCAAGATTGTTTGTGTACTAAAGTATAATCAAACGATTTGCCGATTTCAAGTAATTTTATTAGTCCATTTAATTGCTATAATATTAAGAACCTTGTAAACCTGATTGTGACATGTCCAGGGAGATAGAAAACTAAGATAAATTAATAATTAGAAAGTGTCATTAAATGGATATTGGCAACTTACGTGAAGAAATCTCATCATCTGCGACCTATACATATTTTAAACTGATTGTGTGAGTGACAAACCGTTGAGGCGATTGTACCATAATGGGATAATTACCCTTATGGATAAGTTTATCTGCGAAATAGTAAAGCGTATTTAGTATTTTTCGAAGGATTTTTGATTGTATGAATTAGATGGTTAAGCGGAGCTCCAAACTCAACTCTTCTATTGTCTCCTCTCCTGACTAGTTCAGTCGTCCTGAAGAGGACCGGCAAGGCAGGTTGAAATGTCAGGATTCCTTAAAAGTTTTTTAATCAGATTTGTCTATTTCTTTTTTCCGACTGCATTCCTCACCATCTTGTTCTTATGTCATTAACTTCTATCATTAAATTTTCATTAAATCCAATTTGGCATAATATATGATTAGATGGCTATACTTGATGCTATGCTTTTGGCTAACAGGATAGATAATGATTATGTAATTAACAAGCTAAAAGATATTTTGAACAGTTAATTTACATAACCTTCGAATTCCAAATATAACCCCATGTTACCAGGCGCGTCCACGTGTTGCAGATAGTGGAACGACCATCAGATATGGTGGTTTGCTACGTAATAAGAAGCCGCGGAGAAGGGGTGGGTTACTTGGTGACGCTAGTAGCTCTATAAAATGCCTCAAAACTCATGGACGATGTGTTACAGTGGCGAGGTAGTGCTGCCACCTTAAAGTAAGCACTCTGTCGGGGGAGATGGACCTCAGTAGCTTTGGTTAGCGACCATCTAAGGGTTGGAAGGACCGAAATAAAATATCCGTGTCCTCCAAGTCTGGGGGTTGAAGCATTGGATTGCCAGTTCGACCTCAAAAAAAAAAAAAAAAAAAAAAAAGTATCGTTATTAAACCAAAACAAAGAAATAGCCCGTCATCGACATAGTCACATACGCAAAAAAGCAAGGTTGGAGTAACTCACGTTGAAAGGATGCCAGAGCAAAGAGTTCCGAGGAGAATATTGTACAGCAGGCCTAACGGACAGCGACTAAGAGGGAGGCCGATGGTGACGTGGCTACAAAATGTCGAAAAGTACCTCCAAACAATGAGAATCAGAAGACAGAAAACAAAAGCCAAGGATCTTCAAGAGGGGCTATGAATTGTGGAGGAGGCCAAGGTTCTTCAAGAGCTATAAAGCCCATCAGTGAGTGTGAGTGAGTGGGTGAATTAAAATAACAAATCAAAATAACATTACCAAATAAAACATTTAATGTTAAACTACAGGAATCAGTAATAAAATATGTTCATCTAAATCATTTGCCTGGGATAACTAAGCTAGTAAACACTTTGAGTGCTATTGAATGGCATTGGTAATCCATTCTTAATCCATCGATTAACTGATTGGGATTGGGTTGACGAGTAGACAGCTCAAATACTGGTCGAAGGACTCTGGCAATCATTCTAGATCCGTTGATTATAGCTGAGCAGGCCAATTAGAACCAAATATGTCAAACAATTAGAATTGATGAAATATTTGAATAATTCAGACTCCCAGAATGGTCATCCATTGACTTTTTTTGGCGCTCCTTTGATCTGCCGGCGATACGAGATGGCGTGTGCTGAACAAGAATGTTATGGAATCGGTACTGATACAAAGAACCTAATATAAAAAGAAACGAGCGGTTAAAATTAAGGTTCTGAACAGTTCCAGTAACAAAGATTTGGATTAAACTTATAATATTTAAGTTTAAGTTAAGAGATTCAATCTATACTATTATATAAAAGGACAATCCATTTTTCGTTTGTGATCACTAACCCAGAAAACTACTGAACCAATGTCTTAACAAATTTTGACCACGTAATCTTTATAGGTCCAGCATGGTTCAGCATTAATAAAATCGACTGATTTACTATTAATTCGTTATTGAAACAGCGAGAATAAGCGGACAACTGTAAAGTTTGAAAATTGACCAACAGGTGGCGATCGTCATTCTACATGAGAAGTTAGAAAGGTAAAGTGTTATATTTAGTATAACATTGTTGATCATTATTTTCAATCAAATTTTTATTAAAAAAGCTATTAATATTTTGTTTGTCATAAAGTGATCCCAACGCAGTTAAAAAATCGACCGATATGTGACTAGCGCCATTCTCAGAGGTACAGGACACTAAGTCACATTTTCGTAACTTTACAGGAGAGCAGTTTAAAGAAAAAAGATTTCATTTCCTGAACTGTTTATTATACTTATGTGTACGAAATAAATCTTGACTTTCCCATCCAGGCTAGAATAGGTTGGTAACCCGTCCTTCCTGCCCTAATTGGAGTAGATAAGAACGTTATGCCCTCCCTCCAAAAAAAAAAAAAAAAAAAAAAAAAAAAAAAAAAAAAAAATTAAAAAAAACATTTTTATGTAACTTACATTACAATTAATTTGCCTAGGACAAAGAATTCTATATCCCTCTATAAAGGGGAAAAGGTGAATAAGAATACGTAATAATATATTTTGGGTCAAAAAAGGACATAGTGTTCTGTACCTCCGGGGTACAGAATGGCAAAACTATTGAACTTGTCTTTACCAAAGTTCAACTACATCTTCTTCATAGTTGTAGAAAAGCCTACAATAGTAATAATTTAAATGAATAGTTTTTGATGGCTAGAAACGAGGTTTGCCACACTATCGTATACAGATGAATTCAATAAAATTATTTTTGCCGAATAAACATTACTATCAAATCAAAATGTCGATCCTTTGCTTTTTCATATTGTGTGTAAAAATATGATTCGTCGTAGGAAAATAAAGTTCGTAATTACCGCTGTTCCATCCATTTTACTTATTGTCCACATTTTAAGGAGAATGTAATACTGAATAAAAGTATTTTATAGAAAAAAATAAAATAAATAAATAAATCTCCGTTAGCTAACTATTAGGGCCGACTTTGACTTACCGCCCAGCCAAACTTTCCTTTTTTTTTAAAATAAAAATAGTATTAAGAATATAATTTTTTACAGCATACTTTTTTTTCTTTGGCAATGGTTTTTAAACATATTAAAGTAAAACAAAAATTTAAGAACACATATGTAATACATGCAATGACATGGTTACATACGCTAGAGGTCTCTGACCCCATTGTTACTGAAGACCCCGTGCAACTAAGCTGAATCGTGGACCGACACTTCAAGGCCACGCCATGCTCGGTCGAGCGAGAAATTATAGACTGGATATTGAAAACGGTATTCTTCTTCTTAAAGCATCGCATGTTATCTATTTAATCACTAGATGGAGCTGCCAGATAATTGTGACAGATTTTAAAATATAGATTAATAATGTCTTAGTCAGCTGTGTCTTCGGGTTTCTCATTTTCTGGAATGCTATTCAATGGAATTTTATAAAATTCATATCATAAAAAAACATACTAAAAATTTTTCATTTGAGACAAACCTTTAAAGATTGTAAATAAAAATATACTTTTGGTGATTCTAAATTGATACCTATTTTGTCTTAAACAAGATACCTACTCTTCCATGATAAGTTATATACCAACTCTTGTAAATATAACTCTTGAAGTAAATATCAATAATTAAATAAAAACTAAAGTGCTAAATTTAGGCACTGCAGCAGGGTGGTCAAACCTGAATGTTTATACGCTGTTGAAACGATAGCCAGGAATGGACTCTCAGCCTTGGAAAAGAAAGAAAGGAAGTTCCTAGGAAATATTCTTGGGCCCAGGAATACGTCAAACGAATTCACATTCCACTTACGATCAAACGAGGAACTGTATCTAAGATTTGAAAATATCGTCACCACAATGAAGAAAAGGAGGCTGTCATTCTATGGGCACATTTAAAACAATGGGATCAGAGAGATACGCCAACAAGAATCTCCAGGAGAAAAGGAAGACACAAGTCCCTTGAGTGAAAGAAGTACATCGAGATCTGGAAAAATGTGGGATCACATTCGCCGATTGTCTTCAGCTTGAAGACAGGTGTAAATCAATAAATAAAAAATAAATAAATAACCGCTAATACAATCCCTGAATTTTTTTCGCTACCTTCCCTATAAATAGCTAATATAGCGAAACATATATTCTATTTTAAAAAAACAAAAGTGCATATTACAGATAGAGAAAAAATATCAACGAAACATAAGCAAAAAAATATGCATTATTAAGGAGATTTGGTATAATTTTCAGAATTATGTATGTTACTGCTTTGTTATTTTCACTGCCACAGGGATGGTGTGTGAAAATATTAAGTAACCATGTGACTCATCTATATAAAATACCTGTTAACTGGTCGCCAATTTGGCTTTAACTCACTCTTCGCCTGATTTTAACTTACAAGGGGAGGACACACTTTGTCTCTCACGGATCTTGGCAATTTTTTTGGAGGTTCCTGGTCAAAAAATATTAGACACGTGTTTTGCCGTTCCGACCAATGAGCCCTAGAAGCCGAGAAAAAAAATAAAATAGCATTAAACTAATTTATTTTTTATCTCGAGTTTAAAAAATGATATAGACATGAATCTTGCACCAAGATTTTTAGATTTGATTGCGAGTTCAAGGAAAAATACAGCCGCTCCATAGATTTTGGTTTAGGTTAATTAAATTCTAAAAAAATTATTAGTTTTTCAAGCAAACTACCTCTATAGATTTATTTACACAAAAGTTGACGTCAGATTCTATTTCAGCACCTTCAAAAACATTAAAAAACGCTTGTTCAACAAAATCAAAGAATATCATTTTTTTCACCCTCTTCGAGGAAAATGAAATTTTTAAACCGATTATTGGTTAAATACCTTTAAATCGCCATTACTTAGTCACACAATTCACTGGTTGGTATCGCTGGAAAGAGGAGAGTCTCGGCCTTCCTTTGATGTATATAAATGTTAAATTCGATGAACAAAAACCTATTAAAAAAATTGGAAAATCCGAAAAACATTTTAATTTTTAACTTGAGTTGGAAACCAGATAGGATGATGAAACCAAATTCATTTCAAGCGCATTACCACGCTATATTTTGTGTAAAGAAATGAAGTTTTCATGTGTAAAGAAAAAACGTAATTCATGTTTTTGTGAATATATATAGATACCAATAAAACAAATATATAATATATAATACTAATTAGGAGAGAAAATAATTTATTACACTTCAATATTTACATAATATACAAACAGAACCCATATAAGATTTGATTGTTATGTATTTACAATTTTTGTTTTATTTTGCAGTTTAACATGTGGTTCTGTCTGTATATTATGTAAATATTAATTTGTAATAAATTATTATTACAATAATTAATCAATAATTATAATTACTTTAATTAAAGTAAAATTAAAGTAACATATTATTTTACCCAATTAGTATATTTATTTGTTTTATTGGTAATTATATATATATATATATATATATATATATATATATATATATATATATATATATATATATATATATATATATATATATACGTTTCCTGAGTTTTGAGAGTACTGAAATGCAATTCTTGGGCTAAAAAAAGTTTCTATCACATTTTACAGTGTAAAAGCTAAAATTTTTCAAGTGAAATACTTTCAATATATTTTTTTCACAAGAACCGACATCGGATTCGAATTCAAAATTCCAAAAAACCCTTAAGTACAAAATTTCATCGAAATAGAAAAAAAAAATTAGTAAGCTTCGAAATTTGCCTGACCAAATGGTAGGCAACTTTTGTTTAAATTGATAAAAACATGAATTACGCTTAGACGGTTTTACGTACCAACTTCATAGTTTTATACAAAATATAGGGTGGTAATACTCTTAAAATGTCTTTGGTTTCATTTTCCTATCTTGTGTCAAACTTAAGTTAAAAAAAAATATGTTTTTCGGATTTTCCAATTTTTTTAATAGGTTTTTGTCGATCGAAATTTGCATTAATATACATCAAAAGAAAGCTGAGGCTCTCCTCTTTCCAGCGATACAATGAATGAATTGCGTGACAAAGTATTAGCTATTTAAAGGAAAGTAACCAATAATCGTTTTTAAAATTTCTTCCCTTCGAAGAGGGTGAAAAATGATATTTTTTGTTTTTATTGAATAAACGTTTTTCAATGTTTTTGAGAGTGCTAAATTAGAATCTGACGTCAATTTTTGTGTTAAAAAATCTATAGAGGTAGTTTGGTTGAAAATTTAATCATTTTTTTAGAATTTAGTTACCTTAACCCAAAATCTATGGAGCGACTGTATTTTTTCTTATATCCACAATCAAAAATAAAAATCTTGGTGCAAGAATCATGTCGATATCGCTTTTTAAACTCGAGATAAAAAATAAATTAGTTTAATGCTATTTTATTTCTTTTCTCGGCTTCTAGGCCCCATTGGTCGGAACGGCAAAATACGTGTCTAATATTTTTTGGCTAGGGACCTCCGAAAAAATTGCCAACAAGATCCGTGAGAGACTGAGTGTGTCCTCCCCTTGTTAGACAGTAAGTTTCTATGATTTTAATTTATAATTTGTTTTGATGAGGGTCAGTGACATAAATAAGACCCCCATAGTGCAAATAGGCGGGTCAAGGGGAGCTGCCCAAGGCGCTTGAAAAAAAATAAATTTTAAAACATATGAAACTGTTTGCTTTAAAAACAAGGAAGTTTAAAATTGCATTCTGCTTACTATCAGATAAAAGCAAATCCAGAAAATCAGGTTATCATTGGTCGAGATACCCATTATATGTACTTTAATTTTGCGGACGCTTAAGGGCCTTAAAGGTGACCTCGTCTAACGATTTTCATGTTTCAACTTGATATCTTTTGATTACCCCCACTCAAGTCATCATACCGCTTAAACTATTCATTCCTTCCTGTAAATCAGAATTTAATCGCTACCTGTCAAGGTAACACGTAATTGACCGTTAACATAAAAAAATGAGAAATTTCAAATAAATTAATATAATTATGGTATAACTTACAAAACCTCAATTTTTTCTTTTTATTATATTAAAGTTTAATTCCATAATTTTTTTTTTTTTTTTATCTTATTTTTATTACGGTGCGAAAGGCGCCATTCCATGTAAATACTCCACTAACTAGAATTCTATATGAACTGAAACATTTAGTGCCTTTTGAAATATACTTTTTACGTAATAATGATTTTTTATTAAAGTTTTATTTTATTTCATTTACTTAAAACCTATTGAAGAAAAAAAAATTGAAATGAAAATACTTGTGGTATAAATGATGGTATAGAAGGGTCAATTCAGTTAGGATTGAAGAATTATTTTCCACTTCCATTGGTATTTATTATTTAAAGTACCGAATGTTAAACATTCTTCATTATATCTAAAGATATACAAAAATTCAAAAGATTAGCGCTTTGATAAACAGATTATATATAGTACCTAATATTTAAAATGTAAAACGTTCTCACATCAAAGTGGCAGGGCTTCTTGAAGCTATCAGTTCCTAGAATAAACTGACAAGGGGATGTTTTGAGTTTTAACTCACAGATTTGAATGCCGATTTTTGTGTGGGTAGTAGGATAGTTGTACACTAAAACTGCATAGTTTAGCCCAAATCCGGATGTCGCAGGATTTCTCCTTATTGAGATATCTCAAGTTGTAGTTAACCTCGGAATTTTTTATTCACATCAGTTTTTGTCCACTAAAATCTGGAGAAAACCCAATTTTTATGGATGGATAAAAAGCAGAATGTTTGCTGATTCTTGTGATGCTATGACTATTGTAATCGGTTGAACACAGCAGTTGTTATGGCCGGTAGAAGTTGTTGATGAAATCTCAACTTCTAAATTTTCGTTCGTTGAATTTGAGATTTGAGGTCAGTTTTTCAAGATTTTTTTACTGATTTACAGTGGATTTCATTGGAATTTTTTCATTTTTATTTAAAAAAAAAAAAATTGTGTTTGAGCACCCTAAAGCCGGGTCGTGTCTTGAGCATTACGAAACTATTTTTATTTTAAATAGTTTTAAAAACTACGATTTAGCGTGAAAGAATTGTTACTTTACCTTGACTTAGAGCTGAGAAAAAAGATAAAACCTAATTTTCATTTTTTTTTTCTCGACTCCCAATGCTCATTGGCGGCTATTACTGTAGTTTTGCACTATTATAGGTCCCTACTATCCACACAAAAATCCGTATTCAAATCTGTGAGTTACAACTCAAAACGTCCCCTTGTGAGATGAAATAGACAGAATATAAGGTGGAGTAGTCCAATACATAGTCACGGAAATGTAAAATCCCTTAGGTATAGTTCTATACAATCCTTAACTGAGTACAAATGATTGATTCAAAGTCTTATCGAAGATCAACGGGATTGACCATTTACCTGACTAACCATCCGACTACCCCCCACCCACTTTCTATTACATCTCACAATCAGTTTACTATAGGAATTGATAGTTTCAAGAAGCCCTTCCACTTTGACATAAGTACCAACATTTTGATTTCTTTTCTTACATTTTAAAGATTAATATATATAACCTGTTTACGAAAGTACTGAAGTTATGAATTTTTTGTATATGTTTAGAACTGATGATGAATGTTTAACATGTAAAACTAGTTTCAAATGAAAAAAAATTGAATAGAAATAGCAAATAACTCATCAATCCTAATTAAAATTAAAATGAATATAATCTTGGATCTATATCCTGAATATACCTTTAAACTTTATAAACCTGAATTTCAAACACTCTCATCTCATTACCTACGATATAACTCGTTTAAGTGGTACTTTTTGAAAATATCAAATAAGAATAGCAATGAACATACATTTGAAAAATAAAATAAGTGAAATTAAATTTTAATTTTAGTTCCAAAAGTTTTCGGCTACTACTACTTGACCAAAAACTCTAAGCTTACAACTAAGACAAAAGACTAATATATATAACCATAACACCTATTTGGACATACTGGGTTAATTAAAGAGGCTTAAGTTAATCAAGCCATCCCATTTTTCCCTTTTCCTATTCTACATTACAAATTAAATTATTCATAAAGACCTTAATCATGTTTCTAATTTGATCTAAAAACTTTCTTTCCATAATTAACTTTATACCTACCAGTTTCTAACCTTACTTCCCATTCGAAATAACCATCTGAAAAGTGTTTACAAAAAAATATGGCTTCACGATCTTCAAATATGTAATCATTATTGGAATACTTATTATGGACAATATCTTTATAAGTACTGTCACATTATTTATTGTGTTAGATCTATATTATTAAACTTGGTAGAATATTTTTCGTAAATCAAATCTTTACTTTTGCTTGTGAAACGTCTGTAAAAAATAACTTATACCTTGTTATTTATCTTTCTTTATTAACATTAATAATTAACGTAAACTAAATTATTTCTGTCAACTTACATTTCAGCTGAAAATAACTGAAGCAAAAAACAATGTTTTCACAAGACAACTTTAAACCATTTAGTGATATATGAGCTCAAGCAGGTGAGCCAACTTCGAATTGCAAAATAATCTTTTAAAAATTCATAATGTTTTTCACATACACTCTGTTTGAATATTAATAAAACTATTATTAATTATAATTTTATTTGCTTATTTCATATTTCTTTCTTTTTTTTTTTAATTAATCAAAAAATAAATAATATTCATTCTGGCTTCTTCATTATGGGGAATTAAGTTCATTTGGTTCTTGAAACCTAATATTTCTTCATAGAAAAACCAATTCTCGTCATAAGACATGTAATAAGAGGATTGATGACATAGAATCTGTTTCAATTCAAATGAACTTGAATTGTTGGTAGTGAAACTGAACCCTGAGAATACTACTATGCTCAAACTTCATCGTTTCTTAAACATTTTCATTCACCCAAACTTCTTTGCTCAGCTAGTATAATCACATTTCCCTAATCACTACTCTACATCTTTTCACTATTACCTTGCGAATACTATTTTGAATATGACACAGATCCTGATTTTTCAATTACATGTGAAAATCGTTCAGGAATTAATAAACATGAAACTATTATAAATGGATTCCACATTTATATTATATTATATACTCATTCATGATTCAGCTATAATTGCAAGAAAAGCCTATAAGAACAACTTACTAAAACTGTTTTGTTAATTCAACTGAGCTGTTAATTGAATCAAAATTTTTAAATGACCATGAATGAATAAAAAATAACTTAAAATATTATACACAAAAATACAGCCGATGGTAAGCGCTTCTTATCACCACAACCTCTATTATATTTTTTATTAAGAAAATATTTACAAATACTTACTTGGCTAATAGATTACTAATTACTATCAATATACTGAAAACCATTATAGGAATGAATCCTGCACTATACTAGATGAAATTATACAAATTTTGAACTTGGTGAAAGGAAATTCATTATTTAAACAATAATTAAATATTTATTATAATTTATACAACAACATTACACATTTTATTAGTTTATATTATGTTGTTTTGACTTCTTTCTTTTTTTTTAACTCTAAATGTATTCAGAAATTACTTTTAATTAAATAATATAAATATGCAACAAAAATAAAATTCATTTAGAGATCTATGGAGTATTTCAGTTAAGTACAAACTGATATCACATTAAAATCCTAACATCTGATAAAGATTTCAATACTTTTTACTATTCTTCAACAGTGTTATATTTCTGAAACAAAAAAAAAAAAAAAAATATATAAGAAAATAAATTTAAATAAACAAAGTGCCCTTTGTGTGTCTTTATATACTCCAAGACTATTATTTACTTTCATTTGATGTGTTCCAATTTTTATTGAAGTATTTGTTTTATGTTGTTAACCTTTCTTTGTGTGTGAGTTGAGTATTCCCATCTACGCTGTGTTACGAAATAGAAGGGGAGACAACAATCCTATCATTATTCTCAGAATAGGAGGATTAAAATAAATCCAAACAGATCTCTATTTCACAGATCCAGTTCCCAATCAACTAGTAAAATGTCTAACTTAGAATCCACATACAAAACTGAAACGACAAGATATTGCATGTCATTTCCGACCACTTCAACATTTACTAGACAAACGTTTAAAGCTCATAATTAATTACAAAAGACTCATTTACTGGACAGTAATTACAATGCTTGGACATACAGTGTTGGGTTTAAGGGCCCCATCAAAACATCCAATTCATCTCATATCCAATCCTTACAATTAAAAATCCTGAATGCTTCTCACCATACCACTAACTAACATGATGACATCAATGCGCAATATGCTGCTGATTTAGCCCAAGCCCTATCTTTCAATGATAAGCTAAATACCCAATGAAATCCACAAGTCTCCCAACTTGCTTCCAAACTGATTCCCAAAAATCTTCCAAGGTGCCTTACAAGAACATGTCTAGAGACCTCCTAATATAGAACTTATATTGAAATGCAACCAATGATTATTTGCTTTACAAGTTATTGTAATCATTTTTCCACACTTTTATTTAAAGTATATAATTTATACAATGTTGGAAGGACTCCCGTGTAAAAAAAGAAGGAGAGAAAGGTCTTGTTGGCTCAAAGATGTGGAGGACGATCTTTGGACCCTGGGTGTGATAGGATGGAGAAAGACAGCTGAGGATAGGTCAGAATGGAAGAGAATTGTAGAGGAGGCCAGGGTTCTGCAAGGACCATAAGTGCCATAAGATGACAATGATATAATTTATACAGTTGTAAATATCAATAAGTAAGCAAATAGAATGTTTAAACTACCTGTGTCGCCACTGTAGACAATTCAGCTAAACATCCACTTTGTTCACATAAAGACCGGAAAATTCCCAATTTATTTTTAAGTAATAAGTATGGATGATCGAATTCCTACAAAAAAACAAAAAAAAAAAACAATAATAATAATAAACACATTAAAGAACTTAATTAATTGAATATTGAATAAAATCATAATTAACAATTTTTTGTGAAAAAAAAATAAATAAGATTACCACTAAATAACCATTATCCATAACCATTACTAAATCAGAATCCATGATTGAGTTCAATCTATGAGCGATGGTCAGAACAGTGCAATCCATAAATTTCCTTCGTATGGTCTTCTGAATTAAAGCATCAGTTCTAAAATAAAAATATTTATGAGAAGAAGGAGAAAACAAAAAATCGTCTTTGTCCTGGGAAACCACTAAGAATAGCATAAAAGTACAATGAAAATGTATTATTGTCTAGAGCGAACATACCAGTCAGCGGCCTCAATAGAATAAAAGTTAAATACTTATAAATATATAAGGTAGAAATTTAAAATTAAAAACTAACCTTTGAGTTTATATAAAAAACATTCTTACTCTAATATATTATTACGTAATTTTAGAAGATTGATAATTGAGGAGGTTGATGAATAAATGATGTTAAAAGGAAGCAAGAGTAGAAGCATTGCAAATTGAAATGGGGGTAAGGAACTGCAAATTAAGGCTACACGAATAATAAAGGATTTTAAATTGAGAAGCTATACAGGGTGAGTATCTCTTAGTGTAGAAAAAAAAATTGGGTGAAACTAGATCAAAAATGTAGAAAAATGCCGCAAACCTTACCTTTCTATTCCAATCCATTGCAGATATACAATAAATCAAAGACTTTTTTGAGGAAACCACGTTTTTTTCTATAAAAGCTGTAGTATATCCACTTTGTTTGAATATTTTTTCAATTTTGACCACATTTTCGGATTTAACATTAAATTTTCTATAATAGCTGAGTACCTGTAACCTTGAATTTTACAAACTTGGTATCTAAAGAACAGCTTGATCTTCACCTTATTTGGGGAAGTCACAATGTTGTATCTACTTCAAAGCTCACCGTTTTCTCCTAACTAAAAAACTATCCACAGAACGTCAAATTTCACAAAAACTTGCAGATTTAATTAGCTTTTGAATGATATGTTAAATGTATTGATTTTGTTTCAATTTCATGGAAAAATTTACTTTTGAAACCGAAAAAACATAGTGTTCTCATTTGGCATACAAATCAGTCACTTGTGTAAATAAAACATTATGACAATCCCTTAATGGAAAAGTGCATTTCAACCATAATAAACTCTTCATTGGAATAGAAAGCAAAGAAATAATAGAAAATAAAGGAAAACTGTCAATAAAGCGACACCAGATCAGAGGATCATATGTTATTACAATTATTTATTTATTACTATAATTTAGGATTTATTTTATTAGATTTTCAATGTAACGTTTAAAACTCAATGATAATGAACATAAACCCCAATTTTGGTATTAGCTTCTGCATGCAGATGATATTAAAGAATACCACTTTTTGCGGTGAATTTATGGCTAGATGGGTCTGTTTTTAGAGGGGAAGGCATTTCTAACGTTACATGTGGAGTATTGTTAGTTTATTCATATTTGTATTGCTGTCGAATAGTGTTAAAAAATCATAGTTTGCCTAACAGATTGAATGATGAAATCACTAAGATTTGTTACAAAACATCCTACCACAATTTCATCACGATATTCCACCTGAAGTTCGGCAAAATATGATTTTCCAACACCATGGTGCTCCTCCACATTATTCGAAAGCAATACAAATATAAACTAATGACATACATAGATAGGTAGATAAGGTGAAGATCAAGCTGTTCTTTAGATACTAAGTTTGTAAAGTTCAAGGTTACAGGTACTCAGCTATAAGAGAAAATTTAATGCTAAATCCGAAAATGTGGTCAAAGTTTGAAAAATATTTAAACGAAATGGAGATACTACAGCTTTTATGGAAAAAAACGTGGTTTCCTCAAAAAATTCTGATTTATTGTACATCTGCAACGGATTGGAATAGAAAGGTAAGGTTTGCGGCATTTTGCTACATTTTTGATCTAGTTTCACCCAATTTTTTTTTTCTACACTAAGAGATACTCACCCTGTATACAAATGAACGGGCTGAAGTCTGGTATCTAAAAGTTGAACGGTAAAACAAAGGGCAAGGATGTCATAAATGTATGAAGGTTTTTTGAACTTTAAAGATTGTAATAGAAAGGTACCAAGGAAGTTTTGTTGTCGAATACTTGGATAAAGCCACCTAAACTTAAAATACTAATACATGATGTGAGAGCGTCTGGGGATCCCAAAAATGAATCTTATAAAGGAATTCATTAATCTTTTTAGCTTCATTTCGAGATCACCAGACAGTCCTACGTACACTAAGTATTTATAATCAATATTAGTCATTAAAATAAAACTAAATTAAATTACAACTAATTTTAGTAAAAAATATATCTATTTCCTTCTTAATTGAAGTTTTGAACTTTTTAATATCTTTATAAAATCGACTACAAGTCTTAAACTAAAGTTCAAATAATCATACTTTAGATCAACATTCGCTGTTGCTTCATCTAAAACCAAAATTTTATTCCCACGCAAAATGGCACGAGCAAGAGATATAAGCTGTCGTTGCCCAACACTTAAATTACTTCCTCCTTCTTGCACTTTTGTCTGGAGGCCTGCTGGAAAACTTCTAATGTATTCTTTTAATTCTACCTGAAATAAAAAATATATAAGTAATTTTAATAAAGTATCTAAGAATTTATATCTTAATAAAAAGAAATTAGTATCATTACTTCCTCAAGAGCTTTCCATATGTCTTGATCGTTGTACTGGTCAAAAGGATCAAGATTATATCGAAAAGTTCCAGTAAAGAGCACAGCATTCTGTGGTATTACCGATATCCTCGATCTCAGAGTCCAAAGACCAATACTGGAAATGTCCACATCATCGATTTCAATTGATCCTTTGACTTCAAAAAGCCTAAAAAGCGCTGAAATTAATGAAGATTTTCCAGCACCCGTTCTTCCCACAACGCCAACCTATAACAAATTATGATGAAATATTGATTACAAACTATATATTTTCCAAAATGCTTTGATACTGAATTCAATAAAAATAATCACACTAAAAATCAGTTTAATTACAAATGAAAATTCAAAAAATTTAAATTTGCATCCAAAATAAATTTTCAACAGCAGTTCTAATTTCTACAATATGTTTTATTTTACACATTTAGTTTCTTTATATCACTGATGTTTGGTCAAAAGGGCTTAATTCTTGGAATGTGAAGTTTACAAGACGATTTTCCAAAGGTTTGAAAACTCATTTTAAATCCTGCTAAGTATTTCTTTATTCATGAATCACTATATTATGTCATAAGGGAATCACTATAATATTTCAGCTTCATTGTATATTGGAGAAATGAATGCCTTAAATCTAGATTATCAACAGAATAATTAGTCAATTTTGTATTTCATCAACAATATTCATTTTAAAAAATAGTACTTGTGTTCAATCAAATTTAAAATTAATAAGAATATTTACTTTCTGAGATGGTTCGATAGAAAAAGATAATGCGTTCAAAATCCATGGAGCAGTATCACTGTACCTAAGATATACTTCACGAAACACTAGTTTACCCTTTGACGGCCATGAATCGATCAGCTTCTTTCCTGTAAGATTGAAATACTTTATAAAAGAAATATTGATTATCTCTATAACACCATTGTGTGAATAAAATTAGGGATGAGTCAATTCCAATAGTAGATTCTCAGTTCCATTGATTCTTGAGAAAAGTATCAGAATCAAGAATCGATAATACAAAGTCAATTCCTATGAACTGATTGATACCGCTGATATTGGAAATAGTTTTGTGATATCTAATAATGTTATTATTATACATCTATTCTTCTCCTAATGAACAAACCACCGTCGTACAGAATTGAAAACAAATCCCTTGCAAATGCAAGCTAAAGTCTGTTGAAGATATTTATTCCTTATTGGAAAAAGAAGAAATAATATTACAATCTCTAATCAATGAAATAATGCCTCTCAAAGAATAATACCAATTTATTAAACATATTTGTTATTCTTATGGGATGATATGTCCAAGGATGAAGATTATTTTTCAATTTATTACTTGTAAATATTAATTTTCGAACCCTAATACTCAATTAAAACAAATCCAGTGCATCTACAATGTTTAGTGAAGGAGTATAGACACATTTTCAAGTTCTTAATAAATAAATGAAACCATGGAATGTTCTTTATAAGTAAGAATTTTCTAATTGACTTATATTATTGTGCATTTTATTAATTATAATTAACAACATGTACTATATGCTATGGGTAATGGACCATTATCGTTTTTGAATATTTTTTGTTTTTTTTTAGCTTATTTTTGGATTATGTTTTGAAATACCAAGTTATTTTTAAACTGAGGTATCAGTGCCAAGAATTGAAAATCAAGTTCATGGTATCGGTAACAGTATCGAGAATCAAAAAATTTTGGTACCGACACATCATTGATCAAGATATATAATGAATAAAACACTTACCAGGAGGGCAAGATAAAGGTTCTTCCTCTTTTAACTTTGTATATTCCAAAACCCTCTCCACTGACGTCATTTGATTTTCTACTTCAGCCGACTGCCTGATTCCCCATTGTAGGCTGCTGGTGAGTTTATTTGTTTGTGTGATAGCCAATCCGACATTGCCACTGTTGAATACTGAAGAAAATATCCTATATTAAATCGAGAGTGGTGATAACAATCAGAGGTACATAGTCATATGCTCACCTGGATCAAAATAAGTAAAAGCTAATGTAATCAGACCATTGTACGATGCACAAATAATATCGAGCCATAAGCTTATAGCACGTACGGCAGCTACAAATGTGAACCAAGCAGCTGAATGTGTATCCTAAAAATTTATATATTTAAAAACAATTTATGATTTATTATATACAAATACTTATCTATACTATTATATAAAAGGACAAGCCATTTTTTGATTGTGATCACTAACTGCGGAAACTAATGAACCAATCTGTACCAAATTTTAACCAAATCATCTTTATAGTTCCGGGAAGGTTTAGTAATAATAAAATCAACTGATTATCAACCGATTTGATATTAAAAAAGTAATAATATGTGAATAACTGTGATGCTTAAAAATTGACCGATAGGTGGCGAGCGCCATTATACATGAGAGGTTACAAAGGCATGGTGTTATATAGAGATTGAAATTGAAAATGAAATTTATTTACATTCAATTAAATTATTAAAAAATATTTAAATAAGTAATATATCAAGTAGGTTTTATTATATATATATATAGATATATACCAAGTAGAAGCTTAAAAATCGACTGATATGTGGTTAGCACCATTCCGCAATTGTGTTTACAATGGTAAAACTACTGAACCCATCTGAACCAAATTTTAACAACATCTTCTTGGTTTTAGCAATAATAAAAATTTAAATGAACAAAGTTAAGTGGCAGAAATGAGGTTTTGAGGTTTTCAACAAAGTCATATAATTTATTGTTAAAAATTAAAATCCAACCATATGAAATCAATAAAATTATTTCGGCCAAAAAAAATTATTACCAAAGAAAAATTTCAATTTTTGGCTTTTTGATATTGTGGGTAAAAATATGATTCGTGGGTCTTTAGTTTTCCAGTCCATTATCGGGAATAGTCTCTGTCCTTTTGGGATATCAACTTATAGATTACAATTAAAAATTGGATGTTTAATTATGCTTTTACATATTCTTCAATCACCTAATCAGTGCAATTTTAACCAGGTTAAAAATTACAGTTATGCATGAAAATATCATTGAAGAAATAACGCTCAATTGTGTACCTCAATACAAGATTTGTATTGATAAACAAATAAAACTTTAATTATTATTATTACTATTAAAGTTCTTTACTCATGAGAGCAGGCGAAGCCGTGACGGGGATGCTAGTAAGAAATAAAATGCTTAAGTAGCTGGTGACTATTATTAATTTTAAGTCTGCAGTTAATTTAAATTTTTATAACTGTTAACCCTAGAGCAAATATTCTGGTTACTTTTGTCAACAAGCTGGATGTTTTCCTCTCCAGTTTTCCCAGACTCGGAACCACTGGCTTCCAATTGCTATACCCTTTCCCCGACTCTCTCTTGTCCCTTCAATAAAAATTTAGCCTAGCCTGTAATATTTTCATAAATGAACATCTGGAACCAAGCTTTAGTAGAGAAAGTCAACCATGCGCCTGGTCATGTAAATCAGATTATATTTTGATGTCTCTTTTTATTAAAACTGAAGACATACTTAGAATTTTATGAGAGCTTAAAGAGTAATCTGATGAGGAAAAAGAAGCTAGAACATGAACTATCAAATCAACAGAGTTTGATTCTTCTAACTGCGAAGATGAAATTATAAATCTTTCTGACCAGGAGCATAATAGTGAAACCGAGCAGAAAGCTGGTTTTGAAAATTAATCAGCTTCTGAAGATGAGATAAAAAAAGAATTTATCTTTGGAAAGCATATCGTATGTAGGCTATGACGGACTTCGTGAAATGTGTAAATAAAAAAAAAATGTAATCACCACCTTAAGAGGCTGATGAAGAATTATAATAAAATTATTAAAAAAATAGTTTACACCGTGTTTTACAAGTAAAAGTTTATTTATCACATTTATTTTTAGGCTATTGTTATTTTTTCTAATGTACAATAAGAAATTAATCATTACTTTTTGACTATTTACTATTTCCATTACAACTACAAAAATCAAAATCAATGTTACATAAAAATTTAGATCAGGACTTAATATATTTTCAGAAGGTAAAGAAATCTGTAGTAATAGACAAAGTCAAGTTAATTACGTGATATAAGTAAGGATTAATTAGAAGAAAATTATATTTGTAAAATTTACCTGATGACTATCAAATTCTTTAAGTACAATCGCTTCAGCCTTCAAAGCACGAATTATAGTTAGGCCTTGAAGAGATGCACTCAAGTGAGTATATATTGGACTTCGGGCTGAAAATTTGAGATAAACAGATTAAGTTATGATAACTTTAATATTTAGTTAATTAAAAATATCTTATATTAAAATCTAGTATTAAATCCTTCCCAAGACAATGTGTCAGATGCTGTGGGTAAACAAGAAGTAGGTTAGGAGATCTCAAGATATGTTTCCCAAGTTAAGCTTTAGGAATTATTATATCATCAAGAAAGGGTTAGCAAAATCTGTATTGACATACAATCCGTACATATTAAAATATACATACCTATTCCTTCAAATCTCTTGATCGTGCTTGTAGCAGTAACGAAAAATTGTCTCAATAAATAAAAGAGTACCATGACGATACAAGTAGGAATGAGAAACCATGGATTTGTAACTGGCACAATTACAAATATACCAATTGCAGATAACAGGATCTAAAAATTTATAAAATATTCTTAACATAAATAAATCCCAAGAAGCTTTTTACTTATGCTATTTCTAATACTTTAGCTATAAAAAAAAATATATTAAAGGAACATAGAAATTCAGATAAGAAAAAAAAATTGCTTGGATAAAATCATGTTAGAATTTTTATTTTGAATATGACAATCTAAAGTATTCATAAAAATACCTGTAAACAATCTATCATACAGCTCGGCAAAATTTCATCAATGTTTCCAATATCCTTAGAGAATCGGTTCAATATACGACCTTAAAATCAGATCAATCAAATTTGTTATCATTAATCAATACCACCAAAACATGGTTATATAAAATATATCTCTGCTATATATAGATATGTAAAAGAAGACTAATTCATTAATTTTTCATTCAATCTGCAAGTAGAGGGAAGTTGACGACGTTGAACACATTCTTCAAACTTGCAAACTGTTTTCTGAGCAAAAAGCAAAGATCTGGCCCTCTCCAACTGAGATACAAATAAAGCTCTATGAGAGCCAAGAGGGCTTCAGATAGACCACTCAATTCATTTAGAATCCTCACTTGGCCATCTGAGGGGAAAACAAAGAAGGAGGATCTAACAGATCATTTCAGCTATATGAGAATTACATTTTAACCAAATTAAAGTGGGAAAAAATACCTACTTTCACAAAAGAATGATGATTAAGTACTTAAATATAATAAATTCCAAAAAACAAAATACACAAGCTATTTTATAATTAAACTACCTGGCCTGGCAACAAGTACCGCCTGATAGTCAATGAATGCCATGTTAACTCAATTTAGTAATTATTAACATGAATAGCTGACCCAACAGACATCCTGTCTTACCGATAAAAATTCAATTTGAACAGGAATAAAAACTAAAATAAAAAACTTTATTTCAAGAGCATAATGTTTATTGTAATGTACAATAATATTCAATACTATGTAAAATAATAATGTAGGTATGGAGACACCAAACTAACGAGGAACTCAAAGATTTATTTAAAGAATCAGATGTGGTCCAGTTTATGAAACTTGGTAGGTTGAGATGGGCTGGGCACATTGCTCCGATAGCTGAGAATGACCTGCCAAAGAAAATACTGACAGAGGCGATACATGGAAAGAGACGCAGAGGAAGCCCTCAGCTACAATGGAGTGATGGTATGGCTGCTGATGCTAGGTCCATGTTGGGCATGAGGGATTGGATGGCAGCGGCACAGGATTGAGACAGTGGGAGCTGATACAAGAGGCCAAGACTTGACATCGAGTTGTAGTGCCGAATGAATGAATGAATGAACAATAATATTCAATTTATTTTAGATCATCAATTAAGTCTGACAACTTAAATTTTCGATTGAAAGCTATTTATAGAAGTGCATTTGGATATACAATATTTTTTGTATTTCCTTCTGTAGCATACAAAAATAAATCAGAAGGTTTTCCAATGTATTAGCATGGCATATACAGCTGTCCATGTGAAAAGTATGGATTTTCCAAATTCAGTCCACACACCTTGGTGTTTTGTTGGTGGTCATAGCAAAGGTGAATCGCTCTGGAAACTGCAAACATTTCAATTCAAATGGCATATCTGTTGGAATCATTGGGAGGTGTGGCAACAATACATCTTCGCCTTTAAATTTTCCATTACTGCATCATTACTATTGATAGCATTGATAGCATCCCAGTTGATATTGATTGATTTCATCAATAGATCCAGTTGTATTTCCCACACCAAAAACTGCCATATTGCTCCTTTGTTTATATATTTGCAAATGTACTTTATCAATTTCACTAAATCGCAATACTCGACATTAATGTATTCTTTAAACATCTTTGAGAAAAATGGTGAATGGTACAAACCAACAATTATATGCTGCAGAAATATAAGTATATCTATTTCATAAACTAACTGCTGCGGAACAATGTGTGCATTATCTATCGGAGCATAGTTATACTAACTCAGAAACCTTCACAAACATGTGTCCAATCATTTCCCTAGGTTTCATCGCAACAGTTTAAGAAGGCATAAGAGATATACAGATAAACAATCATTTTTATTTATATAGAGTATAATCTTAGTAATAATAACAAACCTGATGGGTTCACATTAAAGAAATGCATCGGAGATCTGGAGACTGCTTTGAAAGATTTATCATGTAGCTTAACAGACGACTGCATGCATACGTAAAAGAAAAGAGCAGACCGGAACAATGATATAACTATATTGACCAAAATGAAGAATGCCAGAATATATATGCAAAGATTTCTAGAAGGGTAATTGTTAAATATCTCTAGGATATTTCCATTCAGGCTGGACTCATTTCGAAGTAATGACCTCTCCTCCAAAACCAACCTGAAACATTTTTTTTTTTTTTTTTTTTTTCAATAAATTACAGAAAAAAGTAAATTTTATAATACAATATACACCTTAAATAAAATCTTTTCTTTCTTTTTTTTTTTTTTTTTTTGGTATCTATTTATTATTTTTAAAAAAGGTGAAATAACTGCAATAAATATGAAAATTAATCTAGAGAAGACAAAATGAATAAGGATAAGGAAGAAATGTCAGAGAATAATAAGGACATTGAGAGTGCATTACAGATATTATAGCAAGTGTTCATCTCATTGAAAGTAGCTATATTGATGAGGAAGTGATTTGAAGAATTGGAGAAGCTGAAATAGAGTTCAGTTTGGTCTTGAGTGGTATCCTCAGCATAACTAAAATGGCTGTTTATAATTCAATGTTCCTATCTACATTCTCATATTCTTCTAAATTGTGAATCCTCATCTCAAAATATGTAGTCAAACAATATAAATCAAGAACTTCCTCAAGATAGGATCTAGAACCCTGTCAAATGGGGTTATCTTAAATTGACCTAGACTATCCTACAGGAACACAAGCTAAGTTGGTTTGGACGCCTTTTAAGAGAAGTTAAAGGAACCATCATGAAGGCGTACTTACATGAATGGATGATGAGAGAAAGAACTGTAATATCCTAGGAGGATGGTGTTTGTGTGGCATTCATAAAGTGAAGAATTGATTGCGACAGAAGAGAGCTTCAATCGGGGTCAAACCACTTAGACCAGCTCAACAGATGCTATACTCAAACTATGTAGGGGTGGAAAATAATAATATGATGACAATGATGATCGTTTTAAAAAATGTATTTAATTTTTTTTTTCAGATATCAATTAGCTATCCTTAAAAAATTCATTAATATAGTTATTATACACTATTTTTAATAAACGCTTATAATTTTAAAATTTTTCCTCATGCATTTTTGCTTTTTACTGATAAACTTTTATTCATTTTCAATTAAGAGACAAATTGCCGCTGCTAACTGGAAACGTTTTGGACTATCGAGACACTTCAGGAGTATTCTCATAAGTAGAAAGACCAAGTCTCATCTGTATAAATCCCTGATCCATCCAGTTCTAATTGGACAGACATGGACATAGAGTCAAATTAAGGTTGGCTGGAAAATAAGGAAAAACAGAGAGCTCTACAAGCTCTTTGGTGGTGCAGAATTGGTCACTGTCATTAGACTATGCCCTAGGATAGGTAGGACATCTTTCAAGGATGGGCCCAGAAGAAATCCCAAGAAGAATCCTGAAAGAGAGTTAGTCCCACCACCAGTCCAGGAGAGTTAGACATCCCAAGCTTAAAAACTTTTTTCTTATCCAAAGGAAGTTGCTTGGAATTTTGAATTGAAGAGCAGCAGCTCAAAACCAAGCCGTATTGCCAGGGGCTTATAGAGGAAGCAAATACCCACCGTGGGTTATAGCACAATCTAGTAGTAGTATACTTATGAAAGTATTTATAAGTCTTTGAATATTATGTTTTGTAAACAAATATTAAAATAAAAACATTTTAAATATCAACTAAAGGAAACTAACCAGTAAGATATCCAATAATCACCACCAGTAGCAGCAGTCTGCGACATTAAAGAGAGCAAAAACAGAAAAAGGAGAATGTACCACTTATTACCGATTGTAAAATAATTCCAAAACACGCTGAACTTCAAATTTTTGTTGGATAGATCCTCAAGAATGGCAGTCTCTGTTACTTTTGCAACATCGTCTGGTTCTAGATTCTAAAAATACAAAAACAAAAAATGATAACTATAAATAAATAAGCAAGTTAACTGTTGTATAAATAATGTCCTGTTACTTGGTGTACACAGGGAATAAACCTCACACAGGGAAAATGTATGAACATGAATGTATGACGTTCAGATACACGAGTTCTAATTTGATGTGTACATCCTATTTATAATTAAAATCTGTGGTATTGTGTTTTGGAATTCCTTTTCTGATACTCATTTCCATTTCTTATTAATTAAACATTTGAATTACAGGGCAATTGTAATTATAAGAACAGATTTTTAAAAAGTATTTTTCATTTACAAGAAAATCATTTTATCGACTTTCTGAGAAACTATACAACTTATTTTTCTGCCCTAGTTGGATCTGAATATATATTTTTTAATGAGTTTAACTTCAATTCATCTCTCGTTTAAAATTATTCAAGCTTATTAACTTATATTTTTAAAATAAACAATGTATGTCACTAGAAAATCCATTTTTTGTTTATTACATCCATATTATATAACATTTATTTAAAAGATTTTGAATTTATTTTTGAAGAACTTTTAATACTATTAATAATCCCCATACATACCTCTATGGAAGATTGTATAGTAGAATCTCCTTCCATTGAAGTAGTTTCTTCACTTTTAGATTTGTCTTCTACGAAGGCAGAAAAATCTAACCCACTCGCTACTAACTCTTTATATGTTCCAATCTTGTTTACCTTCCCCTAAAATTAACATAAAAGAAATACAATATACTTAAAAATATAAGAAACAATAAAATACTCAAACGCATAGTTAATAGTCTCAAGGATGGTATATACAGAGCACAGTGGAAGAGTATTCATATAATTATGTCAATTATGTATACAGGGTGAGTATCTCTTAGCGTAAAAAAAAAAATTGGGTGAAACTAGATCAAAAGTGTAGCCAAATGCCGCAGACCTCACCTTTCTATTCCAATCCGTTGCAGATATATGGTAAATAAACGATTTTTTTGGAGGAAAGCATGTTTTTTACGATAAAAGCTGTAATATCTCCATTTTGTTTAAATATTTTTCAAATATTGATCACATTTTCGGATTTAGCAATAAATTTCCTATAAGATCGGAGTAATTTAACCTTGAATTTTACAAACTTGGGACCTAAAAAATATCTTTATCTTCACCTAATTTAGGGAAGTTACAATTTCTTATAATACTTCAGCGCTCACTGCTTTTCATAAAAACAATCCACAAAACTGCAAAGCTCTCAAAAACTTGCAAATTTAATAAGCTTTCAAATGATATGTTAAACGTAATGATTTTGTTTTAATTTCATGGAGAAATTTACTTTTGAAACCGAAAAAACATGGTGTTCTCATTTAGCATACAAATCAGGTACTTTGGTAAATAAGACATTATGATAATCGCTTGATGAAAATCTGTATTTTAAATAAAAGAAACACTTCATTAGAATAAAAAGCAAAGAAAAAATATAATATTTATTGACATAAATTTTAGGCCAGTTCAGGTATTCATAATAACAACAGCGACTTTGACCTCTCTCAGTACTAAGCACATTATCGCTATTTCATAGTTATTTTCCTGTTTATTTTGAAATGGGAGGGGATTATTGTTTATTATTTTATTTTTTATTTTGATATAATGATTGAAAGTTTGATTTGGAAATTAAGAAGCTACAGAGATAAAAGTGTCACTATCATTAGAAAGACCCTTGCTAATATTGCTTATCCTTAGCTTGAGGGCCCATTTTATTTATTGGGATTATTTTTTTCTGTTTGGCAATACACCTGCGAAGATGGCAACGTTCACAAATGGTGAGTACGCTGACATACATTTTTTGTATGGTTTTTTGTAATGGAAACGCGAGTGCAGCGCGGCGGGAGTACCAACTTAGGTTTCCAGATAGGCGCCTCCCCTCTACGATAGTGTTTTCACGAACTCATCAACGTTTATCTGAAACAGGTTCCGTTCATAAGTTACGTCAAGAATTGGGACAAGTTCCTCATGATGTTGAACTCGAAGAGGAAATTATTGATATAGTAAATGAAAATCCCAGTGTTCATCATCAAGAAAACTTGGCCCGTGAAATTGGTATCTCCCAAAGGTCAGTTATCAACATTTTGCACCGAGAACATTTTCACCCATATCATTTCACACAAGTACAAGGGCTAGAACCTAATGATCATGTACATAGAATACAATTTTGCCGCTGGCTTTTAAATAGAGACATTCAAGAACACCAGTTTCTGAGGAAAATTTTATGGACAGATGAGTCTCTTTTTACAAGGGAAGGAATTTTTAACGTCCACAACCGGCACTACTGGGCAGCTGAAAACCCACATATGGTTCAAGAAGCATCTTTCCAGCATCGTTTTACAGTGAATGTGTGGGCTGGGATAATAGGGGACCGACTCATTGGGCCACATTTTTTGCCCAGCAGATTGAATGGAGAAAGTTATTTGGATTTTTTACAAAATATTCTACCACAACTTATTCACGACATTCCACTTGATGTTCAGCAAAACATAATATTCCAACACGATGGTGCTCCTCCACATCATTCGGCAGCAGTACGGGAATGGCTGAACCAACGATATTCGACCTGGATAGGTAGAAATGGTGTGATACATTGGCCAGCTAGGTCACCTGACTTAGCTCCAATGGACTTTTATGTGTGGGGCTACATAAAAAGCGAGGTATATGCCAGAGAAGTGACCAGCATTGAGGTCCTAAAGACGAGAATTCTGGAGGCCGGAGCCAAATTGCAACAGCGTCTGACTTTAGCAGTGACCGTAGGGGCTGTGAGAAAGAGAGCAAGAAGCTGCATTCGAAATAATGGAGGACATTTTGAAAATTTAATAAAATAACGGACTCTGGCGGCGCTTTATTGACAGTGATTCTTTTATTTTCAAAACAAATTTTTTCTTTGCTTTTTATTCTAATGAAGTGTTTCTTTTATTTAAAATACAGATTTTCATCAAGCGATTATCATAATGTCTTATTTACAAAGTACCTGATTTGTATGCTAAATGAGAACACCATGTTTTTTCGGTTTCAAAAGTAAATTTCTCCATGAAATTAAAACAAAATCATTACTTTTAACATATCATTTGAAAGCTTATTAAATTTGCAAGTTTTTGAGAGCTTTGCAGTTTTGTGGATTGTTTTTATGAAAAGCAGTGAGCGCTGAAGTATTATAAGAAATTGTAACTTCCCTAAATTAGGTGAAGATAAAGATAATTTTTAGGTCCCAAGTTTGTAAAATTCAAGGTTAAATTACTCCGATCTTATAGGAAATTTATTGCTAAATCCGAAAATGTGATCAATATTTGAAAAATATTTAAACAAAATGGAGATATTACAGCTTTTATCGTAAAAAACATGCTTTCCTCCAAAAAATCGTTTATTTACCATATATCTGCAACGGATTGGAATAGAAAGGTGAGGTCTGCGGCATTTGGCTACACTTTTGATCTAGTTTCACCCAATTTTTTTTTTTACGCTAAGAGATACTCACCCTGTATAATATAGCAAATATCAAAATAAAAGACAAACACAATTTTCAATATTATATATTAAACTGATTATGAGCCAACAGTATAATTAACTAGAAATGTAGGTGACAATGTAAAATATGTTTCTGAGAACTAAATATGGGCATTGCAATGTATTATTGATCCCAGATAAATAAATAATGTCAATAATTATTATATATCAAATGTTGTTAGCTTAAATATTAACAGCACAGGCAGCGGGGATATCGGTTACCTATTTTGTGCTTTGTCGGCAAACCTTAGCAGGTGCCTTCATTTACCTCCCCCCCCCTCCCCAATGCAGGTTTTTAAAAAAGGAGTGAAATATATATTATATTATATTATAAATACCCTAGTAACTGGGTAAATTGAAGATTACAGTTTCAAATCCAGTTTCAAATCCAGATGGATATATATCAATTGCTCAGGCAATTAATCACCTCCCTCACCCCCTATAAAATAAGCATAAATTAAGAAACTTACTTTTTCCAAAATAACGATCTGTTTGGAACTCTTCAGAAATTGTAGCTGATGAGTCGCCAACAAAACTACTTTGTCTTTGAGTATTCCTGTCAAAAGACATAAAAATAAATATAAAAGTAAATAACATAGAAAAAATAAGAATCATTAAAAATTGTTTAATTTATACCTCTGATACATTCATTAAAAAGATGTTTCTGAACATTAACATCTACAGCAGACAAAGGGTCGTCAAGCAAATATATATCAGCATTTCTATAGACAGCTCTGGAAAATTAATAATTATAGAAAATGTATTAAATTTGAAAATAATAAGATGCAATAATAATACTTTTTATCAAAATAAATTTTAATCGTCTATATAATAAGAAAGTATACTCCATAACAAAAAAAAGAAAGAAAAATACAGGAGAGTCCTGCTGGGACTGAATCGAATCCTCTTTGGATTAAACAGAATTCACTATGAATATTTTAATTTTTTTTTCCTCATAAATACATTTTCTTGTTTATTTTAATGCAATGTTCAAAACTAAATAATAAATATGTAAATATAAGTTTTCAATCAACAAACTAAAATAGGATTAACAAAACAAACCCCTCCATAATTAATAATAAAAATTCACTTCCTGAATACTATACGAATATGAATGCTGTAAAGTAAAAATTGAATATTATAAAATCTAAATAAAAGTTAAATTCTAAACAGGACTATAATAAAACAATGATAATTCAGTAATGAAAAGGAGATGATATATTTTGAATTTCAGTTCTTTCGGTTTATAGAAGAACAACATCGTTGTGCTCTATGATCAGTGAATTTAAAATTTGAGACTTATTTATGTATAATTTTTTTTTTTTTTTAATCCAGTAAGGATTAACTGAATAACCAGACCATTAGGGTGCAGCTTTGCAGGACTCTGCTATAATATAATATTTTTGATAGGGCAATGGTGAATCAAGCAATATTACAGCAAGGTATACCAGCAAAAAACAATGACAATAGAAAGTTATATGATGTTGGATGATTAGAAACTGTTCACGTTTGTTGTCTCCTTAAACCAATCTTGGAAAACACGTGTGAGGGATCCATGCTTCAATCAGAACTCGGAAACCATTTTCAGTTGTTAAAATCCTTGGATGTTAATGTACTGGATCTCATAGGGAAGAAACCAGGATGAAGCTGAAAGGCTTCCGTGCTAGGAGACTAAATAAGGTAGCACTATCACATGAGCTGAATAAACGAAAATTAATTACCAATAATAGTTTTCGATGAGCAAATATAAAGAAAAAGTCAAATAGGATACACAAGGCCGAGAAGGAAGGGAAGCATTACAACATTTGCCAGGAACTTTCTGTTCCTCAAAGGACTAACTGTTAGGAACTGTTGAGTTAGGACTAACTAATTTGTTTAAGTGCTGCATTAATAATAATACCTCCAAAGCTCAAAAAAAAACTAGCAGTAAAGTTGAAAATAGCTATTTGAATAATTCAGTTAAATGAGCAAAAAGTATGGAAAAAAAAAAAAAAAAAAAAAAAAAAAAAAAAAAAAAAAAAAAAAAAAAAAAAAAAAAAAACTATTGCACAATATAAATAAATGATGAATTTAATGCTTCATATCCAATTTAATAAATTAACATTTTTAAACTAATATTAATAAACTTTAAAAACCTGGCTAAATTTATTCTTGCTTTTTGTCCACCGCTCAATGTTACGCCTCTTTCTCCAACAAGGGTTTCTTCTTTGTTAGTAAAACTGTCGATATCTTTCTCTAAAGCACAAACCTTTACGACTTTTTTGAATCTTTCTTCAGAATAAATCTGGCCGAAGAGAATGTTCTCCTTAACAGATGCAGCAAAAAGCCATGGCTCCTGGGATGCATAAGATATTGCTCCATTAATATCGATGGAACCAGAAGTTAGTAATATCTCCTTCAAAATCGCATGAAATAGAGAAGTCTGAAAAGTAAAAAAACAAAATTAGTCATTTCTATATTCCATATAAACCTTCAGTTGATATATATCAGGCAGGAATGTTTCTCATCTAACTCCTCTTGTTTATTTCCTCCTGTTGTAAGGTCAGGTTTATCGGCTGTAGTCATATTTTTATAATTTCATTCATATGTCCATGTAATTTGTCAGGAAAGGGTTTATAATCAATCTGCATTGTAATTTTTTGTAGTTGGAATACGTAAGTCTGTGTGTGAGGTCTCATTAGAAATCTGATGTTGGTGAGTTTGTTATCAGTCTAAATAATGTTGATTTAAAAATTTGTATTTTCTTCATATGAGTTTTTTTAGCTGGTCCATATATTTGATAAGTGTCAGTTCATGTAGATTTTATTAAACAATAATATAAATTAATTTCCTGTTTGAGTGGTCATTTAGAGCGTTTTTTAAGTATCAAATATAGCAGCCTAAGTCAGACTTTAGGGTTTTATGTTTTGTTTTGACATCTGGGCCCAATGTGAATTTCTGTCAAAGATAAGTCTTAGGAAAGCCACTGAGTTAGTTTGTGATACCGGGTGGTGGTCGTTTTCAACAGGAGAGCAAGTTTCATGTTCTAATGCAAACATAACAAGTTGTGATTTGTCACGGTTAATTTTTAATTTCCATTGTCAACACCAGTATTGAATACGTGTGTTGTAACGTTAGTGAGGCATGTATTGGATCTGAGTGTCTAGTGGTAATAATGGTGCCATCAGTATAAATGACAGTTAAATTATCATTGTCAGTAAGTTGTATGTAAATATATCAAGTATAGAAGTGGGCCCAGTATAGAGCCTTGAGGGGCTCCTCTAGAAATGGGTTTTTAATATTTCGATGAAAATATTAACATGGATAAAAAACAATGATAATTTAAATAATGAAAACATAAATATTTTCAATAGAGCCCATTTTGATCAAGTAAAATGGGTGAGAGCACACATAATAAAAAGATTTTTTTTTTTTTTCAATTTGATAAAATTATACTTATATTTATTACAATAAAAAAAATGAATATCTGTAGAGAAAAATAAGAATGTTTTGGATTTAAAAAAGTAATTTTTTGAATAAATCTAAATTACTTTAAATACCTCACCTTTCCTGAGCCGACGGGTCCTATTATAACAGTCAGTTCTCCAGGCTTAGCATTAAATGAAACATTATTGAGAATATTCGGCTGGTCTTGATTCCAATTGACAGACACATCGGTTAAACGAATTCCTTTAGACTGCTCTGATTTTACATTTTTGTTCAATGCGCCTGTAATTCCTTGTTTATTACCTTGTAATAAAAATTTCTGAAACATTTTAAATTATTTGTAAAAAAATGTTACATCGAAAAGATTTCAATAATTTTAAAAAGGAATACAGAGTATATTGGACTTTTACAGAATTCAATTCAAGCCTATGTTCTATACAATAGTATATATCAATAAAAAGATGAAAAAAATAAAATAAAATAAAACTAACTGAAATAAGCTTGGCTCATAAAATATATTATAATAATAAAAATCATAATATTATATTCTTCTTCCAATTGCTCGACAGACCATTACTGGTTCCTGGCATCCTCTAACAACTTCCGCCAGTCTGCTTGTTGTTGGGCAGCTCTCTTCCAATCCCTGACTCCCAGGATCCTCCTAGCATCCTCCGCTACGCCGTCCATCCATCTAAGGCGGGGTCTCCCTCTGCGCCTGTGTCATGTGACTCTTCCAGGAGGTTATACACTGATTAGTTCTTCTGTGGTATGCCTCCCCAACTCTCTTAGGCCCATAAATGCACTGCAGAATTCTTCTTTCGAAGGCCATTAGGCTTCATTCATCCGATCGAGAGACTACCCTTGACTCCAAACCTAAGTTAGTACTGGTCTTACCAGTGTCTTATACAGTCGCATCTTGGTAGTTCTTGACAGAAATTTGCTTTGGAAGAATCTACCCATATCATAGTAACATCGGTTGGCAATGAGTTTTCGCCTCTCTATTTCTCTTGATGTTTCACTATCTGCGGTTAGTCCCAGTCGTCCAGTTGATTCCTCAAGAGCCAGGAAGGCATCATATGCTGCTTGGAAGTCCACAAATAGGAGATGGAACGGGATTTGATATTCTTAACTCCTCTCCAGGATCATTCTGAGCGAGAAGATCTGGTCTACTGTTGATTTCCCTTTTCAGGATCTGCACTGGTACATTCCTAATGATCCTTCTACATACAGTACCATTCGTGCGAATAAAATACTTAAGAATACCTTATATGCGCATGGTAGCAGAGATATACCTCTGTAGTTCCTGCAATCAAAAACATGCACAAAAGTTGGATAGAGAACTCAACTCTGCCCATATGAATGATAACAACATAGAGCAGATGTGGAAGGTCATCGAAGATAGCATTGGAAAAGCTGCAGAAACAACAATAGGAATAAAGAGTGGCGAAAAAAGAAGCAACTGGTTTGATGAGGAATGCTGAAAGATCACAGACAGGAAGAATCAAGCCTACAGATCTATGATTCAAAGGAGATACAAAAGGGCATAGGTGGAAAATTACCGAAAAAGTAGAAGAGAAGAAAAGCTGGTACATAAAAGAAGGAAAAGGAGTTGGGAGCATAAGCAGCTTGAGGAAGTAGAGCAGCTCAGACATGCAAATGAATGCAGGGATTGTTACAGGAGAATAAACAGTGGAAGAAAACCATTTAAACCACATACCACAGCATGTAGAGTTACGGTTGGAACTCTTCTCACTAACATGGACCTTGTCATGAGAAGATGGAAAAACCACTTTGATGACCTGCTTAATGCTCAACAAGTGGAGGATAAACAAGTGCACCCCAACCCTGAGATAAACCAAGAAGATGAGATGGAGCCCCCTAATGAAGATGAGATATGTGATGCCATTGAGAAGCTCAGAAACAATAAGGCGCCTGGAATCGACAACCTTCCTGCTGAGCTATTCAAGAAAGGAGATGATGACCTAGTTAAGGCCTTACAAAACCCTTTTTATCTCTTTGTGGACATCGGAAGTGATGCCGAGCTCGTGGAAGAAGTCAATATTGTGCCCGATTCACAAGAAGGGGGATGTTCTTGATAATATTATATTACTTTTTAAAATAAATGTAAGAATTTATAAAATAATACCTCAATTCTTTTGACAGAAGTATAACATTCAGAAACTTGTGAGATAGCAAAATTAAAATACTCAGTTATAGTGAGATGTAATACATTGAAAAATGACGTAATGACGAACACCTGGAACATATATCATATATTTTATTAATTATTAATAATATTATAGTGAAACATAATTAGGACTTACATATATTTTTTTTTAACTATGAGTTCGAAGAAAATAGGTACATTGTTTTTCAAAAAAAAAATTTCAATAATTGTAGCTATAGAAAATGTAAGCATGTGCCAACGAATCCTATCAGCTCTATAAAGTAAGTTTACAATGATTCTAAATGAATAGTGTGACTAAACAGAACTAAATGAAAGCTATTTAAGCTCTGGAAGGGTGTTGAGCAGAGTGACAGTTTAAATCCACTTCCCTTTATAATAGTACATAGTGGATAAAGTTTTAAAATCTAAAAGGATTCTTCATTAACTATTAACATCCAAAATACGCTCAATAGCAAGTGCTAGAGTCTCAAGCGAGAGTCTCAGCATGCTCTGATCTAAAGATCTGAAGTTCGTGGGTTCAAATTCTACCTAGAGTTAAAATTTATTTTGTATCACCAACGAAATGAACCTTGACCTTCCTAATTTGGCTAGAATAGGTTGGTAACTTGTAGGATAACCCCTCCTTCCTGCCCTCATTGGAAAACAAATGGAGGTAAAGCACCAATAAAAAATATTTTGAATATGAATGAATATCACTATGTATTTACATAATGAATTTTTTGTAAATCTTTAAGCTTGTATCAAGTGCTGAAACACAACGTTATTAAAACTATTTCTTATTTTTTTTTTTAAGTGTGTAAATACCAAATAATATTTGAAGTAATAAACAAAAAACATTCATTCTGTAGCAACATATATTCTAGCACCTGTGAATAGTGTGGTTAAGTGCAAATTTTTTTTTTTTTTTTTTTTTTTTTTTTTTTTTTCCCAATGGGCTGTTATGAGTCTATTACTGAGAGGAATATTCCTTTATGTATCATTGTGGAAAAAATTACAAATTTTTTCCTGCATTTTTCCTACAATAGGACTTATGCGCTTAATTAAAATACAATCCACAGGTGCCACGGATGTATACATGCTTATATTATTATTACATAGAGTATAAAAATTTTGAGATTTTATTGCGTTTCAATTTTTTTTAATTATACAAAAATCAGGTATTTACTGAACTATCTTTATAATGGATGAAATCCTAGTGGAGAAAATAAACAGTGAACCCATCAGAAATGAATTGAGTGATCATGAAAGATTCATAAATTCAACATAATAACGACAAAACTTTCAAGTGAATAAAAAGGTCTTGGTAGGTAAATATGGAGCCTGATAAAATGTTTTATTATTCTGCGTATAAATAAAGATATTTTCATTAATAAAGATACATAATATATATATATATATATATATATATATATATATATATATATATATATAATATGTTAAAAATTGAAACCTTCTTAACAATATTGATCCTTACTTTGCTTGCAGTAATTTCATTCCCTAAAAGAATATATGTAAGAATTGTAAGAAAAACAGCTATACGAGTATGGAACATAGCCAATGAATACAACATGCCTCTGACATACGACAGCTTCCTGATAACCTTAATTTCTTTCCTAAAATTAAAATTAATTAATAAAAACTGATAATCTAAAATGCTAGTCTTAATATTTATTTTTATTTATACATCACCTTCTAATAAGCGCAACAAGCTTTTCAAAAGGTTTTTCCCAAACATATAGTTTAATTACTTGAATTCCAAGTATTATTTCATTCATCAAGCATATACGATCGTCAGTTTTTAATGCAGTTCGCAATCTCATACGAGAAGTAATTTTTCCAAGCCATGCTAAAAAATTGTTCAATAAAATAATTTTACAGTGATTTAATACATTTTTTTTTTTTTTCCCCCAATATCCTATAATAATAATCTAAAAGTTCTTTATTTATTCTGGGACCTTAAGTACCTTAAGAATAAAAATTGATGTACAACCAAGGGCCTTCAGAGCCTTAAAACGAAATTATATTTTTGTAACAAAATAACAGATAATAACAATAAAATAAAAAAACGTAACAGAAAATTTTTAATGTTTAAAAAAAAAAAAATTATAAGATTTCATGAAATAAATTGTTTATATTTTATACAACAAAAAAGTGGCTATTGGCAGGTTTCGGAGGACAGGACTTGGGTGGATAGAAATTGAAATAAAGTGGAACCTCTGTGTATTGTAAATTTATATACATTGAATTTTGTTTTGTAAACATTGAATTTTAATAGCCCATGGCAGATAGTTATTTATTTTGTTTATCAGCTGATTATTGACCTTGGTGTATGAAGGAACTCCTGGGGCACTTCCAGCCTCTATAAGTGGGTACCATTAATTGGGGGGGGGGGGTAAGAAAATTTGGCAGCTGAGCGTGATTCCTGCTAAACCACTTCCTTTTACAACCGTTGATTTAGAAACAGTACATTCTTATCAAAGCACTGAACCCAAGAACTTTCATAGGCTATATATTTTAAGAGGAAACAAGTTCTAAACAACAAATAAAATTTCTATGTTTATAACAAAAAGTCAAAGTTCAAAAAATAAACCATAAATTGCAATTTTCATGACAAAAGACAACTTGTTCACTCTCATAAGAATGATTTTTTTCATCCACAACTTTATAACAAAATACATCAAATAAATAGATAATTATTATTGATTATATTAAGTTGATATGTACAGGTCTTAATGTAGATCCAAGAAAAACAGTTGTTATTATACTCACTAACTAAAGGTATAGCGCAAATAATAACAGTCACTCCAACAATTGAAGCCTCCCCCGTGTAATACCAAAGGAAAATCGAGACGATAATAGTCTGAAAAGGTCCAACCCAGACATCATGAATAAATGCAATAACATAGTCAAAACGAGCTGCATCGTTCGCAAGAAGGTTAACAATATATCCAGTCGAAATTTCATTCAGTTCTGCCTTACTCAAACTTAAAACCTAAAAATAAAAAGTTATCTTTATTATTTAGAATTGGTGTTGACTGTAGAACAAATAATGACTATGTTTTTTAAAGAATAAGTAAAATTTTTTTTTACCTTCCTATATATCAAACTGCTAACAGCAACTCTGAGCTTCATCCCGATGTGAAAAACTTCTAAATGATAAAAATTAACTAAAAATACCATTAAAAATGGTGTCGCGATAAGTCCAGTCGCACTTAATTTAAACATTTCTACAGAAACATTGGAGTTTGATTCAAAATAATTTATAAATGGTATAAGAAAAAGAGGTGTACCTAATCTGAAAAAATGAATACACAAAAATTATATTTTCATGATTTAAAAATAATTAAATAACTGGATAAAATATACATAAAATCAATAATTTAAAAAATATTCTTAATTACCTTAAAATAAATTCTATAAAAGAAACTAAAACTCCGTATGAAATAAATGTTTTCAGACATGATAAAATCAAAGCCTTCAGTAATGATGGTTTGCTGTCATGCTCTTTAGATGCAAGTAATTCATTCTTCCATAGTCTAGAAAAAAAAAGTAATTTAATTTAAATTTATTCTATTTATTGACATTAAGATTAATCCTGACATGAGATCTATGAGAAGTGCACACCTTTCTAACTGATCACCGAGCAGTGCTGACGAATCTTCTTTAAGAGGGCCATAAAAATCTTCTAATTTCTTTATTGAATGCTTGCATTTCCTTAAAACAGGAATAATCCATCTAAAAAAAGAATACAAAAGATATATATTACTTCAAATAAACAGTAAAAAAAAAAAAAAAATAATAACAATGATAATACCAACAGTCATATATTAAACTAATACATATATAGATTTAACACCTGGGACAAGTAAAAGATGTATTTTTTTATATTCAACAGCAGTGATGGCCACTTTTCTCATCTCATTTCCGTAGCTCTCACTTGACTTTAGTGTTTAGTCATAAGGAGCAATGCCTTGCTAGATCAATATAGGAAGGAACACCGTTTTGTAAACTATATTTTATGTTTCCTCTGTAATTTCCTTCCATATGATGAATATTAAAATTATTAAAACTAAGGAAATGAGATTCCTTAGAAAGATATAGGGAAAGAAAAGAAGGGAAGGAGCCAAAAATATGGCCATAAAAATGAACCTGTGTGCTAAACCAGCCGAGAAGGTTATAGCTGAAAGCTGCCTCAGATGGTTTGGGCATTTAGAGAATAGAGAATAATCGTCTTACCAGAATAACATACAAGGCTAAGGTAAATGGTAGTTGGTCCAGAGGAAGACTTGGGAAGAAGGAGTAAACAAATATTTTGCAAAGAGAGGTTTGGATTGGAGCAACAGAAGAGAAAGGGTTGAGGATTGTGGAGTTTGGTACAGGCTGTACAGAGAACCTCACAATGCATGAGAAGCAGACGAGGAGTGAATTTGATGATACTTTTTTTTTTTAATATATGATAAGGTCTCTAAAAAAACCTAACAGGGCATGGGAGTGAGAAATCATTTTAATAGGTGTAATCCAACCTGTTTAATCATGGTGGATGACATTGACAGTTGTTATTGATGCGAAGTGGTATTTTTTCATAATGTTTGCATCATTACTGTCCTACTTACGTTGTGAAATCTACTGATTGTTTTCCGTATTGAAAATTTTGCTTCCAGAGAAGACAACTATCATCAGTATTGTTATGTTAATAGGAATCTTTTGTTTTTTTTTATTAGAACTCCATGTTCTTAAGTACTATAACTAGGACAGGAAGGACGTGTCATCCTACAGATTACCAACCTATACTAGACATGGTGGAAAGGTCAAGATTCATTTTGTGGGTCTGCCATGAAATAAATCTTGACCCACCCAGATGGGATTGGAACCCATGACATTCAGAACCAAGCTTGTTGAGACCCTTGCCCCAACTCGCTCGGCCATAGAGTTCCCTTGTAGATATTTAACTATGAGTATCAATGAATTAATTTTTAAAATATGTTAATCTATCTTATTTTACTTCAATTTATCAGAAATACCGAATAAACTAGAGAACTGATAAACAGAGTTGGGTAAACAAGTTTATTGTAGTCATTGTATATTTGAATATAGGTAATATAATTTAGAAAATTATAAAGTCACTTTTGAGTCATAATATGAATCTCCTCCTAGAACTCTATGGGGAAGGGGAGGTGCACCGGGTATGAACAATTTAATTAAATTATGGCTAATTAAAATTAAGTACTTACAAATAAGTTAAAATAGAAAAAAATGATGCTTCTTCTCTTGGGTTTTTTAAAATTTCTTTTTTTCTTTTTGAATCCATACCTATAGAAAAAAAAATATATTTTTTTTTAGTGCTTCAGTAGTCAGAAAAATTTATTCAAATAATATGATCCTAAGATGAATATTACAATTTGTTTAATTCTCAAGCAAGTTAACATCTGATGAACTTTGATTAGCTAATTACTTGAGAAAAAATTAATAACATAATGAATTGCAATATATTAAAACAATAATTTGTTTTGGTATAAAAGATAAATTCATATAAAATTAAGAGCTTTATATAAAATTCTAATAAAATAGAAATAAGATCCATAATAATATATAAATAATACACAATAAGTTCATACTAGGACGTGGTAGATGAAATCTTGATAAAATGGCATAAAACCTGGACCTGGTGGAACTGCGATACAAGTCTTTGGAATTTTTTGGAATTAGATATTGTTCCTCCTCCCTAAAAAAAAGTAAAAGTAATAGATAAAATTAGCTAAATACCTATATTTATAAAGGAAAGTGTTTTTTTTTTGTTTACCAATCTAATATGTTATTTTAAGCTTAATGAAATTTTGGATACGTCATTCATAACAAGAGATAGATGACTGTGTAAACCTGTTTTAAAAAATATGTAATAAACTCTACCCCCATTCTAAACAGAAGATCATAAAAGATTTCTCTCAAAAACTCACCAATTAAATTCATGTTCTGTGAAATAAAAATTCATTTATGATTAACCTTGGACCAAAATTAGAGAAAAATCAATGTCAATTTTAAATTTTTATTTAAATTATATATACAAACTAAATCTTACATAAGTGGAAACTGTTACAGTATTGGCCACTTGGATAATTAAATTTTTAGAATGTAGGTGCCAACATTATTACTATTAATATTATCTGGGGCAACAGCTCATTACCAAGGCCTTCATAATCTTGTCGAGCATTTCTTCAGTGTTGAAAACAAAGCAGGGTTCTTGCATTCTCTTCCTTCTATTTCAAGTTGGGTCTAGATTAGTGTTGCCATACGTCCCGGTACACCGGGACACGTCACCGCTATATAATTCCATCCCGGTCATCCTGGATGACCCATCATATGTCCTAGTCTGAGAATATACTGGAATTACGGTATATTTGGTTAACCCTTTCAGCGGCATAATATTATATCTTCCGTGTAGTTGTAGTGCGTTACAAATTACTAGAGTGATCTTTGATGTTATGCGTCTGCAGCTCCGCCAGATCAAAGGGAACGCTGTATTGTTTCGTAGCGCTAAGTTGAATGTTTATTTTCATTGCAATATGCTCCCAACTCCCTTCAGTTTGTCAGTATTTGTTGTAAAGTTCATATCAGACTGCGTGGAACACTGTGCACCTAATAATTTTCTTCAGTTTTGAATTGTGTCCCGGTCAGTACCTAGACTGTTATGGCAACCCTAGTCTACATTCTTTTCTTGTGCCATGGAAACTGTCTGTGAGAATCATCTTGGGAGACAATGTATCTTCCATAAGTACTGCTATATTAAGGCAATTTATGGAAATTCAGTGTCTTAAGATTACCAAGGGAACCACTTGTTCTTGTCGAATGTTAAAATTCATTAAAGAGATAAATACAAATTATAGTGTTTTGGGGGACAAATCGTGGTTGTAAAAAATGCATTTTCTAAATAATCAAATTTTCTGGATTTCCAAGTGTCCACAATTAGGGAAAATTTGTGTTTAGGAAAAAAATAAAATAAAACCTAGTCAGAAAAAAAAAGGACTTTTTTATAGATAAAAAAAAAGAAAAGAATTTTAACAGGCTTATGCAACTAAAAATGGCAATTTTCCAAACAGGTCATATTTTCTTTTCTTGGCCCTTAAGTATCCAGTTGTCATATTTGTGTAGTCACCTACTTAGAGTTATTCCAGCATTCAAAGAATTTTAGGAATGATTTATGATTTTTTTTCTCTTCTCTACTTTTTTCTTTTAGGATCACAATATTATAATTTTTACAGGTTACACAAAAAAATGTGATAAAAAGACTTTAGAATATCATTAACGAAATGGAATAGTGAAAATCAGATGTTGAAATTTGAAAGATATGTTATAGTTAATGATTTTCTAGTAATTGAAACAATCAGTTAATATATTAATGAAAAAATACAGTGGGTGCCATCATGATTCTAATTTCCAAGTTTTCGATATTAAAATACAATGTAAAATATAATAAAAACAAGTAAAAAAAAAAAAAAAAATAATTGAATAAATAGATTCAAATAAATTAAAAATGTATGTCAATTTTTAGAAATATTTTTGAGAAAATTTGAATAAGCAGTTATTCTAGAGAAAAATAATTAGAGATTAGTTCTTTCAAATGTTGAAATAATTAATCTCAGTATCATAAAAGTACTCAGAGTAATGAATAATATGGCAGAATTTGAACTTGGTTAAAAATATTTTTTAAAATATGAGACTATATGTATTTTGTATAGGAAGGATTCTAAAAAATAAATGTAAAATAACCAATATAATTATAACATTAGTCTATATTAATATTATTAAATATTAACCCTTAGCTATTTTAAATAAAATTACTAGAAAAGATATAAAGTTAAAATGTAAAACATTTAAACTGTCTAATCATTTTTAAAACCATTATTTACTACCTAATTTAACTATGTAAGAGGGAAATATAAACAAAATATTTATATAGGAGAACATTTCAGAACAAAGAAATTTTACTCTAAAAATATAAAATTGGTTGAAGGTAATCATAAAATAAAATTGAATGTTTTATAATAAAGGTATTTTTTTTTAATCTCTTTTTAACTAAGTATGTAAACATGGGGAAGGTCAATATAGCCTGTATTGTAACCTTCCCATTCCAATCAGCTTGTGATTGTATTTGTTTGTATACATGATTTAAGAATTTATTTTATTTTAGTCTAGTATTAAGAACTATACAAGATCAAAATCACTTATTTAAGAATATTACAATGTGACACAATAAATATTAAATGTTAGTAATTGGGATTATACTTCAAATTTGTATCTTTATGTAACTTTATAATTAGTTTAAGCCGAATTAATTAATTAACTAATTAACTGATACAATAGATGAAACTATTTGTTCCATTATTTATTGTTATTTGAAGTTTTATGCTAGGTAGAAAAAATATCATTAAATATATATCTAAAGGTAGGAAATCTACATTTATTTTTTCTTAGTTTGCTTTTTGATTGTTAAAATAATTTTAAATTTAGTTCATGGTAAATTATAGGTCTAGGAATAAATAAAGTACATTAATATTTAAACTAAAAGATTTTAATATTATCTGTAGTCCAGAAGAAAACAAATGGCTATAACATTCAGATAAAAATGGCTTATTCATGGAAAAGAAAATTCTTGTACTTTACCTGTTTTGAAGTGATTTTTTTTAGTTTATAAGTTTCAAATAGAATTATGTAAATATATATATATATATATGTGTGTATTTTTTGACACTATTTTCGCATGTTGATCACGCTGAAACCACTGCTTAACACAAGGCCGCAAAACTCTTGTCCTTACTGTCCTTATCTACTGCTAATTGTCTCAAGTAAATTGTTCAATTTATGGTACTGGTATTTGTATTTGATTTGATTAAATAACAAACTCCATGCTATTTTTTAAAACTATTCCATGATTAAAAAAAAAAAAAAAAAAAAAAAAAGAACTAATGATTGAATTAAACAAAATAAATAAATCAAGGATCCATTTTGTCCAAAAATACATATTGACATATAAGTAAAATAAATGTCTGGCATAAAAAAGATCAATAATCAGCGGTAACTCTTCCTTGGCTTTCGTATACTTTACGAGAGGAGATCTTCATCTACTTTCTTTTCAACTGATTTTCATTCTCATATATTCAGCTAGTATGTCTATTAGAGAACTGCGAACTGTTATTTTAATCTGTGATTAAATAATTTATAGTGAGCCTGTCTGTAGTCGTTAAATGCAGGTATTTGTTAGTCAGTATGAAAAGTTGTGTTGGATAAGTATTAATAGTACAGGATCCGACGACACTAAACCTGTCATGATATATTTCCCAAAAAAAATCAATGCTTATCTGAAAGATCATTTTTGTGTAAGAAAAACCACTGTTGTCGTTTCCAAAAAAAAAAAGGTCAAGATGGCGGTAGTAATCAAAATAAGGTTCCAGAAGGCCGATTCAGGAAACAACTGCGGAACTTTTTTTCTCAAGGGATCTTAATGTTTTTGGGGGTGCTGAATCCGAATTTGCAGTTGGCTACCACGGCAGCCGGCGGCTTCATACCCAAAATCGCAACAAAAAAAAACCGCCCAAAATAGCGATTATTGATGTTGTTTTTTTTTTTACCTATAAAAAGACAACGAAGGGTTTTTCGAAGAATATATTTATATAGTAAATGGTAGCTGGAATCAATAGCTACGAAACAAAAAGAAACGATTCCGAAATTGGACCATTTTTCGCGATGTTATGGCTTTAGGAACATTGTAGAGATTGGCTAGCTTGCGGTCAGTCCCACTTCTTTGCGAAAACTCGTGTATCTGTACTCTATTTGCTATAACTCCGAATCTATTTGTTCGATCTAAAATCTTTTTTTTTTTTTTTTTTTCTTAAGCTTAAAGATGGTTAAATTTACTATTAGACTCTGTATAAGAAACTTTGGTTAAATCTCGTAAAATACTCACGCCAACACGCTAAATGTGTATATTTTGGGAAAATGTATACTTTGACATGTTTAGGGAACTGGAGTGGCTGTTTCGCGGGATTTAATCTAAATTACATATATGGGATCTAATATTAAATATAACCAGTTTGAGATGGAAAAATGAAATTTGGGATCGCACAAATATATGCCGAGTTATAGCGAAAAAGGTTTTTAAAAACTTGGATTTTACAACAGTACAGGGTTTTTAGCCAGCTGGCGTGGGTATTTTACGAGATTTAACCAAGTACTTGAGAACGACTCATCCAATTATGTTTAGTAAATAGTAAAATGTTAAAGGTTTTTATCATTAATATCGATGTAAACCTTTATAATAAAGGTGACATATAGAAAGTAAAAACATAAAAGCTTCCTTTTTTTTAAAAATGTGTTGATGTAAGTGGTTTTAAACAACTAATAAATAAAAGTTTTATATTGACAGAAATTATGGTCTCAGTGCGTCCGATATAGAAGGTTGTGGGTTCTGCGTGCACTTGTTTCGGTTGGTATTTATGTCGTCACGGTACCACGAAATGAATCTCGACCTTTTCATTCTGGCTATAAGAGTTTGGCAACTTGTAGGATAACCCGCACTTCCTGCCCTAGTGGGAATAAATAAGAGCGTCAAGTCTCAAATAAAGAAAAAATCCATCAGGAAAATAAAAATTCTGAAAGTAGTGGTATCGAAGGAGGACTCCGCCCATGATCCTGGTCTAAATACCTTTTTTTCGATTGTTAACTTCTCTCGATTTATTTCGATGTTTTCATAGATTCTTATGGATGGTTAAGGTTCTCTTTTTTATTCCCCACACTTGAGGGGAGACTTTCTCTTGGGGTTTTTAAAAATAATATGTTACTATATAAATAGAACTTTATTTATTGAGGCAGATGTGGATATACACAAAGCCAAAATAAAAAAAAAACAAAAAAAAAACTTTATTTATTTCAGCATTGGTCATTTACTAATAAGAATATTACTCTTATTATTAAATGACTAATATTAATTGGAATTAATTATTATTATTATTTATACAATTATTAGTAAATGACTAATATCAATATAAATAATAATACTCTTAGGGTATTAATATTGAATGTAATAACATAGTTTGATAACTCTACATTAGGTTTGTCTTCTATAGCTGTCATCATAGAAACGTACGTGTTTTGTTAACATGAAGTAAACAAAAAACCATCATCAAATTATTTATTACACTCAGTTATTATTGTTCCATTAAGTAATCTGCTATATTACACTTTACAATCAGTATTTTAATATTATCAGGTATTACGTGTGGGTGGGTATTATCAATTCCTTTAACCAGTTAACAATTAATTCGATTTCTCGCCGTAAAGTTATGTGAATGATCTATTAATAAGAAGCTCCAAATGAAGGTGCGTAATCGATATGAAGTTGCTTTGTGGATTTCACAATTTTGGTGGATATTGTTATCGTTTTAAAATAACAGTTTTATATTGCATTCATCAATACCTAAAAGTAAAAGTTTGTATCGGTAGCGAATAACTGAATAACGAGAACATTTAGTGTTATCAGATTTATCCAATTTTTACAGGTTTTATCAGTCTTTTTCTTTCTTTTCTTGTTTTGCAACAGTCGGTTTTGATACCCTTACAAAGTGTCTCGTCCTGCTCATACATTCAAAAGTAAATAATAACTATTTATTTTGTCTAATACATAATTTAATATTGATTTACAACAACTTGATAATTGTAAATTTGACTTTTTCTTTAGGTTTACAATATAACTTGGCAAAGTTGCACTAGGAAGTAAGGTCAAGATGGTGAAACTTTGCCAACCTATAGTTTTGTGTTTGTTTTTACATAAGTATCTATATTGCAAAAGTGTAAAGCATTTCGTGGGCAAACTCACCAAATTCTATGGAGGCAAGGAGTTTGAAATATCAAACTCTTTTTTCGTTTTTAAATTTCACTAAGGGGCCCATACACTATCAACCTGATCGTCAACCTTGTTGTCAACAGTGTTGAGGTTGTTGCCCACACACTAGAATTTCAACCCCCAACCAGCCCACATACGCTTAACACCGTCTTCAACATTGCAAGTTGTCGAAAAGGTTGTTAGTGACCCCATTGGGTGTTTCAAGTTTCGTTATAATGAATTTCATTATTACGATGTTTTATTCTAAACTCTGTAAAATCTAAATATATGTCGTTTTCTCGTTAAAATGTTTCCGTATTAGTTCCAACAATCCTTTTCTCTGTCGCTGTCTCTATTTTTTAAGTAGTTTTTTTTTTTTTTTGTGACTTTGGTAACTTTGCCAATGCTATTTTTCTGTATTTTTCAAATTTAAATTAATGATTAAATTGTAGTTATTGCATATATTTTAAATCAAAAGATCTATACTCATAATTATAATGGGTTCGAAACAGATTTGAACGCTATTGGTTGAAAGGAAAAATAAAACCTGGCAAAGTTGCCCCAGTTTACGGTACCAACTACAGGTAGTAAAAAAAGTCTGTGTACACCCATTATTCAAATACTTATTCATGTTTTTTTTAAAAATAGAGTTGCTTAATTTTTTTATATTTATTAATGGATTTAATTACAATTTAATTGCCAACTCATACATATCAATCAAATTGTTTTTGTTCGTGTAAAAACGGAATTACAGTAATTTATTAAGAAAATATATGCCAAAAAAGTCTGTGTACACTATTCCTAATCAGAAAATATCCTATCAAAACATGTTAATCCCTTGAAAATACTTTCAATGTATTCTTGTCTCTTTCAATGTATTATATTTTGTCCTGCATGGAAGTTAGTTAAAAATTATATTTTCTCTCATCATGGAGATTTCTGTATAATTAAGAAAATTGGCAATCAATTCTAGAAAAGAAGGAAAATCTTTGAGGAAAATATGAAAAATAATTTTAAAAAATCACTCAACAGTCCCACAAATCATGAAGGATATAAAGAAGCTGGAAATTTTCACAGTCGGCCAAGATCTGGTTGTCCAAAAAAAAATCAAAGGGTTCATATAAGAGATATTTTTAAAATTATTTACAAAGACCATCTCAATCGCAGGTATATTAGAAAATTATTATAACATAAAAGTAATAACTCAAACAGTGCAAAATATCATTAAAAAAAAAAAATCAGGATATAACTCGCGGTGTACTAGAAAGAAACCCTTTATAAGTAAAGTGAATAGGGTGAAACGACTAAATTTCGCAAATGAATATGTTAACTTGCCAAATAGTTTCTGAGAAAATGTTTTATTCAGTGATGAACGTAGATTTAACCTTTTTCTATCTGATAGAAAAGTTAAGATGTGGCGGAAACCTTAAACAGCCCTAGTAACTAAAAATGTTTGCCCTACTGTTAAACATGGAGGAGAAGGAATCATGGTCTGGGGGTGTATGAGTGTATCTGGGGTGGGAAAACTTAGGGTGATTGATAGAATTATGAATCAATATGTTTATGTGGACATACTAAGACACAACTTAAAATCAAATGCGAAAAAACTTGATATTGAATCAACATTTGTCTTTCAGCAAGCCAATGATCCGAAACATCGAGAAAAAAAGTCAAAGAATAGCTCTTCTATAATGTACCAAGGCAATTAAAAGTGCCACCACAATCTCCAGACATGAATCCTATCCAGTATTTATGGGACGAAATGAAAAGAAGTCTAAATAAGGAGAATCAAGAATAGAAACATAGATAAAGGAAACATTATTCGAAGAGTTAGAAAATATTCAGCCTGAGGTAACAAAAAAATTAGTCTAAGTAATGAACACCCACCTAAGGAAAGTAATACAAAACAAGGGAGGTTATACAGACCATTAACCTTAATTTTTGTTAACTTTTACATTTTAAATAATTAAATTCTGTAATATAATTCAGGTGTACACAGACTTTTTTGCATATGAAAATAAATGTTTTCTTTTTTATCGCTATACAATTCACCTATTTTTTTGTTGCAACCTTTTTTTTCATGTTTTAAATCAATAAAATAAGCTAAAAATAGCCGTTTTTTCCTCCAATATAGTCCTCTTTTAATAATTATTACACAGAAGTTATATACGGGTAGGGTGTACACAGACTTTTTTTACTACCTGTAGGTCTGGAACTAAGCGAAATAAGTATTATAATTTCTTTATTTTCCATTCTTCTTATTATTATTTGAAATTTAATATAACAAAAATATGGTTCTTTGCAAACTTTTCGACTGTGGTATTGTGGTTATGGAGCTCTCTCAGAGTAGCAGGATGCCAGGCTAGCGATTGTGTACACCCTGAGATGTGATCGGGATTCCCCATAATTTCTTTATTTTCCATTCTTCTTATTATTATTTGAAATTGAATATAACAAAAAATGGTTCTTTGCAAACATTTCGACCATTATCTCGTCTCTCGCCGCTTTAAGTTAAAATAGTTGATGTTTTTTTTTCATAGAAAATACTTCCTATAAATTCTCTTCCTTTAGTCTTCTCAGCAAGTATGTTTATCGAACAAAATGTCTTATATTGTACAATAAATAATCGAAAATGTTTGGAATGCTGATACGATACCAGGAAATCGACTCTCAATTCTCCCTACCTTAAATATTTCTTTAAATTGAATTTCATTAACAAATTAATAACGTACACAGATGTTATAAAACATTAATCAAATGAGTGCCGGGATTATATGTTTGGTTTCATGATTTTTTAATTCCCTTTCAGTTACAGAGCTCCAGCCCCTCACGTGCCCAGAATAACTTTTATCGATTCTAACCTTGTTCCGATTTATTTCGATGTTTTAGACGCTAATTTTCGAGGGTTACACTCCTTAATTTACGGAAACTCGAAATCCATGTTCAAATAATATTAACTTCTGTTTACCTTCTGATATTAAAATGAGAAATACGAATATATTCAAAATATAAAAAACTAAATAAATGTTTTATTAATATTATTATTAAACCAGAATTAATATAATGCTGAATCACAAGTAATGTTAACTTCTAATACACTTTTGATGTTAGAGAAGTGGAAATATACATGTGATATACTTTCTCACAACTATAATACAATATGTCTCACTGTAGGGGAATAAGCAATATGGATGACAAAGAATCCATTCACAAAATATGTAAACTGAAACTTGCTCACTTAAATTGACAAAACGAATATAAATATATAAAACTCCAAATCCATGTACAAATTAATCTTCTTAAATTTTGTAACATTTTTACACGTTAGAGAAGAGGAAATAAGAAAACATCAATTTATAAAATAGCAAATCCTTTATGAAGCTCATGTTATCTTCTGTTTCATTTTTTTTACATTTAAGAAGACTAAATATCGATATAACACACTAAAAAACAAAATCCAAGCTAAACTAATGTTTAAATGTAAACATCATCGAAAAGAGTACAGCGCTACCAATAAAATTAACCTAAAAATATTTTATTTAGTCTTGGAGCATCATAACGTTTATTTAGATCAATTTCTTCTCCTAAGAATGTGCTAGCTTAGGATACACATCCTGATTCTGATGTCGTTAACGTTGTACGATGTCAGAGGTTCCAAACCTGTCTTAATGAGAGGTTTGAGCGAGCAAAGAAAAAAGTAAAAAAGGCTTTAATATCCATGGATTGGAAACAAGTTACAGTGGATACCAAAGTAAATGAGTAGTTTACTGTATTGGAGAAGAGTCAAGAGAAATTTAAATATCTGAAGAAAAAAAAAAAGAAAGTAGATAACCTTAGAGAAAAAAAAGGGAAAACTATCACTTGACTAGATAGTTCAGTCAATAATCAAACTGTAAAGTGCATGAAATATGCGATTATTTTTTACCTCAGAGCTTCTTTAGGAGTAGATAGAAGTTAAACATAATACAAGTCCCTCACATAATAAAAGTGAGCTAACAGTGGGGGATGGGGGAGAAGTTACCATTTTTGGGTTTTTCGATTATATCTCTATAACGGACTCTAGGGAAATATGCTGCAGATCAAAATTAAAGCTAATTAAATTTCCTATGAAATTGATATTATATACATATTTGTCGAACTTTTAACGGTTTTTGAGATATAAGTTATTAAAAATCGATAATTTACGAAAAAAAAAAAAATGATTTTTACCTCATTTTTTGTCAAACATTTGCTTCAAGTGCCAGAAACGTATATTGGAAATTTAATTAAATTTACTGCTCTACAACTTTAATTCTGACATTTTTCTGAGAAACGTTCGTTCGGAAGGCACTAGAAGTAAATGAAGAAGAGAGAATGAACTTTATTCTGGGACTACTTGTCCCCTAAGAATAACATATGATTACAGTACATCGTCTGGCTTTGATAATTAATTATAATAAATAATAACAATAGATAATAATAAAAATTGATAAAAATAATTAAATTATATGTTACAAGATAACTGTGACATCTTGTAAAATGATACATCTTATGTATACTATTATAATGTATATTACATAAATGTTCACGTTTTACATTAGCTCGGAAGATTGAAGATCCAGGAGATAAAGGAATAAATGATGTTTAAAGGAAGTAAGAGTGGATCTTTTTCGAATTGTGATGGGCAATGAATTCCATAACGAGGAAGCACGGATAATAAAGGATTTCTCGAAGGATGCAGTTCGATGCGCCGGAGTGTATAGGTTGATGGGTTGGGTTCTAGTATTTAAGAGCTGAATGGAGGAGCGCAGAGTAAGGTCATGGATATAGGTGGGTTTTTTTTGGTTTTCAAGGTTTGAAATATGAGAGCACCCAGGAAGTATTGACGTCGAAAACCGGGGTACAGCCACCCGATTTCAGAATACCTGTGAGATATGTGAGAACGTCTGGAGATCCCGAAAATAAATCTAATAAAACAGTTCATTACTCTTTTACATCTCATCTCGAGCTCATCAGACAGTCCTCCATATACTACGCATCCATAGTCAAAGTTAGGAAAAATAAGTGATGATACTAAAAGTTTTCGGGTACTTAATGGTAATGAATCACGGTAATGTGAAAGTTGCTTAAGAATAAAAAATAGATTTTCTCGTGATTTGAGAGATATGGCTATTCCATGCAAGATGTTTATCGAAAGTTATTCCCAGATTTTTAATGGAATTTTGGAAATGAATGGACGGTTTTTTAAGAAAAGCAGTGGATTGTAGGGAAGAGCTTTTAGGTGAGGTTTTGACCCAATGAGAATAGCCTTTGTTTTTTCTGGATTTAGACTTAATTTATTCTCCACTGCCCAAAGGTTAATGCTATCTATGTCTTTCTGTAATGTAGCTACAAATGTTAAATAAATAGGAGTTATGACAAATAAATACTTAAGGATTCTGTCTTTTAAATATTTATAATTTGTTATTTACACTTCCCTCACATCACAAAGTTTATCAAGAATTAACATTACTGTTGGTTTAGTATTATATTATTAATAGTAATATATTATATTAATTAATTCAAAATTGATTTAGTTTCTTATATTTTGACATTTTCTTATTTCCACTTCATTATTTTCTTATTTCTCATATTAAATCATAAGGTGAACAGAAGTTAATATTACTTTGAACAGGGATTTAAAGTTTCTCCGTAAATAAATGAGAATAACTTTTTCTCCTCGAAAAGTAGCGACTAAAACACCGAAATAAATCGGAAGAAGGTAAGAATCGATAAAAGGTATTCTCGGCGGGCGTAGGAGCTGCCTCCTCTTAACCCGACCGTTACCCAATTTTATAAGAAATTTTATTAGCTTTTATTTTTATTTGAATCAGATTTTTCTCGAGTCCACCATTTTCGAGGTATAAAAGAAAAATTAAAAAATGGGACCTTCTCCTCTCCCCTCCTCCCCCCCCCTTTTACTATGTTTACCTTCTAACTACTCCTAACGAAGCCCTGAGGTCAAAAATAATCGCGTATTTCATGCACTCTAGACCCCTCATTGATTGGACTAGTGTATCCAAATAGGATGTTCACATTCATTGGCGAAGAACAAACAGAAGGGTGAGAAGACATGGTGGGGATGGAGGAAAGGGGTGGGGCGAGGAAGAGCGGCAGAGCTGGAGATGTCGGCCAAGGTGAAGTATATCTCCGGGCCTCCCGCACCGCCGCTGGATCCCACCCTCAGCGTCGCCGAAGTCGTCCTAGCTGGGCTCAAGAGGAACAATGTCAAGGCAACAGCTCAGGTCTAATATCAGTGAATAATATTTGTATCTAACATTAAAATGAAAAATATATATTTTCTTGCAAGTATAAAAAATATACCCAAAATCAGAAAAATATAAATCCAATGAAAATTATTTGATGTACGCATGATGGTATAGAAGAATCTATCCTAATTCCAACGAAAATTATTTTCGAATCTATTTTATTGATTGAAAAAGTCGTTTTTTAAAAATTTATTTATTTGGTAGTTACATAGTAATATTATAATTTTACAATATATAAAATAAAAATTTTAAAAACATTTGTCCAGGGATGAAAGTCTTCTAGATCAATTACAATGTAATCTTATATTTGCTAATTATATTAATCAACTCATAAAAAAAATAAGCACACTATAACTACAAGAATATAATAATGAAAAATATATTCAAGAAAATATACTGAGCAAAATATATATCGGTACAATTAAGAATTGATGAATTACGTGGCACTTCTATTGGTATTTCGTCAACTAGAAAAATAGTTTCGAATGTTAAAAATTCTTGACTTCCTAAGAGCTTGTTGAATCTAATGGTTCAAAGCTTGAACTATATATATATATACACTGCCGGTCAAAAGTTTAAGACCACCCTGAAACGATACCAGTAAATTTAAAAGTTTGATGTTAGGTGAAAAATAAATGGATTAAAAATATATATATATATATATATATATATATATATATATATATATATATATATATATATATACACTGCCGGTCAAAAGTTTGAGACCACCCTGAAACGATACCAGTAAATTTAAAAGTTTGATGTTAGGTGAAAAATAAATGGATTTAAATAAAATTAAACGCATTTATATAGTTTATACCAAGATCTTTAAAGTTCATCTACCTTTAAGAGAAGAAATTAAAATTAAGTTTTCAATACATAATTTAAAACAAACTGTATTTTCCATATTAATTCCAACAATTTCGTTTGCCGACAGAATAACCTTGGATTAAAAAATTTGAAATTTGAATTAAAAATTGAGAAACGAAAATCTCCCATTCATATTAAATGAAGGCAGCGGGAATTTTTGTTGAGCCATTTCAAATTTAATTAGATATTTATGAACTAAGTTCCTTTTTTTCCTGAGTGGAATAGCTCGTAATTGATTTATTACGGAGAAAATCTCAAAAGTGAAACAAAGTGTTTTTACTTATAATAAAAACATCAACATAAAATTAGATAGAAAAAGAGAGGCGGAACGATATTAAAGATATTAAACTTTTAAATTTACATACTTTGGCTCAGGGTGGTCTCAAACTTTTGACCGGCAGTGTATATATATATATATATATATATATATATATATATATATATATATATATATATATATGTATATATATTATTTGCGATATACATAACTACATATTTAAGTTATATAACTATGACAATATAAATAATTGTATACGGAAAATTTCTTATTAATTACAGAATTAAAATGATCGGAAACCACGGATAACCCATCACCACGGACAATTTTCAAAATTGACACAAAACTTTTTTTAAAGAATTTTTACTTCCTGTAAAAGTTATAACTATTAAATTATCGGATTTTTTTTTTTTTTTAAATATATTTAAAGTCAGATGGATTAAGGAGTTCTTGGAACGAATATAAAAATGAGTAAGATTTTGTTAAACGCGTCAATTTTTCACAATGATACTGAGGTTTTAAATTTGCCCATTTTGTCTCAGAACAGCCAATAGCTAACATGTCATAAAAAAACTATCCGAAGTACAACAGAATTTCAAACATGCTATCTGACTTAAACCTGCCATCAATAAAATAGTACAATCACTTGCAGACACAAAATTTCTTTTGGCTTACAACAACATCCGAAAATCCAATCATACAAAAAATAGGAGACTACGACAAGACATCACTACAAAGATACACCCTCAAACGTACTAAACAAAGATTAATAGACACAACATGACATAATATACTCGTACATCGTTTTAATGTAAAAATTATTAGAATCATACTTTATTCTAAGTAAATATCCATATTTTGTATTTTAAGTTATGTATTTTTATTTGTATATACATTTTTTTTTTATTTACTTTTTCTTCTTTTATTGTGTAGGTTTTTTTTTTTTTTTTTTTTTTTTTTTTTTTTTCAAATTTTCCTACTGTAAATATCTTAAAATGGATAAAAAAACAAAAGAAAAATGTAAAGATTGTATAACATGAATAAGAGATAGTCACCTCCCACATGTACCATAAATATATGCATATATGTTTTGGCAACATTTGCAACAAACATTTTTTCAAGGATATATGTATATATACATTTTTTTTTTCAATATTTCTTTTAAAAGTATCTCTTTGGAAGGAATGTTTATTTAAATTGGTTTATTCCATACCAAAGTATTGTACCTAGATACACATAATTACAAATTATTGAAACCTTTTATTATAAAATTACAATAAACTTTTGTAATTTAAACACATTAATATTTTTTAAATGATAAAATTAAAAGAAACCTCATTCATAATTGAAAAAAATAATAATTGAAATCTAGAAATTAAAATAGGTGTTGGCTGATATTAGCACTAGAAGTTTTAGTGTTCATTGGACCGTTACGAAGATAAATCTTGTAAAGTTATTTCTGTATTTGTTGTAAATGTCCTGTTCTGTTACCGGCCAACTTTCAGCTTTTAAGAAGATATTTATACATATCCATACGTAATCATTATTTTGGCAGAAATATTATGTCAGTATATGATGACTCCTGGTTTGACAGCGATTCTACTTAAGTTCTTTTATTTTCAATCGATTAATCTATTGAACCAAATTATATGCGTCATAAATAAAAATAAATATACTACTATTCGTAGAATAAAATACGAAGCATGACATTAAACTGTAGAAAATAATTAAAATTAAGTATACCTTACGGAGAACCATAAATATTAAGCTACACAATCCCGATAAATCGACTTTCTGACAGCGATGTTTTGATTGAAACCAATACTATTTTTGATTAGAAAGTATATAATTGATTTTGATGAACTAAAATAAAATTAAGACCAATAAAGAAAGTAAACTGTGTTAATAACTTTATATTCTAACAGATATAATTCGTTTAAGAAAATTTTCTATTGGGTTTATTAATAGTTAATAAAATTTAGGTGGCAGTGAAGAAGGCTCTGGTGGACCACGCCCACTTCTTCATTGTTTTGTTCAAATGTATCAATGCATAAACCGCTGTCGACACCCACTCGCAACGCTCGCTCAACATATGAAGCCTAAAAAACCTCCTAAAGGTGCTTTTCTGTGGAGGTCCGGACCCTTATCGGGAATGTTCCGCATTTTTTTCGTTTACCAAAGGACTCTTTGAATCCAAAGTTCGCAACAAGCTCTCGGTAGAAATTATGTTTTGTTAATTCAGCCGTGGATTTAATTTGGTATCTGTAGACCTTCCTACCTTTTATGCAGTGGGTACGTTAAATCGGGGGGGGGGGGGGGGTACCTGGAAGTTGATCCTAATAGCTAACCACAGCAGCTAGTATAACTATTGATCTCAAAACAAAAATTCCCTTCCCAGTTTTAAACTCAAGACCTTGAATTGGTTAATGCGGAACAGGTTTTTTTTTTACTTTTATTATTTATTTATTTATTCATTTTTAAATGGGAGGCGCAGTAGCCAAGTGGGTAAGGCGCTTGCTTGACTACCAAGCCCCCGGGCCCAAGTTCAAGGCTGACTGAAGGCAGAAAATTTATATTTTGTCATCTCAGCCGTGGAACCACATCCAGCCTCGAAAAAAAGCGGTTACCCTCAGTTGGAGAAAAACCTAGCTGTTTATGGTGAATTCTGGCAAAATTTACTCCATTCACAACCGCTGTGCCACTAACAGTACAATCCTTATCGAAGAACTGAACCCTAGACCCTACATGGGTTGTAATAGCACAGGTGTTTTTATTTTATTTTTTCATAATTTAAATAGCAATTATTGAAACTAAAATATTTTTGAAAAAGACACATATTTATTAAAATAATTTTATTTACAGCTTCGAAAAATGTAATGAAATTAATTAAAATTGTAATCAGCTGATTTATGATCGTGTTTTTTTTTTCTTATTTATATGATTTTTACGTCCTAGTTAGGCTTGCTCCAGATGTGGCTTTTGAAATCCAAGCGATAAGATAAATACAATAAACATTCAAATGACATTATGTAATTATGTGACGATATTACGTACACCTAATTATACACGTCATCTTAATTAAACATAGCTTATGGCCTACAACCGTAAGTATGAAATCTTTAGATTAATGAAATTTGGCGCTCAGAAAATTTGGAACCAGTCCTAAATTACTTGAATTAATTTCACGCTGATCACGGATTAGAATTTCTAACATCACTCTTTGTGTAGTCTAAACCTACACATTTTATAAACAACTCCAATATTATCAACAATGGTTTTCAAGAAAAGGATCAGAACCCAGAACTAATATTTCATCTCCGTATAACAAAAGATAACCATTAATTTATTATCGAGCAAAAACAGGCCATAAATATGTAGCTAAAGAATATCCCCCCCCCTCCTCTATCTTTCTTTTTTCTTACCTATAATAAAAACGAAAAAAAAAAGTGAATTAGAATACTTTGCATGCATGAGAGAGATTAGAACTCAACAGTAACCTCTTTGCTTGGATTAAAACAAATAAATAAATTTTTTTTAAATAGTTGAGATCATTCACCAAAATTGGCCAAAATTACGATCAACTGCCAGATTTTTTTTTCACAATAAAGGGTTTCCAATTTTTATAAAGGCTGAGTGTGCCGCATGAAATAAACTTTGTGCCTTCAACCGGACTCGAACTCCAGCCCTAAAATTTGGCTCTTTAGAGCCTTACCTACTGAGCCACCGCGCCAATTTTACAAAGTCCATAATAAATATGTACTATATACATTGTATATTAGATGGTAAAATAAACTAGTAGCGAAAAAAAAGCATCCCCTCCCCCGCGGTTTCGCCCGCTCTCAACGAATTTAGATAATTTTAACTAATAATTAAAGTTTTATTTCTTTATCGATAAAAATCTTGGATCGAAGTATGCAGTTGAGCATTATTTCTTCAATATTTTCACGCATAGCAGTAATTTTGAACCTGGTTAAAATCTCATTGATTAGGTGTTTAACAATTACTTAAAAGCAAAACTGGAGAATTTTTAATTTTAATGTATGAGTTGGTAATCCAGATGGACAGAGGCAATAAAGAAACTTATGCTGATAAAGGGATTCTTACACATTATCTAAAAATTAAGGTAAAAATGCTTATGTAAAAAAACCTCGATTTTAATTTTAACCATAACTGTACACTTAAAAGTACATGGCAAACCTCGTTTCTGCTACCCAACTTTTGTTTATATAATTTTTTTTATTGTCAACATTATCGATAAAAATCTTGTATTGATAATATTTCCTCCTAGAAATATGAAGGTGATGTAGTTAAAATTTAATAACAGATGTGTTCATTAGGTTTACCATTGTAAACTCTAATGGAGCTAACCACCTACGGTTGATTTTCAAACTTCACTGGGATCCACATGCCTCACCACATTTTTAATGATTTTTTAATAATTTAATTCAATATAACTAGATTTTACTATCAATTTCAGGTTCTATATAACACCGTACCTTGTAACCTCTCAAGAAGAATGGTCACCTATCCGTAAATTTTAAAACTTCACTGTCATCCACATACTATCGCTTCTTTAATACCAAATAAATTGAAAAGCAGTAGATTTTATAATTGATGAACCTTCCTGGAACTATAAAGATGATGTGATACAAATTTGGTAGAGATTGGTTCAGTAGTTTTCGTGGTTAGTGACCACAAACGAAAAATGGCTTGTCCTTTTATATAATAGTATACATTTAATATGTCTCAAAATGTTCGTATTCTTTTTAATTTATATTTAGAAAACTATATATTTTTCGAATTAATGGGTTAGTAACAGATTAAATCAATCAAAATATCGTTAAAAATGCACCATATAATATCGAATTTCTGACGAGCAGTATCGGGACTAGAGCACCATAAATAAAGACAGATGTTGTGTGTATGCGGTATTTTTTGTAGCTTTCGCTTTGCTTCTTCACATCGTATGAGATAATTAAATGCTAGAGCCGTGTATTACAGGAAATTTAATCAATTTTCATCTTTTTTGTTTTATTTATTAATTCATTTTTTTAATCCATGCATATTCTTTATCTTTTAGGTTATTAAGGGGGCTCAGTAAAAATGGATAAAAAATAAGAATTGTTAAAGTAAATAATACATTTTTTTACTATGCCAAAATTTTCGTCATATATTTGATGGCCTTCAGTAAGGCATAAAACCACAAAAATGCCAAATATAGAATAAGAAAATATACTAAGTATATGCAATCAATGAAAAAGTCAATAGTTAATGAAATGTACCTAAGTCAAATAAAAAAAAATTAAAATATAATTGAATGAAAACAAAAAATTGATTTACGAATATTCAGTCTTATCTAAGGAAATATAGCCATTCTCAAATCATTTTTTTATTTTCATTCGATAATATTTTTAATGATAAATAAAGAGAAAATATAGAAATAAATGATAAAGCTAATAGTAAATGAAACGTAATTTAAGTAAAAAACATTGCTTATTAAAAAATTTAAAAATATTATTGAATGAAAATAAGAAAATTATTTGAGAATGGTAATATTTCCTAGGAGAGAATGAATATTCTAAAATATTTTCTTATTTTCATCCAACTATATTTTTAAATTTCTTTTCTTTGTTTTATCAATTTATTGAAATTTACAACTGTACAAATATATACATCAAGTAAATGTGTTAAAAAAGTTTACAATAACACGTCAAAACTTAAAAAGAATCACTCATCAGTACCGCTTCAATAAAAATTCTACACAAGAAGATCTCTACGCCATCTTCTTTTCAGAGGCCTCGGAGGATTAATGGAAATGGAGTAGGAAGCAAATTGAGAAATTAGTGGATTTGAGTGGTTATGGAGCATACTATAAAATGATATGTATCTGGTTTGGGCTAAATCAGCAACATATGGAACATTAACTAGGAAGACTAGTGGATTCGACTGGGAACAATAATAAGTCTTTTGTAGTTTATTGGGAGCTTTGAACGTTTGTCTAGTAAATGTTGAAGTGATCTGTTACGAATTTCTTACTTAACTTACATTTAATTCACTATTGATTTTCTAAATATATTTTCTGATTCTGTATTTGACATTTTCTTGTTTTTAGCCCTGAAGAAGGCCGTCAAAGCTATGGCAGAAATATTGACATGAAAATAATGTGTTGTTAACTTTAACGATTCTTATTTTTTACCCTTTTTGATTGATTCCAGTTAATAACTAACGATTTATATCCATCCGGTCAAAAAATATACCTCTTTATGTAGGGTGAACCTGGCAGTTATTAACACCCTTACGGTAATATTCGGAAATATTCATAGTTGAATAAAGTTGAAATTAACAGTTATTTTTCCTTAATTACTATACTTTAGGTTAAACAAGAAAGTTCAGGCCCAAACATTATTATTGGAATGTATTTTACAAGATAAGGACAATAAATAATGTACAATTGTTATTGATGCCCTAAAATACTGTTATCTAATAAAATACGGACAGAATTAAAAGTATTTTTACACAGTTGAGTTGTAAGATTTGAAAGGAGTTTTATTAATCCTTTATTTTTATTTTTATTTTTATTTTTTGAATTAAATATTATTTTTAAGCACCTTAAAAAAATACAAGCATTCCAATTATAAATACTCAGACTAATCACGAAACCACCTTGATACATTTCAAACTACAGACTTCATTCTGATTTACCAGTACCCTCGGTAAAGGAACATATACATAGCCTTTATATACGATTTGAAGACAGACTTCATGGACTTAACAACATACTCATTAATGGCATGGCCACGACTGACATACCAGAAGGCTTAAAAGAAGCTGGATGAGAGATTTGCTTAAATAAATCTTTTTTAATTATTGCCTCCATTTTTTTTATTCCATGCCAGGAGGAGGTACTGTTGAGTGCAAGTCTCCCACACGCCTATAAGGCCTCTATTATTACAATATCAGCAAATTCACTTATTCTTACTTCAATAAGAGGTGTAAATAAAAATTAGAAAGAGAAAAAAAAAACTTTTAAAATTTTTATGTTAGAGTACCAATTACCATATGGGGTGTCAATAACCGTCCGATTGACCCTAATTATTTGAGTTGTAGGAAACGATGAGCGTATTTGTGAAAGTAGTAGAAACCAAGAGCAACACCAGAGGAGTTTTTAGTTAAATGTGGTTTGATGCAGGGAAACCCACTCTCTCTAACAATTTTTTATTTTAACCTCTAGCTAGTAACGAGAACCATTAGACCAAACACTGATTGCGTATGCTTATGATTTTGTGATCTCAGCCAAATCTGAAGCTATCCTGTCAGAAGTGCTCCACAAGCTGGGAGATATTACGTCAAGAATGGGCCTTGAAATATAACGAGGACAAAACAAAACATATTATGACCTCAAGGCAAGGCTGGAAGAGTCAATCCGCCTTTTACCCATGAATCCATGACGGAGAATCCTTCAAATACTTTGGCATTATTATAAACGATGAAAATGATAACAATAGAACCAATAATAGCTAAAATCAAAAAAATAATATCAGCAAGAAGCGGACAAATGTTATCCTTAAACATTTTTGGAACCTGTTTAGAAAAGGAAAAATATTTATAAGACAGTAATCCGACCAATACGCCTTTGAGGCATAGACATTGGAAAGGGAAAGAGTCTTTTTGGAGGGAGAGAGAAAGGTGTTACGAAAGATTTTCGGTATTTCAGGAAAGAATTTGTGGGACCTTCTCAGGCAGAGAGCTAATAGCACTATTCGAAGTGATAAATACTGTTTACATTCTTAATAAATTAAAAAAAAAAAATCATATCTCTTAAAATTTGTATTAAAATTAATAAAATAATCAAATATATTTTTGATGTTTTATTTTATTATGTAGTTCATTGAACACAAGTAGTGATCTGACAAAAGGGATGGAGTGTGGATAGTAAGATGGGATCTTTTTCGAAGAAGAAATAATTATTTAACAAAGAAAATTTTAAGTTAAGTGATATAGTGAATTATGATTTGTGGAAGAGCGAATAGCGAATTTTGTTTTGTTAAAGAGTTTTTTTAGGTGTTAGGGAAAAATTGAAAAGCACATAGTGACTTTTTGAATTTTTCGCGTTGTAGATAACCTACCTCCAAGACAGCAAAGTTCGAATGAAAACACCCGGAACACGTTCGAAACTTTACACGTGGAATACATACAAATTTCTTATTAGTTTTGTTATATTTATATTGGAATAGAACTGTAATTTAAAGAAACTCATCGCTTTCGAAATATGAAGAAAATGAAAAAATTGCGATTTTACTAGTGAATCTATTTCCAACGAAGCAGCAAACTTAAAAGTTGCAATAAATATTCTACAAAGAAGAAAAAAACATTTGAGGAAAAAAATTCTGCAAATTCGTTACGAAACCGGCTGATGTAAATACCTATTGAGTGGACTAGTATTAGTGAAAGATGACATGCAATAATGTGTAGCATGTGATTAGGTCACGAAACAAACTGTTTTAAACATTTAATTTGCTAGTCATTAGTCATTAGTCCTGGAAAAAAATACAAAATAATCTTTAAAAATTATTTTGATGTTTGCTGTTGGATGTTTGCCTTGACCAGCCACCTAAAAATAAAAGGACAAATTGGTGGACAAAAAAGAAAAAAACTCGATTTTCGTCACGATGACCTCCGACGAGGAAGCAATCTTAAATTTCCGGTCCAGAACCCAAAAACCTAATACAGAACCATTGAGAAAACTCGTCTGCAATTTTGTTATGATAAAACTACCATACCATCTGATTGGGCATACGCATTTAAATATTTAAATATATTTAGTAATAATGTCCGCCATTATAAATCATTTATAACACATTCCACTATTTTGTTTTTCGTAGCGATTGTGTTCATTCAATATATTAACACGATAAAAATTCCACTCAATTGATTTCTTTTCATTTTCTCGCCAATAAGTTTAATTCATTTTTTTGCTGTCTACGTTGCTATATACTTAAAATAAATAAAATAAAATTAAGGCAAGCAATATTTAAAAAAAAATGAATTTGAGTTATTTAAGTTTTGAATTATACAGGATATTTTTCCCTCAAGAATTAATTCAAAATTCCATTAAACTTATACCCCATCTAAAGCAAGATTCAAGGATCGCAATGGGCAGATATAAATTTAAAATCTTTTAGAAACGCTTTCCATTTTGTCTCCTTAGGTAAGAATAAACAAACTTGATTTCTTGTCTTACATTTAAAAAAATTAAATACATATACTTCATATGTTTGTGTAGGGTTTTAATCAAAATTTCATATGTAAGTCCTGACAGTAAATTTAACCAGAGTTATAGCCAAAAGAGTACCGATTAAGGAGTGCAGAAAGTGCGATCCCAGTTTAAGAATGCTAAAATGAGGGGTGTAAAGTAAGCGATAACTTTTGACTCTAGAAAAATATGACACGTATCAACATTAAAGCTAATTAAATTTCCTATAAAAAGGCGCGGACTTTTAGTATGTTTACCTTTTAACAAATCCTAAAGAAGCTATGAAGTAAAAAATTATCGCATATTTCATGGACTCTAGAAATATGTTTACTGACAAGGCTAGAGGGTGACTTTCAAAAGCTGCTGCCGCCATGTTCACCACTTTTTGGAAATTACCGGAAGGACATAGCCTGAGGCCTAACAGAGAATTATACAGAGAAATGGATGACCTGGAAACGAACATTAGGTTAAGGAGGCTACGTTTCTACGGTCATATGGTGAGGATGAACCAGAACAGAATAAATAGGAAGATCTTTGGGAAAATGTGGGGATATAAAGGGGTTGGAGGGTATATTGGACAGATGAAGAAAGAAACGGGGAAATTGGGAATTTCAAGTCAGGACTGTTTCGATAGGGATAGATATAAGAAAAAACTAAGGGAAATAAAGGTCCTAGTAGGTACCATGGAGGTGAGGGGGAGGAGAGTATGGAGCGAGGAAGAAAGAAGAATGCAGTCTGAAAGAATGAAGAAGAGGTGGGTGGGAGGAGAAGAAGAGGGAGGGGTGTGTGGAGAGAGTTGGGAGGGAATGATATTTACGTGGTCTATAAGGCCGCTTCGTGTCCAAAAAAAAAAAAAAAAAAAAAATATATATATATATATATATATATATATATATATATATATATATATAGAAGAAGAAGAAGAAGAAAATAAACTTTATTCTGGGACTACTTGTCCCCTAAGAATAACATATGATTACAGTACATAGGACAATCGTCTGGCTTTGATAATTAATTATAATAAATAATAACAATAGATAATAATAAAAATTGATAAATAATTAAATTATATGTTACAAAAAATGATACATCTTATGTATACTATTATAATGTATATTACATAAATATTCACGTTTTACATTAGCTCGGAAGATTGAAAATGAAGGAGGTAAAGGAATAAATGATGTTTAAAGGAAGTAAGAGTGGATCTTTTTCGAATTGTGATGGGCAATGAATTCCATAACGAGGAAGCACGGATAATAAAGGATTTCTCGAAGGATGCAGTTCGATGCGCCGGAGTGTATAGGTTGATGGGTTGGGTTCTAGTATTTAAGAGGTGAATGGAGGAGCGCAGAGTAAGGAGGTCATGGATATAGGTGGGTTTTTTGGTTTTCAAGGTTTGAAATATGAGAGCACCCAGGAAGTATTGACGTCGAAAACCGGGGTACAGCCACCCGATTTCAGAATACCTGTGAGATATGTGAGAACGTCTGGAGATCCCGATATATATATATATATATACTGCTTTTCATCAATAATCAAATTAAATTAAAAATTAATGTTTATTTGAAATAAACAATGTTGAGAGAAAATAGGGGTCGCAAGCATAACTTATTTCATTCAAACCAATATAGCTCCTAAACGGTTGGCCCCAGCGACAAATGTTATACAACAAAAAATATTCTCCATTAAAGTTATGATTAGGAAATTGTCATCTAATTTTCGATCCTACCAACACCAACAGAGCTACAGTGTGTCAAAATAGACCCAAAACCAAAAGGCATAGCCATTAAAAAAAAAAATTATAATTTATTACAGTTTTGTATTAGACAGGGTATACCCCTCAAGAATTTAGTCAAAATCTCCTAAGACCTATACATCATCTAATGCAATATTGCTTGGTTTTATTTAAATATTTTTTTAGTAATCATATTACTTCTACAGGCCTGGTTAAAGTATAAGGGAACGTAAACTCCTTAAAGAGGAAAATAGTTTAAAAAAATGAGAAAATCAACTGTGAGAAATTTTTCGCCCATACCAGGCAGATCAATATCCCATGTTAATGTTTTGTAAACATTTCACCTGTTTTAATAAGACGAAAGCCAAATGTTTAAGCTTGCGCTAATGCGGAGTTGAAGCAGTTCGATATCGATCTGAATAATTGATTTTGACCCTGACCGTCTTTTTTTTTTTTTTCCCGAGCAATTTTAAAATCTATAAAGCCACAATTAAGATGATTGCCTCCAACCCAACATTTTTACAATAAGAGAGCATGTATTATTTAAAGTGGAATTCAAATATTTTAGTTATTTATATAAAGAATCACTAATAAGAATTTAATAGTTATTTTATTATTTAACTAAGATGGCTCCGATAAAATTAAATGTACCAGGTATGCAAGTTTAAAATGTCGTTTTAATTCCAATAGAATGCGCTCTTAGCCTATTGAAGGATTTGCTTATCTCTAAAAGCTATTTTGTTTGTTAGTCATTTGTTTACAAAAGTCAGTTGTTTTTAAGTCGTTTACGTGGACGTATCATACCTTTCTTTGGTGTTAAAAATGTCTAATTTTAAGCCAAATAAAGAGCATTTGCGGCATGTCATGATTTTCTTATTTAATCAAAAGAAAAAGGCATCTGAATGTCATCGAATTCTTGTTGAGACTTATGGCGATGTTGCTCCAACCGTCAGGACATGTGAACGTTGGTTTCAAAGTTTCAAACGTGGTGATTTTGATGTTACTGATCAAAAACGAGAAAATCGACCAAAAAAGTTTGAGGACTTCGAATTGCAATCTTTATTAGACGAAGACAATACCCAAACCCAACAAATGATGGCAGAACAGTTGAATGTCACTAGGCAAGCCATTTCCGATCGCCTGAGAGCTATGGGAAAGATTCAAAAGGTTGGAAAATGGGTTCCACATGAATTGGACGAACGACAGATGGAAAAACGAAAAACTGTGTGCGAAATGCTGCTTTTACGCCACGAAAGAAGAAAGGGTTTTTTGCATCGAGTTGTAACTGGCGATGAAAAATGGATTTATTTTCAGAATCCCAAACGAAAAAAAATCATGGGTAACGCCAGGACAACCATCCACATCGAGTGCAAGACCGGATCGTTTTGGGAAGAAGACAATGCTGTGTGTGTGGTGGGATCAGAAGGGAGTAGTCTACTACGAGCTTCTCAAACCCGGCGAAACAGTCAATACCGAGCGCTACCGACAACAAATGATCAATTTGAGTCACGCATTGATCGAAAAACGCCCAGAATGGGCTCACAGGCACGCCAAAGTCATTCTTCAGCATGATAACGCTCCTGCACATTCAGCCAGATTGACTAAGGAAACGATTTCTTCGCTTGGTTGGGAACTCCTACCCCACCCGCCGTATTCACCTGACCTGGCGCCTTCTGATTATCACCTCTTCTCATCGATGGGACACTCATTGGCGGAGCAACACTTCAACAATTTCGAAAACGTACGAAAATGGCTCGATGAATGGATTTCAAATAAAGATGAAGCATTCTTTTGGAATGGTATCCATATATTGCCCGAGAGATGGACAAAATGTGTAGAAAGCGAGGGTCAGTACTTTGAATAAAATATATTATACTTTTTTTTAAATTACTGTGTATATATTTTAAGAAATAAACGACATTTTAAACTTGCATACCTGGTACACTTCAAAAATTGATCTATTAAAACAAAAATACTGCCAAAACTATTACACTTGCTAAAGTTGATAAAAATTAAAACACGAATTGCATTTTTATTTTAAATATTAAAAGATAATCTTAGGCGTTTGATATTGATCTTCCATTAGAATGCTATTTTTTTTTCCTTGGAGAAAAATGAGTAGTTTCTCTTTTTTTTTGTCCTGTCATTAAATACTTGATATGGCCTATTCATTATATGAATTTTTCAATACAGTTGTGAATTTAAATAGTACTTTTAAATTTAATTTAATGTTATAATTAAAAATATTGTGTTGGTTCTTAATCAGATTTCTTAAAAAAGAATAAACCACACATAGATATAGAACAAAATTAACTAACAATATGAACTGGTAATCACATACATAAAATTACTATTAACTGCAACAACGAACACATCACAAAAACCCACACACTACTCCCATATAGTCGATATATTCAAGTGCCAGAAAGATATACATGAAATTTAAGTAAATTTAATGCTCTACAACATTGGTTCTAACATTGTTTCTGAAAAAGAATCATGGAAGCCACTAGAAATAAATGTTTGACAAAAAAGGAGGTAAACATTTTTTTTCTCGAAATTTACTGATTTTCAATAAAGTATATCTCGGAAACCGTTGGAATTTCGACAAATATGTATATAAACAATTTTATAGAAAATGTAATTAGCTTTAATTTTGATTCGAAACATATTTTTCTAGAGTCCACCGTTTTCGAGATATAATCGAAAACCCCCAAAATAAAACCTTCCCTCCTTCGTAAGCTCACCCCCCAGGGGCGAAGACTTTTAGTATGCTTACATTCTAACTACTCCTAACGAAGTTGTGAAGCAAATAATTATCGCATATTTCATTCACTCTACACCCCTCATTTCAGCATTCATTAGGTGCCTTTACACATACACGCTTTCCGTACGGAAAGACCCTCAAACAGGAAAGCGTGTAGGTCTAAATTGTGGAGCCAAAATGTGAGGTCGCGCTTTCCGCACGGAAAGCGTGTCGACTTGATGTGTAAACTTCATCTCTTACGCACTTACATCCTTTTTGTCCAACAGTGAACTTTTTAAACATGATTTCCTTCTTTATTTGATTTATAAGTGGTTTTTCACTAGAATAATTTGAAGAAATTATATTATATTGCTTCCTACGTATGGTACAATATAATTATTTTAATATAAAATAATCTTGTTTTAAAATTTTAATGTTAAAAATACCAATTAATATATATGTTCAGTAATAATATAGATACCGGCCACATAATTAAAAAAGAATAATATTTCAACTTATAAAGGTATGAAATATGTACTAACCTGGGACAAAATTCGTATAAAACTTGTATAATTTTAGTATATTTTGTTTTCTATTAGACGTTATTCAAGCAAATCAACTTTGTAACAAATTTGGTAAGAGTCATTTTGTTCTCAAATCAATAGTTCTAGAGCGCTTTGGCCACCAAAGATTGACTAACTTCACGTAAGTCGCACTTCTTCGTGAAAACAAGCAGGTGGTACTTTTCTGTTGTCGGTTATAACTCTAATCCAAATTAATTTTTTTTTAACTGATAGCTGACTAAATTTCCTTTCAGACATATATATATATAGCTACAGATATATATATATATATATATATAGATATAGATTACAGATATATATATATATATATATAGATATATAGATATATATATATAGATTACAGATATATATAGCTTTTTTCAACCAAATTCATAATTTTTTCAACCAATTTCATAATTTTTTTCAACCAATTTCATAATTTTTTCAATAAATTTCATAATTTTTTTCAACCAATTTCATAATTTTTTCAATCAATTCATAATTTTTTCAATCAATTTCATAATTTGTAAGATTTGTAATTTTGTGTCAAATCAAGTGTTCGAATCACGTCATTCGTTTCGAATTATGAGTACAATGTAATTCTTATATGTAATTCGATTACGGATTATATATATATATATATATATACATAGTTGATTACGGATTACTATTTCTTGTAATTTAAGGTATGAATTATTTTCAGAATAATTCGATTACAATATTTCTTCCATTAAATAAGCAAATATATCAGAATATCAGTTTTGACCTCCACCATTTAAATTTTAAGTTTTCTCTTATTGTTAACGGTTTTGAACTATCGCCATATTTTTCTTAGGGAGAGGAGTGGAGGCTACATTTCTAAATTGAGAACGGCTCGTCCGATTTTAATGAAATTTGATAATTATGTTTCTTTCGTACTTATTAGCATATATTTAGGGTTTTATTTATTAGCTGGGAGTGAGGGGGGGGGGGGGGCTATATTTCTAAATTGAGAACGGCTCGTCCGATTTTTATGAAATTTGATAATTACGTTTCTTTCGTACTTAGTAGCATATATTTGGGGTTTTAACAGTTTTATTTATTAGCTGGGAGTGGGGGGGGGGGGGGGGCTATATTTCTAAATTGAGAACGGCTCGTCCGATTTTTATGAAATTTGATAATTACGTTTCTTTCGTACTTAGTAGCATATATTTGGGGTTTTAACAGTTTTATTAATTAGTGGGGGGTGGGGGTGTGGAGGTGGGCTATATTTCTAAATTGAGAACGGCTCGTCCGATTTTTATGAAATTTGATAATTACGTTTCTTTCGTACTTAGTAGCATATATTTGGGGTTTTAACAGTTTTATTAATTAGTGGGGGGTAGGGGTGTGGAGGTGGGCTATATTTCTAAATTGAGAACGGCTCGTCCGATTTTAATGAAATTTGATAATTATGTTTCTTTCGTACTTATTAGCGTATATTTAGGGTTTTAACAGTTTTATTAATTAGTAAGGGGTGAGCAGGGGGGCTATATTTCTAAATTGAGAACGGCTCGTCCGATTTTAATGAAATTTAATAATTATGTTTCTTTCGTACTTATTAGTATATATAGCTTATTTCAACTAAATTCATAATTTTTTCAACCAATTTCATAATTTTTTTAATCAAATACATAATTCTTTTAACCAATTCATAATTTGTAAGATTTGTAATTTTGTGTCAAATCAAGTGTTCGAATCACGTCATTCGTAATTCCATTTCCCTCACATTGTGATTTTAATTCTTGTTTCTTTTCCATTGAGGTATACAAATTTTTAAAAAATATATAAGATATTATAATATTTATATATTAAAACTTTGAAATCGAACATAAATATATATATATATATATATATTAATGTAGAAAATATAAATGAAAATATTTATTTAATAGAATAAGGAAAAAAGTGTACTATTTTACAATAATTATTTAAGTACAATTGTATCTAATATATATATATATATATATATATATATATATATATATATATATATATATATATACACACACACATATATATTTTATATATATATACACACATATATATATATATATATATATATATATATATATATATATATATATATATATATATATATATATATATATATATATTTACTATAACATTCATTATGTGAATCTAATGTTCGATTTCAAAGTTTTAATATATAAATATTATAATATCTTATATATTTTTTAAAAATTTGTATACCTCAATGGAAAAGAAACAAGAATTAAAATCACAATGTGAGGGAAATGGAATTACGAATGACGTGATTCGAACACTTGATTTGACACAAAATTACAAATCTTACAAATTATGAAATTGGTTAAAAGAATTATGTATTTGATTAAAAAAATTATGAAATTGGTTGAAAAAATTATGAATTTAGTTGAAATAAGCTATATATACTAATAAGTACGAAAGAAACATAATTATTAAATTTCATTAAAATCGGACGAGCCGTTCTCAATTTAGAAATATAGCCCCCCCCCCCCCCCTCACTCCCAGCTAATAAATAAAACTGTTAAAACCCTAAATATATGCTAATAAGTACGAAAGAAACATAATTATCAAATTTCATTAAAATCGGACGAGCCGTTCTCAATTTAGAAATGTAGCCTCCACTCCTCTCCCTAAGAAAAATATGGCGATAGTTCAAAACCGTTAACAATAAGAGAAAACTTAAAATTTAAATGGTGGAGGTCAAAACTGATATTCTGATATATTTGCTTATTTAATGGAAGAAATATTGTAATCGAATTATTCTGAAAATAATTCATACCTTAAATTACAAGAAATAGTAATCCGTAATCAACTATGTATATATATATATATATATATAATCCGTAATCGAATTACATATAAGAATTACATTGTAATCATATTTCGAAACGAATGACGTGATTCGAACACTTGATTTGACAAAAAATTACAAATCTTACACATTATGAAATTGATTGAAAAAATTATGAATTTGATTGAAAAAATTATGAAATTGGTTGAAAAAATTATGAAATTGATTGAAAAAATTATGAAATTGATTGAAAAAATTATGAAATTGGTTGAAAAAATTATGAATTTGGTTGAAAAAAGATATAAAATTTATTTATAGAATATAATATAATTTAACTATATAATGTACATAAAGTTATGTAAAATACCCCGGCCAGCACGCAAAAAAAACCCGTACTATTGTAAAGTTAAAGTTTTTTGGCACATATTTCGTTATAACACCAAAACTATTCGTCCGATCCAAAATTTATTTATAGCAGGATAAATTTCCTATCAGACCTCATATATTAAATTGATATAAAGTCATGTAAAATGCCCAAGTCAGCATTTTCTGGTACATTTTTCGTTAAAACCTTAAAACTATTCGTTTGATCCAAAATTTATTTTTTTTTCAACTGACAGCTGACTAAATTTGCAATCAGACCCCATATATTAAATTGATATAAAGTCATGCTAAATACCAATGCCAGGACTAAAACCCTGTACTGTTGTGCAATCTATGTTTTTTGGTACATTTTTCATTATAACCCCAAAACTACTCGTCCAATCCAAAATTTATTTTTCTCAACTGTTAGCTGACTAAATCTGAAATCAGACCCCATATATAAAATTTTGATCAAGCTCTGTAGAATACCCGTGCCAGCACACTAAAACCCGGTACTGTTGTGAAGTGTATGTTTTTTGGTACATTTTACAATGTAACCCCAAAACTACTAAATGTAGGTGAGCAAAATCATCTAATGATATAATTTTCACAATTAAAATAAGTCAATTTCAAATACATTGAATTCTGATTCCCTCCCCCTCGCTACCTCAAAAATAAATCAATACAGTGGTCTCACCCTTATAAAATTATTGGTATGTAGGTATTTAAACTGAGTATCAAATTTTAGGAAAATCAATTGAATTACGGTTCCCTCTCCCCACGTCGCCCCCTCTTAAAAAAATTAATCAAAACAGTGGTCTCACCATTATAAAATTATTGGTATGTAGGTATTTAAACTGAGTATCAAATTTTAGGAAAATCAATTGAATTACGGTTCCCTCTCCCCACGTCGCCCCCTCTTAAAAAAATTAATCAAAACAGTGGTCTCACCATTATAAAATTATTGGTATGTAGGTATTTAAACTGAGTATCACATTTTAGGAAAATCAGATGAATTACGGTTCCCTCCCCCCACGTCACCCCCCTCCTTCTAAAAAAAGGAAATCAATTCAGTGATGTTTCAACCTTATACAATTATGGGTAGGTAGGTATGTAACCTGAGTATCAAATTTTAGGGAAATCAGTTGAATTACGATTCTCCCCTCCCCCCATGTCCCCCCCCCCCAATAAAGGGAATTAAAACAGTGATGTTTCACTCTTATAAAATTATTAGTATGTAGGTATGTTACCTGAGTACCAAATTTTTCAAAAATCAGTTGAATTCCGATCCCCCTCCCGTCGCCCCCCTCCAATAAATAAAAGAAATCAATACAGTGAGGTTTCACACTTGTAAAATGGTTGGCATGCACGTATGTAACTTGAGCATCAAATTTTACGAATATCAGTTGAATTTCAACCCAAAAAAAAAAAAAAAAAAAAAAAAAAAAAGGAATAAATACAGTTATCCCTCACCCCTATAAAATTATTGGTATGTAGGTATGTAACCTGAGTATCAAAGTTTAGGAAAATCAGTTGAATTCCGATTCCCCCCCCCCCCCGTCACCCCTTCGGAAAAAAAAATCAATACTGTGATGTTTTACCACTATAAAATTATCGGTATGTAACTTGTATATCAAATTAAACGGGTATAGAGATAAAGTTTACACATTAAGTCGACACGCTTTCCGCACGGAAAGCGCGGCCTCACATTTTGGCTAGTCAATCTTTGCCGCAGGAAAGCGCGACGGTTTGGCTCGCGCGCTTTCTCACGCTCCAGGATTGAGGGAAAGCGCGTATGTGTAAAGGCCACTATTGACTGGACTATTAGCGTTACTTCTCGGCGAGTTCATCTCACCAAGCAACAGGGGTAGTTCTTTCCTAATCCCGTTGCAATATAAATTAATAAATTTATTTGAATCATTTATATTAAGGCTAGAATGTAAAAGAAACTAAAATAAAATTATTAAAGGAATTAATGCAAAACCTCTTATTACGATGGAATAGTATTTTATTTTATACATACAGATGAAGTCAAAAGTATTGTTTGGATTGATGAGTAATTTGCCACTTCTATTGGATTTTTTTCATTACAAGAGTGTTTGGAATTTTAAACATTTATCATCTAAGGAGGCAAAATGGAAGGGCGTCTAAAAGATATCGTTTGTTTTTTTTTTTTGGGGGGCTTAACGTCCTTATGTACTCCAACTAGGACAGGAAGGACGGCTTATCCTACAGGTTTCCAACCTATTCTAGCCAGGGTGGGAAGGTCAATATTTATTCGTGGATTCGCCACAGAATAAATTTTAAGCCGCCCAGGTGGGATTCGAACCCACAACCTTCTGGTTACGAGAGTGCTTAGACCCACGCCCCAACTCACTCGGCCATCGAGTCCCATATTAAAGATATCTTTTAGATGCCCTTCCATTTTGCCCCCTTAGGTGACTATCAACATGTTTGATTTCTTGTCATACATTTTTCAAAATTTAACATACATAATCTATATAGCAAAGTGCTAATGTTTTGAGTTTTTTGTAATTTTTTGGATTGACGATGAATGTTTAATATTCGTAACTATTCTTCGAATAAACCATTTTTTAAACTAAATCCAGAAGGACCAATATATTTTTAAAAATTATTTCAAAATAACTAAACCGATAACAGCTTATAAAGAAACGATAAAAGAGAAAGTTTCATTCGTTATAATAATAAAATCAAATAATTTAGATAAGTGAGAATAAAAAAAAAATATATATATAATACGAAAATGGTAACTAGTTATTTCAAAAAGTAACTGTTACTTTTTAAACTGTTTTGATAATTATCTGTAACTTCTTTTTTTTTAAATCTTTGTTCTTCAATCTATACCTGTCACTCATGCTGAGACTATGAACTGATACAGTAAAAATAAAAGAAGCACACAGCGGTGACTTGATCTATGTTTACCTTCTAACTATTTATAAAGCTGTGAAGTAAAAAATTATCGCATTCTTCATTCACTCTACACTCCTCATTTCAGCATTCATTGACTGGACCAATAGCTTCACTAGATCATACTTCTCGTCGAGTTTATCTCGCCTTTATCTCGGGGTAGTTCTCCTAATTCCGTTACAATATCAACAAATAAATTCTGTACCATTTGGGAAAAACTAGATAAGTTCATTATTGTCCACAATAAGATAAATACTTTGGACAACCCATATTGGTGTCCTACACATCTTGTAAAACTAGGCAAGTTGTAATGGCAATTGTATAAAAGGATACCATTGCCATTACAACTTGCCTACTTATACATGATGAGCATGACTCCAATATGAGTTGCTCAAAATATTTATCTTATTCTGGACAAAAATGAACTTATCTATTTTTTCCCAAATGGTACAAAATTTAAACAAATATATTTATTAAATAAATGCATTTTAATTATTTATATTAAGCCTAGAATGCAGTTGGAACCAAAGGTCCGATTTTGTAGTTTTTCAATCATATCTCGAAAACGGTGGACCCTAAAAAATATGTTTCAAATAAAAATTAAAGCAAATGAAATTTCCTATAAAATTTTGTAAATACAAATTTGTCAAACTTCCAACGGTTTTAGAGGTATACGATATTGAAAATCAATAATCTAAACAACAAAATTTTTGATCTCACTTTTTGTCTAAAACTTCCTTCTAGTACCTTCGAGAAGGCATTCTAATTCTAAGGAATTAGAAGCAAATTTTTGACAAGTAAAGTAAAATAAAAAAAAAAAATGTCTCGAAAATTATCGATAACACTGCCCAACAAAATTTTTGTTTCATTTTTTTTATTGTTACTGGTTATTTTAAAGGCCCTGACAATGAAGAAAATACTGGGAGATTGCTAACAGCTTTATTTTGTCAAATATAAAGTTTTACTGTTTTCATTAAAAAATGTAAGGAAATTAATACATAATGTTAACAAAATTTTATTAAATTTATTATCAAATGATCTTTTATAGGATATCCTTGAATAAATCGACTTTAGGTAGATCTCTTCGCATAAAATATTTGTATATTCTTCTTTCAAAGTCGTCGAATGTGCGATAGTACTTGTTACTGCTATGGAGCAAAACACACTTTCGCTGCTGTCCATAAAAATGCACCAATCCCTATGCTTGTAGTTTATTAAACCCATCTGTTGCAAAATACCACCAACATTGTTACAAAAGACTAAATCCTTCTCTTGAGAAAAATACGGTAACAGATTCTTTTCTCGGGTACGATAAAAAGTAATGTTGGTTTCGGGATTTAGCAAATTTGTTTCTTTTAAAGATATTCTTAAGATTCTTTCGGTAAGTTGAGATCCCTCACTAAGTCATTTTATTATTAATCTGATTAAATGGTTGAGGTTCTCAAAGGCTACATTTGTAATCTGGATCAGAGTCATCACTTGATATATTTTGTTCGCGTTCAGAGAGATTTGGATCATCAGAGGGTTTAGATGTGCTGGGTTGTACTTCTCGAGATTTTAATTGAGATCGTTGAGCATAAGATAATTTAGGATATGACGAAAAACTTCGATTTCCAAGGTTTATTCGGTTTATTTTCACAGCCCAGAAGTAGCAGTCGTCGTGATGGTTTTGAGGTTCTCGCCAAATTATGGAAGTTACAAACTTCACTGCATCTCTTTTCCAGCTGGACCATAACCGTAGACACACAACACATTTTTGGCAAACAATATGAGGAACCCATGGCTTGTCCTGATTGTACAAATCTATTTTGAAGCATTGATGATATGCAATTTTTACAAGTCTAATTTAGGTTTTCGATATTTTTCAAATATATATTCGGCACAAATATTTCAAATAAAATCTGGATTAAGTACACAACACCCCCTGGACGAATGCATATTGAAAACAACAATAGAATATATTTTACTGTCGAACAAAATTTAAAATCAAAGTAAAAATACTAAATAAGTTTGGTAAGCTATAAAACAAAAGCTGTTAGAGAAACATTGTTGTCATATTTAAAAAATATGTATCAAATTGAGTAAGAAACAACAAAATATTCACAGGAAACAAACAATTTATTTATTTTTGCTAACAAGTGTAATCTATGTAGCAAAGTCTTAATATTTAAATTTTTTTGTACATTTTTAGAGCTCATGATGGATGTTTAATATTCAAAACTATTCTTCAAATAAACCTTTTTTAAACTAAATCCAGAAGGACCAATATATTTTTAAAATTTTAAAAAATAAATGAACCGATAGCAGCTTATTAAGAAACGATAAAAGAGGAAGTTTCATTCGTTATAATAATAAAATCAAATAATTGAGATGAGTGAGAATTAAAAAAAAAATATATAATACGAAAATAGTAACTTGTTATTTCAAAAAGTAACTGTTACTTTTTAAACTGTTTTGATAATTATCTGTAACTTTTTTTTTTTTTTTTAAATCTTTGTTCTTCAATCTATACCTGTCACTCCAGCTGAAACTATGAACTGATACAGTAAAAATAAAACAAGCACACCGCGGTGACTTGATCTAGAAAAAGTTTTTAATGGAATAGATCTTTTTTAATTAAATCATTTCTAGACTTCTTTTTTCTTTTTTTTTTTACACATGTTTTCTCTATGCCATGTTTTTTATAAGTTTGTTTGTCCGTAGAGTTTTTCATAGAATTGTTTTGATAAAATATGGATGCGATCTTGTACCGTGCTGAATAGTCCAGTAAATGATTGCTGAAATAAGTGTGTAGAGTGCATGTAATATGTGATATTTTTTTACCTTATAGCTTAGTTAGGAATAGTTAAAAGGTAAACAGACTTAAGGTCCCCGCCCCTGGGAGGGTGAGCTAACGGTGGGGTGAAGGGGAGAAGGTCACATTTTGGGGTTTTTCGATTATAGCTTTTTTCGACCAATTTCATAATTTTATCAATCAAATTCATAATTTTTTCAACCGATTTCATAATTTGTAAGTTTGTTTCAAATCAATTAATAACGAATAACGTCATTCGTAATTTATTCTGTCAAGTTATTATTTTTAAATATAAACGGCCTCAAATAATCGGCAGATCTGAAAAACAGTTTAAGGATATTGTTATTCAGATCTGTCAGAATCTGACGATTTTTTGAGGCCAATGGACATCCTTAGCCACTCTCCTTCCCCACTTAGAATTACTAAGTGTAATAAGTATTACAGATATACCAAGTATATCTGCATACGATAAATCAAAGACTTTTTTTAGGAAATCACGTTTTTTCCCATAAAAACTGTAATATCTCCATTTTGACTAAATAATTTTTAAATTTTGGCCACATTTTCAGATTTAGTATCAAATTTCCTATAAGAACATAGTACACATAATCTTGAATTTTACAAACTTGTTATCTAAAGAACAGCTTGATCTTCACATTATTTGGGGAAGATACAATGTCTTATTTACTTCAATGCTCACCGTTTTTCGAAAAAACTACCCACAAAACGTCAAAGCTCACAAAAACTTGCAAATTTAATCAGCTTTAGAATGATATGTTAAACGTAATGATTTTGTTTCAAGCTTATAGCAAAATTGAGGCCTATGCTCATTATCATTGGATTTTAAACCTTACGTTGAAAATCTAATAAAATAAATCCTAAATAATAATAATAAATAAATAACATAAGATCCTCTGATCTGTTGTCGCTTTTTTGACAGTTTTCCTTTATTTTCTATTAAACAATAATTTTTTTCTTTGCTTTTTATTCCAATAAAGAGTTTATTATGTTTAAAATGCACATTTCCATTAAGGGATCGTCATAATGTTTTATTTACACAAGTAACTGATTTGTATGCCAAATGAGAACACCATGTTTTTTTCGGTTTCAAAAGTGAATATCTCCATGAAATCGAAACAAAATCATTACGTTTAACATATCATTCGAAAGCTGATTAAATTTGAAAGTTTTTGTGAGATTTGACGTTTTGTAGATAGTTTTTTCGAAAAACGGTGAGCGTTGAAGTAAATAAGTCATTGTGACTTCCCCAAATAAGCTGAAGATCAAGCTGTTCTTTAGATACCAAGTTTGTAAAATTTAAGGTTACGTGTACTCTGCTCTTATAGGAAATTTATTGCTAAATCCGAAAATGAGTTAAAAATTTGAAAAATATTTAGACAAAATGGAGATATTACAGTTTTTACAGGAAAAAACGTGATTTCTTTAAAAAAGTCGTATTTATCGTATATCTGCAACGGATTGGAATAGAAAGGTGAGGTCTGCGGCATTTTGCTATATTTTTGATCTAGTTTCACACAATTGTTTTTTTACACTAAGAGACACTCACCCTGTATATCTCTAAATAATTACATCAATCTAATCCCTATTTAATTCTTCGTGAGTTCTCGATAACAATACCTCACGGGATTATGTGTACGAAATTGTTTGAAAACATTATGAAATCGGTTGAAAAAAGTATGAATTTGATTGGTAAAATTATGAAATTGGTTGAAAAAATTATGAAATTGGTTAAAAAAGTTATAAAATTCACTGAAAAAAGCTATATACCTCAAAAACAGTAGACTCAAGTCAAATATGTTTCAAATCAAAATAAAAGCTAATTAAATTTCATATAAAATTGATTTCATACATATTCGTCAAATATATGCTTTAAGTGCCAACAATATATATATATATATATATATATATATATATATATATATATATATATATATATATATATATGAAATTAAAGTACTCTACAACATTGATTCTGATATTTTTTCTGAGAAACAATCGTGGTAGGCACTAAAAGCAAATTTTTTTTTTAAAAAGTGAGGTAAAAAATAGTAAAAGGAAACCGTTGGAAGCTGGACATCAATTTTATAGGAAATTTAATGAGCTTTAATTTTGATTTGAAACATATTTTTCAAGAGCCTACCGTTTTCGAGATATAATCGAAAAAATCCCAAAATGGGACCTTCTCCACTCCCCCATCGTTACCTCACTTTTAGTATGTTTACCTTTTAACTACTCCTAACGAAGCTATGAAATACAAAATAATCGCATTTTTCATGCACTCTACAATATACTTATTGACTGGACTATATAATGAATAATGAATGTGTATATATATAATGAAAGTCAATGTGTAATGTTTTGTTGCTAACGTACTAGGGTGATTGTTTAAAGAGTTTTAATGTGTTTGACTGGAAAATCAGCATTTTGTTAATGCTAACAAGACGTAGCTCTTCCGTGAATTTGTGAGGCCAAAGTCAAAAGTGGTTTTAGTGAGTAAGTCTAAGTATTTAGTCATAAGTATTTAAATAGAAATTATAGGGTCAGTGGCATCTTTGGGCTGATGACGGAATATTCTGAATAATTTGCCTTATCCTACTTTCACCAACTTGAATACTAATAAATAATAAAGGGATCTTTAATAATCGCTCAGTGAATTGTTGGCTTTATTCCGTTCAGCTTTTATTATTTCTATTGGAATTAAAAATGGAGAGTATAGGTAAGAATTATCGGTATACAATATTGTACTATTTCCATGAAGGGCATAGCGCTTTTTGTCTCGTAGGATTTGACGTGTTTACGGTGGTACTAAAGAACAAAAGAAGGTGTGGTACTAATATGGTCTGTGCGATTCTGTGATGGAAATATCAACTTCAAAAGAACTATCTTACCACTCGTAAGGCAAAAGGTCACCGAAGAAAAGGGTACATACTTCTTTTACATTAAAACATATGTAAAAAAAAAAAAAAAAGATATGATTTTCATTTAGATCGAAAAACCGCACAGACTTTTTTTTTCTTACTCATCTTATATGTCTTTGTTTAATTTTCAATGTCAAACTAGACTTAAAAGATAAAACACTGCTCTAGTTTCTAAAAAACTAGTTTAGGTATAAAGCCGACGGCTTAGACTTGATTTGTTGAAATGTAATGAATAAAATACTAGGTACCCTTACTGAAGCGGAACTCCAGAATACCTTCTATCAATTAAAACCTAGTTCCGATTTATTTCGGTGTTTTAGTCGCTACTTTTCGAGGGGAAAGGTTATACTCCTTCATTTACGGAGAAACTCTAAATCTCTCTTCAAAGTAATATTAACTTATGTTTATCTCCTGATATTAAAATGAGAAATAAGAGAATAATGGAGTGGAAATAAGAAAATTTCAAAAAAAAAAAAAAAAAAAAAAAAAAAATTAAATCAATGTTGAATTAATATTATATTAAATCAGAATTAATATAATAATCACAAGTTATGTTGACTTCTGGCACACTTTTTGATGTTAGGGAAGTGTAAATAGCAAATCAGAAATAAATAAAACATAGAATCCTTGTGGAAAGTTATGAGTTTAATTTCTGCTATATTTTCCCAAGGGAAGCGAAAATAAGAAAATATGAAACTTGTGATATAATTTATCACATTTATTTTAAGATCGAAGTGTTTTATTGAATAAATAATACAATCTATCACACTTTAGGGCAATGAGTAATATGGACGACAAAGAATCCAATCACAAAATATGAAAACTGAAAATTTACTCACTTAAATTGATACAACAAATATAAATATATAAAACACCAAGTCCATGTAGAAATTAATCTTCTTAACTTTCGAACACTTTTACATATTAGAGAATAGGAAAAAAGAAAACATGAATATATAAAACACTAAATCCATTACGAAACTCATGTTGTTAACTTCTGTTTCACCTTTTTACATTGAAGAAGACTTAAATATCAATATAACACATTAAACAATACAATCCAAGTCGAAACTGTAGAAGTGGATGTTTACATGTGAGGTTATATGAAAGAGCTATCGATAAATGTAAACTTGAAGTAAAGCGTAAGGATCAAATTGGTCGGTGTAGCGGTGGTCAGGCTGGTCTGGTGGAGTCCCGCTTCTGTAAGGGGAACCAAATACTACTCTAACGTTTACAAAACATGCTCGAGGAAGGACCTATCTTTCTCTTCCCTTCTTCCTCCCACCTGGTTTATCACATGATTCCCGCTTCGATGTTCTAAATATTATAATACCATATTTATGAGTTGATCCGATCGGGATAAAAGGGCGAGCTGACCCACTTAAGGCCCAGGAAGTCGTATTAATAAACCGGATTCCCGGTAGGATGAATCAATGGATATTGCATGGAGATAGCTTATTGGTTATTTATAATAACAGCCAACGGTTCAGTGACAGACCCGTCTCAACAAACCATCATCGTCCTACTGAGAATCGGACCTGGTCCTAGCTCCATGAATATTATATAAGATAGTTTGGAAAGTGAAACGCTACTAAGAGAGTTAGGTTTATCTTGAAATTATTAAGCATATTGGACAGTATAGGGTCGTTCACGTCCATTTTAATATAAAATAACATTACATATTATGTATAATTATAAGATTATCTAACTAGAAACACATCATTCAAATATTTAACTTCTTTTCCAAACTGTAACTAACTTTTTAAAGATTTAGGAAGAACTTGTAGTTCAGCTCCTTTAATTAATCTATAGTCAGCATTGTAAGGACAGGTCTTGCGTTGTGTACGAGGATAGGTGATCCTTACGTATTATCATTGCTGGTTGTTTATTATGAGGAAAAAAGCAAAGTTATGCAGATAGGGCGAGTTTCTGAAGACATGCAGATAAACTGTAAGGGTAGGATTCTAGAAATGGACGACAAATATGTGAACCTTGGAAGATAGACCACGAAATATGGAATAGAATCCAAAGGTAACGGGTTTACTATCAAATATGTAACACGGTCATAGGGAAACAAGAGGTAGAAAACACGACAAAAATGACTATTATTGTTTGTTTATTTCGTTTAACGTCACTTTATGCTGCTATGGCTAATCGGACGATGCTACGGCGGGAGTCCTAAATTTTGCCTATCTAGGTATAATTAGGGTAGGGATATTTAACGAGTACCTGACATCGCACAGGCTCGGCACCCCCATTTTACGTCCCTTCCGAAGGACGGCATAGCTCAGCATTTTTTACTCAAAAATAACTATTTATAACACGTTATACCTCCCAACTCTACTGTAAGGAAGCGAAAGCTGGGTCCTACTTGATAAGCATAAAAGCAGACTGGCCGCATCCGAAATGAAATACCCAAGGAGAGTAGCTGCCCGAACCAGGGGGGATCATATCCGTAACGAACGGATTAGAGAAGAATTAAAGGAGACACCAGTGTTGGAAACTTTAGGAAGGAAAGCGCTCAAATGCTGGTGGGTGCTATGAGGACGCTGGCAAAAGACCGCGGTAATTGTCTAAGAATTTCTTTTTAGATGTTGTTTTCCTCTTTGACTGTATCCCTGATTAAAAAATGTTTTATACTAACAGTTGTAGATCATTACATTTTGTGCAAGATACGATTTTTAAAATAAAAATTTGCCTATTTCTACTCTGAGATATGTCAAAAAAACAAAAATTGTTGGTTGATTTTGCATAAACCGTGTTAAAAATGCAAACAAATCACGAATAGTACAGTTAAATTAGCTTCTAACTTAAACCCAAAAATTAAAAGGCCTGACTGCTTTAAATTATTCACCACACTTAGTTTTTTAGTTAGGATTGCTATAAAAGCTTCGTTTTTTAATTTTTTTAAACTATATATACAGTTGTCATTTTTAATAAATAGCTGAAAACAAATTGTTAAAAACTATAATATGTTATATACGTCCCATTAATTTATATTTCTCATAATGATTTATTTTAAATTTTGCGACACAGGTAGAAGTAGAAACCGGACGGGAGCTGACATACGGACACCTCGCCCGGCAGAGCCTGTCAGTGGTGCAAGGACTCCTTCGGGAAGGAGTGGGCGAAGGTAGCGTGGTGGCCATCGTCAGCTTCAACAGCCAGGAGGCCCATGTCATCTTCCTCGCCTGTATCCTCATCGGGGCCACCGCGGCACCCATCGATCCATCTCTAGTAGCAGGTAAACATATCGATATTGTATCCACTAATGGATTTTACACTTACTGATCACTATAGGGTGAGTACTTTTAGTGTAAAAAAAAAAAAAAAAAATGGGTGAAACTAGAGTGAAAACGAAGAAAAATGCCGCAGACCTTACCTTTCCATTCCAATCCGTTGCAGATATACGATAATTCAAAGACATTTTTGAGGAAACCACGTTTTTTACCATAATAGCTGTAATATCTCCATTTTGTTTAAATATTTTTTTCAAATTTTGACCACATTTTCGGATAAAGCATTAAATTTCCTATAAGAACAGAGTACATGTATCTTTAAATTTTACGAACTTGTGACCTAATGAACATTTTAATTTAGGGAAGTTACAATGTCTTATAATATTTTAACACTCACCGTTTCTCGAAAAAATTATCCACAAAACAGCCAATCTCACAAAAACTTGCAAGTTTAACCAGCTTTCTTATCGTATTTTAAAATTAATTATCTGTATCGATTTCATGGAGAAATTTACTCTTAAAACCGGAAAAACATGGTGTTCTCATTTGGCATACCAATTAGTTACTCGTGTAAATAAGATAATCCCTTAATAGAAATATGCATTTTAAACATGATAAAATCTTCATTGGAATAAATAAAAAAATAATTTTTAATATAAAATAAATGAAAACTGTCAATAAAGCGACACCAGATCAGAGGATTTTATGTTATTACATTTATTTATTTATTATTATTATTTAGGATTTATTTTATTAGGTTTTCAATGCAAGGTTTAAAACCTAATCATAATAAACATAAACCTCAATTTTGCTGTTAGCTTCTGAATGGAGATGATGTTGAAGAATACCACTTTTTGAGGTGAATTTTATGGACAGATGAGTTCATTATCATTGGGTTTTAAACCTTACATTGAAAATCTAATAAAATAAATCCTAAATAATAATAATAAATACATAAACGTAATGAAAAAAAATCCTTTGATCTGGTGTCGCTTTATTGACAGTTTTCCTTTATTTTTTATTAAACAATAAATTTTTTGTTTGTTTTTTATTTCAATGAAGATTATGTTTAAAATGCATATTTCTATTAAGGGGTTATCTTATTTACACAAGTAACTGATTTTTATGCCAAATGAAAACACCATGTTTTTCCGGTTCTAAAATTACATTTCTCCATGAAATCGATACGGATAATTAATTTAAACATACAATATGAAAGCTGGTTAAACTTGCAATTTTTTGGTGAAATGTACTGTTTTGTGGATAGTTTTTTCGAGAAACGGTGAGCGTTGAAGTATTATAAGACATTGTAACTTCCCTAAATCAAGCTGTTCTGTAGGTCCCATGTTCGTAAAATTCAAGGATACATGTACTCTGTTCTTATAGGAAATTTAATGTTTAATCCGACAATATGGTAAAATTTGAAAAAAAAATATTAGGGTAAAAATCTTGTTTTTCTCAAATAAATCTTTGAATTATCTTCTATCTAAAACGGATTGGAATAGAAAGGTAGGGTCTGCGGCATTTTGCTATATTTTTGGTCTAGTTTCACCCAATTTTTTTTTACACTAAGAGGTACTACCCCTGTATATAAGGATGGATATAAAATAGCCGATCCTTAACTACAGATACATCATCTATTTTAATTCACCATTGACGTCCTGTTAAATGCGTTAACAACGGCTATAAGAATACTGTTTTTCAGATCTGCCAGAATCTGACGATTTTTGGCGGCCGAAGGACATCCTTGGCCACATTTGTCCTTCCTTCCCCACTTATCGATTCGTTTAATTTTCCGTCCTTAAGGATTCCCCACTTAGAAGCGTTCGTCAAATATATTTCCGTAACCTTAAGGATGATTCTCCATCGACCTCTTGAATACCATTCAATCTACCGACTTATAATAACTATATCTTCAATATGCTTCCTTTTAAACATTATCATCCATGGAGTATCATTATGACGTTTTATAACCACCTCCTATGATAAAAATAAAAACTCTTATCTTTTATTTTGTATACACTTTACAATTATTATTCATATTAGTAACTTTTTTCATGATTTCACCTATTTTTTTTTTTTTTTTTTTTTTTTTTTTTTTTTTTACAATTTTTATAAATCCTAAAATCATAAATCTAGCATTTCCCCGTCGCGGCTTTGCCCGCTATGTTAAATAAAGAACTTGAATAATTTTAACTAATAATTGAAGATTTATTTGTTTATCGATTAAATTATTTTATTAAAGTATACAATTGAACGTGAAATGATATTTTCACGAATGGTGGTAATTTTTAATTTGACGATCTAAATGAAATGGTAATTTTATCTGGATTATTTTAAAATCATTGATGATTTTTTTTACTAAGATCGATTTTTATTTAGAAGTTTAGAAGTTGTAGAATTAAAATAACTATGAAGGTGTTGTAATTTGAAATTAGAATCATAAGGTGTGATAAAAAAATCACCATTCTGATCATTTTATTTTGAACAAGTGAAAAACATAAATTTCTAGTTCAATTAACACCGTACCCATGGAGTTATAGACGAGTGGAGATAATAATTTGGTGTGAACCGTATTATCAGTATATTTTCAAATTTTGGCTTCCTAGGCTTTATACTGCTGTTATTTTATTTTAGTGATTTATTTACTATAGTGATTTAGTTATTTTATTTATTACGAGTATTTCCTTTCTAAAAAAATTTTTGAACAAAATGTTTACAATTAACAATAATAATAATTTTTGAGTATTTCCTTTCTAAATCAGAAAGTTGAATTTTCTCCATGATAATATCATGGAAATAGATCAAAAAATAATATCGTATACAAACATATTAATCAATTTGTGTGTAAAAGCTGATTTTTATTTTCTGATCAACATTTTTTTTTATCGCAATTTAATCATTATTATTTATGCAATACCGTATCACTCAGTAAGTAATCATAATTTTTAATCAAATCGATAAACATCAAAAATCAATGGAAATTTTTATTAATAAATCAGGAATGATTTTTAAATTAAAAATCAAATATTTAAATATTAAAATTTGGTTCAGATGAGTTCAGTATTTTTACCATTGTAAAATACATTGCGGAATTGTTCTAACCACAGATCGGTCGATTTGCGATATTGAAATATTTTTTAATAATTTATTTCAATATAAGTAAATTTTATTATCACATTTCAAGCTATATAACACCGTACCATTGTAACCTCTCTTGCCAAATTGCGCTCTCCAACTATCGGTCATTTCAAACTTCATTGTTATCCATACATTATCGATTTTTTATAATTACAAATTAATAGAATATCAGTAGATTTCATTATTTCTAACCCTTTCTGGAACTATAAAGATGATGTGGTTAAAATTTGGTACAGATTAGTTCAGTAGCTTTCGCGGTTAGTGATCACAAACGAAAAATAGCTTGTCCTTTTATATAATAGTAAGGATATAGATGTAGTGATTTTTTTATTATTTGAAACTAAATAAACAATTTTTAAAAAAACAAAACAAAAACAAACAGGTAAGAGGACTATTTATTAGTGGAAAAAATATCCCAGAATACTGATTATTTGTCATTTATTCATTGTACGCGGAAGGACATTACCGACATCCATAATGGCGATCTCCTAAATGGTTGCATAGGCCGCTATCAGAACGAAATCAACCCATCAAACTCTAATACTATTAGGGGAAATAAAGAGGCAGTACTCGGAATCATCCCCTTCAAAATGAACAATATTTTTCGTCTTATTCCTCTTACATTCCGAATTCTCTAGATACAATCGCAACATATTGGATTATCCTACCCATCTGATTCGATGGCCCTTTTCAAATCATGCCTAATGATGGCTATTGATTTGTTTCTTCAGAAGCAATTTGTTCCAGTCGAATAAACGGAACTATTCAATATGAGTCATATTACCTTTATGGGATAGGTCAGTTTTTAGTTAATGTTTACTAACAAGTATTTTAAAAATCATTTATCTGTTAAAGAAGATTGTTTATTCCGGTTTAATAAATTCCACTAATCCCTATTTAATAGATCCGCAACCTATAACATCTTAACAAACACTAACTCGGAATCCACACGCAAGACTAAAACGACAGAAACTGCTCGTCGTTATAGACTACACCAACATTTACTGGAAAAATGTTCAGAACTTCCAACTAATATTAAAGTAATGAAACCTATTCGGACATACAAAGTTAAGCTCTGGGGCTCCACTAAACCATCCAATTCATCCCGAAACCAATTATTCCAATTTAGAATCATAAATGCTTCTTGTTATGTCACAAATAAACGTTTATGATCTAAATGTCCCTTTTCGAAAATGACCAAAAGGACCAAAATATAAAGGATTAAACAGAGAGAGTGTCCTTTTAAAAAACAATACTTTTAGTAAGAGCAATAATGGCGGAAATATTACCCAAAATATTTAAATCAATTTTCAAAAGGCCGAAAATACTAGTTTCAGAAGACAAAAACTAGCAATAAATTATATCTCAAAACTATACTCACAGACCCAACACCCAACGTACAAATACATGTTTAAACCAAAATTTCACGGAGCCTTTCAGAACAATACCAAGTCAACTCTTCCATTAGTTGAAAGAATCTATTCAGCAACAATAGCTCTAAAAAAAATAACTTTGCATACAGAAGAAAACGAAAACCCTCCCTGGACGCACAAACCTCCAAAAACAATGCTCAACCTTACTAAGTTATCCAAAAACAATACCCCTCCGATCGACTTCCAAACCAGACTCTCCTGTATGCTCCAAAACTTTCAAGATCCTTTTGTGATCTACACTGATGGATCCAGATGAGAAAATGCAACAGCTTCTTCTTTCGTCACCCTTGATTCAACGTACAAATTTAAATTGCACAAACTATGTAATATATATACAGCCGAACTTCATGCAATATCCTCAGCTCTCCACTTCTCTATGTCAATTAATCAAAAAACAATAATAAATATAACCGACTCATTGAGCTCACTAAAAGGCCTAAATAACATGTACTCAATTCATCCTATTATACAGAAAATCCATAGATACCTAAATATGTTACAAAAATTAGACAAAACAGTTTACTTTATTTGGGTACCGAGCCACGTGGGAATTGTGGGCAAAGAGCTCGCTGATATAGCTGCAAAACAAGCCCTTGCACTCCCAGGCAGAGGAACTGCCATCTTCACTCCACAAGATATTAGCTCTCCCTTAAAAGATGAAATTTATGATAGATGGCAGTCCATGTGAGACGAGAGTCCACCTAGTAAACTGAAAACCATAAAAAAATCAGTCAAACCATGGACCACATCCGTTCGATCCAATCGTAGAGAGGAAGTAGTCTTGTGCAGGCTAAGGATAGGTCACACTAACCTTACACACTCCCATCTAATAAACAAGCAGCCACCGCTAAAATGCCAATACAGCGGTGAGATAATCACTGTTAGTCATATGTTCCAAGAATGTCCATACTATATAATGCAACTAAAAAATCTAGGACTTGCACCCGGCATATTTCAAATTGTTGGAGATAATGAAAAAAATTTAAAAACTCTGTTCACCTTTTTAAAAGCACAAAATTTACTTAATAAAATATAGACCCACCAAAAAAATAAGAACTGAATTGAAAAAAAGAAAAGAGTAATAATAAAAATAAATAGCTAAAAGTTTATAAAAATCCACAGGCGTTTATGACCTTTGTAGTTTCACGCCTATAAACAATAACAAAAACTGGTTTCAAATTTGCCAGGATGCGACGATTTTTAACGGCCGAAGGACGTCCTTGGAGTGGCCAATCAATTAAATCGTTTTAATTTTTTAAAAGGCTCTTTTTCTTTCCGTTTAATCATTTTCCCAGGACACTAAAGGATACTAATTTGAAATCTGCCAGGTTCTAACTATTTTTAACGGTCGCAGGATATTCCGCCATTGTCGACCTTTTTGTCTATGGTACTGATGTCCACATGACTCACACGATATTGTGTTTCGTTCCTTATGTTTAGCCGATTTTCTGTAATTACAGTTATTGAAAATTTACTGATTTGAATAAATCAATAAAGTTAAAAAAAAAAATAATAATAAAAAATAAAAGTAAACCATTGACAAATACAATTATACATTAGTGAATAAGTGATTAAACTGAGTTATGTGAATTTTCTTCATAGTGAATAAGTGTTTGAGTGAGATGTTCATTTTAATTCTTTTAAGTCACGTAACTCATTCTCGTCAAAATTCGACATAACCACTTATTCACTGGGATGACAGATATAACCTGATAAATGAGTTTAAAATAGTAAAAAGCATAAAAAAGAAAAAGTCGATTATCAAACTTCACAGCGCAGTACATATTTATCGCTTTTTTTATGGCAATATAATTGAAAATCTGTACATTCTATTATTGCTAAACCTTCCTTGATTTATGAAGATGATGTGGTTAAAATTTGGTAGATATTGATGCTGTAGTTTTCGTGGTTAGTGATCACAAACAAAAAATAGCTTGCCCTTTTATATAATAGTGTATATATATATATATATATATATATATATATATATATATATATATATATATATATATATATATATCCTTTTTATTTGAATTTATGAATAGCAAAAAGTACAGCGACAGCAACGTACTTTACTGATTCATTCAAAACAGAAATTCATCATTTATTCTCCAGTCGAATCACCGTGGCCATCCTTTGAAGTTGCCTATAAAAGCTTCGTGCAATAGTAATGCATTTGTTAACTTCGCAAGAACTTGGGCAAATCGTCGAATCGATTCTTTGACTAATCGCTTAGATACAAACTGCCCCCGATTCGATAGTCTTTCATCTTTTGAATAATGTTTCCAGTAACAACTATCACAAACATTCAAGAAGACAAGGCAACGTTTGATGCTCGAAGCCATTTTGGTAGATTTAAATAAACAATTTGTTAAAGCAGGATTTTTATAGATGTAAATAATAATGCTATAATCATATCTAGTAATGGCTTGATCCCAGAGATCATGGTCAACTCACTAAAAGAACTAGATCTTACAAATGAAATTCTCCAAGAAAGGCAGAAGACTTTTTTCTGGTGAAAAACCGAGAATGAAAAAAATAATAATAAATGTTCTTTAATTATTCTGGGACCTTAAGTGCCTAAAGAATAAAATATGATATACAGTCAGGGACCTTCAGAGCCATAAAATGAATATGAAATAATATTATATAGAATAAAAGAACAAATAATAATAATTTTAAAAAACAGAATGATATAAATAAAAACATTTTACGTCAGTTTGTGCAAAAATAATAAATTTTATGAATATAAACTGTTCACATTTTATAGAACTCGAAGTGGCTATTGACAGTTAAAGTGGATCTGGATGGATACCAGGTGGTTAATGAGGAGATATTTGATTGATGATGACAAGGATGGATTCCCATAGAGATGAGGATCGGACAAGGAAATATCTGTAGAAAGCAGCAGAGCAATGAGCAGGAATATACAAATCTCATGGGCGGTAGCGTGTTCGGCGTATAAGAACAGACGAATGAACTGAAGGAGTTCAGAAATGAAAGGTGAACGTTGCGATTGGACGGTTTGGTAGAAAAAGGATGTCAGAAAATACAGGCGGCGGTAGGCATAAAGTTGTGAAATGTGGCCGTTCTTCGCGATCCCGAAAAGAAAACGAATGATGCCATTAAACAGTCTCGAGATCTCCATGAACAGTACAGCAAGAGTTGAAGAGATAGGAGTAGCTACTAATCTGTGGGTTTCAAAAGGAAGAAGGTGGCGAACGTAATGGAGTCGCTTTAGAATAGAGATGGTGCGGCCGGAAAGTTCTGATATGGGTTTTTCTATGATAGGGTTTCATCGGAAATAACTCCACGACTGTGGGGGTAGAATTTGATAGGGGAAAAGGGTGGGAATAGAAGGCATTGTTTTTAGGACGCAATGGAAGCCAATTACGAGCGCTTTGGTCTACTCGGCATTTTTAATTCAACTTTTTCTTCATTGCCCTGTTACAGGTTCGATCCAGGTCTTCCTGGATATACCTAATAAAAAATACACTATACCACCCAAACATATACATATTGAAATAGTATACCAACAGTAAGCGAATACATACGGGCACATTACAACCGATTCCACTAAAATTTAAAAGGATACAGAAACAAACTAATAAAAGTAATGTCCATCAGGTATATACTTGAAAATACAAATGGAGACCGAGCAGAAGGCGGATGAGAGATCTCTACTTTCGTAACTTTACTTAAGTAAATGAATACCAAGGGAGAATTACCGCTGGGTATCGTTCTTCGTGCCTGACATGTTACCGTTAACATATTTTTATCAAGCCAAACGTTTATTGTCGATATATATTTTAATAGGAGTGATCAAACGAATAAAGTTTTTTTTTCTATTTATTAATATTTACGACTGTATACATTATATACAAGTAAATTTGAGGAAAATGATCACAATGACATGTCAATAACATGTAAAGAACTACTCACTAGTGGCACTACAATAAAAGTTCTACATTAAACACAAAATTCGTGTAGGAGTGCAGTTTACTATGAAACGAAAGGTATCTGGTTTGGGATCAGCAACATGTGGACTATTAAGATCTTTATGGATAAGTATGTTTATGTCATAAAAAGGATATTGAGGATTTTACGAAGGATTTTGGCTTGCAAGGATGGGATACGAGGGGAATTGGAAGGTTTAGTGCAGCCCCAATGCTCAACTCTGTATGACCAAATGGGTCTTAGTACCGTCGTGTAAATATGTCTTTTAATTTATTAAGAAGCTTTGAACGCTTGTCTAGTAAATTTTGGAGTAGTCGGAAACGATGAGCAGTTTTTTATATTTTAAGTCTGGTTTGATATTGAAAATTAAACAAAGATATATAAGATCGGTAAGAAAAAAAAGTCTGTGCGGTTTTTTGATTTAAATCAAAATCATATTTTTTTTGTTTACCCACACGAGTATTAAGTTTAGTATGAAAGGATAGATATCTGGTTCGGGTCAAATTAGCAACATATGGAACATTAAGATCATTATGGATAAGTTTATTGGTGGCAAAGTAAGGAGCATTGAGGAATTTCGAAGGATTTTGGATTGTAAAGATTGGATACGAGACAAATTGGATGGTTTGGTGGAGACCCAAATCCCAACTCCGTACGTCTGAATAGGTCTAATCACTGTCATATAAATATGTCTTTCCTAATTTATTACGAAACTTTGAACGCATGTCTAGTAAATGTTGGAGTAGGAAACGACGAGCAGTTTCTTGTCTTTTAAGTCTGGTATAATAAATAAAGTTAAAAATAAAAATTATATTATTATATTATTCCAAAAGGTGTTCGAAAATAAAGTAGGCCATTATTATTCGACCTGAGATTGTTTATGTGAATTTTACATCAGATAAATAATATTGGTACAAAATTTCATTTTTGCGTAATGTTGTTTGAATACCTTATGAAACCACTTCCTCAGTAAACAATTATATGTAAAAATCTGGCAAACATTCTAACATAAGGGCTTACTCACCCATAATACGTAAGTACTAATATTTTTAAAAGATAAGATATAATCGTGTTAATGATACCTTGGTATTCCATAGTTGTTATGCAGATAATGTTTGCTTATTATTATTACAAAATTATTGGTTGATATTGCGCAACGCATAATAGAGCAACTCATGTCTACCCTTATCGTAACGTGGAAAAGTTCGCAAAGGAATAATTTAGAGTTATCGATTCACTTCCTCAAATCGATACCATTCTTAGCTCAAAAGATTATCTTAACCGAATTAACGACACCGCCTGAAATAATGGAATGTTAATAACTTATGGTTGAGGTTAGAGTAAAATATGTATTTTTAAATAACAATAAGCGGAAGTTTTTAACATGGCAACTATGGGCGGATTAATATGTAACAGCATGTTTAAGCTTCAAATTTTCAAAAACATGATATGATTCCTGTATTAAATAATTTGTTCAAAATTGTTTTGCAACTTTTAATGTTGTATATTTGGCCAATATGCTAAGATTTTATATATTTAGACTTCTAAGCCATACAATTTGCAAAAATACATTAATCGCTTTATTTCTTAAAATTAAAACCTTTACCACAAAAACCAATGGAGGGTATTGGGTTCGGTAACACTATAATAAATTCTAACTAAAGTCCCAACATATTAGGTTTACTCCCATTTATATTGACAATTTCCCAATTCAACGAACGGTCAAAGTAAAATAACTAGGACTTAAAATCGATAGGAGATTGACATAGGACCAACATATTAAGAAGAAACGGACTTTTTAACTAAAAGACTGAAACTAATGTACTCAGTAATCAGAAAAATATTAAAAAAAAAACATGAAAGAAATGAAGGTCCGACACGCAACTACTAAAACCTTTATGGACTCATAAATCATAAATTTACAGCTCTACTAAATGGACTTAAATAAAAATATTTAAAAAAATATTAGTTCAATACTGAAAGACCGATAATGCAAGCACCATGGTACGCTGACAACAAAACTATACCACCTACGCATACCACCCACCTAATGAACTCTTACAGACGCACTACGATATGTTTCATGATCAATTAAATGGACAACAAAACAAAGTCTAAATATTAATGGCCACATCCCTTGACCACATCTATGCTTGAGACTGAAAAGAAAATGGACGAGATACCTCTTTATTTCAAAATCCAATAAATTACAAGAGACACATTTACATGACAGTTATTAGACCTATATGGAGATACGGAGTTTAGCTTTGGAGTTCCACTATTCCAATTCTACTCGTATCCAATCCTTACAATCCAAAATCCTTTGAAAAATCTTAAATGCTCCTTACTTTGTCACAAATAAACTTATCCAGAAATACTTTAATGATCCGTATGTTGCTGATTTAGCCCAAACCAGATACCAATTCTTTCATAGTTAACTGCACTCCTACACGAGTCCATTAGTCTCCCAACTTGCTTCACATTCGATACCTGATAACCCACCGAGGCGTCATAAAAAAGAAGATGGCCAACAGACCTTCTAGTTTAGAACCTTTATTGAAGTGCTACTAGTGAGTAGTTCTTCACAAGTGATTTACAAGTCATTATAATCATTTCCTCAAATTTACTATATGTATATTGTATACAGTTGTAACTATCAATAAATAGTTAATAAAAAAAAAATTAAAAGCAAAATAATCGATGATAAGGAACTATCTCTCCTCGTGGCAAACATGCCAGTTGTTTTATACTTATATTTCAGCTAATCTGCTGAATGTTATTTTAGTAATTGATGAGTAAGAATTTAAAGAAAAGATTAAATTCTAACAAATGTCCCAACATATTAGGTTCACTCCCATTTATATTGACAATTTCCCAATTCAACGAACAGTCATAACCAGAAGGTTATGGGTTCGAATCCACCCTGGCGTGTTAAAATTTATACCGTGGCGGACCCACGAAATGAATCTTGACTTTCCCACCCAGACCAGTATAGGACTTCAATGGAAGTCTTGGGTAAAAAAAAAAATAATAAATAAATAAAATAAAAGTGAAAAAAATCTTACAATCAGATTACTGGCTTGGGCTCTGGTCAATCGGTTGACTGATACTATTATCAATAGGTGAATAGGTCTTTGGTGATATTATCATATTATTTATTTAAGGGAGGGTTGGGTGCTGCAGGTTTATGACCTAGAGAGGTTCGATTTAAAATCGATCAGCACTTATAATCCGGTACACGTATAAGATTAGAAGTATAAGAAAATTAATCATTTACTAAGAGACGTTTCTTAATTATAGGCTATAATTAAGGCTTTGTATCCCCGTTGCTCTTTGTCTAAAACTCGATATATTAACACATATAATCGATATATAATGTGTATCTATTTGTTTTCAGAGGAAATGGCGGCTCTCCTGGAACTGGTGAGCCCCACAGTCGTCTACACCGAGGGCGGAAAGACACTGAGGAAGATTGAGGCAGCCCTCACACTTCTTGAAAACGAACCACTCTTGGTCGTGTCCGGGAGGAACAAGCATCCCTACACAACTTTTCAGGTAAGTAATAATTAATAAAAAAAAACAAAACACAATCGTCAATTTAGTCTTCGTCACCATTATTTCCGGATTTGTCTTTGTATGAGAGCTACACTGTTTCACAGAGACATATTCTCACTGAAACTTTGTGGCCCTTTTTCATAACAATTAAAATTAAGTTATATTTGTTTAACATGCAACATGTTTTACCCATGGCCTAGTTGGTCAAAAGTGATACGTTTTTGGGAAACGCGAGGGCGTTACACTTTGTTTGATACGCCTTAGTTCAGTTAGTATTGCTCGGATCGAACATTCGCCGATAGTTTACTCACCAGAAATTAAATGTAGAATATTTTTTGTTATATAACATTTGTCGCTAGGACCTACTGTTTGGGAGCTATATTCGTTTGAATGAAAAGGTCATGTTTGAACCCGCTATTTTTTCTCAACTTTGTTTATTTCGTATAACATTAATTGTTAATTTAATTTAAATAAATTGAAATCTTAAAGCTAAGCAGAAAAAAATAAAGAACATAAAGGCTTAGACAGTCAGCTGGATTAAGGTATTTAACTTCAAACTTTATCTCCTACACAGACAAATGAAAATGCGAAAAATAAAATAGAAACATATGAGCGTCGACGGTCAAGGGCTCAATCCCTAAAACATGTTCCATGTTATTCTTTCTTTGGCAGGCAGGCTCAACAGGGCCTTTTTATTAACTTTATATTTTTTGATGACAATTTTTTTAATAAATAGAAATTTCATTCGTTAAACAGATTTTTATTTATCATTTAAAAAAAAAAAAATAAAAATGCCAATTGTAGAGAAATTAGATGTATATGTACACGTTTAATAAACATTCAAACCACTGATCTGTTTGAGTATCTATATGTATATCTATTTATCTATCTGTATATGTGTGTGTGTGTATATATATATATATATATATATATATATATATATATAGAAGAAGAGAAGAGAAGAGAATGAACTTTATTCTGGGACTACTTGTCCCCTAAGAATAACATATGATTACAGTACATAGGACAATCATCTGGCTTTGATAATTAATTATAATAAATAATAACAATAGATAATAATAAAAATTGATAAAGAATTAAATTATATGTTACAGATAACTGTGACATCTTGTAAAATGATACATCTTATGTATACTATTATAATGCATATTACATAAATGTTCACGTTTTACATTAGCTCGGAAGATTGAAGATCCAGGAGGTAAAGGAATAAATGATGTTTAAAGGAAGTAAGAGTGGATCTTTTTCGAATTGTGATGGGCAATGAATTCCATAACGAGGAAGCACGGATAATAAAGGATTTCTCGAAGGATGCAGTTCGATGCGCCGGAGTGTATAGGTTGATGGGTTGGGTTCTAGTATTTAAGAGGTGAATGGAGGAGCGCAGAGTAAGGAGGTCATGGATATAGGTTTTTGGTTTTCAAGGTTTGAAATATGAGAGCACCCAGGAAGTATTGACGTCGAAAACCGGGGTACAGCCACCCGATTTCAGAATACCTGTGAGATATGTGAGAACGTCTGGAGATCCCGAAAATAAATCTAATAAAAACAGTTCATTACTCTTTTACATCTCATCTCGAGCTCATCAGACAGTCCTCCATGTATATATATATATATATATATATATATATATATATATATATATATATATATATATATATATATATATATATATATATATATGGAGGCATATATATATTATGGATCACTGAAGAGAGAAGATTTGCCTGGTTCGGATACGACCCCGGTGGCCTAGTTGGATAAGGCGCCACGCTAGAGAGGTGGAAACTCGGGTTCGAATCCCGACCGGGTCAAATCTTTTACCTTCAAAAATAAAATAATATATTTAATAATATTGATTTAGATCAAGAAAAATTACATATATATATATATATATATATATATATATATATATATGTATATGTATATATATATATATGTTTAGTAAGGTTCTTGAGGTTCAGTCATAAAAAAATAAAAAATCAACTATTTTGGCGACGTTTCGAGACTATATTGTTCTCATAATCATGCCCTACAGTGAAAAAACAGGTTACAGTAAAATTATATAAGTTATTTCAAAACATAAAGTTAGCTACAGTACAGGTAGGTATATAACAACATGTGTACGGTAATAAAAATATATATAATTACAGAATATAGAGGAGTATCAAAACCAAAGATAAGGATAAGTTAGAGTTACAGTCTAATATTGTTTATGAAATTCCGTGTGAAGATAGTTGTGGCAAGTCTTATTTTGGTACATCGGAACAATATCTTTAACGACGAGTGTATCAACATAAATACAGTTGCACGTCTATAAATAAAAACCCGAACAAACCTGACCAAACAGCTCTCACCACACATTACAGGCAAACAAAACATACTTTTAAATTTGATTTCCCCAAAATTATTCACCATGAACAAAATAATTTTAAAAAGAAATATTAGAAAAATGATAACCATAGAAAAAATTAAAAAAACCGCGCAATAAACAAAAAATCAGACGTTTTAAATCTTAACACCTGTTATTCCAACTTAATACATTCAGACCAATAATATACATTTACATTTATATACATCATACAAACCATTCCTCCATTTATTAGTATATTACACTGAAATATTTTTGTACCTGCATCTTTGGGAATACCCACACAGTCCTTTTAACTTAATTTTTAAGAAATAGGGTTTTTCCCAACTAACCCTTGTTAACTGTCTGTTTAAACTCACTCCCCTAGGTTAGTTGTGTACTAGAATTGTTAGTCTATTCATATCCACCTAGTAACATTGTAAGTAGCTTCATACTCCTCTATATTCTGTAATTATATATATTTTTATTATACACATGTTTTTATGTTGTTATAACACTGTACTGTAGCTACTTTATGTTTTGAAATAACTTATATAATTTTATTGTAACCTGTTTTTTCACTGTAGGGCATGATTATGAGAACAATATAGTCTCAAAACGTCGCCAAAATAGTTGATTTTTTATTTTTTTATGACTGAACCTCAAGAACCTTACTAAACATTTAATAGTAACAGTCAAGAAATTTATCCATATATATAGGAACTTATAGGGGACTGAAAAACTAAGACAAAAAGTCCTTCAGATATTTGCTCGTTTTTGCTTGGTTTTAGAGAAAATCGCAAAAAAAGAAACAAAACAAGTTTTCATTTTTATACTTATTTATTTACGTTTATTTTTATGTTATGTTCTTTTTAATGTAAATATTGCTCAAAATGTTGTCCTCTTGCACCAATGCAAACATTACAACTAGCACTCATTTGATAAATTGCAGGTAAACATTGTTCTGATGATATTTGGTGCACTGCATCTACGATTCGGTCTCTTTATTGCTCTCTTGAGTTGATTGACACCGAATAAACTTTCTGCTTCAAGGTTCCCCATACGAAGAAATCCATGGGTGTCATATCAGGTGATCTGGGTGGCCAAGGTACTACTCCTCCACGTCCAATTCATCGTTGTGGATAATTTATATCCAGCCAAGCTCGAGCAACTCTGCTATAATGAGCTGGACATCCATCGAGTTGGAACCACATTTCAATCCGCTGCTGTAAGGGAATGTCATCTAAATAATTAGAAAAGTCGTTCTCCAAAAAATGTGTGAATGTGATACCATTCAATCTTCCAGCTAAAAAATATGGTCCCACCAGTAATCCGTTCCAAATTCCAAGCCAAACGTTAATAGCAAATTCATGCTGAAACCTTTTCTCTCTAATAGCTCTGGGATTTTCAAGAGCCCATACATGATAATTTCTTTGATTAACAATTCCTCCTCTTGTAAAGGTAGCTTCATCGGTCCATATAATTTTTAATGGAAATAAATTATCATCGCGAATTTTGTCAAGAAACCAGTTACTAAAATTCAATCTCTTGACATAATCTTGAGGTAATAAATTCTGAACTTTTTGAAGATGGTATGGGTAGCGATTTATTTTCACCTTTGAAAGTTCGCCATATTGCTTGCCGCGATATTGCTAATGCAGCAGATGCTCTTCGGATGCTAGCTAGTCTCACGATTGTTATCGAAGTGGCGTTGGACACAATTTCTTCTCCGATAATCTGATCTTATTGCTGCCTGGAATTGGTCGCCTTCATTACGTATTAAGAATGACCCAGTCTCTCGTAGTATATTTAAAGCTAACGAAAAGACTTGTCGATTAGGCACTCTTCTATTTGGAAATCGGCGCACATACTCCCGCACCGCTTCTAAAGCATTAGCGTTACAGAAACCATACACAAAAATCATATCAGCGTATTCAACATTAGCATATGTATGCGGCATTGTGGCTGATGCTATTCACACAAAAATACCTGAGTAACAGACTGAAGACTGATTTAGGAATTATAATCCTAGAAGGAAGCCAAAATGTAAACAAATAAAAGAATGTAATATTAAGTGTTTTACATATCTCACTGCCTAGCCTGACGAACTTTGAAAGGTGATAATCGCTACCTGTAACATTTTTGTTTTGTTTTTTTTTTGCGATTTTCTCTAAAACTAAGCAAAAACGAGCAAATCTCTAAAGGACTTTTTGTCTTAGTTTTTCGGTCCCCTATAAGTTCCTGAAGTTTTGCCATTTAAATTCGGGACACCCTGTATATAATTTTATATGTTTTAGTCACTGCTTCAACCCACTGATCCGGAATTCAGACCCAGCATTACCAACATAGAAGAGCATATTGCCCTTATTCTGTTCACAAGCGGTACCTCTGGTCTCCCCAAAGGTGTGATGTTATCCGATGCCTATCTATTGATGAATGTCAAATCTTTGTAGGTATTTAATATATATTATTTTTGAAAAAATATTTTAATACAAAAAAATACACAATGCTCATATAAAACTTGAGCTAGTAAAATCAATTTTTTTTTTTTTAAATAGATATGAGATTGGATTAAAAACCTAAATTCTAATGACAATAATATCGAACTATATTCCCAAAATGCTCATGTTAAATGCTAAGTATGTTACTGAAATTTTAGTTTACTTTATCTTATAAAATTTATAATTACAATATAAAATTATGAATTAATATATACAAGTTAATAATTCTTTATAATCCCTGTTTATGTATTTATTTTTATTTTTCATAATTTTGAATCAGACATATTTTTTGTAATCCTGATGATGGCCATCAATGTTGTGGCTGAAACGTCAGCATAATAAAATAATGATATGTTAATTTTAACATTTTTTGTTTTTCTTTTTGCCTCATCCCTCAAATATCTACGAGACTTATTCATACCCAACTCATCAAATAAACCTCTTTAATTAAATTAAAGTACAATACAACAATATGATGTAAACATATATAATTAATTTATACATTATTGCAGACGAAATAATATGGGAGACCTAACGTTCCTCCAGACATCACCCTTATTCTGGTTGAGCGGTGTCGTATCCATACTTACCATCATCACTTCAGGATTCAAAATGATATTCTTACGAGGACCTGCAAAAGAAGCTGTTATCCTCAGCACAATACAAAACTACAAGGTGAGTTTGTATGTTTCATACCGTTAATTTCCTTATGAACGGATCCGTTTCCTAGGACTTCATCTCAACAAATGTCTGATTTGGATTTCACATATAAAATTAAAACAAGAACCTGCTCATCGATTTCGACTTCTTCAACATTTACTAGACAAACCTATAAAATGCCGATTAATTAAAAAAGACTCATTTACATTAAAGTAATTAGACCTATTTGGGCATACGCAGCATGACTCTACTAAACCATCCAATTAATCTCGTATCCAACACTTGCAATCAAAAATCCTCAATGATCCTTACTTTTTTAATAATAATGGATAATACACTTATCCAAAGTGATCCTGAGGTCCTAAATGTTTCTAATTTGGGCTAAACGAGATACCTGTCGTTTCATGACAAACTCCACACCCACTTGAATCCGCTTGTGTCCCAACTTAGTGGGATGCAAGTACACTACATTTTCTACAAAAACAAAACTTTAATGTTAAATGCTATCATAAGAAGAGTATTCTTCTTATATGGAAGAGTGTGTTAGGGCAAGAGTCTCAGCGTGCTTGTAACCAGAAGGTTGTGGGTTCCAATCCCACCAGGGCGAGTTAAAATTTCTTTCGTGGTTGACCCACAAAATAAATCTTGACCTTCCCACCTTGGCTAGAATAGGTAGGTAACCTGTAGGATAACCCATCCTACCTGCCCTAGATGGAGTACATAATGGCGTTGGGACACTACTGGATTCAAGTGGGTATGGAGTTTGTCATGAAACGACAGGTATCTCGTTTGGCCCAAATTAAGAACATTTAGGACATAAGGATCACTTAGGAGAAGCCCCAAGAAACAAACAAACCTACTGTTAGGAGCTGTATTTGTTTGAATAAAAAAACCGGTTGAAACGTAAATTTTCTCTCAGCTTTGTTAATTTCGAATAATCATTGATTGCTAATTTAATTTAATTTATTTATACATCTTTTATTCTAAAATGTTAATTGGGAAAATCAGTAGATTATAGATTGACATATCCATGATCTAATGTTTCTCCCAATGAGGAAAAAATTGAGTTTTTGTTTTTGGTGTTAATATTATCTCCTTTAATTTTTGTTTAAAGCCATCATCTTAGAAAAGTGTGTAGCTTTCGATGTAGAAGAGAAAAAATAGAAAAGGAAAAAAAAGTACGAAAAGGAAAAAATTTAACCCAAATCCACTAGTCTCCCAACTTCCTTCCCACTCCATTCCCGATAATCCTCCGAGGCGTCTTAAAAGACAAGGGCCTAGAGACCCTTTTAGTGTAGATTTTTATTGAAGTGCTACTATTGAGTAGTTTTTCACAAGTTATTTACATGCTATTGTATTCACTATCAACACATTTACTTGATGTATATGTTTTGTACAGTTGTAAATATAAATAAATGGAAAAAAAAAAAAAATTAACCATTCATCAAACAGCAGATATAAAATTCGGATTCACCCCCCCCCCCCCCCTAAGCAATTTAACAGAGAATTATAATACGGAATTAATAATTATTATTCACTAACAGAATTATTTAAGAGACCCGTAACTATATATCAATTATCAAAATTACAGAGTACGATCCAATAACAATTCGATTGTCTCATATTACAAGGTCTTTTATAAAATATTAAAAGGCGTTGAATCGATTTCGATAAAAATTTATGAAGTCATTATCTCGAAAAATCTAGTGGCTGCAATTAATCGAATGATTCAATTGATAGGATATCAACTTGTAATAGGCCTACTCTTCCCTCAAGCCCCGGGGCCTTATATTCAGGGTGTTTATACTTTAAAGGTATAAGGGATTCGTTTATTAATTCAACTCGGGAGCCTTTCGCCACCTTGAATATAATCCATGGATTATTGAATGAGTGAGGTGATGTTTAACCTCATTGGGCCCGCAAAGAATCGATACCTCGATACAAATTTAATGTTATCAGGGAGCAGTCACCTTAAAGGACGTCTTGTAGGAAAAGAATCGATTCTATCGATATTAACTTGAGAGCCCCGTCCTAAGAGGAGGGACCTAATTGGAGATGACACATCGATATCCGGAATTATCTTGAGTTTATTCCAAGCTGTCGTCCATTGGCAAATAAAAGGGGCTAGGCTAAACACTCATTAATATTCTATAGGAATTCTTCAAATAAAGGAAGCTATATAAGAATGTATCGATTTGTTGGAATGAGAATAGTTGGTAGGATGCAAATAATGTTTTTGTTAACACCACTTACATTAGTAAGAACTGGAAAACAAAATTACATATAATTTATGTATGTTTATATATATATATATACGAATAATGATAACTCATATCATAAAGCAAATTAATATTCCAATAATAATAACAGAGCAAGTAACCAGTCAATTGTTGGGTCATTCTCATGGCAGTCATTTTTCACTGTCCTGCTGGACTTAAGATGGAACTAAAACTTCCAAATCAATATTTTTGGTGGATTTGAACGTACACCGACCCCTTAAAGTTGGTGCATACAGCCTAGTTTCGAAAAATATTTTTATTATTTTTCTATAGCTACAAAAAGGCTTATAAGCTCATAACTTTCACTTGTCCCTACCTATAAAGTGAGATTTCAAGGAACGTATTTAAGTTTGTCTGTTTGTTTATTTCGTTTAACGTCACTTTATGCTGCTATGGCTAATCGGACGATGCTACGGTGGGAGTCCTAAATTTTGCCTATCCAGGTATAATTAGGATAGGGATCTTTAACGAGTACCTGACATCCCACAGGCTCGGAACCCCCATTTCACGTCCCTTCCGAAGGACGGCATAGCTAAGAATCTTTTACTCCCTTTAAAAAATCCTAAGGTCATCTGCTGGGCTGCGAACCCGCGATCTTGGGTTTAGTAGGTTGCTGTGCTAACCACTATACCACAGGTGACCCCGGAACTTATTTAAGTATTTATTTTTAGAAAACTTATGTTTTTATTCTCTAGAGAATAAGACCATATATTGGAGAATAAATTAATATGCTTTTAAACATTTTTAAACTATAAAGGGAAACTGAAAATTCCGGTTTCTTTTTGTCCCTCGATTTGGCCTCACGACCGTCACACTAAATAGTTATTTCAATATTCTGTATAAGAATAACAACAACAACAATGGCGCTACGGTCCATGCAGAACCTTGGCCTCTTCCACGATTCCCCTCCATTTGTTTCTGTCACCAGCTGCTCTCCTCCAATACTAACACCAAGTGTCTTTAAGTCTGCCTGAACATCTTCCCTCCAGCGCAATCTAGGCCTTCCTTTTTCTCTCTTGCCTCCTTCGGGACGCCCATTCAGCATGATTTTTGGCAATCTGTTGGGGCTCATTTTATATATATATTTATATATATATATATATATATATATATATATATATATATATATATATATATATATATATATATATATAAATATGCGTATAAATACAGTATAAGAATAAGCTAGTGCTAATTATTGCTATCTACAGAATAATTCGTGAATTATCTTTAAAAGTGATGTGTTTGGTAGACATTTTTAGGTGTATTATCTAAGATTTTCATCAATCCAGGGTAAGTTTTCTTCCTTGTACTTTTTCTTACTCACGACCGTCACGCGTTTTTGAAATGGTTCGTATTTTTTAAAAGCTCCTGGACTCCATATTTCATTATTTTTAGATGTACACAACTGATTAGTCAAACTAGCCGTTTAGGTATGGCTCTGGTGTTGCAATAAACAGATTTGAAAACAACTAAACTTTAATATTTCTTTTTAAGGCATAACTCCTATGTATCTTTTATTTTCTTCAATATATTTCGGAGTACATGTTGAAACCCATATGTTGAACCCGCTGCCGTCAAAACCTCGTATACCTGAAAATGCAAAGTAGGGAAAAAAAAAATAAAATAAAATAAGTTTCGGAGTACATTGAAGGAAATTAGACGATAATGCGTCGGACATTACGTCAATTATTGAGCAAAAGGCATTAAATATGAGTATCCTACAGGATACATTGCCTATTAAATTAAAGGGTTAAGAATGTTCTATATATTTACATAAGGAGGCGAATCAGCTATATATTGCTGCAGATATCTCTCCATACATACATTGGATGACGGGCACAGGAAAATGTCATTTAGGCTATTAGATATATATTGCTTAGGGGCAATGCAGGTGTATGTGCGTATAAATACATACTCACAGAGACGAGGATCTAGGCCAAATAAAGAAAACAGTTACCAATTATAAGTAGTAGATTTCTTTTTCTAGGTTGTTACAAAGGTCTTTGAGCATGAAAACTACCATTAATTCCAACTCTCATGATTAATCGCAAAAAAAAAAAAGTTTTCGTTTTTACTATTTATGTCAATGTTTATTATAACCTCTTTAACACATTGCGACTTGAATTGGCTTGGTAATGATATATCTTTTGTTCGTTGCTATGGAAAACATCCAAAACAATTGAATTATTGATTACAATTTATTTTCCTTTAGCAACAACACACTAGGTACATATTATTACTAAAATCTCACCATAGTAACAAAAGTAAAAAAAACATTAATAACTAAGAAATCATGTCTCAAAACACCACTCAAATCAATTTTAACTCTTAATTAATTTATCAGAGTTTTCTATAAATAATTTTTTTCAAGAAAATGAAAAATTTCATTACTTAGATTAAATAAATTAAATAGATTACGTTAAAATTAAATAGATAAACGTTTTACTTCTAAAAAAAAAATTCAGGTCAATGACACCAACATTTGAGTGTTTTTTCGTATTTATTCATCAATATTTAAGATTGATTACATTTTTGGTTTATTCAAACTAGCGCTTTGTTGGCTCCAGAATCCATTCGGCTCCTAATACCGGCAACAATGTCGAGAAATCGTTTATGGAATATTGATACCATTACCTCGATTTAATTAAAAAATGGCGAATATGAGATTAAAAAAAAAAAAGTATTTTACATAAAATGATAATTCAAGAAATAATCCCTTGCTGTCATGATGTCATCCTTGCATAGGTCACAGTTGTGCAATGTTCAATAAGGCTTTATTGATTATAATACATGATCAATATGAATATAATGATGGTTTTATGAATATAATACATGCCTTGTGAAAACAAATACAAATTGGCTGGTATAGTAAAGATGTGCGATTCCGAAACATTTGATGGAGTTCAAATTGAAACTTTTTTTTTCGAAAATGTTGAGGTACTTCCTGGTTTAAAATTGGAAGATTCGCTTTTTCATGTATTATTTAGCATTAGAATACTTCATTACAAAAATAAAGGGTAAAAAAGTAGAGAAAAGGTCAAAAAATCGTCGATAAAATATCCATAATTGGCTATGCTCATGAAAACCGGTAAAGAAATTGAACTATAAATTAAAAACGGTAAAACAAAATACATGACTAGTTGCATAGACGGTAATAACTTCAGTAATGTAAATATATGAGGAATTAAATTTGAATACGTATAGAAATTTAAGTATCTGGGGTCAACAACACCAACGAAATTCATAAGGAAATAAAGGCCAGAAACGCTTCTTACTTTTCTGTTGTAGAACTACAGTCCAGAAACTTAAAAATTAGCATTTACAAGGCAATTGTCATACATACATGTGCAATTTTTAGGTGAGAAACGTGAACGCTTACGGGATGAAAAAACACCTCAAAGTTTTCGAAAATAAAGTACTTCGTAGATTATTTGGCCCATAAAAGGATGGAACATACAGGAGAATTCAGAAAGCTTCAAAATGCGGATATTTATCTAGGGTGTTAAGTTCAGGTAATAGCAGATCCAAGGTTAAAATGTTTTAGTAAAGTGGTGGTATTAATCAATAATCGAATCCCTAAGAAGATAATCAACGAGACCGAGACGTAGATAGAAAGATTGTGCAAAGTCAGAGCTACTCTTGTAGATATGTATATTGAAGGGGTGGGATGGAGAGGTGTGTATTCGGAGATTGGTACTGTTGAAATCGAGCCTTCGTGTTCAATAAGCCTTCTTATTTATTTATGTACTAAAAGAGAAAGTATTCACAATTTTACATTTGTACACAAAATTTTGTTCTGATTTAATTTTTTTTTTTTTTTTGGAATCGCAAATGCAGCCAAATTTCACTGAACACTAGCTATGGAGGTATATAGATATTTCACCATAAGTTGAAACTTGTCCAAAACCAGTATAAATTAACTTGCCCTCAAAGACTTGTAAGTAGTCGCTTTAGTCAGGTTAGCATCTTTGTTGTAATGACTCTGTAAAGAGAATTTCCTCACCTTAGATGAACAATTATATAATAGACACTTTCCTATTATGCAAAAATTGAAAATAGTTTAGTTTTAATTTATCTATAAATATTTAATATTAAAAAAAAAAAAAAAAAAAAATTAATCCTGAAAGGAACTTATTGAAAGAAATATGTTTTGCTTACATAAAAACAATAAAAAAACATAGAAACGAATAAATGGGCTGGATATATCTTTAGCTGCTGAAAATAAGAACTTTTAAATCAGAATCCTGTTGCTGCTGTCCGAATATTTTTTTCAAAATAAATATTATCTTTGAACTCATATTTTTTTTCTAAGCATTTATCAGTACCAGTTAAGGTCACTTAAGAAGTATATATAAAATCAAGTTGATGACATTATATGTATTTAGGGGACGTCTAGCATCAGTTAATAAAAGAATGGGATCAAAAACGTAGTAAAAACCTGATAAAGTGTTCTTGAAAATCTGTCATTTTCATCATTTATTAAAAAAAAAATTAAAACATTCATACATTTACAAGCCATTGGAAATTATAGGTAACACTTACATTTTTAATTCAAGGTGATAACAGTGTGACCAGCAGATACTAATTAGATGGCAACTAACGCTTATCAGTGGTTGACTCTTTCGCTTTGAGAAATCTTTTCCCTTTCTCAGGAACTGATATTGAATCGTTATCGATAATCGATGACACTTGCCCATGAATCATGGTTAAGGCCACCAGTAGGCGTATTCAATTGGCATCTCCGTCTCTCGGGATCTTCAGCAGCATACCCGACATTTTAACTAACTTCTCGCTAACGTTACACTATTTTTATTGAATAAACAAACTAGGCAGGTAGGTGACCCTATGACGATAAGATTGCCATGGCATTGAAAATTCATAATTAAAAAAGAAAGCAATGTTGTTGTTTTTTTTTATACAAATATTCACTAATCGAACAACTGATAAACGCCTACTGGTCAAAAAGAATTGTCCACTCTGCACCAAAATCAGTAAATTTAGACGATTATTATTCTTGTGAAATAAAAATCTACAATTAAAAATCCAATGCACTTTTAATGTTTATTTTCAAACAAATAGTCAAATCCAAATGATTAAAAAATAAATAAAAATTAAGATTTTTTTTTCCTAATTAAAAACATTTATTTTTTTAGTTTTATTTTCTCATGAAAAACCCTCTATAAAAATCCTAAATCCAGCTCTTCGTTACAGACCACTTCAAAATTTACTAGACAAACGTTTAAAGCATCCAATTATTTACAAAATACTCATACTCGTATATCACAGCAATCTGACCTAAATGGGCTTATGAATTTGAAGTCTAGGGCTCCACTAAATCATCTATTCATCTCATAGTAATGACGCAAAATAAATATATTAATGTTCCATATATTGCTGGTTTAGCCCAAACCAGACACTTATGATGAAGAACTCTGTCTTATGATAAACTCCTAGTATAATGCATTATTCTTCCAACTTGTTTCCCATTCTATTATTGAAAACCCACTGAGGCATCTGAAAAGAAGATTGCCAAAAGATCTTCAAATATGGACAGTTCTTGAAATGCTAATATGCCATTAATTCACAGTTCCACACATTGCCTAATTGTATTATTGTAACTTTTAGATATCATAGTCCACTCAATGAGTGCTGAAATAAGGGCCGTAGAGTGCATGGAATCTGCGATAATTTTTGACGTCACAGCTTCGTTAGGAGTAGTTAGAAGGTACTAAAAGTCCCCGCCACGGGGGGATGAGCTTACGGTGGGGAGGGAGAAGAAAAGACCATATTTGGGGTTTTCGACTGTATCTCGAAATCGGAGGACTCAAGGAAAATATGCTACAAAACAAAATTAAAGCTAATTAAATTTCTTATAAAATTGTTTATATACATATTCGTCAAATTTTCAACGGTTTTCTAGATATATGTTATTAAAAATCGATAATTTTCGGAAAAATAATGTTTATCTCACTTTTTGTCAAACATTTGTTTCTATTTCTAATATAAAATTTATTTGCTTCTTATGAAATCAAATTAAATTTAATGTTCTACAACTTTGATTCTAACATTTTTTCTGAGAAACGATTTTGGAAGGCACTAGAAGCAAATGTTTGACAAAAAGTGAGATAAAAGTAATTTTTTTTTTTTTTTTTTTTTTTTTTTTTTTTTTTGTGCGAAAAGTATCGATTTTAGATAATGTATATCTTGAAAAAGGTTGCAAATTCGACAAATATGTATAGAATTAATTTTGTAGGAAATTTAATTAGCTTTAATTTATATTTTGTAACATATTTTTGTTGTCTAACGTTTTCAAGATGAAATAGAAAATCACAAAAATGGGATCTTCTCACCTCCCACCCACCGTTAGCTCACTCCCCAGGCGCGGGGACTTTTAGTATATTTATCTTCCAACTACTCCTAACGGAGCCTCGAGGTAAAATATTATCGCATATTTCATGCACTCTACAATGTGTTTATTGACTGGATTATCAATAACTAACTTAAAATGTGAAGATCGAAAAAAAAGAAGAAATATGTCAGAATTTATTATTTTTAAATAAATTCTATTATGTGATGAAAATACATTTTAATAAACATGAATGATCAAATCGAATACATCGTGTGAACTGATGTGTCATCCATTACATTGCCTATGTCTATTATACATTAATATTTCTGATGGTCGGGCTTTTGACTCATTCCAATAACTTTTAGACATAGTTTATGCAGTTTAGAGTGCAAAGTACCAAGCTTTGGTCAACAACAATGAAGCCACTTGTCAACACGAAAATCACCACAAATTTATCATTTTACTAAGGACATTTAACCTAACTGCAAGAAGCTTTGCCTTATCTTGCGTACTGCCGAGGTATCGCACCATCGCATTATAGTTTGTATCTTAGGTAATTATGGGGGCGTAAAAATTTATTGTTAAGATTTCTTTCCTTCAAAATCAAAGGAATGGTACCGGCATCAAATCCGATCACTGGCAGAAAGGTGGATTAAAGTATTAGAAAACAATGGACTTTACTCTGAAGAGTATTATTGAATAATGTTTGAAATATATAATCTGAAATAAAACTGTACTAATACAAAACAACTTTGTTACAACCAACCAATATCAGATCGATAATGGTTTCCTACAGGTAAACCACTCATTTTTTTTTTTTAATGTTTTACACTGATGGTTTTTGATTTTTATATAATAGGTGAATATATGGTTTACTGCACCAACAACCCTGCAAAGCCTGTTGGTATTTCCAAGCCGAGCAGCCTACGACATATCCAGCCTACAGATGGTGAACACAGGAGGAGCAGCTCTAAGCGCAGATTCTCAACTACGAATTCAGAGGGAACTCTTCAGGAATAGGACGATGTTGTTGCAAGTATACGGTAAAGTAATCATGATCACAAAATAACGTATATATACATATATGCACAAGCCGAGTTTCGAAACAATCATGCATGCTCCATTTATTTCTCACAGAATTAAAACCAGAAAAAGATTCGAATTCAAGAAAGAAATTAATTTTACCAGAGTTTAAGATTGATTGTTTGTTTTTTTTCGCTTTTTAACATGTCACGATGACATTAAATTTGTTTTCATTTGGAAAATTTATTTCGAAAACAGAACGAGTGAAAAAAATACGATGAAAAATAAAGCCTGCCGAGGAAATGACTGAACAAAATCTCTTGAGGTCGTATGGGCACGTCTCCTAAATGACATAAAATCGCATAATCGAAGCTGTCAAAGAGGGAAAGAGTCCCCGAGAAAGACTTTAAAAAACTTTGAAAGATGGATTAAGAGAAGCTTTTGAGAGAAATAGAGTGGAGAAGGAGGAACTAAATGGTGGTGCAACCTTTGAGTCAGAAGGCACCTCATACTGCGATGCGGTAGAAGAGAAAAGAACAAGAACATTTTAGAATTTATTTTTTGAGAGCAGAGCATAATAGGCTCAGATCCCATCTGTTGAGGGACTTTTGTATTAATTCCAATCGACACCGCGTGTGCGGGGACGAGCAGGGCGCCGATAGTCTCAAACTTACAGACTGTTTTTCAGACATGAGCATTGATCTGGCCATCTCTAATTGAGAGAGAAGAAAGCTCTCTGTAAGACCATTCAATTCCACATTTTGAATCCTGGCTTGGCCATATAATGAGAAGAACGCAGAAGAAGGCGATTTCATCCATGGAGGCGAGAATTCATATAAGGATTTGAACGAACGATGAAATAAAATAATTTAGAAATTTTTCTGACATTGATAAGATTCGTCAGATCATAAAGAAGACCAGATTAAGGTGGTTTAGCAACGGCTACAGGTAGATAGGACCAAAATGAACAAAATGGTAATGTACGGACATCCAGAAGGAATAAGGAGGTTAGGATGGGAAAAGGATATGGATTTCCGGATGAGAAAAAGTGGAGAGGAGGAGAGGCTGAAGACCAAAGTTGAGAACTATTAAGAAGGCTAAGGTTTTCAATGGCGCCAGAAATAGGAATCTTAAACCATGGGAAAAATAATAAAGTCCCATAGCTTAAATTTGTTTCTAATTTTAAGTTTTTCCAGAAAAAAATGGTGTTTGCATAATTATTTGGAAACCGTGTAGTACATGCATTGATTTTTGGAGATAATTTTTTGTTATAAATTAAATTTAATCTTATGTCAACTTAGGAATGACTGAGCTGGGCGGAGTTGCTGTAAGTTCTCCTGGAAAAATCAAGCCAGGATCGTGTGGTGCATTGACTCCTGGTACAAGTGTCAAAGTATGTTCTACCTTCAAATTTGTTTTAATTTAATAATTTTACAATCTATCAATCAGTCATCGTCCTTCTCCTCACAAGTGTGGTTCGGTGGCCCTGAAGAAGACCTGCAACGCAGGTCGAAACGTTGGCACGTATTAAAGAATTCTTTGACGTGGTGTTACTTTGACTGCATCCCTGACTATCTTCTTCTCCATTTTACAATCTATTTCAAATACTTTCTTCTTGTTTAGATTGAAGATCTCGAAACAGGAGAGAGCCTTGGACCAGAAGAAGAAGGCGAGATTTGCGTTAAAGTTAAATATTTCATGCTGGGCTATTCAAAAAATCCAGAAGCCACGTGTGAGACATTTGATGAAGACGGGTGGTTTCATACTGGAGACATCGGTTATTACGATGAAGACGGATATTTATATATAATTGATAGGATCAAAGATCTCATTAAATATAAATCGTATCAGGTAATTATTTCTTCTTTATGCAAAATAAACTTATGAATCAATTGTTTCTATGCATATATAGTAAATAAAATTACCTTTTTTGTAACAGAAAACTTCATATAAAGGTGGAACTGGGTTGGATTGATAAAGAAAATTCAAAGTTATTATGGCTTAAGAAATGCTAAGTGATGTATTTTTAAAGTTTGGTGAATTCCTAAATCCATAAATTAAAAAGAAATATTGTATTAGGTATAAAACAAAATAACTGTTGAAGTTAGAAGATGGAATATAACATTGACACATCAAATATAAGTTAATAATTCATATATTCAATTAACAACATTACACAAGCTTTCATATTAATCTCATTGGGTTAATTCTTAGTTGTTAATGTTGCTTAAAATATGGCGCCGACTATAGAACTACGTAATACGATCAAATTCACAGAATGGTGTAAATAAATATATGGTTAAAATTTATGGAATTAAAGATTGTATGGATTTCAATCCGAAAACAGTTTTAAAACATAAATAATAGTAAACAATTAAAAATATTTAACTTAAATCCTCAAACAATATCATATACATACCGGTATCTGTTCCTTGAAATATTCTTCATCCATTTTTCAATAACTCTTACAATGAAAAATATTAAATGGCAGTTCAACTAATGAAACTAACGAATCAAAGTCAGCAGTATTGATTAAGATAATAATAACGTATTTATAATTCAAAGTAAAGCATCTAGTCATAAGGTAAAATAATAGATTACTTCGTGCTTTTAAAGAAACCTAAGTCATAAATGAAATCACACGAAAAAATAACAAAACATAAAATTGAAACGCTAAAACCTTATGTATATCACTAATTCGTATACCATAGATAAGGAAAAATATATTCAATGCCGAACAGTAACTGCTTAATGTAAAATACGAGCCCAAAAAAAAAAACCAAGAGCTCCATGATCAAGCAATCTCATTATAAAAATAAAACATTTGGTAGTATTTTAACATTTATACATCATTTAATTAATAAAAACAAGCTGTAGAATCAAATGCAGCAAGTGCAGTCCATTTTAACGGTAAATAAATAAGTGAAACAATTATATGTATTGATATTTGTTTTCAAAAGCCGCCTAACAGTTTCATGCTAAGGGAATCAAACGGTAGAGGTCGTCTGCGATGTCAAAACAACCGGTTGATTTATTATGATGTTAAGAAAGTTTTTGTGTTACTTTCCCATCACACATATTTTGATCTAGTTCATATATAAAACGTTATTTAGAATCAAAATGGCAGATTATTTTTAAAAATATCTCTGTACCACCCCACTATCCTCCCTCACTTATGAGTTTCACAATTATACATTCGAATTGCTTAAATGGATTAACAGATTATTACAATAGTGATATAATTTAATCTAAGTAAATGACAAAATTGTTTAGTACAATCTGTGGCAGAAATGCTCTTGCAGTCTAATTCAATTAATCATCAATATGTGAAGCAATGTTTAACCTCATCGATTTTAATAAAATTAATATAAAAGGGACTGATTTGGATTCTTCATTTTAAACCAAGAGTAACTGTAATACCTAGCTGTAATTATTTATGAAGTTCACACATATGTGTGAACACAATCAACACAATTACTGCTATTATAGACCCAAAAAACTTTTTCTTTTGGTTTGAAGTAAGAATTGAAAAGTAAATAAACATATTATTCATTTGCAAATCTATGAATTGGCCATAATATAACCAACCATTTTTAAATGCTTTCAAAAATATGTCCACCCATCAACAAATTCAATTTAACAAACTTTTTTTTATCTAAATAAACACTTAAAATTAAATAAATACAGTTTGTAATAATATTGCCATTTTGATAATAATGCATAATATTTATTTGTTCTTAGATAGCACCAGCTGAAATAGAAAATGTACTTAGGACACATCCAGCAGTCAAAGATTGTTCTGTTTTTGGAATCCCACATCCTACAGATGGAGATCATGCCACAGCTTTTGTAGTTGCTCATAAAAATGTTACAGAAAACGAATTGCTGGAATATGTTGCTGGTAATTCAAATTAATGATGGTAAATTAAATACTGTAAAGTTTTGAAGATTGTACAAATAATTAATTTATAATTTTCAGAGAGAGTTTCAGAAAATAAACAGATCCGAGGTGGTATAAGGTTTGTTGAATTTATACCACGCACTTCTACTGGAAAACCAAAGAGAAGGGCATTAAGGTCACAATTAATGTCAGAGCTACAGGGCATCAATTTCATGTAAGTGAATACAAAATATTTAGTAATTCCAATATTCAACCTGAACATTTCAGATTTCAAAGAAAGTTTCAGAGGATAATCTCAAAATAACATTAATAATAAAAGTAAAAATTGTTAGAATTTACTTCTGTAGGGGCTCAATAATCGAATGTTATAAAGATAATCTACGTATAATAAAAAAAAAAAGTACAAACCTTTCTGACTTTTAAAAAGTGGTAAGTAAATCATAGTTGCTGTGAATTAAATTAATTTAGAGTAAAAAATTTGAAATTCGCACCATTCGTTTTATAAGTTCAAGAGCTGTAGGATATTATTACATATTATTTTTTTTTAGGAATAAACAAAAAATTAAACTATTGATAACAAACATAGTACCTGAAAGTTTATACAAATCTGAAATGGGCAAGCTGAATTTATGTTTGATTTGGCATGGAATTGACTCTGTTTGAATATAATCTGATCATTTTCAAGATATTCAGAAATTTTAATGTACTACAATCTATAGAGTAAATTATATTGTTTTGTTTTTTTTAAAATAATTGTACAAATTTCAATTTCCGATTCCATGTACTTATTGAATTTTATGCAGGAAAAGGTGGAAGGCATCATCACTTAAAGAAAAGAAGAACTCAAAAAATAATCAACTAGTCCAAGTTAAAAAAAAAATTCCAGATCTCCCCAATAAATAGTGAAATGCCCTTATCTTCCATTGTTTGGGAATACTATAATAATCTTGATTGTAATTTTGGGCTAGAAGCCAATTTAAACTTGTGTCTGATACAAGAATGTCTTTTGTGAGTAAAGTAAAAAAAAAAAAAGTATTACATATTACTCGAGTTCCAACTACAACAAATAGAATCAGAACAAGAAAGTGTAAATGAATTATTTAAAAATATATAAATAGTAGTAATTAATTGAAGTTACAATCACATCAAATGGGAAATTATTTTTTATTATCAAATGGATTGATTTGTTTCTGTTTAAATTGTAAGAATTAATTGTAACGCCAGTTTGATATGTAATTTATGCTATATCATATTGTCAAAATTAATCTTATTAATGTTGTATACAGGGGGAAAAAATGGCCACCCTTTCATGATGCTTAAAATGATCCATTACCTCAAGAATTCATATCTAAATCTTCATAACATCTAAGGACAAACTGCTTTTAGGTTAATGCTAGATCTAATTTAAACAATGATTAAACTAGAACAAATACTTCCTCTATTTAAAGGGTGGCCATATTTTTTACATCTCAGCAAACATTTTATGGAAAAGTCATAGTTAAGTTATTTCAAATAAGATAGATTCTTAACTATAATGTTATAGTGAAATTAGATGATGACGATTTTCCTGTCCTTGATATTTCATCATCTAATGAGGCGCCATTTTTTTATATATTATAAAAACATTAAATATTGACAGCTTAAATTGCGATAGAATTAAATTGATTCTACATTGAAATCATGGCTAATTTGATGGTAGAAAAATCAATACGTTCTAATTGTCAATTTTTAAATATCATTAGTATTAGATTTTTTTACAGTATTTTTACTTTTTTTGTCAGATAATAGGAAGTTTTTTATATTTAGGGATTAAGTCATCAAAATAATATAAAAAACTTAAAAATCTGGAATATTTTTTAAACTTTTATGATAATGAAATTCAAACAAAGTATGTTCCCCTATTCTAAGTTGATAATAGTATATTCATTTTATGATGACAGTAAAAAAAATTAGGTTATAATAAGAATGTTAATGCTAGGTTTAGTATATAATATAATGGTACTAATTTATTGTTGAATAATGTAATTACAAGATTACTTAAATGGTATATGATTTCTATGAGCTCATGTACTGAAAAATGTTATATTATGTGATGCAATCAAATATTTTAGAATGGGTAGATTAAAACAAGTTATTGAAATTCAGTTTATAATCATATAGGTTTTCATAATTTGAAATAGGTTTAAAAAATGATAATCAAGGTTGCCATAACTAACTAACCGCATTCTGTGTTAATAACTTGTTTTGTCCATTAAATATTAAAATGTAAAATTAATTTTTGATTATTTCTTTTTTCAGAGCTACTGATCATCCGACAGTGATCCCTCATTGAAAATAATTTATTTACAAAAATATTTTTACAGATGCACATAAACTTGAAAAGTATTAAAATAAATGTTGAATTTATGTATTTATACTTAGTATTTAATATTAAATAATAGAAACACACTAGCATATGTTTTTTTTTTTTTTTCATTCTTAACCAACAATTACAGAATTAAATATAGTCAAATAGGATTCCTGAATCACTGAGTACCTGTTTATAACTATCTGTTTTCTAAAATAATTTAACTTTTATGAATAAACATATCAGTTTTATTGTTTTTATTTTTTGTTTCACTTTTTTATGCATGATTATTATTAATTCCTTAAATATTCATCCACAAAATAGCATATTATAATATTTTATGAATTCATTAAAAAAATAAAATAAAACAATTTCTACCTGACAGGGAAAAACAATAGATCATGGATAAGTCAATCTACAGCTTCTAATAACGAAACTGTCGTCAAATTTTTGATTCCGAGCAACACCAACAGAGCTAGAGTCAAAAAAGCCCCAACACAAAAAATGTAAGTGACGTTTTTTAATCAAACCAATATAGCTCCTAGACAGTAAGTCCTAGCAACAAATATTATATTACAAAAAGTATTCTCCAATAAATTTCTGATAGGGATAAATCTCTTATTTTTTTTTTATACTGTCTACTAATTGTAGAAACAATAAATTTTTAATATAAATATCAACTTACTGTTCATCTTTCAATAACAACTAGTAAAAACGCCTAATGTACATTACGTTAATTTTTCCGATTTTTCAAAATAAACTATTCCAACAAGATAGCGGCTGAAATTACAATATTCTCATTGTCAGTTAAAATAAATTTTGACTTTGATTCTGTGATGATTGGGTAAAGACTGAAGCAATTGGTGCAATTGAAATCTAAAGAGAGTGTGGTGATTTTTTTCTGAACTGTAATTTTATTACCTAAAAGCAACTTGTCTTATAAGATCATTGTGTGAATCTACAATGATAATAATCAAATCAAACTACTCACTTTGGTAATTTGATAAAAAATATTTTAGAAGTGACAACATACCTGACTTAAAAGACAAGAAACTGCTTATCATTTCCAACTACTCCAACATTTGCTAGACAAGCATTCAGAGCTACCAATAAATAATAAATTTACATGACAATATTTAGAACCATTTGGATATACAGAGTTGAGCTTTGGGGCTCCACTAAACCTTCCAATTCTTCTCATATCCAATCCTTACGATTCCAAAATCCTTCGAAATATCCTCAATGCTCCGTACTTTGTCACTAACTAACTTATCCATATATATCTTAATGTACCATTTCTCCTTACCCACTCGATTCCACTAGTCTCCCAACTTGCCTCACACTTGATTCCCGATAATCCTCGGAGGCGTCTGAAAAGAGGATGGCCAAGAACCTTCTAATGTAGAACTTACATCTATACTATAATATAAAAGGACAAGCCATTTTTCGTTTATGACCACTAATAGCGAAAACTACTGAACTAATTACTACCAAATTTTAACATAATCTTTATAGTTCCAGGAAGGTTTAGCAAAAATAAAATTTACTGCTTTTCAATTAAATTATTATTAAAAAAGCGATAAGTTTGAAAATTTATCGATAGGCAGAAAGCACCATTCTACATGAGAGGTTACAAAGATATAGTGTTATATAGAGCTTAAAATTGATAATAAAATTTACTTTTATTTAATTTTTTTTAATTATTAAATTTGTAGTGCATGTGGATCCCAGCAAAGTTTGAAAATTGACCGATATGTGGTTAGCACCATTCTACAACAGAATAGTAAAACTACTGCACCCACCTGTACCAAATTTTAACTATGTACATCATCCTTATTGTTCTAGGAAGGCTTACCGATTGTAAAAGTAAAAGTACAATGTTGAAAGCAAGAAACAAGTTTTGCCATACTGCCATATACTTTTATAGTTAAAAATTGAAATCCATCCCAATGAAATCAATAAAATTATTTTTGCCGAATAAAAATTACTACCATATCAAAAAGTCGATCCTTTGCTTTTTGAAATTATATAAAAAAATATGATTCTTGGGCCTTTAGTTGTAAGCACTGATAATGTTGTCCATTATACACAAGAGTTTCTTTATAGTCTCTGTCCATTTTGATTACCAACCCATAGACTAAAATTAAAAATCGGATGTCTAATTAAGCTTTTACATAATCTCCAAACACCTAATAAGTGCAATTTTAACCAGCTTTAAAATTACTGCTGTGCATGAAAAGTAAGCACTTTGCTACATGGATACAACATAAATTTTGAACCGAAATATCAACTGTGTTGAAATTATTGTGTTTCTAGAACTGATGATGTTTAACATTTGAAACTAGTTTTATAATACAAAGAAATCTAATAGAAGTGGCAACTAATTCATCAATCCTAATTGTATTGATTCTTATATACCATCATGCGTACTTCAAAGTGAAATTAACTTTTACTCAGTTTATTGAATACCAGGTATGCAAGTTTAAAATGTCGTTTTAATTCCAATAGAATGCGCTCTTAGCCTATTGAAGGATTTGCTTATCTCTAAACGCTATTTTGTTTGTTAGTCATTTGTTTACAAAAGTCAGTTGTTTTTAAGTCGTTTACGTGGACGTATCATACCTTTCTTTGGTGTTAAAAATGTCTAATTTTAAGCCAAATAAAGAGCATTTGCGGCATGTCATGATTTTCTTATTTAATCAAAAGAAAAAGGCATCTGAATGTCATCGAATTCTTGTTGAGACTTATGGCGATGTTGCTCCAACCGTCAGGACATGTGAACGTTGGTTTCAAAGTTTCAAACGTGGTGATTTTGATGTTACTGATCAAAAACGAGAAAATCGACCAAAAAAGTTTGAGGACTTCGAATTGCAATCTTTATTAGACGAAGACAATACCCAAACCCAACAAATGATGGCAGAACAGTTGAATGTCACTAGGCAAGCCATTTCCGATCGCCTGAGAGCTATGGGAAAGATTCAAAAGGTTGGAAAATGGGTTCCACATGAATTGGACGAACGACGGATGGAAAAACGAAAAACTGTGTGCGAAATGCTGCTTTTACGCCACGAAAGAATGGGTTTTTTGCATCGAGTTGTAACTGGCGATGAAAAATGGATTTATTTTCAGAATCCCAAACGAAAAAAATAATGGGTAACGCCAGGACAACCATCCACATCGAGTGCAAGACCGGATCGTTTTGGGAAGAAGACAATGCTGTGTGTGTGGTTGGATCAGAAGGGAGTAGTCTACTACGAGCTTCTCAAACCCGGCGAAACAGTCAATACCGAGCGCTACCGACAACAAATGATCAATTTGAGTCACGCATTGATCGAAAAAAAAACGCCCAGAATGGGCTCACAGGCACGCCAAAGTCATTCTTCAGCATGATAACGCTCCTGCACATTCAGCCAGATTGACTAAGGAAACGATTTCTTCGCTTGGTTGGGAACTCCTACCCCACCCGCCGTATTCACCTGACCTGGCGCCTTCTGATTATCACCTCTTCTCATCGATGGGACACTCATTGGCGGAGCAACACTTCAACAATTTCGAAAACGTACGAAAATGGCTCGATGAATGGATTTCAAATAAAGATGAAGCATTCTTTTGGAATGGTATCCATATATTGCCCGAGAGATGGACAAAATGTGTAGAAAGCGAGGGTCAGTACTTTGAATAAAATATATTATACTTTTTTTTAAATTACTGTGTATATATTTTAAGAAATAAACGACATTTTAAACTTGCATACCTGGTACTTTCCAAAGGAAAAAAAATTATTAATTTAAAAAAAAAATAATATCGATAATTAATATTGCTAAAAAAAATAAACAAGACTGATTAAATTAAATTAATAATAATGCAATATTAATTAGGTGATAAAAGGATATGTATAATTAAAATATTTATATTACAATATAAAACAATAATCATAATAAAATTACTTAATATAAACTGAATCAGTAATAGTTAACAATAATAAAACTTGTTAAAAATAATAAAAATTCTGAATAAACAAAAAACAATCATCAACATTTGGTTTATAAATAAATTGTATAGGTACAAAATCTTTATTAAAATTTCATAGGAAGTCTTATTTTTAAAATAAAAAAAGCAATGAACATGTAACATCAATCTTTGGATTAGATATTGCATAAGGTACAAATATCAATACCTTAAAATGTTATATTATTGCTTTAAACATTATCACTTATATTACTAGTGCAAAGGATCTGCTGAGTAACCAGCTAATTCTTCATACTTTCCGAAAGAAGTTATCTTAAAAAATGTCAGAGTAATGTCTCCTTGAATATATATACACCTGATAACGTCATGTGTCATCCTCCGTTTAAAAATTGGTAAACTCCACGTATCTCCTTTTACGAGAATATGCGAATCATATAATAAAATACTGATATCACAATCTCTTCCGGGTGACCACGAAAGTGGTAAAGGAGACCTGATTTCATCGTCCCAATGATCACTGTTAGAACCCCATGAATTTTGAACCACGTAACATTCAGGTGCATAGCGTACGTTTAGATGATAGGCGATGAGTGGATGAGGGAAGACCTGAAACATAAATACAGAATAATCATATGGGTTTAGCTATTGAATTATTTTGTATTTTTTTTTTTTTTTTTTTTCATAGATAGCTAATTGGTTGACCATGTACTGATATCGGATAAAATAGCCGAGGGTGTTTAACAGAGATACTTATGTATATATAAACCTCCGTCAGGGCTTAAAAATAAGACTAAAGATAATAAGACAGAGATTTTAAAATAATTTTTTGACATGGATGTCTTTTAGCTGGGGGGTCTATACGTTTTGAGTATTAAATTTTTCACACTCAACAATGAGTAACTTTTTTTACACTCAAATGTGTATTTTTTTCACCCAAAAAAAATGTAACCACCCTAGTTGGTGTTGCTTGGATCGAAAATTTAACAATAGTTTCATGACCAGAAATTTAATGGAGAATATTTTTTGAAATGAAATGAAAAATAATCTTTATTCTGGGACACCTTGTCCCCTAAGAATAACATGAAAATACAATCAAAAAGTATTATTAGGTCTGGCTGTGTGCATATCAGACAGCAACTTATATAGAATATAAAAAACTACTGCAAATCACTAGTAACTTTACAGCGGAATGTTGGGCGGTTACTGCGGCATTACATTATGCAATGCACCTGGAAGAAAAAAATCTTGTCATATTTACTGATTCTTCTTCTTTTATAATATCTTTTCTTAACCTGTATACCAAGGATCCAGTCATAAGAAAGGCACAGGCATATGCCTCAATGCTAAAAGATTCACAAAAGAACATGGTACTTATCTGGATACCATCCCACGTGGGGATAAAAGGGAATGAAGCCGCAGACGAAGCAGCCATCTCCTTATTAGACGTCAAAACAATCTATACCCCTTCGGACATTTGCAATTTTTTAAAGTATTTGGCCAGGAATACTTGGATAGAATTATGGCATAAAACCCAGGCAGATAAGTTAAAAATAATTAAAGGTGACGACATCAAACAATGGTATTCATCACATTGGAGAAAGAGAAGAGAAGAAGTGGTGATGACCAGATTGAGGATTGGCCATACTCGCCTTACTCATGGCTATCTTATAATGAAGGAAGCCTCACCGAAATGTTTATACTGCCAGTGTCAACTAACGATCAGACATATACTCGAGGAATGCCCGCTGTACAAAACTTTTTTTTGAGCAGGAACGGCTGGAAAGAAGACTACTGGTAATGCTTGGGGATAACAATTACAATATAGACAAAATTATCACATTTTTGAAACAATATAATTTTTTTAAATATAATTAAAAAAAAAAAACTGAGGAACCAGGACACTAAAGACCATAGAAGTTGAGAGTCCAAAAACAATCAACCTAACCTAACCTATAGAATATAAATTATATACATATAAATATATAAGGTGGAATTTTAGATTTAAAAACAAATCTTCGGGTTTATACGAAAAAACAACAACAACAAAAGAAAAGAAAAAAAGAAAAAGAATCATTCTTACACTAATATATTCGGAAGATTGATAATTGAGGCGGTGAATGAATAAATTAAATTAAAAGAAGTGAGAGAAGGAGCATTGCAGATTGAAATGGGTATGGAATTCCAAAATAAAACTGCACGATAATAAAGGATTTTTCAAAGGAAGCAGTTCGATGAGAAGGGATATACAAATCAATAGGCTTAGATCTGGTATTCAAAAGATGAATGGAAGAACAAAGGGCAAGGATGTCGTAAATGTACAAAGGTTTAGGAGGTAAATTGGTTTGAATGGAAAAAGTCATGTTTGAAACCCTTACATATCTGCTAGATTTTTTATTTTGAAAAATTATTAATTTTTAATTTAATTTAATTATTAATTGAGATGTGGAACTCCACACCTCCATTAATAATTTTTTTAACTTTCTTTCTTTTTTTTAATGGTTTTTCTACTAGATTATCTTTAGATGAAAGGTTTCCTCAAAAAAGTAGTTAAATCACATTGAAAACGACATTATTACAAAAAATAATATCCTTTCTATTCCAGTCAGACCTTTACCTTTATTGACCAGCTGTGAAAAGTTTTTAGAAAGTGTACTTATCTGGTTTTGGAATTATACGCTTCAATTGAAGTAACCTGATCATTTTCATTCTAAAATGCAAATTCAGAAAAACAGTAGGCAACATATATATCTCCATGATCAATTGTTTTTCCCAGGCAAGGATAAATTGAGTTGAAATTGAGAGGGATAATTGATCTTTGGCCGTATAAGGAATTCAGGTCTTAAATTGAGCCCATGCATCCACAGAATCCAATTTTTATTTTTTAGCTATTTATTCAAATTTACAATTGTATACAATAAAATAAAAATACATCACGTAAATGGGAATATAATACACATAATGACAGGTCAATTGCTTGAAAAGCAACTATCCATAGCACTTTAATAAAAGTTCTATATTAGAAGGTCCCGAGCCTATCTTGATTTCAGAAGACAGTTGAAAACAATAAACTTAACTTTGAAAATTAATCTATAGTATTATATAAAATTACAAGCGATTTTTCGTTTGTGATCACTAACCATGAATACTACTGATCTAGTCTGTACCAAATTTTAACCACATTATTTTTATAGTCCAGGGAAGGTTTAGCAATGATAAAATATACTGATTTTCAATTAGTTTGTTATTAAAAAAGCGATCATATGTGGATAACAGTGAAGTTTGAAAATTTACAGATATATGGCGAGCACCATTCCACATGAGAGGTTCTAAAGGAACGTTCTTATACAGAGCTTGAAATTGATAATAAAACTGACTTATATACAATTAAATTAATAAAAAATATATAACTATGTGGTGCGACATGTGGATCCAAGTGGAGTTTGAAATTCGACCGATATGCAGTTAGCACCATTCTGCACAATGATAAAACTACTAAACCCATCTGTATCAAGTTTTCACTACATGATTTTCATAGTTCTACTTAGATTTAGCAATAATAAAAATTTAAATGTACAATCTTGACTAGCAGAAACGAGGTTTGCCACAGTGTCATATAATTTTATGGTTAAATATTAAATCCAGCCAGACAAGATCAAGTAAAATTATTTCTGACAAATAAAAATTATTACCAAATCAAAATGTCGATCCTTTTCTTTATGATATTATGTGTAAAAATATGACTCATAGGCCTTTAGTTATAAGCAATGATAGTGTAGTCCATTATCTGCAAGAGTTTCTTAATAGGCTCTGTCCATCTGGATTACCAACTCATAAATTAAAATTAAAAAATGGATGTTTAATTATGCTTTTACATAATCTTCAAACACCTAATCAGTGCAATTTTAACCAGTTTTAAAATTACTGTTGTGCATGAAAATATCATTAAAGAAATAATGCTCAATCGCATACTTCAATGAAAGGTTTATATTGATAAACAAATAAAACTTCAATTATTATTTTTTATTATCTAAGTTTTTTACTTATGAGAGCGGGCGAAGTATAAAATAATTTTTAAAATAAGTAATCTTAAAGCTATAGTTATGCACAAGTACTTGAGTAACGACCTAATAATAAAATGCCTTACCGTTTCACCAGACTGCAAATTAATTCGAAAAGACACGGGTAACAATTTAACTTTTCCTTTAATTTCTATTTTGAACCCAGGCTTCAGATTTTCTTCCAACTTGTACAAGAAAGGAAGATGCTGTAACCACAATCAGAAATAGAATTAATATATTAACTATACTATTAAAAAATTAATTAATACTAAGCTCATCTCAAAGCAGTATTAGTGTTAGTTGAAAGGGATAATTTTCATCATATAGAGATGTTTATTTAGCGTGCAGTGAGCCATAAACAGCTCCGTCTAGAGCAATATGCATAATTGTAAACCTTACAAGCCTTAATGCCATTCTTTCATGGATTAAATAACAAATACTTTGCAGTTACCTTTAATATAATAATATTTTAATAATAACCAAGAAACAAACAAAAAATTTTTATTAACAAACATTTTATATAAATAATTCTTTAAAATTGGTTAATAATATAGCATTAACTTACCAAATTATCATAAGTTTTTTTATATTTAACTAAGGCCGGGTCTGGATAGATTTCAGAGGATAATAACGATGCTGTTTTCAAATCGATATCTCCAAAAACCTCAATTTTCTGGACACTTACTGGCGGGACCCTATGGGCAAATGAAAACATATGGAAACCATTTACGCAGACCTAAAAATTCAATAAATCAGAAAAAAAAAATTTCATATTCAATAATAATTATAAGATAAGTTTTGATAAGTCTAGTGAAATACCAGATAAGCTTCATTGGCGACGAATATCATAATCTGAAAATCCTTTTCACTACTTAAGGGGCTTTTCATCAAGCCGAAACCTTCCTCCTCCCCCCATTCTCCATTCAAGTAACTGTTTCTTGCGATATAGTTTTGATCTAGTCGTGGGTTCAGATGAAAAGCAATGTCATTGAAGCCATATATGAAGTTAACAGTAAATCTGAAGGTAAAGAGGAAATTTAAATAATTAATAACAACAAAGTAAAGTGGCTATTATAATTAAATAAGATTCAATTTAAAACAGAGTAAAATTATAATGAAAATTTACTATAACACTATTGTAAACTTCTTGAAGTGTTTGAATAAAACAATTGGAGAGTGACAGCTGACAAGAGACAAAAATGGTGGTGAATGATACAATATATTTAGCAAGCAAGCATAAGAGGACTAAATCACATAACTATTCAATATTCAACAGCATTAGACATGCATTAAGAAATTAAGCATGTAAGATATAAATATGTGTATAACATAAAGTGAAATGCATGATCCCAAGAAATATAAACACACTTACCCTATTTATTGAATAACAACAATTTATTCTCTCTTTAGAACATTAATCAAAGCTTATACATTAACAATAGACTGCCTATATTTCTATTTTACTAAAAATTAATTTTTATTTAATTTAGGCAATTTTAAGACAATTTTTGTCAAAAATCTACATTTCATAAAGACAAACATGAATGGCACAATCAACGATATTAATTTAAACATTATTTTCACAATGAATTTAACCATGGAAATTACCTCAGCTGTGGAAGTTATAAGGAAAAGAAGCCATGGCATAACTCAGACAGAAAAAGAAAGCATACATATAAACAGAGAATAAAGAAATATTACATATAAACAGTAGTTAATAGCCTGGGAGACTTCAATAAGCCAGTTTATCTATTAAGGAACTTTATAGAGGCTGGGTGTGCCCTAGGAGGGTCTCCCGACCTACAAGGAATCCTTGGGAGATACATCAGAACTAATAATTATCAAACACAGTTAGACTCAAACCAAGGTTTGGGAGTCAGGAGTCAAATGCCTAACCCACTGAGCGAGTTCCTCTTTGAGATTAGAATTAAAATTTAAAAAATCTAAAACCTAAACCACAATGTACCAGCCAGATAGTACTTACTAAATGAAACACTCTTATAAAAGTAAAATACCAATCGACGGGTCCATTAGTATGTATTTTGTAAAATCAGCTAAATAACGTTTATCATTAAATAGCTAGTAAATTTTTTTAAAAATAACCATGTTCAAAACTGTTATTTGTATAAATGTTATAGGAAAAAAAAAATGGAAATTCTTATAAAATAATTTCTTGAATTGAAGACTTAATGAAGGCACCAAATATGAGGTCTTGTTTAACTTGAACTTCAGTTGGTCCTTAACAATTTTGACCTATCTAATAGCCCTCGTTCACTTGGGGCATGTTCTTCTACACATTCTGGATAGGATATAGGTTCTGCGTCCACTTTTGAAACTGAACATCTCCACAGTATACGATGATGAAAGGTGACCGCTTTACTCAGCTATTTGTTAACTCGAATCACTTTCCATTTTGCACTGATAGCATGAAATAAACGTTACTGATGGACAAATGGAATAAAACTGAAAAGGTATTTTGTGTCAAATAATTAATCTTCGTTTGGACTTCGAATATCAACACTGTGTCCCATTTAGGTAGAAACCTTACATCATGGACATTCTTTTTGTGGAGGTTTCTTCCCCACACGCTCCCGGACCTAAACATTTCTTCCCCGGGACATGAAAACTTTAATCACCATTTTTTGGTTGATCTAATTGCTTCTTTCCCTGAAACGAATATGCGATCTAAACTTTAGTCAGAAGTGGGTTGGATGCCACCATTAACTCAAATCCGACAAAAAATGGAGATAAATGTTTTTTCCCCTGACCCCATCAATTTAAAAGCCAACTAAAGTCAAATGAATCTAAGTCCATAAATGAACAAGTCCAAGAATCAAGAAATAATGAACTAAACAGAATCCCCCATAACAATTCCTGAATTCTTACCTTGCATGTTATACTTATCAGATTATTTCCAAAGAAATCATTGAGAATTTTTAATATAACCTGTTTAATGTAAATTATTTTTCATTTAAATACTTTCCTACATGCTTTCCAACCAGATTTCATTAATATATATGAAATATGTAATACGTTTACATGGAATTTTTAACCTGTACCAAAACAACCCATGAAGGATGAGACACTGGTAATGATACACTGTTTCTAGGCCAACAGTTATAAAAGGAGGTGATCTGGTCAAAGTCATGCTCAACCACCAGATTTTTCTCCGAATTAAGGGTACCTCCAAGAAGAGGTTGGGTATCCCCAGAAGGGTCCGTCTTTCCAGCCCTGAGGTCAAAGTACAGCTGAAATAACAGAAAATAAATTTCTACCTGAAGCCGGACTCCAACCCAGATCCATGAGGAGTCTAGTGCATTACCCTTTGAGCTAAAGGTTGTTTCTATTTTTAAATAAAATAAAATTAACTTGAATTGCACTGTAATTCACCTCATCTCTCCTTCAAACAAATTTTTCTGTTGAGAATCTTCAACCACTTCATTATTTAACATTGAAACAATATCAGAAAAAAATCAAAATTTGAGTCTATTTCAATACAATATTAGAAAAAGGGTGAAGAAAGGAATGATGTATTAGTCAAAACAGTATCGAATTCATAGTGAGACAAAACATATAAACATGTACAACAGCAACTTGTAAAAAGAAAGAAAAATTAGAGAAAAAATAAATAAAATAAGAATATAAAATAGCTAAACACAGCTAATGTGAAATAAAAACATACCACAAAACAAATTTACTTACACAAACAAAAGTTGTAATGGTATCTAAGATGTTAAGAACAAAACTGTTCAATAACAGGCTAGTTCAGTAAATACCCCTTCAAAACCTGAAATGATAAGCAAAGTAAAAGGAATGCTAAAATACATTAACGAACTACTAATATTCTCTGTAAAGGCCCTAGACATTCAAGTCGGAAAATAACTGCGGAGAGATATTAAGGAATTTCAGTAATTTATTAAAATTTTACACTTTTCATGTAAACAGACATTTCAATTCAATTATAATTATCTACTGGGATCAGTCTTATTGCTTGACTGCCTTCTTCCTTCAGGGATAAGGTTATAGTTTAGTCACGAGATGTCTCAACGGTGTATCTAGCTCTTTTCTAATCACTCATCCACTGAACCATTGATTAAAAGTAACAAATTGAGCCTTATGTATCGATTAACATGAGGCTTGAGCTCTAGGTCAAAGGTCAAATCAGAGCTTGTAAACAAAAGAAGAACTACAAAAGATATCTCTCTATAGGAATGACATCATTCCACCTAAACACATCCACTTTTTAGAATTAAAACAAAGAAAACCAATTACTAATAAATATGTAATGAACAAGAAACCATACAAGGGAGGTATGTTGTTGTATCCTTGCGTCATGAATACAATTTCATAATAAACAAAAATTAAAATTTGAAATCATAAAATAAAAAACAAAAGTTAATAAACCAAACCAAGGAACATGTTTGTATAATCTATCACTCCACACAATAGGCGGCCACAAGTTGAGGCAAAGCCAGGTGAAGTGACGTAGAGTAACTCACTGTAAATTTCTGCAGGGAAAAATATGAAAAATATAACACCATACTACCCTATAATAAAAAATATAACACCATACTACCCTATAATAAAAAATATAACACTCTACTTGTAAAAAATGTATGTTTGAAACCTTTATTTTTGACATGCTCTAGCTCTGTTGATATGGCTTGGATTGAAAATTTGCTTAAAGTTAACTTAATAGAAATTAAATGGAAAATATTTTTTGTTTTATTACATTTGTCACTAGGAATTTTTGTTTAGAAGACATACTGGCTTTGAATGAAAAAAATATTTGTTTATTAGGAATAATCATTACTTTTTAATTTAATTTTAGACATTTAAAATCATACAGGTAAACAGCAAAAAATAAAGAAAATAAGGGAATAGACAGTCAGCAGGATTAAGCTTATCTCTTGCATTGACAGTCAAGGGTGCCAGTTTTTTAAATAAACAGATGATGAGAGAATTGGAGAGGCTTTATTTTGTTCATTTTTCATTCAGGATTAGCAAATAAAACATTTATACAAAAAAATTGTGAATTCATGCATAAAAAATTAATTAGGTCCATATATTTTAATAGAAGAAAATTTTTACATTATTAAATTTAACTGTTAATATGGACGTACAAATAAAGAAAATAAAATTATGTACTTAATTTGAAAAATAAAGAATATTGGATAGTATTATTGCCTTTTCATTTTGTATGTTTTATTATCAATTAAAAAAATGATTACAATTTATTTAAGTTACCTTTTGCTAACGTACTTTTTCAAACCAAATTCATCATCCTACGAAATGAAAACTAAAAGAAGTCAGAGCATAATAATGGATTAAGAATTGATCCTCTAGGAGATATTTAAACCAATAATCAATAGCAACATCAACTATTAAAACAATAAACATTTATAATTCTATAACATGAATAATAGAATGATAATAGTACAGTACAACCCTGTTTAGTCGGACCCCTTTATGTCGGATCTCTGGGTAGCCCTAGATCAGTTCAGGAAAATTTAAAATTAGCTTTTTGTCCTCTGCCCAGACTGCCGAGTGTAGGACGGATGTTTGTTTATCAATAGACCGTTCGTAGAACTTGATGGATGCTCAGACGTTGACATTAATGATATTGAAAGTTGGTTGGAAGCTGACAACGGCGGAGGCTATGGTACCCTTACTGATGACCAAATTATTGCAACTTAACAATTGCATTGTTGCATTGTAACAGGGAGAGTACTGACAAATAAAACACTGTAAATCGCAGTTATAAGCCATGCAAAAGCAGCATCTCAATTGGGCAAGTTAATAGTTTATTTCGAGCAACAAGAAGGGACAACACCGGCCACGCTTCTCATATTGAAAAGGATGCATGACCACACTGCATGGAAATGGCATTCAAAGCTGACGCAGTTCAAATTAACCAAATTCTTTCAGGAAAATTAAACTTTATATACTGTATTATAGTTTATCGTGATGTGTATTATAAGCATTTTCCTGCAATAAAAAAAAGTATTCTTAGTACATGTTGTTTTTTTTTTTTTTTTTTTTTTTTTTTTTTTTTTTTTTTTTTTTTTTTTTTTTTTTTTTTTTTTTTTTGAACATTTTCCGACTAACCCGGATTTTCGTTGTCAGATCGGCCGTGGTCCCTAGTCTGACTTAACGAGGTTGAACTGTAATGAAAAAAAATACATTTTTGGTAATGGCTTATTAAGTGTTCTCCAGTAGCTTCTCTAGTAAAATATTGATCATTTGCTCTAATAAGACAGAAAATAATCCAGGCATACTAGGCATGAATTTTATACATTCAAAAATTTTCAAAATTTAAGATATTAGAATTTTGAAATAATTACAAATTTTATAAAACTACAATTCATCCTGTTCTGATGTACGGTTCAGAAACCTGGACTCTGACGAACACAAGTGAACAGGACCTCCTGACTTTTGAAAGAAAGATCCTGCGAAGGATATTTGGTGGACTATGTGAAAACGGTGTATGGAGAAGACTAAAGAATCAAGAGGTTTATAATAACTTTAATAAATTTAACATCGTCCAGGTGATTAAACTGGGCAGGTTGCAGTGGGCCGGACACTTGGCACGAATAAAGGGTGAAATGCCAAAGAAAATACTAACTGAGCCCCTCCATAGAGCCAGAAGGAGAGGAAGGCCAAAACTGAGATGGGCCGACGGAGTGGTGGCAGATGCAAATGAATTCCTGTGGGTCAGGAACTGGATGGCAGCTGCCCAGGACCGTGAAGATTGGAGAAGGCTGTTGATGGAGGCCAGGACCTGTCTACAGGTTGTAGCGCCATGAGAGAGAGAGAGAAAATGATATAGCAGGATGACTAACTAGAAACAAATAGGAGGTTGCAATAAATAATTCGAAGTTAAAAATAAAGAGGCCATAAAGAATAGGAAAATATTATTAATTCCAAGGAAAGCTTTTTAAACTACAAGTTCCTATTAATATAGTAAATACTTACACCAAATATTACTAGCAAATATACTAATACTATAATATTAAACAATATAAAACAAAATACTTTAATATTAATAATATAATAAAAAATACTAAATAAAAGTAGTATAGAAAAATGGCATACCTTAAGCCATACTTCAATATTGAACCTTCGATTATGAAAAGATCCTTGAATTTAAAAGGATTCGCAAGTGTGTGTAGAAATGGCACACCCTATGAAAAGAAAATTTTAATTAGCCATTAACTAATCATTACTTACATCACATGTATTTTTAAAGTGATTCATGTCAAAAATCTATATTTTAAAATATCACTATGGAAAAATTAAATAAACATTCTATTATATTTTCAAAAGTGTACCAAATTGGATTTGCCAAATACATACAGCTCACTGTTCATGTTTTTACACAGACCTGTGCAACTGTCATAAAAATATTTTAAAAATACATTATTTTGACTCAAATCCTAGATGGCTTAATTCATTGAATATGAAATGAACCAAGATAAAGTTATTAAAAAAAAATTGAGTTTAATTCCCTGGGACAGAAAAACAATCTAAATTTTTGTATAAATATAAAAATATAAGGGGGATGCTTCCGAAATTTCAAATTTTGATTGATATTTAATAGGTAAAACGATTTGAAACTATATTAATAAAAACATAATATTGAAAAACTAAAAATTTTAGTCCAAAAAGGAGAAGGGTTAAAAAACTAAAAATCTTATCTCAGAAAACAATAACAAATAAAACAATACTAAATATTAAAACTTTTCTACAACTAAATTCTGATAATAACAAACTTTTAAAATTTTGTTTAGTAAACTATGGAATTCACCGCTGAACTTAATAAAATAAAATGAAACAAACCCGACCAGATATTCGTTTGAACGTGCTAACGGGACCTTCTCCAGGCAATAATTCTAGACTTCTTTCAGCAAGTTTCAATGAATGTTCACTGCTAGGTTTAGAGACTGATTCCTTCAAGCTTTCTTTAGAAACTTTAGCTTCAGATTTTTCCATAATTTTGAAAAAGCTTAGCCACATAAAAATTAAAATGAAAAAAAAAAAAAGAAAAAATTAAATAAAGAAAAGTTTTAATTAGTAAAATAGTTTGGAATTTAGAGTAAAACAGGTGATGTAATATATTTACATTTAACACTTAAAAACAAAATTCATCCACCACAATAAAAGATTAAAAAAATATATAGATATTTAAAGTTTAAATAACCCTTACTTACTACATTTCCTGGGGAATCAACGTCATCATCATTAAAATTAAAATCTAATGCTTCTTCAGCTACAACAGGAGCAGGTTTGTGATGATTATCAAGAATTAAGATGTTCTTTTCCATGATATAAAATAATGATCCCGGCATTTATTAATTAGAAACTGCTGCAGAAGTTCTTTTATATGTATTCCGCATTTCTCTGGAACAGAACGACAAAATTAAGTTAGAAAGGTATCTAATCTACTAAATTTAATTATTCGATGGAGACAAAATTCAAACCTGATTTAAAATAATATATATTTAATCAGTTATTCTTAAAAAAAAAAAACCCTTCAGGTAGAACATAGTCGGTTACTTGTTCCATTATCAGTTAGGTTAGTTCAAGCTCCTTTAGTGCCAAAGATAACTTATAACAACTAATATACTTGGTAACTCCTTTATTTCATTTAGAGAATGTATAAATTGATCCATTTATTTAAAAACATGAGAATAGCAAGAGTCACAGAGTCATACATTTAAATTCATATTTAAGAATATATTCAGTAACAATCATATCGTCAAAATAGTATGTAGTTGTGTACCAAGTTAAAAAAAGAGTGGAAGTTTAGGGCAACTGGAAAAATTGTTTGATAATGACCTTGAATGTTATCAACAAACCACCTACAAACAAACTTATCAGACTGCAAATATGATAAGTGTTTAATTTTAATGTTGCTGTGAGAAATGTGAGAAATTGTGAGCCCGGTTTCTCACAATTTTTTTGAGTATATCCAAAACAACAGAGCAAAATAATCATAAGAAAAAATAATGGAACCGAAATAGTCAGGAGTGGAGTGTTTTGATTAGGATAAAACAAAAGTAAACTCTACTAATTACCTTCAAAATTATTAGGTAATATATGCTTTGGCTCATTTTATGCATTCATTATTACCTCCATCAAGTTCAATGTTAATCACATAACTGAAAACGTTCCATCCCGCACTTACTACGTGAAAGAATCACAACCGGACACAAGTCATAATTAAAGTAGGTTACTCCTTGTTTGACTGTTGGCGGGACCGTTATAATCTCAATTAATAATAAAGCTTAAACAAGCTCTACAGAGTATTAACTTGGATATATTTCGATTAATGCAACTTATCTGAATATTTATAGGCATAATCATTTACATCAAATATGATAAGAGATAGCACTTCTAAAATTTGATAACGCCCCCCTTATCATCTAAGTTCTAATATTCAAGTACATAAATACAATAATACAATCAATTCATAATCGTAACACCGTGTGCTAATTCTCTGCTTAGGTACTTACCGATTGTTACAGTGGACTGAATGAAGAATCCCCTCATATCATGCATAGTCCGCTTGATTACGTAACGTCATTATATAATCGCGAATAAGAAAAAATCTAAGTAGTTTTTCAATTTGTTGCAGAACAACAGATACACAAGTGCCGCACGTTAATACTTTTACTTTCTAATTGATGATTGACTAGCCAAGAGTGTAATTTCCCTAGACAGTTTATGTATCATTATTCGGACTTTCATAAATTACTTCGTCTCTAATTACAAGTTTTTTTTTTCCTTTTTCTAATTCCTCAATGAAAAACAAATGCATAAAGAAAACACATATACATCATAAGAAAGATAATAACGAAATGTTTATCTTTTTCTACTATTCCTACCTGGTATTGGAAGGTATACTGAAATCAGTTGATAAGGTGATGCAAGGATCCTTAAAAAGGCTTAAATTGAGATTAATGAGAGGTGAGGGTACCTCTATAAGTTGACATTCACAAAATATTAACACCCTTGAGCAAGATTTTAGTGAGTATTGATACTCATCTCTTGGTTGGGGATCTATACTTTTTTGGTGTAATGTTTTTTTCACATTCATTTTGACACGCTTTAGCTCTGTAAGTAGAATAATTGGTAACAACAAATATGATACTATTATAAGTATTTGAGAAAAAAAAAAAAACAAATTTTCATTCCCTCACTCTGTCCCAGCCTATGTTTCGAAAATGTAAAACATTACTGAATTAACATCATTTATGTTGTGTTTTTAGTATTTTCTAGGCTGATATAGGGAAAAGTTAGAAGATTCCAAAAACCCTTAAATCGAGAATTAAATAGATTTGCAAAATGGTAAACAGCCTGCTAAAAGCGTGTCCCAGAGTTTCGTTTCATTCCCTCGCAAGATGATATTAATGAACTCTGGTAGAGGCATAAAACATATCAATGATAACTAAAGACGTCCCTAGGTTTCGCTACTTACTAAGGAAGCGAAGGGGGAACATGTTTGGTTGAAAGAGTTCAGTGCAGCCTAGAGGTTATACCTGTTTTCATTCTTTTTGACACGGCTCCGTATTTTTACTGTGGTTCATTCCTTTGCTTGAATTTAACAAGTTAAGTGAATCATTCAATTCTCTCCAACATAATGGGGTCTATAAAAAAAAAAGACCGTTTTTGAAACAAATATTTGTATTATTATTTCTTTGATATAAAATACAATTAATACTCAAAGTACAGTCCATTGTTATCTACCGTCATTACCCATCTGCTAGCCAATTGCTCGATGCCACGCTGATACCATTCCTTGAGAAAGGCTGTAAAAGAACTCTTGGACAGCGTTTTCAACTTCCGCAAAATTATAAAATATTTTCCCTTGAAGAAAATGGAAACAAGTAGTAATCCGAAGGTGCGAGGTCTGGACGGTATGGTAGATGATGCAGCAGTTCAAACCCACGAAGTTCTGTAAACTTTTCTCAACTTTTGCAAAATTGTTGAGGTGTAAGTTCGTGAGAGACCAGTCTACAGGTCTTTTTCACCTTCCCCATGGAGAGAAGATGGCGACTAAAAGTATCTTTCAACACACCACACTCCCTGGCAAGTTCGCGAGTACTTGTGGACGGATTTGACTCAACAGCTTCCTTCAGAACCTCATCAATATCTATTAATGGCCGCCCGGAGGCCTTCTTCCTTTCCAACGTCGTATCTCAACTTGCAAACCAACGCCGCACAGTACGCTCTTCAAGGACACCTTCCCCTTCCTATTTTTTCCAGAATGTCTTAAAATTACGAGAATTTGGTAGGACACTGTCATGTCTTCTTTGAAATAAATAACTGAACTGAGACTTTTTTTTTTAAGAAGTCCAGTGTTAGAAACAAGCTTAGATAATGCTCTAAAGGGATTATTAAGTATTGGCAAATAATAAATAGCATTAAGATATTTACAGACTTTTGAACTTTGGAATTTGATAAAACGGAATTTGATTTTTTTTATACGCCCTATTATATTCAGAGAGGTCGGGTTTTTAAGCTTACGGTTGGTAATATTTGTTGGAGTAATCGGCAGCACAGTTCTGGCCTGGGAATTAAAACCTTTTAGAAAAGAAAATTATAACCGACCAAGGGAAAATAAGTTTTACAGTTTCATTTGATTTATTAAAATGTATTTAATAATTGTATTACTCGGCCTGAACGAGACTTGTATCAGCCTTGTTATTTTACGTGAGGAAAATCTTACAATCAATCCACTATGGAAGTATCCGGCGTCAACCACGGCGTCCGAGGTACAATCAAGAATCGGTTACACTTTTTAATGAGCCAGATATAGTACGATTCTTTCGACAAGAAAAGTAAGGGTGGGCTGGACATTTGACGTGGGCGGGTGTAGATTCTATGCCTAGGAGAATTCTTCTTGAGAAGATTCATGGATCCCAAGTTACTACTGTAACCCGTGCATATTGCGTAAGCTGATTCAGAAGGCTTTGACTCAGCAGTCAGTTGTTACACCACTAATAAATTGATAGACTTAGCGATTGTTTACGCATTGAAATTTAATAATTGAAATGTTACATGTTTATTAAAATAACTCACCAGGATTTTCAGTGTCGGTAGTTCATAGCTCAAGGACAGTTTAGCAATAATAAAATTAACTGATTTTCGATGAAATTGTTATTAAAAATGCAATAAATATGTGGATTCCAGTCAAGTTTGAAAATTGACCGATAGGTGGCGAGCAAAGTTCTGCAAGAGACATTTCAATGATAAAATTTACTTACTTTCAATTAATCAATTCATTTTAGTTTGTAAAAAAGAGATAAATATATAGTGCGACATGTGGATCCCAGTAAAGTTTAAAAATCGATATATATATATATATATATATATATATATATATATATATATATATATATATATATATATATATATATATATATATATATATATAACTAATAATGTAGTGTAGTATTCTCTGTCCATCTGGATTACCGACTCGTAAATTAGAATTAAAAATTGGATTTCCAATTATGTTTTTACCTGACCTTCAATCACTTAATCTGTGCAATAGTACAAAAATTACAGCCATGTGTTAAATTATTATCGAGGCTATAATTCTCAATGAAATTATTGGACTGAAGAAATTGCATTTATACCTTGTTGCAAATGATTCCTCCTGATCAACCATTTCATTTCAAACTAGTCAATGATTTATAGTGTCGTGATTATAGATATGTGTCGATTTTCTTTTCCATCGATTCTTGAGATCAGAATCGGTACCAAGAATCGATGATCCAAAGTCGATTCCTAGTAACCGATTTATCCCGAGGACTTAGGCAATAGTTTTGTTATATATAATTATGTTATTATTATACATTAATTCTTTTCATAATGGCCAAGACACCTTTGCTCAGAATTAAAACCAAATCCTATGCAATTGCAAGGACTAAACTTCAGTTTTTGAAGATATTAATTTTAACCCTTTAACAGGCAATGTATCCTGGAGGATACTCATATTTAATGCCTTTAGCTCAATAAATGATGTAATATCCGACGCATTATCCTGCTCACTATCGCGTAATATTCTGTATTTAACCTTGAACTTCATGATACATGTGTGGGGGTTAGCAAGGCTATAGCCATTCAAAGGGAAAAAAATAAAAGAAATGTATTCAAAAATCTTCGGCCCACCCGTTAAAGGGTTAATTGGAAAATAAACGAATAATATTACTAACTCTAATAAACGAAATAATGGCACTCAGATAATAATAATTCTTTTTTATTATACTTTTTTTTATTCTTAAAGGACGACATACCCAAAAATAAAAGTAAATGATAATAAGTTTAAGAACCCTAATGCTCAATTAAAACAAATCTATAATATATCGTGAAAGGGTTTAGTTACAATTTCTAGTACTTAATCAATAAATGAAACCTTGCAATTTTATCCAGTTAAATACGAATTTATGAATTCAGTTATATTATTGTACGTTATCTGAATTATAATAAATAACATATATTATATGCTATAAAAAATAAATGCTACTAGTGGTTAACTAACTTATTTCTTGAATTATAGATTTTTTTTTATTGGTTTGTTTTGCTTTTTTTGAGCTTATTTTTGAAGATAGAAATTTATTTTTTGCAGGAACCAGATGTTTTTATGCAGTAAAAAAAGCTCTCCATTGTAAAATTCTCTCAAGAAAGGCAAAACTGTTGATCTATAAATCTATAATAAGTATGGCAGTGAAACGTGGACTCTCACTAAAGATACCGGAAGAGCACTGCTGGTTTGGGAGAGAAGAATATTAAGAAGGATCTTTGGTGCTGTGAGAGAGGAGCACAGGTGGCGGATAAGAAGCAACGCCGAGATCGCACTATTGTATGGTGAGCCTGATATACTCTGTGCTATCAAGAAGGGCAGGCTTAGATGGTTGGGACAAGTCGAAAGAATAGAGCCCAACAGGCTGCCAAAAATAATGTTTAATGGTGCACCAGGAGGAAAGAGGAAGAGAGGCAGACACAGGCGCAGATGGATGGATGACCTGGAGGAGGATTTGCGGAGGCTGGGGATACGGAATTGGAGGAACCTGGCGAGGGACCGAGAGGAGTGGAGAAGGATGGTGGCAGAGGCCCAGGTCCTGCAAGGACCGTAGCGCCCAAGAACAAACAAACATCGGTACCGAGAATCGAGAATCGATTTCTTGGTATCGAAAAATTTTGGTACCGAAACATCACTGATTCAAACTATTAAAATTTCCAATTAATGTTTATTTTCCTATTATAATTTACAAATACTTTCTATTGAAAGTCTATACTAACAAATATGCTGTAGCAGATTTTTAACTGTGCCATCTATATAACTATATAACTATATAACTTACCAGATTTAGAAACTCTAACGATCATAATCGATAAATAGAACTCACAAGGGGGCGTTTTGACTTGTAACACTGATTTGAATGCCGATTTTTGTGTGGGTAGTAGGGACCTGTAGTAGTGCATAACTAGCGATATAGCCGCCAATGAGCATTGGGAGCCGATAAAAAAAATAAAATATGAAAATCAAGTTTTATTATTTTTTTTTTTTCTCAGCTCACAGTCAAGATAGAGAAATGATTCTTTCACGTTAAATTGTAGTTGTGTATGCTATTTGAAATTTCGTTATGCTCAAGACACGACCCGGCTTTAGGGGTAAAAAAAAATGACAAAATTCTAATGAAATCAGAGGATTTTTTTTTTTCATGAAAAATTGACCTCAAATCTCGATTTAACGCACCAAAAAAAACTTATTTGTGAATTTTTATTAAAATAAAAAAATAACTATTTTTTACTCCTATCGAAGAAGTTAAAATTTTGAAGTTGAGATTTCATCAACAACTTCTAACGGCCATAACAACTGCTGTGTTCAACCGATAACAATAGTAATAGCATCACAAGAATCAGCGTACGTTGTACTTTTTATCCGTGCATAAAACATTGGTTTTGCTCCAAATTTTAGTGGACAAAAACTGACGTGAATAAAAAATTCCGAGGTCAACTATAAGTTGAGATATCCCAATAAGGAGAAATCCTGCGACTTCCAGTTTTTGGCTAAACTATGTAATTTCAGCCAGTGGCGAAATATGTGATATAGCGCAAATTATTTACGTTTTTTTCACAAATTAAGTGCCTTCTAAAAATCCTACACAATTTCAGGTGTAAAAACATTTTTAATTTTTGATTTCTTACAGACTACTTCAACATTTACTAGATAAACGTTCAAAGCTCCCAATTAATTACAAAAGACTCATTTACATGACTGTGATTAGAACTATTTGGACGTACGGAGTTGAGCTTTGGGGCTCTACTAGACCATCCAATTCATCTCGTATCCAATCCTTACAATCCAAAATCCTTCGAAAAATCCTCAATGCTCCTTACTTTGTGACCAATAAACTTATCCATAAAGATCTTAATGTTCCATATGTTTCTGATTTAGCCCAAACCAGACACCTATCCTTCCATAGTAAGCTCCATAACCAGTAGTCTCCATTACCATAATCCATTAGTCTCCCAACTTGCTTCCTCCTCCATCCCGATAATCCTCCGAGGCGTCTGAAAAGTAGATGGCCTAGAGACTTTTTAATGTAGATTTTATTGAAGTGCTACTAGTGAGTTGTTCTTCACAAGTTATTTACATGCCATTGTATTCACTGTCAACACATTTACTTGTTGTATATTATTTTGTACAGTTGTAAATATCAATGAATGAAAAAAAAAAAAATTTGATTTCTACAAAATTTGGTTTCTGCATGCTTTTTGAGTTGAGGAATCTGAAAATGATATCAGTTTTTAACTTAAAAATTTTCCTCACCTATGTTATATAAATAAAAGTTTCAAAATGATCTATTTCTATTATTATTTTAATTTTCACTCCCTCAATTTTAAATAAGACCATTTTTTAAAAATATGTGTAAGGGAAGTTTTTTTTATACCAACACCTAATATTATTTTTAGATTATTTATCAATCTAAAACCCTTAGATTATAATTATTAGTTAAAATAATACATGCTATTTACTTATGAAAGTGGATAAAGCCGCTAAGGGGAATGCTAGTTATTAACAACTATAAAACACCTATAGCTAGATGCTCCTTTGTTATATAATCTGTTGGGCTGAAGAGAGGGCTTATTAATATTGGTTTGAGAAGAGCTCCTTGTTGACAAACGATTTTAAATTGGCCGTGAAGCGTTCATGCCCACTAAGGACGTGTAAGATGAATCGCGCAACAGTTGCTGGGATATGGGCAATGCGGCGCGTGTCCCCCATATGTTAGCGTGTGCTCTCTCTTCTATGTTATGTGCTGTGTCCATATGCTACCCACATCTCTCACGATCCGCATGGATCTAACAGATATCATAAACCTTATCTTCCCACTTAAAAAAAAAAAAATCATGTAAATTTCTCTTATTTCAATTTAAAGTCCAGTAAACTCCCTCATAACTGTTGGAAAAGGAACAGAGCCGGATAACGGAATTAATCAATTATAATTAGAAAAAAAACATACCGATAATATATATATTTTTTAATAAATATGACATAGGTATAGGGGAGACCTGGAATGGTTGGGACAGTGATTTTTTTTATTAATAGCTTGGCACTACTGAATTGGCTTTACAGCTGTTAATCACACTCCTGAGGCAGGTTATAATACTGTGCTTTGGCGGCTATATTTAAATTCTAACACTAGAAAAGTAAATATTTGAATGAACTTTAGGATAGTATTTTCTTAAAGACAAAAAACCATGCCATCGTCTTAAATTAACATATAAAACTCCAATCAATTATCATTCGATTCCATTAATCAAACTTGAAATAATAACCTACATGTTTGTCAGGAACACGTATTGAATAAAAAAAGTAACCTAAGGAATGGTTGGGACACTTGATCTCTGGGACGGGTGGGACAGTGTCCAACCATCCTTTAGGTTACTTTTTTATTCAATACGTGTTCCTGACAAACATGTAGGTTGGTATCTCAAGTTTGATTAAAAATATGACGTAGGTATAAGGGAGACCTGGGATGGTTGGGACACCAGGATGGTTGGGACAGTGAATTTTTTTATTAATAGGTTGGCACTATTGAATTGGCTTTACAGCTGTTAATCACACTCCTGAGGCAGGTTATAATACTGTGCTTTATTTAAATTCTAACACTAGAAAAGTAAATATTTGAATGAACTTTAGGATAGTATTTTCTTAAAGACAAAAAACCATGCCATTGTCTTAAATTAACATATAAAACTCCTATCAATTATCATTCGATTCCATTAATCAAACTTGAGATACTAACCTACATGTTTGTCAGGAACACGTATTGAATAAAAAAGTAACCTAAAGGATGGTTGGGACACTTGATCTCTGGGACGAGTGGGACAGTGTCCAACCATCCTGTTATATTTTTGCAGTTTTTTGTTACTTGCATTTTCTTATTGTTTTTGTCTTTACAGAACCTTATTTTTCAACATCATACCTTATTTATTTATTGGTAAAAGTGTTCCTTTTTTAATTTAATTTATACTATTATTTGTGCAAGAAACACGTAGTACTATTTTATTATGTTTACGTTTATCATTTAGTAAATAAAAATATTGAATTGTAAGTAATGTGTTATCTAAGTTTTTTTTACTAACTTGTGTTCATTATTATCGTTTTTTCTCGATTTAAATAAATCAGTACGTACTTATAAAAAGTACTTATAAAAAGTTATTAAAAAAGAAAAATATTTCAAAAGTTACAAAAAAATAATTGTAGCCCTAAAAAAAATTAAAAACTTGTCCCAACCATCCCAGGTCTCTCCTACTTATGAACTGCACACAGCAGTTTACTTTAAAAATACTGAAATCATTTTTTATGACCTAGATGCAAATGGAAATCACACTTCCTGCTTTTATAAATTGTACTTGAATATATTTAATATTTTATTTTATTCAATAAATATGAAATAGTTGTTATAATATTTGATGGACACGGTATTCTAAAAGTAGAGTAAAAAATAACAGAAAAGAAATGAAAAAAAGTGCCGAAATTTATTATTTTTATAAACAGTCTCTAAATAAAACGATCATAAATTTATAATAAAATGACAATAGTAGAAAGCCTGAGAAGTCATAAATAAGTGGCAGGGTATAAGAATAATAATAAAAACTATTATACAATGTTTATAATAGTATGTTGCTAATAGTAGTAATAAGTAAAAGGAGTGGTTAATAACGGTGGCTGAATAATTAATATGTCGGTATAAAATATTTATTTTATGTTCAGGCCCGGGTTTAGGGTGAATAGCGCCCTGGGCTGCAAACAGCTTTGGCGCCCCTCCCCACCTCCCTGCCGAGGGGTATGGAATAGCAAAAGCAAGTTTCATTTATAAGACCACCAAAGTTGTGAGCTTTAAAGGTTTATTCAACACCAATAAAAATTGATTTTCTTTAGAGTGAACCATTACAACAAAACTAATAAAAATTATATTGTTAAAAAAAAAAAAATTTGGCGCCCCTAAAAATTTGACGCTGTGGGCTATAGCCCAGTCAGCCCACATATAAAGTGGAGCCTGTTTATGTTTCTAAGTGATAAAGAATAATAAATGAACATTCTGTGGTTGCTTTTATGAAAAATCCGGATGATAGTGAAGAGCAATTGTGGATTATAAAGTACAGGCAGTGTTGCAGATTTTAATTTACGAAAGCCCTATATTACATATAAAATATCTCTATCTTTATTTGCAATACTACACCCCTAAATAACAATTATTAAAAGGTATAAGATGAAATAAATTAACAATGATAAACAGAATAGATTTATTTGAATAATAAAATAACATTGTTGTAGGAACATAGTTTCAAATCACAGAAAAATGAATGATTGGTGACGGATTTATCATATATACATACAGTATTAATCTAATTTATATAGAGATACAAGCTCTTAATAAAAGGATCTAATATTAATATAAAAGAGCATGAAGTTTCTAATAAACCTAATAAACCCCTAAAAACCACAGTAAATATATTGAATGTAACGACGAAACGAAAACACTAACAATAGGGGTGTTGCTAGGTTATGATCAAAATCATGCTGGAAATTAACCTATCATTACTGGTTGTTAAAAGTTAACAATCGATAGTTCTACACTGATCTCGGATTACCTATTTAATATGAAAAATAGGACCCCTAAATAATTTTTGTAGTACGTATTCATCTTGAAAAGAAAAATCCTTATAAATACGAAGTTTTTAAAGAGCCCTCCCCCCCAACGCCCAAAAGAGAGATAAATCCCACTACTGGAGGGAGAAATCCCTACATCTGGCAACACTGAGTACAGGTAAATCGGAAAACCGGTGATAAATGTAATCTCATAGCTAGAGCAGGGGCAAGTCACCCTTTCGGAGTGAATACAATTTTATTTTTTAAATGCTATAACATAATATCTTACGACTTTTTCGTAAAAAACATTAGGAATTGTTATTTTTTTAATGTGTAATTGTTGACTCGACATGGCAGTGGCAGCGAGCAGTATCCTGGGTGTAGAGCTCACATCGCTAATTAGGAAGTTACGTGGGAGATTTTTTTACCCGTTGGCTCTGAGTCAAGTGCCATTTGGTCTGGTCTACGTGAGCATCCTCTTTCCCTCGACTGCCTGGAACTCTGCCCACTTGAAGAGCTTATTATGGCAAAAATTAATAGACTAATCAAGGAATCAGTTTGACCAGGGACCAGCTGGGCGCCAGGTGCACGCAACGCCCTCTGGGAATTAACTCCTATTAAGGAGGCTTCAATGAACCTTTGTTAGGCCACATTAATCTGGTTGGCAGTGAATGGATTGGGGGCGTTTTTTTTTTTTAAAGACAAGACTGTATAGTTCAGTTAAGATTAATTCTTCAAAAAACAAAAAGGAAAACATTAGTCTTACTTGTGTGTTTCTTCAACTTTCTTTGATACCGCACCTAGCTTTCTTTTATCTTTTTTTACCATTTTTTTGAAATGTCAACAACAGAATCAGGAAATATACAAAAATACACAAATAATAAAGAAGAAACAAATGAAAACAAGTCCATAGTCAATGAAATGTAAATCAAGTATCATACTGGTACTGTACAAACTCAGTTGAGGAAACCACTTTTTATTGCCATATAAGCCGTAATATCTCCATTTTGTTCAATCATTTATCAATTTTTGATCACATTTAATTCAGTATTAAATTTCCTATAAGACCAGAGCAAATTTAACCATTACTTTTACCAACTTCGGACCTAGAAAACAGCTCAGTCTTTAATTTATTTAGAAATGTTAAAATTTCTAATAATACTTCAACGCTCACTATTGTTTAACAAACCATACACAAAACTGCAAATAACTTGAAAATTCAACTAGCTTCGGAGTGGAATGTTCAAAATAATGATTCCGTGTCAATTTCATGGAGAAATTCACTTTTAAAACCGGGAAAACAAAGGATGTTTTGATTTAGCAAATAAATCAGAATTTTGGGTTAAAAAAAAATTAAGATAGATTCTTAAGGTATTAATTAATTAATTAAATTAAGGTATAATTATCTAAAGCTCAGAAAATACAACCGACAATATCTTCTTCTTCTTTCTCTTCCTCTTCGAGCCATTACTGGCGTAGAGGGGCCTCGATCCAGCGCCGCCAATCCTCTCGGTCGCGGCACAGCAACTTCATTTCGGCGAGGGTTTTGTTCCTTTTTCCCCCAATCCTCTGGATTTATTCCTAATAGGAGATCCTTGGGCGACCTCGTGGTCTTTTACTTGTAGGTCTTGCTTCCATGGTCTTTATGGGTTCTCCCACTTCTTCCTTCCGACAGACATGTCCAAACCATTTAAGTTATCTCTTTTCGATAATTTCCTTTATGGAGGCACCTCTAACCGTTCTCTGATACAGTCTCGCTTAGTTTTTCTTGCTGCTCTGCGTAGAAACTTCATCTCAGCAGCAGTGAAACGGCTGACATGCTTATCAAGCATTACCCAGCTCTATGTTAGAATCGGAAGGTATATAGCCTTGTGTATATGCATTTTGACATTTTTCCCTACTTCACGGTGACCAATAATGCTATTATTGATAGTTGTATAACCAATAATGATATTATTGATTATTGGTAGACCTGGTTCACTTTTGAAATCCTATTGGCTATTTCTTGATCAATCGTGCCAGATCTATTTATTATGGTACTCAAGTAGTTATACTCGTTTACTACTTCTAGGACCTCCCCGTTGCAAAATATTTCAACGTGTCCTTCATCATCAACCGACAATATCAAATACAAATAAATAAATAAAATAATTATTTTGTTATAAAATTTCTTAATCTTAAAATTTCTTAATCTTAAACATTTGGGAAAAAAAATCAAACTCGCGTCCGTTAACCGTACCGTACCCTATAGATTATTTCCCGATGAGCTAGATACTTCAAACTGGGAACATATCTCAGGAATGCAATGTAGGATGACAATGCAATAATAACAGGAATGGGGACCATGCGGCACTGTGCTCAGCCCTTAACGCTCTCTTGTACAACGACTTTTGATGTCTTCTTCCATTCTTTTCCTTATAAGTTTTATAAGTTAAGTTAGTCTTAAGTTACTAATGTCATTGTTTTAAACTGGAAGAACCTTGATATGACACTTCGTTTAAACATAGAATACATTTTTACTTCTTCAAATATTTTAATACGAAGTCGGAAATCATCTCATCGTTAATTTTTTTTTGCAAATTGAAACCACTAGCTAAATTGAGAAGAGGCCGAAACGAAGCCTAGTTTATCCTCCTAAAAACGGCATCCCATTGGATATTGTAGCTCATTCCCTTGAGAAGCTATGTATATCATCGTTCATGTTTCCTATTCAATTTAGAAAAAAATTTATTAGTTAGTAGATCAAATCAGTGCAGAGGGTCAATCCATTTCAAATCACCCAGTCTGTGTTGCTCAACATTTTTTATTTTCCTGATACTTTTATCATGGATTCCCTATGGGTAGACATTAACAAAACTCCAATTGAAAAAATTTACAAGCCATATTTTTTATTTGACAGCCATTTTAAAATGATGATTTAGTGAATTTTATGAAAAAATGGGGTTTGCGGAAAATTTAATTGCGAAGTTATTTTTAAAGAGACTTCTCACCACAAAACAACTGCACATCTTCATGTTCATGTCTGGACATAACAAGAACTTAGCTCTTAGCTGTGGTCATAATGCCCTTTCTATTGCACTCCTCTTTTTACTCTACAAGGGCTTGTTGTACTCTTTACAGCCCTTGTAGAGTTGCAATAGAAAGGGCATGATGACCACAGCTAAGAGCTAAGTTCTTGTTATACTGAAAAATTATAATTTTTTTGATATTTTGTTCGGAACGCTTTAGTTTTTCGAGAAGTAAATTTAAAATTCGGATTCAGCACCCTTCCTAAATAGAAATATAAAAAAACTAATATTTTTCTCCTCGACAATCTAATGTAATTTTAAATAGATTATAGATTAAATAGATTCTAAAGATTACATGACAAAGTTAAACCAGTCAAATGGAGGTATTTTTGCAACTTAATTGTAATTTGTTTTCAATGTATCAGTATGTTGGTATGATGAACCCATTTCAAAACTTGCGTTAAGAGGTCGGCTTATGAACTAAAATCGAATTATTTTCTTGGATATTGAAAACTATGCGTTTTGCGAAGATGACGACTAGATACAAATTCAAAGTAGAAGACATTTCTACGCTAAATACTCTGGGGTCAATCCATTTCAAATCATCCAATATAAATATAATTTGTTGCTCAACATTTTTTATTTTCCTGATTCTTTTATCATGGATTCCCTATGTGTAGACATTAACAAAACCCCAATTGAAAAAAATTTACAAGCCATATTTTTTGTTTGACAGCCATTTTAAAATAATGATTTAATGAATTTTAAAAATTTTGCGGAAAATTTAATTGCGAAGTTATTTTTAAAGATATCAGAATCATTTAAAAACTTGTGTGATCAGCACGAAATGACCTTCAAAAGGACAAGGATTTTAATTTTCCTATCATGCAAGAAAGTTATTCAAACTCCTTCTCAAAAAAAACGGAAACAAATTTAAAAATCGTTAATTTTTAAGGCCATAAATTTTTAGAAAGCAGAAGAGACTCACAAACAATATTTTATTTCTGTGTTGAGTACTCGTAGTACTACAAGCAGCATAAGTTTTAGTCTTGAGAATCTACGGCGAGTCTTTTTTTCTCTACGGCTTTTTAAAAATGGCTGAAAGCAGGTTTTTGCCAATTTTCATAGGTCAATTTCTGAAAAGGGACTGAATGAAAACAAGTGAAAATTTCGTAAAATGTTCTTTATACTAATAAGAATACACCATAAAAAAATTATGACTGAGACTCAAATATGTTTTGAGTTATAGAGCTGTGAATTTCAATAAAAACGCTACTTTTTGAATACACTCGTGTAATGCTAAAGCTTATATTTAAATGGAATACTTGACCCAAAAATGTCCATTAATTAAAAAAATATCTAAGTATATGGTACAAGTATGTTTGTAAGTTAAACCCCATTGTAAAATGTCAACTGACACATCAGTTCTCATGATAGAACAACTTAAATTGAGTTTTACATGTTTAGATTTGAACTCTTCCATGTCCAACTGCTTGCACAGCCTACATCTTTCTTGTACCTACATGTCTAAATAGTTTTACAAGTTTAGTTTGTCAAAGTAGTTACATTTAGACGTTGGAGTACGTTGAAGTTATAGAGCAGTAAATTGGTTGTCGAGCGGCGGAAATCCAAGTAAATAATATACAAGTCATTTATTTATTTAAATCAATTTTATGTTTTTTGAGGTACTGGAACTGAATTTCAACCTGCAAAATATTTTAAAGAAATATGCTACTTTTTCAGCTTTTTGCTTCCAAATGAAAATTTATGCACTAAAGCAATAAATAAATTATACGATAAATAAACACATACAATTTCCTACAAGTTGTTTGTCAAATTAACTATTTAGGCACTAGTGCGCAATGAATATGGAGGATGTGGAATTGAAAGTACCAGCTGATAAACTATTGTCCATTTCTTTTGACTATTTTTATTTATTTGAGAGATTTTTGAGTGTAAAACCTGACCACACCAATCACCCCCTCCTCCCAATATTATCCAAAAAAAAAAATACAATTTCTTTTTTTTTTAGAAATAAACTGCAATGTTTGATTAATTTCCTGATACGATAAATCACCATAGAATCTCTTATGTCAAACACACGGTGTCAACTTAAGGTATGGAAATTAAAAACTTACCTAGACCGGATTAACGGCTAGTTCCATTTCGTTAACTAATACTTATATTTAAAAAGTATAATATATTTTATTCAAAGTACTGACCCTCGCTTTCTACACATTTTGTCCATCTCTCGGGCAATATATGGATACCATTCCAAAAGAATGCTTCATCTTTATTTGAAATCCATTCATCGAGCCATTTTCGTACGTTTTCGAAATTGTTGAAGTTTTGCTACGCCAATGAGTGTCCCATCGATGAGAAGAGGTGATAATCAGAAGGCGCCAGGTCAGGTGAATACGGCGGGTGGGGTAGGAGTTCCCAACCAACCAAGCGAAGAAATCGTTTCCTTAGTCAATCTGGCTGAATGTGCAGGAGCGTTATCATGCTGAAGAATGACTTTGGCGTGCCTGTGAGCCCATTCTGGGCGTTTTTTTTTTTTCGATCAATGCGTGACTCAAATTGATCATTTGTTGTCGGTAGCGCTCGGTATTGACTGTTTCGCCGGGTTTGAGAAGCTCGTAGTAGACTACTCCCTTCTGATCCCACCACACACACAGCATTGTCTTCTTCCCAAACCGATCCGGTCTTGCACTCGATGTGGATGGTTGTCCTGGCGTTACCCATGATTTTTTTTCGTTTGGGATTCTGAAAATAAATCCATTTTTCATCGCCAGTTACAACTCGATGCAAAAAACCCTTTCTTTCGTGGCGTAAAAGCAGCATTTCGCACACAGTTTTTCGTTTTTTCCATCTGTCGTTCGTCCAATTCATGTGGAACCCATTTTCCAACCTTTTGAATCTTTCCCATAGCTCTCAGGCGATCGGAAATGGCTTGCCTAGTGACATTCAACTGTTCTGCCATCATTTGTTGGGTTTGGGTATTGTCTTCGTCTAATAAAGATTGCAATTCGAAGTCCTCAAACTTTTTTGGTCGATTTTCTCGTTTTTGATCAGTAACATCAAAATCACCACGTTTGAAACTTTGAAACCAACGTTCACATGTCCTGACGGTTGGAGCAACATCGCCATAAGTCTCAACAAGAATTCGATGACATTCAGATGCCTTTTCTTTTGATTAAATAAGAAAATCATGACATGCCGCAAATGCTCTTTATTTGGCTTAAAATTAGACATTTTTAACACCAAAGAAAGGTATGATACGTCCACGTAAACGACTTAAAAACAACTGACTTTTGTAAACAAATGACTAACAAACAAAATAGCGTTTAGAGATAAGCAAATCCTTCAATAGGCTAAGAGCGCATTCTATTGGAATTAAAACGACATTTTAAACTTGCATACTTGGTAGTAGGTTGCTATGCTAACCACTACACCACAGGTGACCGCAATACTTATATTTAACTTTTTATTAAATGGATAAAAAAAAAAAAAGAAAAAGAAGTATTAGTGAAAAATACTGTCTTTTTTTTTGGCATGAGGTGTTCCGGTAATTGGAGTTTCCAAAACTAGTCACCTTAGCCAGGGTTCGGAGAATTTATCCCCCCCCCCCCTCCCCCCTGTCAGTCATGTATATAATTAGTATTTACATTCGAAGCAAAAACTTGGAAAACATATATTTATTTTTTGAAGGCGCAAAGTTGAAATTTGGATTAACACATAAAAATCAATTAAAAAAACTTCCATATATGATTAAAAAACAAGATGTCAAATCCTAATAACTACTTGATAAAATTTGACCCCTTGATTTGATTTAATACTTGAGTCCTGTTTGTAATATCGATAGGACGAAAATGTTTATTAGAGTTTATGAAATATACTCATGTGAACTGCCCCTTTGTTTTATTTTCAATAGTAATGTCCATTAATTAATAAGATTTTTTTTTTTTTTTAATGACAAAACTTATAGGTAATAAACACTTTTTAGGCCTATGGATATACCAAACAGGGCTGTTTTGACTATTTGTACAAGATTTTTCTAATAAACTATTTCAAGGATATACGATCTACCCTGTTATTTAAGTTTCCTAATTCAATAATATATTAAAATTTTCAATATATTTTTTCCGGTATTCACTCTTTTTTTTTTTCTCCTAGCTGCTCGGCTGCTATGCCAGTGTAGTTATGTTTAGAATACCAATGATGTACTCTGCGCTTCAACCAATGATATCCAGCTTAATAGTATAAAACGCAGAAATGAAAATTCCTCCCACAGATCAAGCCTAGGACCTTTTGTCCAGTCATTAAACATATTGTAGAGTGCATGAAATATTCGAAAATTGTTGACTTCATAGCTTGGTTAAGAGTAGTTAGAAGGTAAACATAATAAGTCTCCACACCTGGGGGGGGGGGGGGAGCGAACGTTGGTGGGAGGGGAGAAGGTCCCATTTTTGGGTTTTTGAATATATCTCGAAAACAGTGGACTCCAGAAAAATATATTTCAAATCAAAATTAAAGCTAAATAAATATCCTATAAAATTGATTCTGTACGTATTTGTCGAAATTCCAGCGGTTTTCAAGATATACGTTATTGAAAATCGATAATTTCCCAGAAAAAAAAAATTTTTTACCTCAATTTTTATTGAACATTTGCTTCTAGTGCCTACTGATTGCATGATCGTATATCAGAAAAAATGACAGAATCAAAAATGTAGAGCATTAAATTTACTTTAATGTTATATATGCGTTTATATGTCATATAAATAAATAATACAAATATATTTTATATATATTTATATTATGTTACGTTGGTACTTGAAGCAAATGTTTGACAGAAATTGAGGTAAAAATTATTTTATTCAATTCATTTTAACCGGCATTTATTCCTCTTTAAACAATTATCATTAAGTTACATGTTTCGGGATCTTTCGTCCCATCTTCAGACTATCCATTCTTTTGGTGTTAACCACCAATTCTATTTCACAGTTAACACCAGAAGAATGGATAGTCTGAAGATGGACGGATGATCCCGAAACATGTAACTTAATGATAATTGTTTAAAGAGGAGTAAATGCTGTTTAAAATTTAATAAATTAAGGTAAAAATTATTTTGTTTTCTGTAATTATCGATTTTTAATAACGCATATCTCTGAAAATTCAACAAATATGTATACAAACAATTTTATTGGAAATTTAATTAGCTTTAATTATGGTTTGAAACATTTTTTTTTAGAGTCCACCTTTTTTGAGATTTAATCGAAAAACCCAAAAATGGATCCTTCTCCCCACACCAACACCGTTAGCTCACCCCCGAGGGGTGGGGACTTTTAGAATGTTTACCTTCTAACTATTCCTAACGAAGCAATGAATTCAAAAATTATCGTATATATAATATGCGCTCTACACCCTCATTTCAGGACCCATCGCCTGGACAACTTCTATAGAGGACAATATTACACGGCCCCCGGAGAACGATGGAACGACGCGGCTCTAAGATGTTGGAGTTAAATCCACTGGCTGGTAGATGTGGGAGCATTATATAATTGGCTCCAATTGAGAGCAATTGCTCCCGACGGCTCTCCTCAATTGGACTAGATTAAGGGTCAATTGGTAGAGCATGGAGGGGGGGAGGGGAGGGGAGGCAGTAGTTCTCTTGCACACCTCTCCTCCGCTTCCTCTCTCTTATAATAACTCTACTATCTACCATCTCCCTTTATATAGCTATAGCTATAACTATCATATCATATTCAGGAAGCATAGTCAATCAAAGGCTTTTATTTAATAATAAGGAACGTACTACTTCTACTTCCCATTGTTAAAAATCCATTTGGAACTAAATCTAAGTACCTCATGACAATTGAGATAAAATGTAAACGCTACAAAAGAGATCTCTCAACTAAAACAAACAATTTTTTAACAAACCTGTTGTTTTTTTTTTTTTTTTTTTTTTTTTTTTTTTTTTTTTTTCTTACATTAAGCTTACAATAAATATTGAAATTTAAAACATTATAAAGAAATAAATTATATGATGGAAAAATGTTATGAATACGATGTTGATTTAAAACTCTTATTCATAGATTATAAGCAGGCGTTTGAAAGTGTTGATAGAGAAAAGATGTATATTAGCCTAGAGAAAAGCGGTATTCCAATAAAACTTATAAAACTAATTAGAATGACAATGCAGAATGCCACCTCTAAAGTGACTATCGGAAGCCTTTGAAGTGCAAACTGGAACGTTCAAGGTGATAAGCTTTGCTGTTTAATATGGCTTTGCATGATGCAGTAAAAGACGCGGTTAAAAGTGGTACCATTGCAGAGAAAATGTGGCAAATATGTGCCTACGCTGATGACATTGTAATAGTTGCGAGAAGTGAAGCGTCACTTAAAGAAGCCTTTGAAATAATTTATAAAAGCGGTTCAAAGGTAGGGCTAATTATAAATGAAGTAAAAACTAAATTCTTGAAAATGTCTTCGGCGGCAAATAGAAGATCCTTGCGCTACATTGAAATCCTCGACTTTAAGTTTGAAAATGTTTTGAAAATAAGATCAGCAGTGAAATTGATATGAGAATTATGGCAGGAAACCGAGCCTACTTTGCGAATTATAAGTTATTGAAGTCTAAACTGTTGTCTAGAAAAACGAATCTATAACTATACAAGTCATTAATAAGACCTGTAGTTACATATGGAGCTGAAACTTGGTGTTTAGCCCAAAATGACGTCCAGAAACTGAATGTTTTTTAAAGAAAGGTAATAAGACGAATATGCGGCGCAACACAAGTAGGCGGAATATGGAAATAAATACGAATGAAGAAATAAACCACATGTTAAAAAGGGAAAATATTGTAACCTTCATTAAAGTAAAGAGATTAAGGTAGGCTGGCCGTGTCAGAAGAATGACAGCAGATAGATTGCCAAAGAAATTGCTAGATATAAGAATGACTGGAAAGAGAAAAAGGGGAAGACCACGTAGCAGATGGGAGGATGAAGTGGCAAAAGACGCCGCAAAATTAAGAATAAGAAATAGGAGAATGGAAGAGGAGGACAGAGATAGATGGAGAAGAAAAATCCAGGAAGCCAAGGGTCACCCAGAGTAAGTACGTAAGTAAATTATAAGAGAAAGTAATTGCCACAAATGGGAAAATACCTCTCGAGGAAATAGCTGTTTTCATGATCAAGCGTCAGCATGTCGCGGAAGGCAGGAGAGATATAGCTGGGAGTCGGGATCGAGAGGCAGGGACCATTACATTGACCATTCTGAGGTGTCTCTTCGCCCGTGGCTCACCTGTATTGCTTTGGGATTAAAGCGAAAAGAAAGATCGATTATACCAACAAATATCGATTAGGATAACGAATTAACAAATCGAGGCCTAACACTGATGAAAGTTAATAAAAATAACAAATGCTCAGAATGCAATGTTATGGAAGACACCATTCACGTTGTCACGGAATGTAAACAATACAAGAGCCGAAGTAAACACCAAGAAATCAAAAACAACCATTTATTCATCAAAATGTATCTAATTTGGATAAAAATTTCATAAAACCATTATGCAAATTTATAGAGGAAAGCAGAATTGACTTTTAAGCACATATTTATTAATATTGCAGGCAGTATAGGACTTCAATGGAAGTCTTGAGCCCAAAAAAACAAAAAGAAAAAAAGAAATGCATACAGTAAATGTATTGGATTGTTGCAAAAATAATAGAGTTATTATATGTGCCGAAAAAATGTATTATAATTTCGTGCGGTTAGTAATGTTGAGTTGTCAACACTAACTTCTCTTGCAGTGTTCCGATAGTACAGGGAAATTAGCATCGAACCCTGAACTCCAAAAATAAAAAGGTCCCACAGCAGTAAATTTTTCACCACCGTTAGCTCTAAATCTAGTAAAACGTCTTTTAGCACATTTTGTGTAATATAAATTATTAAAGAAAATGAAATTTGTAACAAATTTGGTTCTATTAATTTTTTTGCTCAGATCAACAGTTTTAAAGAGGTTCACCAACAAAGATTGGCTAATTTGCGGTAAGTCGCACATAGCGAAAACACGTCGGTACTATTTTGTTTATAACTCCGAAACTATTTGTCCGATTCAAAATGTTTTTTTCAATCTGAAATCTGGTTAAATTTATTATCAGAACCCATGTATGAAATCCCGTAATACACCCATATGTACTGTTGTGAAATCCTCGTTTTTTCGGCACTTTTTTCGCTATAACTCCAAAAATATTTGTCCAATCCTAAATTTCTTATTTCCATTTCAAAGCTGGCTAAATTTACTATCAGAAACTATATATAATATTTTAGTTAAATCCGGTGGAATGCCAATGCCACCATGCTAAATGTGTATGTTTAGGTAAAATAGAATTTTTATAAGTTCAGTGTGCTGGCGTGGATATTTTGTGGGATTTAATCAAAACTTTACCTGTATAACCTAATAGCAAATTTAACCAGCTTTGAGATGAAAATAAGAAATTTCGGATAGGACATATTGTATTGGAATTAAAGCGAAAAATATGCCAAATAACCTTGGATTTCACAACCGTTCTAGGTTTTTAGCGTGGTGGCATGGATATTCCACGGTATTTAATTAAAATATCATATATAGGTTCTGATAGTAAATTTAACCAGCTTTGAGATGAAAATAATAAATTTTGGATCGGACAAATATTTTTTGAGTTTTAGCGAGAAATGTGCCGAAAAAACGAGGATTTCACAACAGTACGTGTGCTACAGATCAAAACATACAATTTAAAACCCTCACTCCTTCCTACGCCCAAACACAACGCTATTTCGAGGAAGATTTTTTACCACATTTAAAGCTAGCGGTGGTGAACAATTTTCAGCAGCCAGACCTTTTTATTTTTGGAGTTCAAAGTATGGTCATGATTTAGTCAAATTTCCCTGTACTATGAGTAGTTTTGCGAGGGTTTTCTTCTAGGTACCAAAGTCCTCAGATGGTCTTGATCAACAACAGAAGACATACCGCGGACCTTTCTTCTCTTCGAGATGAAATTCTCCAAGACGAAATTTTTGGAACTATTTGGTACAGCTGCACTGTACATTCACTTATGTTTCCTTCTCACCAAAGCACACTGAAGTTTGGGGCGCACTTCGACCAAGTTTGAAATCATAAAAATAAGTTAGAGGAAAATTTTGTTTTGGCCTGGTGAATATCAGAGGTCGTTACTCATAGAAAATGTAACACTGCAATAAAAAGTTCTGCAATAAAAGCTCTGCAACGTAAACGGAGACTAAAGAGGGGTTTAAATTGCTTCACTTTCGATGTACATTCAAAGTGAATAACTCTGAGTGAATTCATCCTTGCTTACACTTTTCATCCGTTTCACTGTTCCTTAATATTGTGTCAGTAGGCGCAAGGACAACAGTGACACCAGGCGACAAGATGTCTAGTTCGAGAAGAAATTCAGGAAATATACGCGGAGGCATTAATATAATATCACTTGTTCTCTCACTTGAGATCTTACTGGAAGTCCCAGTCCATCCTCTTAGTTATAGCTTGTTGCGGCTAATATACAAAACCACATGCTGCTTATCCTGCCACTTAAATGAATTTTTTTTTAAATTTGAATTTGAAACAACAGGCACTAAAAATACGCCCTTCGGGAGAGAGTCGATTGGTCGAGTGTGAATAAATGAACGAAGCCGGGGAAATGTTTACATTTTTCACTGAGCCTTCACTCAGGATAAATCATCGGTTCGAGGAACGACTCTTTCCTCAAAAGTTGGTGTCAAGTTGTTTCATCGTTCGTTTTCAGTGTACACTTTGGATGAAACAAAAATGAAAGGCAATATATACTTGTCAGTTTTGATGATTCCTCCAAGATGAACATCCAAAGTGATAAGTGTATATTACAATATGTATTTTAAATGTTACAATTGTATATTGCATATACAAATGAGCCTAAAGATACAAGCTTTTAAATTTTGGAAATTCTCTCTAATTGTTTCGGAAATGTCACTTTTATCTATGAAAACATATGCTTCATTGTAATATCCGGTTGAACCGACATTTTGGGCGTACCGCTCTACCCCCCGGTCCTTTAGTGGTTTTGATTAGTGAGGTTATACTGTAAACCTTAATGCAACTTAATCTTAATGAAAAACTCAAAAATCATATTAATTTTAAAATTTCGTAACTATGTATATAATTTTTTAATACTACTTTTTAATACTGCATTTATTTAATTAATATTTTTAATAATCATAATACTTTTATATGCCCTGGATAAAGAATAAGGAGACATAAACAGCAGAGAAAATAAAAAACAAAATGTTGGGTGGAATTTGTCGCCTCTCATTTTAAACAAACATAAACTCCCCGTCAAAAGTATCGCAACACTTTGAATTGTTTAAATTTTACAAAAACGTCTGTTTTTTCATAATGAAGAAAGGTTCTGAAGTCTATAATAAATATTTTTTAATCTGGACATAAAAAAGTTTTATAAAATATATTACAATATTTCTTCCAATAAACAAAAAGGTTAGAAAACTTTTAACTTTTAAAATTTTAATTTTTAAATTTTTAATTTATAGCTAATAAGACATTGTCCCCATTAGCTGGAATGACTGCTCCCCCCCCCCCCCCCCTAGTCTTGGCATATTCGTAAAAAGATTTTGAAAAAAATAACGAAACGAATGATAAACATGGACTAAAAGGGAATTTGAAAAATAAAAAATAAACTAAAATCCATCGTTTGTTATTAAACAGTGAATAAGAATGATGTGTCTAATCCTTAATGTCTCACATTTAATAAATAATATTAATATAAATATAAAAAAAGTATGGATTAAGGTCAAAATTAAGATAATCTCGAGAATTATAGGTGCTGCAATACTTTTGAAGGGGAGTGTATTTTGTATATCGAAATTAATGTTTTGAGTGAATATTTTTAGAACTAATGATGAATTTTAAACCTTTAAAACTACCCAATTTTTTAGTTATTTTTTTACCTCATCCCAATACATATACTTTTAGTTATGTTTGGACCAAAGGTAGTAAATACAAAATATACATGTACATATACAAAATACCAATAGAAGTGGAACAAACTATCATATATTTCTAATAAGAAACAACACTGAATGATAATTAAAAAATTTTAAATAAATGCGATTTCACCTCTATAAAGCACTCCATTTTATGTTCTTAGATTTGTCTTTGGATATTATTCTTGAAGAAGTAAATATAACAATCGCTCACTGTTTCCTCCTGTTCAACAGCTCGCCCAAATCCTGTGATACTTGTATTCTCCTCTTGGTACAGAATGGCCAACTACTCATTTGATTGACCCCAAACTATACTGGAACAATATACCCGGTCCTGGAGAGGCTAGTTTATACAGATCTGGAAGAGATAAGTGTGGGAACTGGGGAGGCATTGACGGTGGCAGCGGGTGGTTACCCGCAGCTCTGGAAGCCAATACTGCTGGATACTGTTGTACTTTATCTGACTTTAAAGGAAAAATTAGTCCTCTTGTTATTCGACCAGCTTTAGTGAACTATACCTTTCCGATATAGATAGTTAATGTTTACTTAGGTTTAAACGTAACTAAAATATTGGGGTAGAGAAAAATCACATAAAAAGAACTTAAAAAATTAGTTTAAATACCGCATTTAAAATATATATAAGCCATTGTCATATTATTTACCACCACCTAAAGACAAAAGATAATGTAAGTTATTAAGAGAGATCAATCAATAGGATCAAAAAATAAGCATTGTTGAAATTAACAAAACGTATTTTTATTTTGCCAACGTTTTGGCGATGACCATCATCAGGGCTAAAAACAAGAAATCATCTAATACAGAATCAGGATGTGAGAAAAATCTCAACTTCTCTGTGACTGGGAAAAACATTATATAATGGATATGTCTATACATAATCTTCTGCTACAGTCGGCAAATTTTCGATCCGAGCAACACTAATAGAGCTAGAGCGAGCCAAAAACCCAAACAGTTACAAAATGTTACTTTTTTCATTCATACCAATAAATATTGGGCAAAAACAGTCTGGAAACGGTTACCAAATTTTTATACTTATGCTCCTCTAGTTTTTTGTTTCCAATTTTTTTTTTTTGCTTTTTGCTACACCTTTTGACGGCCATCTAAGCCAAAAATATGAAATCGACTCTCGTCCGAGAAAATAACAGATTCCCAGAGAGATGGAGGCTTTTGCACATACTCTTCAACAATTTCCGAATGTCGCTAACTTAACTAATGAACAGCTTCTTCCAGGTGACTGGACCAAATAAACCACTTTTCCATAACTTAATCACCATAGCCGCGAGACAAGTTTGTAACAATTTTCGGAGCGCTAGTGCACGGTATGTCAGGGACATTTTTTAAAATTCCCCGCTTGAGCAATTTATTTATTTTTGGTGGACGCCCGCTCCGTGGTCTGCTGGATGCAAAGCCTAATTCTTTATCTCATTTTATAATTTTAGATACTGTACCCACGTTTTTAATAACAGTCCTCCGAATTTCTCTCACAGGATTGCCTTGATTTCGTAAGGAAACAATTAACTCGTGAATAGAAATTGATTTCTGTTGCGAGTATTATCTGATGTTATTGTTTTGTTTTCTTTCATTACATAAGTGTTTCCAGACTTTTTATGCTATAAGGGTATATTTTTTTTACTTAAACGTTTTCTGTTGACTGCTTTTGATATGCATTCAATGATATATCTTAATATTATATCTTGTTAAAATTAAAGATTAATGTTTGTTGTGCAAAATAACAGTAATTTCACTATGTGGAATTGCCTATTTTAGACAGGAGATGCATAAATGTAAGATTTTGGCAAGTGTTTCCAGACTTTTTTTTGCCCATTGTAGCTCTTAAACGGTAGGTTCTAGAGACATATGTTACATAACAAAAAAATATTCTCTATTAAATTTCTGATTGGAAAACTGTCGCCTAATTTTCGTTGCGAGCAAGATTAAAACAGCTAGAGCGTGTCAAAATATTACATTTTTGAAAGTGAAAATACGTTAGACAATATGAGGGTGATAGAAACGCAACACAAGAAAACTAGAAACCCCTAGCCAAAAGACATATCTATGTCAAAAAATAAAATTAATTTAAAAAAAAAATTATAATTAATAAGTCCACTGGGTTTTTTACACCAGTGACGCTGCTGAGAAGGAAGAGCAGGGACCTCTCTATGCCTGGCTTGTCCCTCCATAATTGGAGGGAGGGGTCTGGCTTGAGGTCCCAAGGATGAGTGTGTATTGTAAATAAACTACGATTGTGTTTTTAACTTTAAATTTAGTTTTGTTTTATTTTTTATTATTACTATTTATTTATTTTTACTTACTCAATGTTTTATTTTATTTTTTTTATTTTTATATTTCATTTTATTTATATGTATATTGTTTATGTATAGGAAGTTCTTTCTGTTATCTTTTTATTTATTTTATTTTATATATACAATTTTTTTTTCTCTTTGTACATAATGTGTGAATGTAATCATATGCCATCTATATTACTTATTGCCCACATTTGTGGCAATTCAATAAAAGTTCTATAAAAAAAAAAAATATTAATAAGTAAGTTGAAAATATTATATATATAAAGAAAGATATACATATGTTTATCATCTTTATCATTATGTAATCTTAACAAATATAAACATTTTTAGATGATTTTCTTATTACCATTGTATTATATTTTCAATTGTTTTATAACTTTTTCCTATTTAACTTACACTTTATGTACTATTGAACTTTCATTATTTATTTATATTTATTTATTTTATTGACCTTTCCTTTCATTTATTTCTTCTTTACTCATTTTGTTTTTTAATTTAATTTTTTTTTCTCTTCAAAATCTGTATTTGACAATTTCTTGTTTTTAGCCCTGATGATGAACATCAAAGATATACAGTGAAGAAAGATATAAAGAAATTAATAATATACAGTGCTTATTTTTAGTCATCCGAATAACAGAATTTTTTCTTCTTCTTCTTTTCCTTCCTCCTCAGTGCCTCTCAGCGTGGAGGTGCCTCGATCCAAGAAATCCAACTGTCCCGGTCCCTCGCCAATGTCTTCATAGGATCCAACCTCTTTCCTCTTTTCTCTCCTATTTGAGCCATACTATCCAACCATGACATCCTTGGCCTGCCTCTTGGTCTTTTGCCAGTTGGTCTGGCTTCGAAGAACTTGCGTGGTCCGCGATCTTCATCCATTCGGCATACATGTCCGAACCACTTTAGCTGCCTCTTCTCTATAATTTCTGTTAGTGCTTTTACCCCTAGCTCCTCTCTTATTCTGCTATTCCTGACATGTTCCCTCCGTGTTCGGCCGGCAACTCTTCTTAGATATTTCATTTCTGACGCGGTGATTCTCCTCTTCAATCGGTCGAGAAGGACCCAGCTCTCACTTCCGTATAGTAGGGTGGGAAGGTAAATTGCATTAAAAATGTGCAGTTTTACCTTTTTATCAACTTCACGTTTCCCAACAACAGTGTTGCAGATCTGGTAATATACGTTGTTCGCTTTTTTAATCCTATTGGATATTTCTTGTTGTATTTTGCCATTTCTACTAATAACTGTGCCTAGGTACGTATAGTCTTCTGCTGCTTCAAGGATTTCTCCTCTGCAAGTGATCTGCACATCTTCTGGTTCGCGTCCTATTTGCATGACTTTACTTTTGCTTGCATTTATAATCATGCCTTTCCTTTCCAGCTCTGCTTCCCATTCCAATACAGCTTGCTGAAGATTCTGGACGGAGTCCGCTATCAGCACTATATCATAGGCATAGAGAAGTGTCTGAGCAAGGACTGTTCTTAAGTTCCATTTCCCCACTATTGTGCGTGCCGTCCTTCGTTTACATATTTTTAAGACCTCGTCCATCAGAATAACCGAATTTAATTTATAATATTCTTTTTATTGAGTCGTTTAAAATTTAATATCCTTTCTTTATAGAGACCACGGATCAATGGACATTCTATTTCTTAATTGCTGAGATTTTTACAATATTAAAACACTGAAGGGACCAGAGGAGAACGTTACGATTGTTCGAGAACCGTTCGTGCGAAAATGAGTTATTAACTACCCGTGTGAGATAGATGATAGATACAACACTAGCTATAAAGAGACTCCTTCCGATACAACACTAGGTACAATGAGACTCCTTGCAGTGGCCAAAGAGTTCCAGGAGTAGAGAGAAGGTATGACAAAGAGAGAGGTGTGAATGAGGCCCCTATCAAACCGATCCCCCGCGGGCTGCCAACCAGCTATTAGCTCTCCATATCTCATCCTACATCTCTATTCTGTCTCTAGGTACATCGATAACACTTAACAGCCAATAACGTTACGCTTTATGATTCTATTATTTTCCATCCCCGAGGAGGGAAACAACTCAAGTTCAAAAATAAGATGAATCCCACAATGGAAGCGGGTCGTTTCATGAAAATAAGGTAATTTGACCGCTATTTATTTCACAATTTCAAACAAATCTCACCAAATAACCTTCACCCTTCGTTGTAAACCTACGATTTCCTGTCCTAGAGTATCCTTTAATAATATTCCACTAATCCCTGTTGGACAGATCCGCTACTTAGGGCTCCACTTGGACAAACATCTTACTTGGAGTCCACATACAAGACTAAAACGAAAAGAAACTGCTCGTCGTTACAGACTTCTTCAACATTTACTTGAGCTTTGGGGCTCAACTAAACCATCCAATTCATCCCGTATCCAATCCTTACAATCCAGCGATGTGTATTTGTACAGTTGTAAATTTGAATAAATTGGTTTTTTTTTTAAAATAATAATAAACGTTTTACAATAAACCTAATCATAATTTTTATTATTTTTCCCTCTTTACCTAACCTCCGGTATTCTTCAAGAAATTATCTCCTAATCTCATATCACAGACCTTGAAGAATGTAGTCTAGATAGAAGAATTAAAATAAATTCAAACAAATCTCATCAAATAACCATTACAATATTCTTTAATGATATTCCATTAATCCCTCCTAAACAGATCCACTATCTGGACAAACACACAACTTTGAATCCACATACCAGACTAAAATGACAAGAACCTGCAGGTCGTTTTCAACTTTTTCAATATTTATAAGACAAACGTTTAAAGGTCCCAATTAATGACGAAAGAATAATTTACATAACAGTAATTAGAACTATTTGGAAATTCGGAGTTGAGTTTGGGGCTAAATATGTCCCATATGTTTGCTAATTTAGCCCAAGCCAGATACCTATTTTTTCATGGAAAACTCCGTATCTAGTCAAATCTGCTAGTGTCACAACTGGCTTCTCATTTATTACCTTCGAGACTTCTGAAAATAAGATTACTTAGAGACCTTCTAATATAGAACTTTTATTGGATCGCTACCAGTGTATATACGCATGGGTGTTTTACGGGAGCAAAATTTCATATATATGAGTTCTGCTATATCCGAAGAATTTTGGATCGGACAAATAGTTCCGGAGTGCCTATGAACATGTTTTCGTGGAGAAGTGCGACTTACCATAGTCGCGGAGAAGTGCGACTTAGAGCTAAAACAAACAATTTTCAACCCTTCCCTCCCTCTCCCCTGCCTTAAGCCGACGCTATTTCCATGAAAAATTTTAACCACATTTAGAGCTAAGGGCGGTTAACAATTTTCCTTTTTATATTTGGAGTTCAAGGTCTGATGATAATTTCCCTATACTAATAGTTCCTTCACAATCAATTGTCACGTTATTATGAACGTTGTTATCAGATTACCAGATGTGTTTTTGTTTTATACAGTTGTAAATTTCAATAAACAGATTTAAAAAAAAAGGAACCATGTCCAAAACATTAATGATCCAGATTTATACATGACAAACTCTACGGTCATACCAACAAACTTATACAAATTATGGCCACCAGAAAAATGCCAGAAAATACGCAATGAAGGCTGAAAAGGAGAGGGTTGAGAGATCTCCTTCGATGACATCTTATTTATGAGGAAATTAGGAGTAAGTTCAGCTGGGTGCTGATCTTCATGGTCTTACTTTTAAGTTATATTTTTATATATGTATTACCTCTGCTTATTGTCAAGAAATGAATGACATGTATGGATTGGAAATCAAAAATAAATAGAATTTTCTACAAAAATGTTCTGCTAAATACTATACATTCTATGTTTAGGTACACCAGAGAATGAGAACCTTCGGAGAGAGTGACATAGTAAAGCCTAGAGCTGTTAAGGGAAACGGAGGTTGCGCGTCTAATGAGGTTATGACGAACAAGATGGGCTGGTCATGTTCGAAGAATGCCTGAAAATGATACACCAAGAAAAATGCTGTTAGAGAAGTAAGGTCGCCCCCAGAGAAGGGGAAGGCCTCGACATCCTTGGCAAAACGTTGTAGTCAAAGATGTCCAGATTCTTTTAAATGCAAGAAACATATATATATATTAATATACATATCGCTTCACGAAAATAATTTCAATAAACTATGCTTCTAAAATTTAATTTCGAATTTTTATACGATTTTGTCCTAACCTTTCCTTTGTATGTTCATATGATTCTCCAAATCAGCATTTATTTATTTGTTTGAATAATGTTATTAAACAATTTGATTTGAAAAATGCTGTACCTAATAAAATAAATAATAAAATAAAATAAAATGCTATATATGAGAATGATTTGATTGTTAGAGTTTTCAGTTCTGGAGAGTCTGGCATATTATTGACCGTGAGAGGAACAGTCCAAAAATCCACGTTTTTGTAATTAATTATAATAGCAAAACAAACTTTCATTGGAATTTAAATGGTTGATTGGTAGGAATCATCATACAGGAAAGTAGTTATATTTAATACAATTCGTAGTTTATCTTTTGAGTCTAACATAATTATAATTATATATAATCCATGAATATTAATGAAAAGTAATATTTTAAAATAACAAATTCGAATAGAATGGTTGGCAGGGGAAAAATGGAGTAAAAGTTTAAAAAAGCTATTCAGGTTTGATTCTCTAATCTAACTTAATTGTACTAATCTGTTGAGGACAATTACATTTCCTTGTAAATGAAAAAAGGATTGCAGTCGATTGAGAAACTTTTTTTTTTTAAGGAATGAGAAAAGATATTCTACATTCTCTATCGGGAATATGGATATTATAGATATAATACGGAACTTAATTTTGAACATTAATACACCATTAGCCAACGCAGTACTTCCGCTACGTTACGTCAATGGCAGACAAATTTCTAACGCATGACCAATATGCGGTTCTGTCACCGGATATATTTGAATAATCATTTCTAAAGCACGTTGATTCATAAAACTTCCTACGAACTGTAGTAATCATTCTAATATCGAGATCTAGATAGTCTTTTATCTTTGTTAATTTATTTTAAGGTAGCCTAAGTTATAATTAATATCTTTCCGGTTCTCTCACAGCTAGGAGGCAATTGTAGTCTCATTCATCTAATGAAAAGGTTCCTATGAAACCTTAATAGTATTGAGTAGTATGTTCAGAGTCAACCCTTCTTCAAAGAAACCAAAATAACTGAAAAAATAACAATACCACTAATTCCCTTCCTCCCTCCATCTTCCCTCGGAATTTTTAAAACAAACCTCTTCCACCACATTATCTCCCTCCAGACGGATGCTATTTAATCATATGGATGCTTTATAACGAGTGTCATACCAGCATATTAAATAAAACATTTTTTCAGTTCTCTTATGATAATCCTTTACTGTTACTCAAATATTTTTTCCTTATCATTTTTGTCTGTTCTCTCTCAACAAATATTATTTTTCTTCATACTTCACTAGATTGTAAATCCAGAAATATCATGTTTCAATCAACTTTGTGTATAATATTTTTTTCCTTTACCGAATGTATATATGGTTTTGTGTGTATGTTAGTGTGTTTGTTAATATACTTGTTAATAGATTTTTTTCTTTAAATTATTTTATTATAAACTTGTATTTACATTATATTATCTTATTTCATTATTTTATTTAAAATATTTTGGTCAGATGTGATTTACTTTTTATAATTCATTTGTTGTTATTCTTAAGAGACTTTGTCCCAGAATAAAATTTATTTTCTATCTATCTACCCAAATGTTAAGGAGGTATTGAAGAAAGGGCATTACATAAGGTCAAAACGTTATAACATTTTACTTATGTTGTTTATGCTATTTATGTTGTATATACATGGTCAGTAACGAAAATTATAATTTTTTGCGATGGCCTTATGGGTAATTTTGGAGGGAAGAAGTAGTATGTTTATTGCAAAATCTTTGATTTTTTTTATTTTTGGTTTTGCAATATAACTTCTTTTCTTTAAATGTTATATAGAAATTTATCCTTATCTCTTTGGTAGAAGAGTAACCTTTCTGCTACTTTATTATACAACCTTATTTTTTGTTCAATGAATAAAATTAATAATACTGTAACTTGGTATTCCAATGGGGAAAATATATATAAGTTATTTAGTATTTCTCAAATGATTTTTACGATGGTAGAATACAGACTCCTTTGAAAACTATGAAAAACAATGCGAAACCTCAATATTTGTTTTTGATAAGTATGAATGTAAACAGTTTAAAAGAATAATAGGAACATAATATTTTAAAATACTTCTTTAATTAGCGAGCCCCTTCTAGTGGCTACACCTGCACACACCTGTATGACGTTTAAGTTCTCATCTTTAGTATGCTTGCCCCTTAAAGATTTAATTTACTTTATAGTATTTATTAAAGATTCATTTCATTTATTGTAAACATACCTACTGATAAAATATGCTATTATAATAACATACCGACATAATATTTGTAATATTAAACGAAATACAAAAATTGAAGTTTATCTTGATTACTTAAAAAAATTAAGTATTGTCGTAATTTACAAAAATTATATCCTCTGAGCAATAAATTAAAATTATAAACGTTTTGGATGAAATTTAAGGAATAGTTAATTTCAAAATACTAAATGTTTAATATTTCGAATATAATATTATCTGTATAAAAAAAAGGCTAAATTTTGTACTTAACAGGTTTTCTAAAATTAAGTTGCCTTCATTATAATATGGAAAGGAAATAATATATAATAAAATAATTTATTTTATAAATTCCAAATCTTAAATAGACTAGTTTATGTTCAATGCAAATAATGTTCAAAATACTAAATCATTAATATTATTTTTATAATATTTAAGTAATAAATATTTATTTATAAGTGGACGAAATGTTCATTGAATTTTATTTGTTTATCATTTTTTGTTCTTATTTTCAATTCCCGTATAAATATACTTATTAAAACTAACAGGACATAAAGAAAATATAACATGTGTAAATAATTCATATAAAAAATAAAATAAATGTTTTTTTAAGGAAATTAATATTGTTTTATTGATAAAAAAAAATAACATTTGAATATTTTTATGAAAAAAATAGTGATATTAATAAACCAATGAATAAGAAATGGCAATTTACATTAGTAGCAGAACACTGCCACTGGGTAATACTTATCCGCAGTACAATACCATTAAAACAACATACCTATTAAATATTTTATGAAATAGCTACAAAAACTGTTGTCCATAATACCTTACATCCTACTGTTTTTACTGTATCACATGACATATATACACATATATATAACAAACTCACTGGTTGCCTTCAGTCTTGTCAGTAAAAATACTGAATAAAAAAAATTGAAATGTTGATTTACTAATTTTTATACTCTCTATTAAAAAGGAGCATAAAAAAAAAAAATATATTTTTAAATAAACATTTGTGTAGATTATATAAATTTTATTATTTTTACATCTCTAGTAAACATAATAACAAAAATTGAATGAACCTTGGAGAAAGTAATATTTGAGTTACAAAATAATTAATTATTATATAAAGCAATGAAAAATAAATGAGCAATTTTTATAAATTAATATTTTCAAGACATAAAAAATATAAGCACTCATAAAAGAGTTTAAAAAGTTACTGCTTTTACATACTTATAAATAGTTGTAAAATAGTACAATTCAAAATAATAACAGTGAAAACAAATTGCTCTGTTGTTACTGGTTATTGTTGTCTCTTAAAAATAAATACACAAATTAATAAACAAAATAATATTTATGATTTATATTTTTACCTTGATATCGGGATTGACCACCCTGCAAGACTTTCAGAATCACGGAAGTCCCTCGATGCGGCATATTGCACTGTGAAATTCTTTTAAAAAATTCTTAAAATTATTTAATAAACAATTTTTCCAAATGCCTCTTTGCGTTTCCATGATGGCTGGCGAGATAGACAAAAGGCTGCGTAGATAGAGGAGTGGGACGCGTCGACAAATCAGATGACGGGTGGTGGGGGAAGCCAGGAGCTGTGATTGGTCCGTTTCGGCCACGCCCACTCCTCCCGTACCCCCCGCCCACTGGAGGCATCCCGGCCCAATACCTCTTCACTGTTTTGTGTCTTACCGCACACTGACAGGGTCCAGGCCTTCCCAAACCCTCCACAATTGTAACAAATAAGCTCGATTGGGTCTAGTTGGCTGAATTGGTCTTAACTCGCCCCTGCTTAGCGCCTCTTATGAATTTGATTAGGCCAATTTAGAAATTAATAGCGATCAATGAGCCATCTCTACGCGATCTCTCTCTCAGCCGTTCGTAATTAGTATCCCTCGTAGTGATTACAACTTGGTCGGAATTCCAAGTCCAGTCTTCTTCTTCGGCGGCGAACCAGCTATCATCGTGGAAGACCTAATGTTCAAGCTAGAGCCTGCCGAAATGGATGGCACTCCATTCGATGATGCCATATTTTCGGATTTTTCAGGAAATGGCAGCATGAGCAAACTTCAGTCCAGTGGAGTCCATTCTATACAGGTATGTTACCTAAATCATATTTATTTCATATCCATGTACATATTTTTCAATAATTGTTTAATTCAATTTTTAAAATAATGTTTATGTATTTTTAATTGACAATCAGAAAAATATTCAAATAATAGGAAAAAACCAAAGTTATTAATTTACATTCTTTAGTAGGTTTAAAAAACAACTAAATTAGTAGATAATTTTTTTTTTTCTAGTTGTAAACATGAATTTTAAATCGTGTGTGATTTAATAATTTTTCTAAAAATTTGCAATTAATAAGTGCGATATATATATTGAATCTATAGGATATTTGATTACAACTACATTAATTAGACTAATAATTCTACTTAGGGAAACCTCTGTTCAATACCGAAACCACAAAAAAAAAAAAAAAAAAAAAAAAAAAAATTCTAACAATTTTACATACCGTTTTTAATTTTTCGTAAATTCAGTCTTGTAAATGATTTTGAACTATTCATTTTTTTTTTTTATATATATATATATATATATATATATATATATATATATATATATATATATATATATATATATATATATAAAACAGTATATAAATATAAAACAGTAGAAAAGTAGAATCGATAGTTTTTTGTCTCAGGTTATAATTCAAATGTCGTGATTTAAGTAATATGACTAAAACTTTTTTTTTAATTTAATCTCAATCTGATTTTTTCTTGAAATGCCCTTCGAGAACTGCAGTATTAAAGTATTACAGCTTATATAAATAAATAAGACGAAAACGTTGCCATTTCTAAACCGTTGATATAGTTTTTTGTTTCATCTGTATTTAATTTTAAAACAATGCTAACTGTATAACATATATAGTATAAAACATATATAGTTTTCTAAGCAAGTTTAGCAATTATTTTTCAACATTAAAAACATCAAATAAATAAATAAATGTAATTTATTTCAGGTGATGCTGGGACTGCAGCAGCAGCAAGGTCAGAGTGGGCAGCAGTGCCCGGATATGGAGCAGTTGCAAGGAATGTTCCATACACAGGAACTAGCGCCCCTACCGGATCCTCCCAAAAGGAAGGAACAACCAGGTAATTACAATAAAATTAAAATAATATATATTATTAGCCGTATATTTTAATATTATATAAGCCGTAAAGTTCAAGAACTATTTCTAGCTATGATTTTCAGAAATGCAAATGTCGATTTTGAAGTTGACTATTGTAAAATCATAATATGCAATTTTATTTAAAGTTATACTGAGTAAATGTTGAGAACGAAATAATTTTAATAATACATTCCTGATTACTTATAGAGAGATTTTAATTTTGAATAATTTTTAAAATGTAATTGTGATGAATCCTTTTAATAAAATCAATATTGTGTTAAAAAATGTATTTTTATTCAATTAATTAACAAATATTTATATTTGATTTTACATTCTTTTGATGGACCACATATTTTTTATATACACTAAGGTTTTTTTTTTTCGTAAGATAAAAATTAATTTTTTTTTTTTCACAATTCAAAATTTACTAAATGTTAAATTTTTAATATTGTACATATTTGAAAATAAAATTAACATAATTTAGTTATTTAATTAGATATGGAAAGCTAAAAAAATAAATATGTAAGTAATAATTACAACCGTGAGATGAAAAAAAAAAAGAAGACAATTATTCCAAAATAAGAAAAATGTTTATGGTAAACTTAATCAAATAAATAAATATTATTTAAAAATTTGAAACGATGAAAATAAAAATAATAACTATTGCTTTAAAAAAGAAATACAAACAAGATATCGCAAGACTAAAGATTGTTTCATATACGTACTTATGATTTATATATTATATTAATAATATACTATACCCTATATTAATATAATTTGAGCACTAGTAAATTATATAAAAAGTATAAATTATAAGGAAGGTATACAGTCAATATATTTTTAAAGGTTACAGCTTCTAAACGGTAGGTTTTACCAACAAATTTTATATAACAAAAAATATTTTTCGTTAAATTTCTGATCAGAGAAGTACAGGCAAATTTTTGATCCGAGCAACACCGACAAAACCAGAGCGTGTCATAATTTTACATTTTTAAGGGTGAAAAAATATAGACCCCCCAGCCAAAAGAAATATCCATGTTAAAAAAAAAAAAAAAATACACATACATCATTCATTATAGAAACCTTTATTTTTATAAAATCGATCCAGAATATATATATATATATATATATATATATATATATATATATATATATATATATCTTGGTATAAGGTGTAATTGTAATTTTAATGTTTTCATAAATTTAGTTTCCTTGCTTAATTTTTTTTTTCCATTAACATAAAAAAAAAAAATGCGTTTTCAGCAACTCTTTATCTTTATCAGTTCTTAGTATATTTTTTTTCCATCAGAGACGTTTTGTCTACGTTTTTAAGAAAAAAAATAGTAGTAGTATTGGTCAATCAGGAAAGACGTCAAACATAATCGATATGTACGATATAAATTTGACCTTTCGCTCGAGGAATGATTCATTCAATTAGGACAACTGAGACGATATACCAGATCAAAAAATACAGACTTCTCAAGATGAAAATTTCTATAGTACACATTTAAAACTGGCAAATGTTTTTTAGAATCCTGACTAAATCTAATCTACCTATTTTCATTAAACTATTTTATACACCCTATAAACATTATTTTTATTTACTATATACTCACAACTAAATTTTTAAAATAATCTCTGAAATAGAGATAATTTGTGTACAAATTAAAATATAAATTTATAATTAAAACATCAGATATGAATGGATACTCCAAAAAGGAATATTGGTAATATTTCTATTAATATCCATTATTTAATTTTTTTTTAAGTTATATTTTTATAAAAAATATAGGGAACCACACAAAAAATAGTACAAAACGATATGTACATAAAAGAACTAAGCATTTGTTATTGTAATATATCAATCTAATTTATTTATTGTTATTTTAAATGTGCTTGTAGTATGTATATGTATATAAATTTGCATATGTATGTAAATATGTGTGTATATAAGTATGTATGAGTATGTATGTGTGAATATAGTCACAATTTTTGTTTATTATAGTCACAATTTTTGTTTATTTTATTACTAGGATGTTATATTTTTCTGCTTATTCGTTAAAAGTTTTTTTTTTTTCATATATTTTTCTTTCATTATAAATTATGATTATATCACATATATTTAAGTTGATTATTGGTATTGTATTTTAAGTTGAGACTGGTTTATTTTGTTGGTACAGCATGGTATTTTGTGAATTGTAAAATTATATAAGAAATAAAGAAATAATAAATGTGTTTGAAAAAAAAAAAGTTATATTTAAATCAAAATCATTATTATTTTAGAAAAAAAAAATCTATATTATGATATTAAAGATTATATATTAAAGATAAAAATAATGTAGTTGGTTGTAATGTATATACATTTAGATTAACTGCGCTTATACCAATAGAATGCGTATAAACCGATGATTTTTTTTTTTATGTTTTATCAGAATGGCTTGATAATGAATCAATTCGTCTGATTCTAGTTGCTGTGGATTCCGTCACTACGAGCACGACGAGCAAGAAATCCGAATCCAAGAGTAAAAAGACGGACAACAACGGAGTAAAAAAGAAAAAAACCAGGTGAGTTGGAAGCTATTTGAAATAATTATCCCATGGTTTAGTAAGATGAGGGTCGCGTGCCACTTGATGGAAAAGCACAAGCATATTGTAGGTTCAACCATATGCGGCTACACCCCTATCTGTGCCACGTGGCAGCCCACATCGCGCCACCGAGTCAGTCTCAGGATGGCCAAGGGGTCAGCGGAGGAACGGAGATCCATGCGGGTCCATCTCATGCATTAGGCATTATTCCTACTGACGGGAATTAGTTGGCGTTACAAAGCGTTGAAGCATCAGATGTCTATTAAAAGGAAATATTTTTTTCATAGCAGAGCAACAGGAGGTATAGTCAATTAGGAATCAAAAGAGGATGACTACAAAAAGTTCGCAGTTTTATATAAACAGTGGCACTGTTAACCAAAACAATTCACTGGAAATGGGTTCCTTTATAAGAAGTTGTTATTGTTATTAATTATGTTATTACATCGAAACAGTAACACAATAGCTTACACATTCCAATAGGGCTGGTTCCCACGGGAAGCCATAACATAGACTTTAATTCAGGAGGGCCACAATTCAAAATACTATTGAAAAAAAAAATGCTATTGATATTGAATAAACAACAACTTTAGTTTTTCTCATTTCATCTGATTCATCATTAAAATAACTTCTGATATTTTTAATTTTAATTAATAACCATCACAATCAGGCATTAAACAACTCCAAAATTTTCTTTGAACAAACACAAAAAAGAAATTTAGTTAAACACTTCACAAACAGACGAAATTTCTCAGTACTTACATTCGACAGAAGAATAACCTGGGGCCCATGTCTAAAACAAAACACATCAATTCAAACCAGAAACTAAGACTCTAGTCTCCGACCCTACAAAAACGGTCGACACTAAATCTCCGATAGCAACTAAACACATACAAATAGACTTACATGTATACGCCACGAAAATGTATGAGAATGCAAAAACATATACCTTTATAAAAAATAATAATAATAATTAAAAAAATTTTAAAAAACGAATATTTCAATCAAAAATACTAACACTAATCAAGAAATTACTCTGGAACACCATGAACCTCAAACCACTCAGATTTTCATGTACCCGAAATAAATCTAGATTATTTCAACACAGACATCATGGACACACTAATTAGGTATAACACACTCATACAAGACATGACTGCAACTGACATACCCGGGTTCTCTCAAAGTCTTAATAGAACTTGGTTGAAAGATCTACTAAAATAATTTTTTTTTACGTTATTTTATTCCACGAAAGAGAAAAAAAAAAGTTATATGAATACTGATTACTAAAGTTATTGTGCATAATCATAGCATTATTTCAGATTATATATTTTAAACATTACTAAAGACTACTCTTCAAAGTAAAGTCCATTGTTTTCAATTACTTCCATCCATCTTTCTGCCAGTATTTTGGTTTGATGCCGGTACCACTCCTCTGGTTTGGCAAAGAATTCTTAATATTCAATTTTCGCATCCTCCGTTTTAAAAACAAACCATAATATTATGGTGCAAATTCTGGGCTATACGCAAGATAAGACAAAGCGTTTACGAGATCTAGGTTAAGGAGCATTGTCGAGTCGCAAAATGGCTTGGTTCGTGTTGACAAAACAAAAAGTTTTGCACTGGAAACTGCATAAATTGTGTCTAGCTGTTCACAGTAATAGTTTGAGTCTACTGCCCGACCATTAAAAACAATTTTTTTTTTTTTTTTTTTTTTTTTTTTTTTACGATTTATTGAAATTTACAACTGTACAAATATACATTAAGTAAATGTATTAAAAACGCTTACAATAACATGGTAAGACTTGAGAAGAACTACTCATCAGTAGCACTTCAATAAAAATCTACACAAGAAGATCTCTTGGCCATCTTCTTTTCAGACACCTCGGAGGATTATCGGGAATTGAGAGGGAAGAAAGTTGAGAAACTAGTGGATTTAAGTGGTTATGGAGCTTACTATGAAAGGATTGGTATCTGGTTTAGGCTAAATCAGCAACATATGGAACATTAAGTAAGATCTTTATGGATAAGTTTATTGGTGACAAAGTAAGGAGCATTGAGGATTTCTCGAAGGATTTTGGATTGTAAGGATTGGATACGAGATGAATTGGATGGTTTAGTAGAGCCCCAAACCTCAAAGGAACAAGTTTAAAATACAAAAGCCCTACAAAGTTATATAAAAAAAAGTCTTAAAAATTCAAATAAATAGTTCATCAAATAAATCTAAAGAATCCAAATTTCTTTTGATTTATTTAGATTCTCCAGTTTCGACACTATTCTTGAAGGCTTTTGAGGAGTGATTGGAGTATCAGCGGAGGGTACGAAGCTTATGATGGAAGGATAGGTAGTGTTGCTTTTAAATTTTGTTTGGACTTGTGAAATAACGAACCTGAAAGTTGAACGTTAGCGTCTAATTGCCACCTTAAATAACTGTTGAAATCTTTACTGCTTACTTTTATTGTCGATGTCGAGTCCCCAAAAAGCATTTTTTTTTTTTTTTTTTTTTTTTTAATACTGCGATTAAAAGACAAGAAACTGCTCGCCGATTCCGACCACTCCAACATTTACTAGACAAGCGTTCAAAGCTCCTAAAAAATTACAAAATCTTTATTTACATAACAGTAATTAGACCATTTGGACATACAGTGTTGAGCTTTGGGGCCCTAAAAAGCCTTACAATCCAAAAATCATTCGTAAATTATTTGTCATAATAAACTTATTTATAAAGATCTTAATGTTCCATGTGTTGCTGATTTGGACCAAAACAGATACCTATCCTTTCATAGTAAGCTCCATACCCACTCGAATCCACTAGCCTCCCAACAGAGACCTAATGTAGAACTTTTATTGAAGTGTTACTAGTGAGTAGTTCTTTATTGAAATGTCATTGTAATCGTTTTCCTCAAATTTACTTGTAATGTATACAGTTGTAAATATCAATAAATAGTTTGTTTTTTTAAATACTGTGATTAACTTGTACTTATTTATCAAGTAGATTTTAGATGTAGAAGAGCCCATAGAGGTTTACACGTTTTTTCTTTTCACAGGACAACATTCACATCTTACCAACTGGAAGAACTTGAAGGAGCCTTCGAAAGAGCTCCATATCCTGACGTGTTTGCAAGGGAGGAACTTGCCCTGAAGCTGAACCTTTCGGAATCCAGGGTCCAAGTCTGGTTCCAGAACAGGAGGGCCAAGTGGAGGAAACGGGAACCTCCAAGGAAAACCGGATACTTACCATCTGCAGGTTTGTATAAGCATTAAATGTTATTATTTTCATTCGTAAACTTAATATATATTTTTTTTTTACTTACTTTGCTAAAAAGGTTTTTCTGTATTTTTTCCATCATCAGATTATAATTTTTACCCCATTTAGTTAAAAAGGCTCCATCGTGGGCTTGTTTAACTGTTCAATCAGTATAGTGTACGGATTCCACAGCTGTTCTCGACCGTAAGAAATTACTCCAAATAAGTAATCAAAACATGAATAACAATTTTTCAACACTGACAATAAGATTAGTGATGTGCCTTGGCTATTATTATCGAAAATTCTAATTTCTACAAATAATAAGAATCTAATTGGTAAGGTTACAAAGAGTTTACATACGATGTATCTGTGGCACCTGTAGATGGTGTGTTCAGTACAAAAATGGTATTTTGAGAAAAACGCAATTTTTTAGCAATAATTCACAAAAGATTATTCCTCTCTTTATTATCTACATAACTAAGTTGATTACACACAAATACAGAGGGGGGGGGGAACTTTTTGGTGATACCTATAACCCAAAATTCGCAGAAACACAAAATGCACTTGAAAGACTACTCGCAAATGCCACACATATCTGAAAGTGATTGCCTGTTGGATTAATCGCTTAGTTCGTTTAATGTTGGTTCCACTTTTTGTCGGAGTACTATTAAAGTAATTAGAAAAAGAAAAATATATTTGCGAAAGGCATTTCATTATCATAAGGTTAGTTTCATACTCTTCTTTCTATAAATCCTATGTTCCGTTAAGCGCGGAGGGGCAGTTCTGTCCCATCTAGCTCAATGATCCCTATCTCTTAGAATCATTCGCATTTCTGGTATAAAGCATCCTCTTGCTATCCCTATATTTCCAATATATCAAAAGGGCGTCTTCCTTCCGGTCTAGCTTTTGGGAATTGGCCATTCTGCAAATGTGGCCATACCATTTTAACAAAAACTCTACCAGGATGCTGTGCACTGAATTTACTCTAAATTTGCCTTGAATTATTGCATTTCTGACGAAGTCTCTCTTGGTATTTCCAACTATTCGTCTGATGAATCTTTACATGTTTACTTAGGCTCGTATAGCTTTCCAACTCACTTAGTTAGTTCAAATAGCATGGTCATAATAATGCATTAATGTTAATATTAATATCATAACAAATAAACTATTTAATTTTTCCAGGAGGTACTAGCAGTTCATTGGGCAGCGGAGGTTTCAGCGGATTGACGGCGTTCGGTGGAGCTGGTCCAGGAATGCAGGGTACGAACCCAGGTCCTGCAGAACCCTGGCCGCCGTACCCACAATACCACGATCCGTACTCAGTACCAACTACTTACCCTCCGCCGTCTTCCCCGGTCTACTCCTCTGTCTACTCCCAGACCGACTTCATGTACGGCTGTCTCAGAAATCAGGAGTTTCCACACATAGAGGAGGAACAGAGAAACGACTACTCGACCATACCAGACCTCACCGACCCCAGCAAAGGTCACATCATGGAGTACGTTCCAGAACTCCAACAAGAAGATGACAAAACCAATAGTTACTACTACGTCTCCGTTAAAGAGGAATCGAGGGACGAAAGCCGGGATTATGCGCCTCTCCCACCGATTAACTTCAATAATTAATTTAGTTTGATCAACAACACAATGCTAAGTTTATTTAATGTTTATTTTAAAAATAAAAATTACTTTTAACATAGCTTACTATTGCTAGCGACTTTCCGGACCACCACATATATATGTATAGGTTATAACAGAAAATTTAATTGGTAATTATATAAAATGTTTAATTAAAATATGTATAATATTTACATGATTTTTTGGGGTTATTTCAACTGATACTACTATCCCAGTGAAAATGTATTGCTAAATCGACTTGGTAAAATGCGATCGATTAGTAATTTATTCTTTAATGACTGATATTCATTGCAAAACTTACCGATAAAAAAAGCTATGAGCAATTAAAAATACCGAATTGTATATTAGTATTAAGTGTGTTTATTATTAGTATATAAGTATGTATGGATTCGATAGCGAATCATAAACATTATAAATCGATTCGAGATAAATAGTAAATAATTTTGATGTTATTTTTATTAATAAAATGTAGAAGAGCTTTAACAGAGCAGAGTTATATGTCTAGCTTGATTGATGCATAAAATGTCAAATATAACAAATATATATTTGCTTATTATGTTACCAGTGGAAATTATGACGTTCCATATAATTCAATATATGAATAAGGTTTTCGGTATATTATATTTGTTATTTTTTAATTAAAGTTGTTTTGTCGAGGATGAATTTGTGTAAATATGTAATGTATAAAGTATCCATTATGCTTTTGTATTTTCGTATGTATATTTTAGGAATATTGATTCTCAAATTAATTAAATTTAAATTTGTATACTTAGAAACCAAATGTAGTATTGTGCAGTCACAAAAACGATTTTGCAATAAAAAGATTAATTGTAATAAAATCTGATTGATCAAAATAGCAATATAAACTGATTGGAAATTTTAATTATTTTACTGGATGTTAAAGAATAATCTCTTATATATGTGATTTATTGTAGAATCGATTCAACAATAATTGATTTCAATGAAAGAGCAACCGAAAAGAAAAAAAAATGAAGCAAGATTCTATTCTCTATATGTAATGTAAACGTTTTCTTGACTGCATCAGAGATAATTTTAAATAAAGAAAACTTATTTATTTTTAATGTTTGTCATTATCTTGTATCTAAGCTATTTTACTATTATGATTTGTATATATTATAAATAAGAAATGTGTGCATTCCAAGTGCCTTAATAATGCCTTATTATGCTATTGTGAATTTTTATAGATAATAAATTTGTTTTAGTTATTTTTATTTTATTTTATTAATCCCAAAGCCCTTTATTTAAATTTTCATAAGAATCAGTTGATATTCAACAACTTGTATCATTATTGCATGGAAATCGGAATAAATGTGTAAGTTAACTGTATAATTAAAAAGAGAGGATTTCTCTTTACAAAATCCACTTGAAGGCCTTATTTTGGATTGTTCCCTTAAAAGACTGTTTTACCAAAACTAATATGAAACAGAAACTTATTTATAATTGGCTTACCGTATTTACAGGACAAACATAACTGTGGAATATTAAGTGTTGTTACTTGTTGCTGAGTAGAAGAGAAGTAACTGAAAATAATTGGTGTCGAATGCTTGCATCATACGCTTTGAAAACTGAACAAATCACTTTTTTGTTTAGCGGTTAAAAATATACTCATTCGTGAACGACATCATATATTGCTATCATTCTTACTATTAATAACTAAATGCATTCAATGATAAGAAAATTAAATAGTTACTAAACTTAATATACAAAGTTAATTTTAAATTTAATCAAAACATCGTTAAATCCCAATAAATGATTTCCGATTTTATTCTTCTCCATTTAAGTGCATTAGATAGAAAACACAGAATTTAACAACATTATAATCAGAATAAGTGATTTTAGCATTTTTTTTTTTTAAATGTTAAACTGCTATTTCCAAAGAGGTAGGAATCAGTCTTCATGACTGATGTTTATGTATCACAGTCCTCCGTGACCTGTGATATAATAACATCATCATATACATTTTATAGATAAAATTTAGTCATTTCACTTGAAATGTCAGTTTTTACATCAATGTTTATTTCATTTTTACAAAAAAGTAAGTGGCTTGAACTATGTTACCAATTTAAGAAAAATAAGGTATATTCGTCATTTGTTTCGTTAAACTTCCATCCCTGAATACAGTACTAATATTTCTGGTATTCTAAGCAGCCAAACACCTAAGTTTAATCTAATAAAAAATATCATACGGAAATCTCCTGTTTCCATGTTCTAGTTTGAGATTGTATACTAAAGAAGTGAGTAATAAATTCGAGAGAAAACAAATTCCAACGATAAAATGGGCACTAATAACTATAGATTATATATAGGAAACAGGAGATCTCACGCTCCCAAGGAAAAATAAATCATCATTTCTTGTGAAAGAAAACAATTTCAAGTGACGTAAGCCTGCAGTTTTGGCCGAAACGTCGACATGCAACAATAAAATAAATTCAATCTGAGTGTGATTATTCATCTACATGTGCTATTTTCTCCATTATTGAGGCCAATGTTCAACTACATCTACATCATCATTGTTAAATTTGGATGAAAACCACAAGATCGTAACGGAATGAGGGTCGAAATATTCAAATTAGAATCAAAAAAATAAATTAGTAGTTGATGAATATATAAATAACAATTACAACTGTAAAAATAATTTCATTTTAACACTCCGTTATCGTTACTCCTGGCATCCCTCTCACTCAAAATATTTTATTTTGTGATTCTTTTCTGGAGCACATGATCTTCACGCAGACTTCTTAAATTCATGTACTTTGTCACATTTATTGTCATATATAGTTAGAACTAGGGCGGGGCAGGGGGAGGGATATGTGTCCCGGGCGACGTATTTTAGGGGGCTGCAAAATTGGAAAAAAAAATAAATAAATAAATAAAAATATTTTTATCGACTGTATAAGTCGTAGACTGTATAAGTAACCATTTTTATACATGACTATGTATAAGTGTATTAATGTAATAAGTGTTTTTTAAAAATAAAACTTCTTCAAATATGCATATTGTGTGTAATGTCAACTAAGGAATCTAAACAATTGCTTACGGAGATATTGTATTTAATGGAGGGTTGGGAGGGAGAATGGGGGTGGCAAACTGATCTGAACCCCCCCCCCCTGACAAATCTAGTTCCGACCCTGGTTAGTACTTCTACTTGTTAGCCGTTCTCAGAACGTATCTATCCCTATTCTTCTGACTCAATTAAAAGTAGATTTGAGGAGCTCCAAGTATTAATTAAAGTAAAACAACAGCGTAATTAGCGATTACGTAAGGAATATCCTCTTGAAGCTTTTTTTTTTACCAAAAATGAAATCAGAAACTTGGCTGTCCTCAGAATGAATAAAAAGGCGTTAATATTCTACGCGTGCAGTTTCCAAGGTAACCTGTTAAAACCAATAAATGTATTTTATGTTTATTTTAATTTTACAAAATATACAGGTATATATCAAAAAGTTGGGAAAAAAAAGAAAAACCTTCATCTGTTATTTTTTTTCCTTTCAGTCATGAATACTCCTAAATAATACAAAAGCTTAAAATTCAAGTAATTATGTAAAGACAACAATTTTTAAAACTTTTCATTTTTATGAACAGCATAGAATTTTAAATTCTAGATCATGTATGCAGCGTAAACAATGTAATCACGATTACCCGCCATTCTCAGCTGATATGAGGATGTCGGCTGTGGTTTGTAAGCCGAATCAGGGTAAACTTAAATTTGAAGATGTCTTATGCCCTATTTGTCAAGAAATTTATATTGAGCCGGTGTCCTTGCCATGTAAGCATGTTGTCTGTTTACTGTGTTTAGAAAAGACTGTAGAAAATAACAGCTTAGTTTGCCCGATATGCCGCACAAGAATCGGTACATTCATTCGATTAGCCAAAAATTTGAAAAAGACCGTTGATCAGACCTTTTGGCAGAAGCTTAAAAAACAGTTCCCTGTTGAAATAAGAAGGAAATTAAATGGAGAGGAAGATGGTCTCGCCAGCAGTAAGTATATTTCTTTGTTTTATAACTTTCTTAATGAATCAATCATTTTCACTAGTGATTGTTTTTTGTTTTTTCCTCTACTATTAGCCATAGTGCTTTTAACCAAAATTTGTTTGTTCTTTATTTCCTTACTTCTAATTTGACTGTTATTGGCATTAAAACCAATCAGTTAGGTATTGTTTTCTTTTGATTTATTCCCAGCTGTCAATTGAAATCTAAATCACATGTAGGTTTTCATTATGATTTTAAACGATTATCAGAACACTTTTTTTGTGGTACCGTATTTCGATCATTTGATTGGGGTAGTTAAGTTAATTTAAGTAGTTCTGAGTTGTCCTAATCTAAAGTCAATTTTTCAGTTATTATTTTTCTATTTAAACAGTGAAATTCTTCTGATTTGTTAATCTGTCATATTTTAGGATGTTAGTTCAACTCGAGTAATGTTTAATATTGATGGTAATTGTTTTAAGTTAATTAATTTTGTCCTTTCATGTAGACTTTTATGTATAATAGTACGATATTATGTTCATTGCCTTAGAACTTGTAATTTGGAGTGAATGGGTTTTGTGTGATAGTGTTTTGTTAAGGATGAAAGGTGTTTTTATTTTTAAATCTCACTTTTGTAAATGATGAGGTTATTTGTATATTACTATTTCAATGTTAGTCCTGAGTTCTGTTTCGATTAGTTGAAAAATTGCTTGGTCAGGAATAAGGCTTGGTTCTAAACTATGTTTCCTCCTAACTTATTCTTGAATTTTGAAATAAACTGGTCGTAGGATACAATTCCATCTTGAATATAACATGCTAATTCATATCATTCCATTACTCATCATATCGCTAGATCCGTTTAGGTAGAATATGATTGATACATCAACGTATACTTACTCCAAGAATCACCTAATCCCTAACCCTGCAACCGGCTATTATATTTAAATTCATGTCCCTTGACAACCTGTGGACTAGGTATTAATTTCAATGCTAAGAAGTGTACGTTTTATGAATTTGTGAATCCTAGCTTTTTTTTATTGTTTATAAAGAGTAATAATAATTCCTCTTTCAGAAATCACATATTTCAACTTGCTTTCCCTATAATCACATAACATCTGCTGTGCCTACTTAGACAAACGATTCGTTCATTATTTATAAATTAATTTCAAGTCTGGTGTTTTAATGATAGTAATATAACTAAATATTTTATCAGCATCTTATTAATAAAAGCCTTTATTTCATCAGTGTTTCACTCATCAAATTTTAAATAAATGAGTTGATTAATTCTTAAAATAGAATTTACCTTCATCGGGTAATTAACACTGCTCAAAGTAAAATGTTTAACTCAATTTAATTCTTCTAATTTCTAAAGGTTCTGTCTAAATTCCACAAATAATTTTAGATTCTTTAAATAAGCTATAAACAATATGGTTTACATAAACATTATCATATCATATGTAGATCTTATGCGGCTGTTAATATGTTCAAGTAAAATTAAATTATTTTGTATGATATGTTCCTTCTTTTAATTATGAGAAAAGTTTTAATGTTAGCTAGCAAATGTTATTTTATACCTGTCACATTTTTAGTTTAATTTGAAATCTTAGTGGTTTATTGAGGCTGTATCAATATTTCTCGTTTTGAATGATATAATTCCTACAATATTAATATATTAGTAAGTGATATTTTCTTTTAGATTTTGAAAGATGTAAGTTCTGTGTTTTTATTTCTTCTAACTGCTTTTAATTACAATTATAGTATCTTAAAAATCATTATTTATGTTTCATGGTTTTATTATTGTAAAACCAGGAACATAGTAACTATTGTGGAGTCTCTTTTGAATTATGGTTATTTTGGCCATAATTTATGTTTGTGTATGTATTTATTTATTTATTTGTATGTAGGGTATAAATTCGCACTTTTAGCTCTTATAATTTATTATCCTTATTTGTGATGGATTCTGAATGGAAAAAAGGAAAAGAGGAATGGAATTAAAATTTTTCTGCATATTGAATAAACAAGTATAGTAATACAACCTCTCTGAACTGCTCTTGTCTGGACCATGACCTTGTAGCTAACTGTTATGCCGAATAAACACAGGTTTCCATGATAATTTAATTTTCTTACAGAAAGAGCCTGTTTAACAAATTTCTCAAATTCCACTTATAACATAATTTATAGGCACCCCTAGATGACATCTGCCGATCATGGTAAATGTCTTAATTTTCAATTTATTCTCTCTCAGAACCATTGCTTTTGATTAGATTAGTTTAGATAAGGCCAAACATTTCCGACAGCAATACTTCCTGGGTTCTTTCCTATTCCAATCTCTAAATACCTATAAACCTTCCTATATTTTTGACCTAATAACTCTGCGTTTTTCTAACCACCTCCTAAACACTAAATCCCAACCTTTTAACCTGTATACCCCCTCATATAAAACTGCTTCCTTTGATAAATCCTTCGTAATTCATGCTAACTCCTGCTGTGATTCCCTACCCACTCGTATTCATAAAGCTGCTTCTCTCTCTCTCTCTTTTTTTTTATTGAAATTTACAACTGTATTTACAATATAAACATACAATACATCAAGTAAATATGATGATAATGATAAAAATGACACGTCACTTGTTTTTAAAGGAGCTACCCATTGGTAGCACTTCTACAGGTTACTTCTTTTAAAAATAATTTATTTTTACACCTTCTTGACAATCAATCTTCTGCAAATATATAATTAATTCAGTAAAGATTTATAATTATTTTATCTTTACTTATACAATTGTATTTTGTTACTATTTTTTTTCTTGTCGACAATATATGCCGTAATTACTGAAGCATTTAATTTGTGAGTAATACAGCCAGACAATTGTACCTGTAATTGTGCATTATTATTATTCTTAGGGGACAGTAAGTTCAAGCATAAAGTTTATTCTTCATTTCATTTCTCCATGATTTGATTTTCTGTATAGTCTGCTTATCGGTCTTGACCAGATTTTGGAAATATTCAGTTATAACTACCTACTACTGATTACAACTACTTAAATATAGTTGAGGAGTAATCTTTCAAAACTGAACATGTCCACTTTCAGTCGATTTTTTTTTTTTTTTTTTTTTTTTTTTTTTTTTTTTTTTTTTTTTTTTTTTAATCTGCTAAAGCCTTGTGAGCTGCACACACTTCTATACTTTCTTTTCGTTAGTAGTCATCTATCAAGTATTTTATTAATAAAATTGTTTTGGATTTAACAGCTTGTGGAGGACTGGTTTTATGCTCTTTTTTAAACAATATTTGAAGTAGAAATGTCCAGTTTTGAAAGATACCTCCTAAGTTGTAGTTACAACTACTAACTACATATATAATTATAAGTTTAAAATGTGCTATTTTTAACAAGTACTTAGTGTTTAACTTTTATCTATCACCTACTAGTTTAAAAATAGTAGTTAGATGTTTTTAACTTCTTACTATATGTGTGGTTGATAGTTGCAACTACAACTTCACTCTAATAGTTGTAATCAGTAGTTGAAAGTTATTACTACACATTGCTCAACTTAGATCTTCACCATGTCCCAAATGAGACCTTAATACTTCTCTGTTCTCTTAACAAAACTGAATGTAGAAGGTTCAAGAAATTTAAAAAAGAATTATTATTTGAAGCAGAGTCCTTTCATTCCTGAAAATTTTATAGTTTAATTATCGCTTTTCAAGTTTGTTATCCATTTTAAAAAGAATGATAAGCTAGAGTTGCTCGAACATAATGTCTAAATAAGCTTTTAAAGTACCCGTCAACAACTAGTGTCCTCCCTTATTTTCCCTTGCTTTGATTACAGTTAGTTTATGATGGACTGTCTGGTGGTCTCGAGATGAGGTTGAGGAGACTGATAAACTATTTCATTAGTTTCATCTTTAGGATCCCCAGGCCATCACACTTTACTTGCTGATATTCTGAGCTTGGGTGGCATTTTCTTAATTTCCAACGGCAATACTTTCCTATTCCAATATTATTGACTTAATAACTCTGCATTCTTCTATCCAACTCCTAAACACAAGGTCCGAACATTTTAACCTGTATACACCGAAACATAGAACTGTTTCCTTTAAAAAATTCTTCATCATTCGTGGTATCTCTTTCTGGGATGCCACTCGTTTTCGTAAAGCTGCTTCCCTTACTTCTTTTAAAAATAATTTATTTTTACATCTTCTAGACAATCAATCTTTGGCATTTATGAAAATAGTTTAGTAAATATTTAGAATTGTTTTATCTTTTCATATATGATTGTTTTTTTTTCCTGTCGACAATATTTGCCATAATTACTGAAGCATTTAATTTGTAAGTATTACGGCCAGACAATTGTACCAGTAATTATGCATTGTTACTATTATTATTATTAGGGGACAGTAAGTCCCGGATTAAAGTTTTATTTTTCATTTCATACTTTAGGATCAATAAGATCTCAATTTTTTTTTACTTAAAATATTTTATAGTGTCTGAGGTACTATTGACCGTCAAGTTGTATTTAACTTCTTTGAAAACAATCCCAAGGCCCTCAACTGTTGTTTAATAACTGCAGCCTTTGATGCACCATTACACTTAGCAAATGAATTGAAGTTATAGCTTCTTTTGTTCTCTTTGCATACCTTTATTTATTATTTTCTTTTTGTAATGCTGTTTATCTATTGAAACATAGGAATTTATACTGAATCTACAGTATAATGATAATATAAATTTGTATTCCCATCTCCCCTCCCTCCCCCCTGTATAAAAAAAAAATAAAAAAAAAAGTTTATACAAAATCAAGTAATTACAAATATTTAATTACTATAGCATTATTATTATCAAAATCTAGTATTTAAAAAAATCTAGTTGGCATAATCAAGAATTAATAAATAGAATCATGAAACCTATCGTTTAAAAGAATTTTTAAAAATCAATCAATCTCTTTCTTGCAGACACGTTCACTTTCACACAAAGAGACACTTTCTTGCAGATCAAGATGTTATTTAATATCATGCAAAAATGAAGTTTGAAAATTATTCCTTGTAATACCTAATTATTTAAATAATACAATATCAATATAGCATTCCTCAATTAAAGATTTCTATTATGAAAAGATTAATTCCCATTTATTGAATAAAATCTATATATTTTATTAATTCAATATGTGCCTACCCATGTTTACAATCTAAAATATGTTAACAAATAAATAATAATCTCCATTCTTTAAAAAATTACCGTGTAAACTGCCAGTTAAAGGTCTAAAAATGAAATCAGTAAATTTAAACATTTGAAATTCAGTGAAAAATAAATGGATTAAAATAAAATTCAACACAGATTTATAGTTTAGGCCTAGACCTTTAAAGTTCATCTGCCTTTATGGGAAAACAAAATTAAAATTAAGTTTTCAATACATAACTTAAAACAAGTGCCATATTTTTTCTTTCATATTTATACCAACAATTTCATTTGCCAATAGTTAAAATCATGGATCAAAAAATTTTAAATTCGAGTTTAAAAGTAAAAAAAGAAAATCTTCTAGAGGTTTTAAAAAAAGGCAAAGGGTTTTTTGTTGAGCCATTCAAATTTAATCAAATAAGTCCCTCTTTTTTTCCAACATCGAATATCTTGGAATCCTCAACAGAGAAAGAGAACATCTGTAGAGGGAGGGATATTAAACTTTTAAATTTACCTCTTTTGTCTCAGGTTGGTCTCAAACTTTTGACCGGCAGTGCATAATCAATATTACTAGTATATAATCTTTGGTAATTATGTTCCAACTTTTACATATGATTTGTTTAATTTTTTTTATTGAATCGTTTAATGTATTTTTGATAATTGAATTGTTTAGTTTTTTTATTCAACCATCCAAAACTATACATTTATCAAAACATGTTTTTTGCTCCTGACCAAATCGCACATGTATTTTAAAAGTTACACAACTCAAAAATCTGTATTTTTGAGTTATCATCATGGTTGAAGTTCAATAGTCTTCTATGAAATGTACAAAATGTATCTAATTAACTTAAATCCTGGGGACTCGATGGCCGAGTTAGTTGGGGTGTGGGTCTCAGCACGCTCGTAACCAGAAGGTCATGGGTTCGATCTCACCTTGGCAAAAACACACCATTCCTCCCCCAGCTGTTAAATGCAAAACAATTATATTATTTAAATTCTTGATAGATGTCTACTAACAAAAACAAATTATAGTCGTGTGTGAACACACCCACATTTAAGAAAACCTTATACAGGGTGATTCCCTCTTTGTATGAAAAAAAAATTGATTAAAACTAGACCAATAAAGAGAAATACCAGCTCACCACACCTTATATTCCAATTCTTTGCAGAAATATGGTAATTAAAAGATTTTGAGGAAACTACATTTTTTGCCATAAAAGCTGTAATATCTCCACTTTGCTCTCCAACATTATTCAGCTTTTGACCTCACAACCTTGAACCTATGAACCTTGAATTTCACTAACCTACGACCTAAAGAACAGCTCAGTCTTTAACTTATTTAGAAAAGCTCCAATTTCTAATAATACTTCAACGCTCACCATTTAAAAAATAAAAAATGAAATAATCCACAAAACTGCAATTATCACAAAAAGTCAAATTAATGATTCCGTCCGTAAGTCAAATTAGAAATTCGCTTTTTAAAACAGGAAAAACATAATGTTTTATTGGACATACAAATCAGGTACTTGGATTAATAAAACATTATAATAAGGTGCGGTCAGCGGCATTTTTCTTCATTTTTTAGCTAGTTTTACTCAATTTTTTTTTTTTTTTTTTTTTTTTTTTTTTTTTTTTTTTTGACACTAAGAGGGAATCACCCTGTATATCAAATAGCTATAAATATATATTAACCCTTTAATGGACGAGCCGTGGATTTTTGAATTTTTCTTTTCCTTTGACTCCGTGGCTATAGCCACGCTAACCCTCACTCATGTATCATAAAATCCAAGGTTGAATAAAGGATATTAGACAATAATGTGTAGGACATTACATCATTTATTGAGTCAAACGCTTTAAATATGAATATACTCCAGGATACATCGCCTGTTAAAGGGTTATATGTTTTACTAGAAACAATGTATGAATTATAGTGTTTTTAATTTATATGACTTTCATTTTCATGCAGTTCCATGATTCATCATTTTAACATTTAAAACTAAAATCTGATATTTTGTAGGGTATCCTCTCATTTCCTCTATCTCAAGAAGCCACTTTGGCGTTGATGCTACAAGTTTTTTGGTTCTATATTCACTTGTTTTCTTGTAATACTGGAATCATTTTACTTATCCCCATCAATAAATAAATTCTTTTTCTTTCTCAGCAATTAGCAATCCCAATTCAATCTTTCATATCTTATATAACCTTTAATATAATCTTATTGGAAATTAGAAAATTACTTTTGTGACTTATAATATTATTTTTAATCAATTAACGTAGCCAAACAATTGCCCTAAGAATTATAATCTTATGCTATTCATATGGAACAAGTGTCCTTTGATAAAGTTTATTTTCTTCTTATAATTAAATAAATTTTCATCTAATTTTTGTTCTTTGAATTTTTTTTTTTTTTTTAGAAGTACTTTTGGACCAGCCAGTACCTACGGTATTGGCTAAAAAAGGTGCCATTAAGGAAGAATTCGATGAAATGTTCCATAAATTAAAAATTGAAGAAGAAAGAACACGACTTGCAGAACAAGTTGCTAGCGAGGAACTGGCCAAAAGAATAATGGTACATTCTATTATTATATTATTTGTATACCAATTAACACAATTATTTTGGATCCTATATATTTTTCTAATTTATAGGAAGAAGAGTTGGAACAAGAACAGCGAAGAAAAAGGAAAACTGAAGAAATTGAAAAAGCTGATGTTCTGTATATAAAATCTATGATCTTAACTGAAAATGTAATTGCTTATATATACCTAAAAAAATTAGTATAAATGTTATTTTGTTTAATCTGTGCACTTCATGGTTTTCTCTTTACAGAACCAAAGAAATGATCTGTCCGAGAATGGTATAATCCATTGGAGTAAGTATTTTAAATCTTTTATCTATTTCATATATGATGTGTAAGGTTTTGAGAGGATCTGTTAAGCAGCTCGCCTACACAGTTGAGCATTGGTCCTGAATGAGCATGCAGTCCCGAGGGATAGGAAAGCATTCCCCTGCACGGCCATACCCCGCATGAGCACTGTGCCGGAAATAAAGGCCTGAACCGGGAATCCAGTCTGCCCTATCAAGTCATGGTAAACCGGAAACTTCTAGTTTAGGTTTGCCATACGTCCCGGTACACCAGGATATGTCACCAGTATAGAAATTTCGTCCCGGTTGACCCATCTTATGTCCCAGTCTGAGAATATACAGTAATTACAGTACATTTTGTTAACCCCTTCAGCGGTGTAAAATTCAGTGGCATAATGTTATATCTTCGGTGTTGTAGTGCGTTCATAATTCCTGGAGAGATCTTTGATGTCATGTGTCTGCAGCTCCATGCTGCCAGCTCGCAGGGAACGTTCTCTTGTTTCGTTTGGCACTCTTTTTTTTCCCTTACTCTACGCTCTCAACTCCCTTCACTTTGTCAGTATTCATTGTAAAGTTCATATGAGACTGTGTGGAAAACTTTGTACCTACTACTTTTCTGGAGTTTTTAAATGTGTCACGGTCAGTATATAGACTGTTATGGCAATCTTATTCTAGTTACCAGTTTTTCCTACTGGAGGGGATGGCTGTTCGGCCATTCGGGACATCTCGAGTTTTTCCCCATACTCACCAAGCACAAAACAAATGCATGCTCACTTTGAAGTACTAACAACTCTCGGCTTGGGCTGAGCAGTGCGGATCCATTCAGCTCCCCCCTTACTCATCTGATCAAAACAGGGCAAACGAATGCTCATTCGAGGTGTATGCTAAAGTGTGTATGTGGCTTTAGGTTTAATTAGAACCAACATTTGATAAAGTTGATTTATTTATTTTCTTACTGAATTGTAAATATTGATTTATCATTATATTGTCTATTCTTTATTGTTTGAATTATCTACATCCATTTTTCATACTTCATCTCTATAAAACTTCTCTTTAAAGAAGTCCACTGGTTAGACAGGATGAAATATAAAAGCACATTTTTAGTCATAACAAAATTTCATTTAGAAGCTTTATAATATTGATAAAATAAAACTTAAGTTCTTAGTTAAGAATGTATTCTTGTTCATGTAATATAACTGCACGTACTTTTGTGTGTTCTAATAATATTAAAAAATTACATGTACGAATTATCATTGTAAACATGCTTTTTTTCAAACAGTTATTTTTGAGTAAAATAATTAATATCACTAGTAAATTATTAAAGCTTTGACATAACCATCCTTGTTCTCATTTAATAATTTATCTTAATTTTTTTATTTAGATGATAGTCCATCTTCCTCTCCGTCTACTTCTTCTGGTTCTACTGGAAGAGATTCTATTTCAGATGAACTTCGACACTTCACACCTATATGTAAAGCTCCTAAGACACCTCCAAAGCGCTTGCCAAGTAAGAAATTAGTATATATATTTTAGAAATTTGGCACTTGTTAATAGTTGGTTAAGTGTTAAGTAAATTTTGTGATTTAAATTTGTTTCACTGAAAGCTGATTTTTTCTCTTTATTTGTGTCTAATGGACTTAGGTTATGAGGCTAATACAAAGATGAATATTAATCTGTGAGATGAATCACTGTGAAAAAAATTGTATTTTTCTTAAAATACAATTTTAGCACTTAATTGACTATTGAAAAGTGGGACAAATATATGTTACTAGGATCGCCAGTCCCCAGTCCCCCCCCCCCCAGTAAGTAAAGAACTTAGATAATTTTAACTAATAATTAAAGTTTCATTCATTTATCGATAGAAATCTTGAATTGTTGAGTTGAAAACATGAAAAAGGAAAAAAGTCCGAAGATCTACTACAACGTTTTTGTAAGTCGATTTGCGAATTGTAAATAGCAATATAAATTTTATTTAATTGGAAATTTTATTAGTTTGAATTGAAATGGTCGATCAGTTTGAATCATTGAGATTCTAGGAATATATACAGTTTCTTTAACCCATTCCATCAGGAGAACGCAGCACTGCTCTACTCCCGCGCCTGGTCCACTTTATGTACAAAAATTTAATGACGCAACTGTTGCGTTCAGAATAGGGTTGAAAAAATAACACAAAATTAAATGCTACAAACTACTTTATTTTTCTCTAAACTGTTACTAGCATAAAACATTAATATACATAAAGCAATATCTTTATAAACATAATATAACCTGACACAAAAATATAGTAAATTATACGTATGTACAAACTTTTACAAACATTTTTATTTTTAACACCATATATCATAAAGAATTAAATAATAAATAACTAAAATTATAAAGAAAAATGAAAAAATGTTTACAATTTAACAATACCCATGGGCTTTTGGAAAACATTCCATGCAAAATCCTGGTTCTCCAGGGCAAATTTTACAGTGATGATAAACATCAACACGTTTTTTGTTAAAATTGTCAAAGCAATATTTGCATTTTTTTCTCATTTTCGTCCCGGAATTATTTTTCCCTATTGTTCCGAGATAATGGATGCTTCTTACGGGAGTAGGTACCATCTCTTTTGGAGGAGGAAGCAAGCCTTCAATTACCTCTAGCCTAAATTTAAAAAAATCTATTTTGGTTGCGGGGTTTAGTTCTTTATAGAATATAAAAGAATTATATAGCATAATATTAATGATATGAATTCCAATTTTTTTATACCATCGGATCGTTTTTCTATTTAGCAGGTAATAAGATAACATTTGATCCAAATGATCAACTCCTATCATATGCTTGTTGTATTCTAAAATGGCTCTGGGCTTTTCCCTTTGTTTTCCTCTGTTGTCTAACCAACTGATAATTTCATCGTCAAATTCGCTTGAAACCACCAAAACATCTCTTTTGTCTTTCTACTTAATTTCCATTACAGGATCTTCTGTAAATTTAGCAATTTTTTCCCCCTCTTTTTAGTTTTTTTCCAATTACATCTTTACAATTGTCTTTCCAGTTGGCCCTAACAGTCCCAGTAATATATGTATCTTTCTGTAATTACTCTTGGGCTAATGATACAATGATACATTGGTGTAAAAATTATCCATGAAAACAGAGTGGCCTCTATTAACAAATTTCTCTAAAAGACATTGTACTACTTTGGAGGAATGACCAACTCCCCCAATTTTAGAGTCACGCATCCCTGCGTAGACAATAAAATTTATAACCAAACCGTTAGGCTGGGTTAGCATATAAATTTTATTCCCATATTTAAGCCGCTTATTAGGGATAAACTGGCGAAATATTAATCTTCCTCGCCATAACACAAGGGACTCATCAATTGATAACTCCCTGTGGGGATAATATAGATTTTCCATTTTTTCATTAAAAAATTCAGTTAAATCATTGATTTTATCTAGCCTGTTGTGAGTTGACCGAGAAGTCGGGTTTGTTTCTTTTTTATAATACAAAAACCTCTTGATATTTTGAAATCTATCACGGGAAATGCTATTATGAAAAATTTGGAAATTAAACAGCCTAGACTGCTGCCAATAAAGTGGGATCCTAGGTAGTTTTATATTTCCCATATGAAAAACTAATCCGAGAAAAGTTTTCATCTCTTCTACAGTAATAGGCTTCCATTTTTTTTAAAATTTAGGAGAATTCGGTTGGTTAGAAACAGAGGCTGCATAATTATTTGAAGAGTCAACAAGATATTTGTAAAAATTGTCATCTTCAAATGTTTCAAAAAAAGAAATTGGCGTATTGTCTTTGGGCGTAAATTTGCATCCGGAATTTTGAACAAATGGAATTTTCGTGAACGGTTTGGGTGGGGTGTCTGCCCATTGTGTGGCAGGTATTGGTGGTACCTGAGTTGACGACCCCGGTGCAGATGGTGGTGTATTCGGGTCAGAACAGGTAGCGGAGGCTGTAGGTACAGGAAGGATTGAAGCCTCTTCATCTTCCTCATCACCTTCTTTCGAAGAAAGAGAATCCCATTCGGAAGAGTCATCATCGATCTCACTCTCATCTGAATTCCAGGGTTCCGCCAAAATTTCCCGTATTTCTTCTTTGGAAAATATCTTTCTTTTAGCTAAAAATATAATCATCAAATAAATAACCTTGTAAAATTAATAAAATTAGTAATAGCAAAGTAAAATAATAATCAAATAAATTACCTTCTGCTTTAGACGATTCAGTTGCCCCTCCTGCAACTGGATGAGAAGGACCAGGTTGGGGTTCAGAAACGTTATTGTCAGAGTCAGAGTATAAAAAAACATAATCAGTGGCAAATGTATTTGAACAAACGAAAATACAAATTCTAATTTATAAAATATCAATTTCCTGTATTCCTGTATCAATTCATGTAATATAAAAATATTACAAACCTAGTTCAGAGTATAATCTTTTCATCGCTGCCATCGTTGTTTTTCTTTCAAAAAAAAGTACTAAGGAAAATAAAAATTTTTAGATTTAATTTGAATCATCTATTTAAATCTTAAGAATTAAATAGTAGTTGATAACAAAAAGTTATTTAATAATAAAATACATACCTAATAGAAAAAGACGTCTACTTGGGCGATCAGGTGTTTCACGATTGACACAGATGAAAAAAATCGTCCGTGGAGAAATCGGTTTTAACTAGACTGCAATTGGGTACAGACTGAGGGCCTGACGAAGTTAGAACGGTCCTACTGTATACCTGGAGTGGTGGGGACTGACTGAAATGAAAGGGAGCCAGATCGCAACAGTTGCGTTGTCTGGCCGGGGAGGAAGAATTGCAGAACGCAACTGTTGCGTGCTCAGGACGGAATGGGTTAAAGATGTAGATTGTTCTGTCATAGATACAAAGCAGTTAAAATTAAATTAAACCGTAGTTTATAAAAACCTACATCTTTAAATACATCTCAGTCAATAAATAACCCATCATACAATTTCTTAGTCGCTGGTCTAGTTGGAATTAGAGCCTTAATGGTATATTCGCATATAGCTATAATTTTAACATAAAAACATAATTGGACATCCAATTTTTAATTTTAATGAATGAGATGGTAATTCAGATGGTGGCAGAGAATATTTTCTATATTGTTAGCCATATATCATTCGATTTTCTGAGATCCAGATGTCGCACCTTGTATTTATAGGTTTTTCAATAACAATTTAATTGAATAAAAGTAAATTTTAGTATCAATTTCAAGCTCTATATAACACTGTACCTTTGTAACGTCTTATACAGAATGGCACTCGACACCTATCGGTCAACTTTCAAACTTCACTGTTCACTACATATTCATTGTTTTTTTGTTTTTTTAAGACTTAATAGAAAATGTGTAAATTTTATTATTGCTTAGCCTACTTTGAACTATGAAGATGATAAGTTTAAATTTGGTAGAGAATGGTTCCATAGTTTTTTTGGTTAGTGATCACAAACAAAAAATGGCTTGACCTTTTATATAATAATATAGATATATATTAAATGATTTTTATATGCTCTTTTTTCACATACAATATGTTAATTAGTATAAGAATACTTGTAATCTTAGATATAAATCCTGAAAACGTGTAATATCCTCTAATGATCTAAGCTTATTTTTAATTTAAGCGGTTTAGCTGGCTTAAAGTTGTATTATAAATCTATCTTTAATATCCATTCTTTGAGGCAGGGTATATAATATATGAGGCGTTGTGTCTCAGAACTAGGATGGACTATTCCTCATTTTGTGAATATTGACTTTGTGGTGTTTAATCATAGTATGCCATGATTTGAAGTTTCAAATCAATTTTCACAAAATGCAAAATAGTCTACTCCAGTTATCAATGCCTGATATATGGTATATAATCTAAACATTATATAATAGGACAAGCCATTTTTCGTTTGTGATCACTAACCTCGAAAACTACTGAACCAATATGTACCAAATTTTAACTACATTATCTACATAGTACAAGGAAGGTTTAGCAATATGTGGATAACAGTGAAGTTTGAAAATTAACTGACAGATGGTGAGCGCCATTCTACGTGAGAAGTTGCTAGTTATTGTGTTATTTAGAGCTTCAAATTGATAATAGAATTTACTTATATTTTATTAAATTATTAAAAAAGATTTAAATATGTGGTGCAGTGCAGAATGTGGATCTTGTTAAAGTATATGGTTAGCACCACTTTGCAATAGGGTTTACAATGGTAAAACTACTGAACCCATCTATACCAAATTTTAACTACATCATCTACATAGTTCTAGGAAGTTTTACCAATAATAAAAATTAAAACGTACAATGTTGTGTGGCAGAAACAAGGTTTTCCACACTATCATATACTTTTAAAGTTAGAAATTAAAATCCAACCAGATGAAGTCGATCCTTTGCTTTTTGATATTGTGTGTAAAAATATGATTCATGTGCCTTCAGCTGTAAGCACTGATAATGCTGTATGTTACCCAAAAGAGTTTCTTATTAGTCGCTGACCATTTGGATTACCAATAGTGAAGGGCCGTTCCGACTTAGAAGTGGGATGAGATTTTACGTTCCGTTCCACGTCAGTTTGACTAACCCACTACATACTAGTGAAGGGCCGTTCCAAGTTAAAAGTGAAATGATAATTTAAGGTCTGTTCTACTTTTCGTTCCCCTCAGTTTTACTAACCAACTACCTATGTTCCATGCATTTTCGTTACATACCTTTTTGTGACTTTGAGCTGTTAACCTCCTTCTATTTTATAATTAAAAATTGTATGGGTACTATAATGTCAAGTAGGTTTAAATAGCTAATTATACTTATTAAAAAAATGTATACTTTTAAAATAGTTTTATTCAATCAAGAATTTAATTTTTGGGGGAGGGGGAAGTTAGCTCAAGTATAGTGCGCAATGGAGCGAGAATTTTCCAACTACATTGGTTCCTTGGCATTGGTTTTGATGGAGGAAGGTGGAACGAAAAACTTTGGGGATTGCTTTCGTTCCAAACTGGTTCAAAGCTGGAACCAGTTCCACGTTCCATTCCATTCAGAACGACCCATCACTAATTACCAACTCGTACATTACAATAAAAAATTGGATGTCAAATTATGCTTTTAAACAATATTCAAACATCCAATCAGTGCAATTTTAACCAGATTAAAAATTACTGCTTATTGAAGAAATAATGCTTAATTGCATACTTCAATGCAAATTTTTTATTGACGAAGAAATTGATGTGTCTGAATAAAACGTTAATTATTAGTTAAAATTATCTAAATTCTTTATTTATGACAGTGGGTGAAGCCGCGACGTGGGATACTAGTATAATATATTTTTAAATTTAATTTCTGCCTTGATTTTATTGAAGAAAATTATCAAAGAGTAGCTTTTCATGCCCAAAATCTCTGATCCAGATGGGTTCCAACCATTTATTAATGAATTTCGAAGGTTTTGGGTAAACTAATAAATATGTTAAGGGACAGCACTGTTTGTCAATTGGTTATAATATTGAACCACAACTCCACTTAAACCATCAAACCTGCACAGTACCCACATATATTGAATCGCTCCATCATTTTGTTTCACATTCATCAATTCAGCTTCTTATAACCTTACCATTGGAAATCTAGTTATTGTAAATGTAAAGTGAATGTTTTGAGAAAAAAGTTTTTTCTCCTGTTGGGTGAAGAATAAAGGAAAATAGCATTACACCTCTGTAAGAAGTGATAGAAACATCTGTTTAAAGTGAGATAATGTAACAATTGAGAAAGAGGTATTTTGGGCAGAAGCAGGGATATAGTTGTGTTTTGATAATATTACACTCAATTCTAGTCCCCACCACAGTGATGCCTGAGGCCATCAGTGCCAATGCCTCGCCAAAAGAACAATGAGCCACCACAAAATGCCACCTGGGGAGCCATACAGAATGAGGTGTTTTTTCTTTCTCTTGGGCGGTTCTATGTTTAAATACAGCCATTTGAACAGTTTTGACCACTTCTCACCTCCTCTTTGTAGAGGATTATCTTTTGATGCCTAATTCACAAGGTCTTATGCTAATCAAAGTTGTAGCGGCTCTAAATCAATGCCACACAACCTGCATTTGTTGTTATAGTTTCAACTGCTTATGGGCCGCAACTACGCCTGTGAATCCTTCAGAGGGCTTAGGGTATGAGCTGGTTGACTCATTTTGTACATGCTGCTTAACTGAGACTGTGACTTATTGTTTGCAGTTTGTGTAACTTCTGGCGCATCAGAGGCAGATTGTGTGGAATTTTTTTTTAGTGCTGCTAAAAAGTCTTACCATTTTGTGAGCTATGGTTAGCAGAAGAACATAGTTAGGTATATCAAGCCCTAAGATCACTTCCATTAAGCCTTCTTCTAACTGGAATTGACATATTTCGGATTCGCCTAATGAGATGCTCTCATATAGAGTTATACTTTTTGCTAAGCCTGTTATTTGATGTACCTATTGCCTGTTGCTGATGTACATTTAGGTCAACCTTATTTTCTTCTAAAGTGTTTTGGTCTTGAGTTATTCCAATTGTTGTATAATAACTTCCCAGAATCCTGGCGTCATGTTCTCTAACCTTCTTCATGTCACTGCCCTAACGCAATCAAACTCACTTAACCCTTTGCCGGTCGCTAGCCGTATTTTGGACGGCATACAACTTTTGTCCTCTTTCACTTCCCTAATGATGCTTAGCCCGGACGCACACTGATCCAGCATTTCACCTGAAGCAAGTGTTGCGAAACAAAATGTTTTGCTGGATACGAGCGCTACGTGTATTTCATAGGGGTGCCACACACTGAAGGAGCAAATGTTGCAAGCTGTTTCGCAACACCTTGAAACATTTGAGCAGTTGTTTCAAGGAGCAAAACGTTCTGCGCATGCACCAACCCCTTTCACAAAATTTAGGAGTGGATTGATAATGAATATTTTCAATTGAAAGTCGATTTATAAAAAAAAACATCATGAATAATATTTAAAAAAAAGAAAAAAAAAAAGAACGATAATTGAATAAGAATCTCTCGTATTTATTGAAACATTTACTTCTTGGGCAATGTTTCTTTTAAATAATTTGATAAACAATTTTTTGTTTACCGGTAGACCCCCACAGAATACAGAATATAGTAGAAGGAGCAGAGGCACTAATGCCATATGGTTTCCGTGGTTCCAGTTCGGCCGGTTCTCCCCCCACCACCTTCACCCTGGGCTAGTTCCACCTCCGGCTTATTTACAACTTTACCATCTAATATTTAGGCTTCAACTCTAAACAATTTTATTGGTTCAGAGATTTATCACATTCATGCATAGGTAGGTAGTTGAGCAACGGAAATAAAACAAAATTTTTCCCGAAAGAAAATTACTAATTTATTAATTTTCGATCTTATTTTATTTTTATGAATATTATCATTGATATTTTTCAAAAAATGGTGGATTTGGACTTCATTCCGATCGATCTGATTAATAATGAGTAATGAGAGCCATCTTCTAAAAAATGTGGAAATATAGAAAAAAGTTGTTTCCAAGGTATTGTTTTAGAAGTAGCGAAAGCAAATTTCCTATTATCAATTTAATGAGTTTATTTTGTTTTTCTTCACACAGTTTTTGTAGACTGTATTTGTAGGCAAAGTTTTTTCTTCTTATGCTGCCAAATGTTTCGGCGTAGGTTTTAAATTTGTTTTTTTCTTTTCAAGCAGTATTTTGTTTTGTGGTAGAAAGTGAATTTTCAGTGAAGCTTAATCAGCTGTAATTCGAAGCTGTACAGTTCTTTCATCAAGTTGTTTTTTTGAGCTCGTTTATGTTTTATTAGTGATCTCTAACATTTTTTTTTTAATTTCTTTTTATTTGGAGACCTAATATTTTTCAATGGAGTCGCAAGCTTTTTATTGCCTCCCTTTCCTAAAATAAAAAATCCAACATTAAACATTTAAGTTTAAATACCTACATATTTACATGGGTAAAGCAGGGGAAAAGGGTAAAAAGTTATATATACCTTAATAATCTTCTATCTCAAATGATCTGGGAAATCGAAAAAAAAAAACCGACTGAATTGCTCCTCTCTTTAGATTTACTTGAAATGAAGATCTGTCAAAATTGTCCTCTTTAAAATGTTTTGAATAAATAACATTTGTTTTTGTTGGCTTCCATTTTTCTTGCCTCAGGGCTTGAACCCGCTTATTTCGTTCCTCTTCAGCTGAAGGGAAGCTGAGGAAAGAATAAAAGGTAAAATTGGAACTGTTTACCTTATAGAGATTTATTCAAAAATAAAACTATGTTATTATTGTAAAACGTCATTTGTCATGCGGTGTTAATGTTTAACATTCGAAACTAGTTTTCAAATAAAAATAATTTCAATAGAATTGGCAATTATCAATCCTAATTGAATATACAGAATATTCTGTATTCTGTGGTTACAATACCTACTATTGTTAATATCAGGGAGTTTAACAATAAAGTTAAAAAAGCTCCACAATAAACAACCACCAAGCGGGTTAAAACTTCCTGTATCATGTTTTTTATATAAATTGACAATCAATAAAAAATATTAATATTTACATTTTGAATTCTAGCAACCCAGCATGAGATTCCCATAAACTAATATCTAAAATAATTATAGATTTGAACGATGGACGAGTTTATTCAATGGAAACATAGTACCGAGTACGAAACAATTATTCGAAAACATTTTTTGAAAGGAAGAAACTTTTTCAGTAAATATATGAAATTTTTCCATTCAGTTATCGTTAAATTTTATCAAATGTCGATTGCCATTTCGTATTGCCATATTTTTATTGTGTAAAAAAAAAAAAAAAAAAAAAAAAAAAAAAAAATCCAACTATCAACCGGTAAACAAAAAATTGTTAATCAAATTATTTATAAGAAGAAGTGCCAAAGAGTAAATGTTTCAATAAATAGGAGAGATTCTTATTCAATTATCGTTCTTTTTTAAAAATATTATTCATGATGTTTTTATTCATAAATCAATTTTCAATTGAAAAATATTTATTATCAATCCATTCCTAAATTTTTTTCTGAGATCTGAGGAAGAGTGGTAGTCAGAAGGTGTTCTGAGGATGTAGTGGTGGGTAGTTGAAGGGGGTTGGTGCATGCGCAGAACGTTTTGCTCCTTGAAACATCAAGCATCGTGCTGTATTGGATCCAGGCGTCCAACAACTGCTCAAATGTTTCAAGGCGTTGCGAAACACCTTGCAACGTTTGCTCCTCCAGTGTGTGGGACCCCTATTAAATACACGGAGCGCTCGTACCCAGCAAAACATTTTGTTTCGCAACATTTGCTTCAGGTGAAATGCGGGATCAGTGTGCGTCCGGGCAAAGACTTAATGTCTCTCTTCTGATTGATCGGGTGAACCAATGTTTCCTTTGATTTGAGTCCAACATTTGCAAATACTGCCATAGAGCAACAGCTACTTTGATACATGTTAATTGAGCCACTACTGTAGAAGAACAATACAAATAATATTGTGTTCTGTTGCTTGAAACAAAATGTTTCATCGTGCGAACCTCCCGCACACTGGAGGAGCAATGAAACAAAACGCTTGCAACAAAACGTTGCGAAACATTTTGCTTCCTGTGTGCGCCCAGCCTTAGTGATGATTTTATTTTCTAGAATCATAAGTTTGTAAGTGAAAAAATGTATAAATTTAAAAACAAATATATATAATTGTTTATTTAGGATAAGATAAAAAAAAAAAATAAAATCGGCCATCTTCTTGATACCCTTTTTACTGAGTAACTAGAGCATAATTTATCTTGAATCAGGGTCTGGAAGCCACTTCATTCTTAGTAAAAATATGATGCAGGTCAAGTCATGCACAAGAGCCTCTCTTCTATATTGTTGTTTACATCTGTTGTTTTATTTTAATTATAATTACTATATTATTATTCTTTATTTTTTTCAGATGGTAAACTCAGAGATACAACTATTATAAAACCTATAAATTTAACATCAGCTTTCACTGATCCTCCAGAATCAGGCTTTGGAAGCGTTCGAAATAAAACTTCATTGAAAGTAATGTCAAACAATTTTTTAAGAACAAAACCAGTTTTAGTCGAAGATGTAGAAATGAAAGAAGAAGGGACTAGCAGCAATCAAAATGATAATCATACTTCAGATTTAAATTCGAATATTACAGATGAACTTCCATTTTCTATAATCAAAGAACAAGAATTGATTCAAAAAAGGATAAAACAAGAGCAAGAAGATATGGCGATCGCTCTTAAGCTTCACAATAAATGGAACAAAGAAAAAACTCAAGTTAAAAGAAAACACGGTTATCAGTTAAGAAGTGCCAAGAAAAACAGAAGGTCTTGAATTTAAAAAGACTGAATTTTTAAATAATTGAAGGGAGTACGATAATTAAAAATTACCACCGTTATTGTTTAGCACGTTGATAAATATTCACTGGTATTAAAATTTCATTTTAGTTACTTTTTCATTAATTTATAATGGCTGCAATTTTAATTTAATTTTGTGAAAGTCATTAATTGTAATTGTTAATCAAGCTATCCGTCATTTTATTTTTATTCTATTCCCTTCCATTATTTAAATGGATGTATTATTTTAAGTATTGTAAATAGTTAAACAATTTTTTTGTCAAATTACAATTTCAGCTGTAATAGTTGTTGAAATAACGTCTGTTATTTCATGGTTAGCGTTTACAAAAAATTTATATTTGGAATTGAATTTTACATTGTTAGTTGAAAACTAATTTGGCATAACAAATTATTATTTGTTAAGATAGTTATAGTCAAAATTCCATTGATTGTATTGTACATCACAGTAGTGTATTGTTCTATGCGAAATAGAATATTTAAAATTTCTCTAATTCTAAACTTGAAAGATGAAAAAAAAAATTAAAAATTAAAATTTTTTGATGTTTTATGAATGGTCGGTGTTATAAATGTTAGATAAAACTCTCCAGTAATGGATTCTTGTAATTAAAGGACTTAATTGATGTGATATTTTTGTTTATTATGTAGGTTATATTTATATTAAGTAAGTTTGTTATATTGGATTTTATCTAAAATCCAAATGTTTTATTTGTCTTATTATGAAACTGATAGTATTTGTATTTTGTTCCATTGTATTTGAATATTTGCTCATATTAATGTTAACACTTGATTTATATTCTATGTGTAAACAATGCATGCTAATATTTGGTTAAGTATCGACTTGCTGAATGTACTTTGCTTGAAATGAGAGAAAATTATCAATGGCTGTGCCTTTTCTGTCTTATGACATTATATTTTAAGTAGTATTGTTTAGTTTTAAATTAAATAAATATATATATATTTTTTTTTACAAACTTTTAAAAAAACATTATTTAACAAAATTAATATATACACAAGTATTTTCATATTGAATTTATTGACAGTTTCTTACATAATTTTAATTTGTTGAATTTGTTTTACTAATTGTTTGAAAATTAAACAATTGAATAAATGTTTTCTCTAGTTATTTTTATTTATTTTTTTTTTACCTTCATGGTTTATAATTCAGAGTTGGGCAAAATGTAATTGAAATATATTCTATGAATTACGATTACACTGTAATTGTAATCCCGGCCGGGATTACATTACATGATATAAAGCAATTACTTCATGAATTACGATTACAATGTAATTCATCAATGTAATTCAATTACCGATTACATAATTGGATTACAGATTTCGATTACATGTAATTCAAGGCATGAATTATTTGAAAATTTAGTTCGATTACAATATTTCTTCCATTAAATAGGCAAATAAATATCGGAATATCAGTTTTCACCTCCACCATTTAAGTTTTAAGTTTTCTCTTATTGTTAACGGTTTTGAACTATCGCCATCTTTTTCTTAGAGAGAGGAGTGGGGGCTAAATTTCTAAATTGAGAACGGCTGGTCCGATCTTAATGAAATTTGATAATTATGTTTCTTTTGTACTTATTAGCGTATATTTAGGGTTTTAACTGTTTAACTAATTAGGGGGGGGGTGCTAAATTTCTAAATTGAGAACGGCTGGTCCGATCTTAATGAAATTTGATAATTATGTTTCTTTTGTACTTATTAGCGTATATTTAGGGTTTTAACTGTTTAACTAATTAGGGGGGGGGGGGCTAAATTTCTAAATTGAGAACGGCTGGTCCGATCTTAATGAAATTTGATAATTATGTTTCTTTTGTACTTATTAGCGTATATTTGGGGTTTTAACTGTTTTACTAATTAGGGGGGGGGGCTAAATTTCTAAATTGAGAACGGCTGGTCCGATCTTAATGAAATTTGATAATTATGTTTCTTTTGTACTTTTATTCCCCCTAATTAGTAAAACAGTTAAAACCCCAAATATACGCTAATAAGTACAAAAGAAACATAATTATCAAATTTCATTAAGATCGGACCAGCCGTTCTCAATTTAGAAATTTAGCCCCCCCCCCCCCCCCCCGACCCCCCCTAATTAGTAAAACAGTTAAAACCCCAAATGTACGCTAATAAGTACAAAAGAAACATAATTATCAAATTTCATTAAGATCGGACCAGCCGTTCTCAATTTAGAAATTTAGCCCCCCCCCCACCCCCCCTAATTAGTAAAACAGTTAAAACCCCAAATGTACGCTAATAAGTACAAAAGAAACATAATTATCAAATTTCATTAAGATCGGACCAGCCGTTCTCAATTTAGAAATTTAGCCCCCCCCCCCCCCCCCACCCCCACTAATTAGTAAAACTGTTAAAACCCTAAATATACGCTAATAAGTACAAAAGAAACATAATTTTAAATTTCATTAAGATCGGACCAGCCGTTCTCAATTTAGAAATTTAGCCCCCCCCCCCACCCCCCACTAATTAGTAAAACTGTTAAAACCCTAAATATACGCTAATAAGTACAAAAGAAACATAATTTTAAATTTCATTAAGATCGGACCAGCCGTTCTCAATTTAGAAATTTAGCCCCCCCACCCCCCACTAATTAGTAAAACTGTTAAAACCCCAAATATACGCTAATAAGTACAAAAGAAACATAATTATCAAATTTCATTAAGATCGGACTAGCCGTTCTCAATTAAGAAATTTAGCCCACCCCCCACCCCTAATTAGTAAAACAGTTAAAACCCCAAATATACGCTAATAAGTACAAAAGAAACATAATTATCAAATTTCATTAAGATCGGACCAGCCGTTCTCAATTTAGAAATTTAGCCCCCACCCCCCACTAATTAGTAAAACTGTTAAAACCCCAAATATACGCTAATAAGTACAAAAGAAACATAATTATCAAATTTCATTAAGATCGGACCAGCTGTTCTCAATTTAGAAATTTAGCCTCCCCCCCACCCCCCACTAATTAGTAAAACTGTTAAAACCCCAAATATACGCTAATAAGTACAAAAGAAAAATAATTATCAAATTTCATTAAGATCGGACCAGCCGTTCTCAATTTAGAAATTTAGCCCTCCCCCACCCCCTACTAATTAGTAAAACTGTTAAAACCCCAAATATACGCTAATAAGTACAAAAGAAACATAATTATCAAATTTCATTAAGATCGGACCAGCCGTTCTCAATTTAGATATATATCCCCCCACTCCTCTCTCTAAGAAAAAGATGGCGATAGTTCAAAACCGTTAACAATAAGAGAAAACTTATAACTTAAATGGTGGAGGTGAAAACTGATATTCCGATATTTATTTGCCTATTTAATGGAAGAAATATTGTAATCGAATTAAATATTTGAATAATTCATGCCTTGAATTACAAGTAATCGAAATCTGTAATCCAATTATGTAATCCGTAATTGAATTACATTGATGAATTACATTGTAATCCCAATTGAATTACTTTGTGGGAATACTGTAATTCATACCCGATGTATTTCGATTACATCTGTTTGAAATATAATGTAATGCAATTGTAATCGGATTACAATGTAATTGAATTTTGCCCAACTCTGTTATAATTCTTATCTCCTTTAACTAAACTTACAACTGTCTTCCAAGGTAATATTTGTATTATTTTGTAATGTCGTTGGGATGGTAATTATAGTAAATAAACATCCCATGAAAGGTCTTAGAATCATTATGGAATGGTATGGTAGTACTGTATCTTGAACAACAGTATACAAGGTGGTGGACATGGTCAGCATTTCCTCTTAACTGCCAGGTTTTTCTTCAATCCCACTTCATTGAAGCTAGATATGTTCCAGAACGGTCTCCTGACCACAGAATCACATCTATATAAATGAAAAATGTAGACAACTGGGCTCAAACATAAGGAGTCAGGAGTCCATTGCTTTATGCATTGAACTACCCCTTCTGGTATAACGGCTGTGATGAAAGTCGCTCATCAACATTAATGTAAACAAAATTTATTAATAAAAGTAAGTTTTTAATTCTAAATTCAACTTTACTATGGTTTAATTCTGCACATTTAGTAATAAAGTATTGACATTTGGATACCTATGCTTAAACAGAAATCAAGTTTTTCATTACTTGTCGAATTATCACAGGGAACCTTTTCAACCGATTTTTTAGGGGGATTATTTTTAAAAATAGAATCTGTCTATTTAAAACTCCATTTAGTATTTTTCTTATTCATTCTCCTATAACTTTTGTGGATGAAATTAAACATCTTGTTCCCTTGGAAAATATGTATAAACAAGTCAAGCATATTTCTTCGTATTCTTCTTCAGCTGTACAGTCCATGGTAAACCTTGGCCTCCCTAACAATTAGTCCTCAGCAATGTCTATCAAGCTTTTCCTTTCCAGTTAGTCACACCCATCTTTTCTAAGTCCTCTTCCACATTAGCAATCCAGCTCTAGGAAGGGTGTCCTCTTCTCTTTCCAGAGAAGGTCACCTTGAAAACTTTTTTGGCCATTCTTGTGTCTGACATCCTTTCTAGATGTTCTAACCAGCTGATCCGTCTTGATTTAATAAATCTTACTATATTTACATGCTGTATAAGGTCTATTTCCTGATTATTCCTAATTTGCCATGCTCCTTGAGTGTACTCAGGCCCAAAAACGTGCCTCAATATGTTCCTTTCGAAGATCCTTAGGGCTTACTGGTCAGCTTTTAGTGCCCAGGTCTCTGCGCCATAGCATACAACAGGTATGATAAGAGATCTGCATAGCCTGAGTTTTGCCCTTTTAAATAGCAAGTTTGATTTTATTATCTTTGTAAGGCCAAAGTAAGCTCTAATGCCACTCATTATTCTTTTTTTAACCTCATCACTCACTATATTTTCAGAGTTCATTTCCGTGCCAAGATATATGAAGTGGTTAACAGCTTCAAAAGGGTGGTTGTCAAGAGATCAGTTACACGGCCTTTTTCTAATTCCAGAGGCCAAAGATTCCATAAACTTACTTTTCGCCCCATTAATTTCAAGACCTACTATTTTGCAATCTTTAACCATCTTGTCCAAAATGCCTTTTTATAAGTCAAGCATATTTTATTAATTAGTAAATGTTTTTGAATAAACTTTTATTTAGTAATTAACAAATGGACTTTTAATGTGATTTGGTCCATTATTAATTTGATTTTATATCCAATAATTTTTTTTTGCAAAGAACATACTACTTAGCTAATGGTACTCTTCTCATGCTGGGAGATATTCCTGTGAGAATATCCTGTTTTTCTAACTTAGTAAAATTGGTAAGCTCATAATAAAATGAACTATTTCCATGTTAGGGAGAGAATTAAACTTGGAATTTCTAAAAACAAACCGATAATCTTCTTAAGACTTTAAACTGATGATCTGCTCATGACCTGATCAATCCCAGAGAAAAAAAAAGGAGTGGTAATTATTTTGAGTGATTCCTGACTGAAGGGGCTAGTTTTAAGTGAATCAGATGTCTATCCCCAGCTCTTCAAATTTTTATTGAACTGGTTCTGCATCATACAAAAGAGTTATGTGGTGAATGAATTATTCTGGACCAAGGCACAAAGGAGGAAGAAGGCATTGTTTTATCTTTCAAACATGTAAATGGTCTTGGATATAATAAAAAACAGGTTGTGTAAGAATTTTAGTTTTCTGATTTCTTTATTAATTTCTATTAAAAAGTTAAAATATTGAGTATCATAATTTTCATTAATAAAATATTTTTTGTTTATTATTATTAAATTTAATTTAAATATTTTAATAAATTTTGAACTTTGAAGTCAATAATTTGTTGGCATGAGCTCGACCTCCACTGAAAAGGATCCATTATGGACCCGTTTACCTTTTCAGCAAGCGTAGTAGACAATGGAAATCGATAGTCGTGATTTTTACTAGTTACTATACTATTCAAATCTTACTATGTTTAGTGTGTATATATTACATGTTGTGCACATGTTATTGATCTATCCAGATAATACTTGTCGATTTCCAACTATTCAAAAGTTATACAATCCCCCAACGGATCCTTTTCACTGTTAAATTATCACCCATATCAACGAAGACCCTAACTTTAAACCGAATACTTTAAAATTCAGATGATCTGGTGCAGCAAACCGCCTTTGGTTGGAGTATTTTTTTTTTTTTTTACTATAATTTTAAAGCAACGCTGCTGGCTAAGATACCTGGGACAAAAAATCTCATAATACTTATGTTGCGCTTAATTTTAAACTGGCGATGTATTTTTCAGCCACATTAGGAAACACGAAATGCTGTTGGAAATTGGCGTTCTTTGTTTCAGGCGATTTGTAATAGTACAGAACACAAGTTTTGTATCCTTTCGTGTTTAAGGTAGTTGGTTGTACAAGTTGAGCTCCACACTGCTGAGGCATATGTAATCTGGGATTGAATAACTGTTTTATATAATATAAGTTTATGTATAGGACTTAATTTAGATTTTTGTGTAAGCAATCAAAAATTTATCATCTATGTGGTCTGTGTATGTTAGAGATCTGTATAGTGTCAAACCAAGGTATTTTACTGATTTGGACCAGGAAATGACTCTCCGTCAGGAGAACAGTTCTCCACTAGTTTTCTACAAGTTGCTTGCGCAAAGTGTGCAGCAACAAATCTTCCACTTCTAGTTGTCAACTTTCTTTGATATTTACCGACACTCCGCGGGAAACCAGAATGGAAGACGTCTCTCCACAAGTGAAAGACAGAAAACGTTGCTGTATTTAGTAGAAAAAGCAACAAATTGCCGCGACTTGTGGAAAACTTAGTGGTCAACTCTGGTTTAAACGCGGCTTAAGATAGCAGTGAGCAGTTGGGACCATTCTTTCAACTACTGTGGATGCAACTTGAGTTATTGTGCAAATTGGTGGTCATTTTGGACTGCAAACTTTTTAGAGACATGTGAACTCGTTTTCGTTTCACGTTCCCATTCATGTTTATTCAAAAATTATTTTAAATATCTGGAAAACGGAGATCTTAAGCTACTTTTTGAAGCACACCTTTAGTCACGCTCGCTTTAAGGTTACATTTGATAGTGGCCATCTTTCTTAGGAGGAGTTGGTGTGAACATGGACACCCTTTCTTGGTGTAAATATGGACTCCCATTTCTCCGGGAACTTCGACATTTCTCTTGTTAGAGATCACAACTTGCATCTTTTGTGATAGAAAGTTCTCTGAAGAGGTGTGACTCGAGAAAAGGTGTGGGTAAAATGTTCCCATGTGTGGAAACTTAGATCGTGACGGGAAAGAGCCAGTTATGATTGCGATTATTGTAATAAATAATTTTTCTACCGTTTCGAATTGATTTTATCCTGTTTTAAATTATTTTTGGTGACTTTTTTTAAGAGAGCCCATATTTACACCCCATTTTCTCTGGTGATATTTTGAAAGCTTTTTATAAATCGTCATTTTTTAAATGAAATAATTAATGTTAATCATTGTTTTGTTTTCTTGAATTTAAGAACTTTTTATAGTTGTTAATGAAAGACAAAAATCTGGAATTTTTTAATTTAAAAAATTTAAATTTAAAAAAACTTCAAATCAAAAACAAAAGAGGGTGCCCATATTTATGGTACATCTTTTCCTCTACTATAGATATCTGCTCCTCTGACATCTTAAGTTCCCACCTGTTGGTACCTATTATTCAATAAGTAACATTTATTATCAATATAATTATTTGTATCCTCAATAAACAAATTTAACTATGACATTTTATTCGCGTGCCTAAACCAAAAAAATAAATAAATATGAAAATTTCATTTATCTGCTTATGTGTTATTTCTTTACCTTATTTGTATTATATCTTGAATCTCTGAATTACTTGAATGTTATTAAGATTGATGAATTAATTACCACTTCTATTGAGATTATTTTATTAGAAAACTAGTTTCGAATGCTAAACATTCATCTTCAGTTCTTCGAGGTAACTAAAACACAGTGCTTTAGAAACTAGTTTTCTAATAAAATAATCTCAATAGAAGTGGCAATTAATTCATCAATCCTAATTGTATTGATCCATCTATCCATCTATTCCATCACCTGTACCTCAAGTGATTGAATCTATGTTATATTATATCCACATTTTTAAATTACATAACCCTTTGTTTAATCAGTAATGGATAATGATCTTGTTCCTTAACATTTGCCGCTTATATTTTATTCAATATTCTGTGAAGAAGTACCATGTCCAATTCCATGCAAATTACGTCATCATCGATAGATCCCTTTCCTGGGCACTAAGGTTTTATCTTTTTGAGGGGAGCTCAGGCTCGGGCTTTTCACATCAGTTAGGACTCTAGTCAGTTTCTCAAGAAACATGACAAAATCCAATTTTATTTATTTGTAGATATTTAAAAAACGTAATTAATTTAAGAATAAGTGCTATGTACTCATCCAATTTCAACTTATCATACTTCTTTCGAACATGTATAGACAATTTCCAAAAACAATTAATAAGAATTAAGCTAATTTCCCTCCAATTTTAAGCCACGGTCTTATGGTTCCTAGTATGAGCCTGTACTTTCATCGCAATGATACACTGCATAAATTAACTAGACACCTAAATGCATCTTAACTTGACGCTTGTAAGTAAAATATAAAGGCCCGTTTACACTGCCTGAGCATTCGTCGCAAACAGGGGTGACGAACAATCATTCGTTCGAGGTCCAAGCAGTGTAAACAGTCGCCGCGAGCCGAACAAGGTCCAAACGAATGCTTGTTCGTGCTCGGCCCTGATCCGCCCGATGTCGGTTTTCCGGCGAAACATCAACGGGACGCTCGTTCGCCGCTCGCTCTGTGTAAATAACCGCATTGTGTTCGCCGAATCTAGTTATCACCTAGCTGTTGAAGGGTACATGTCTCCTCCATTTTGAGTGTGGTAGCTATTGTTTATTTTGAATGTATGTTTATTTAAGGTAATTTGTTCTATTATTTTAAGTTTAATAATCGTATCTATTAATTTTCTTTTTAAGTTTATTTGTTCTATTATTTATATTTATTCTAAATTTGTAAAATAAAATAAAATTTAAAAAAATAAAATAAAATAAGTAAATAAAGTTGTTTAAGAGCCCACTGTTATCCTTCTTCAAATCCTTCAGCAATAGGGAGTAATTTCATTTCTTTAAAAATGACGATTCCCACATGCGACGCCTTTTTTTTTTTTTTTTTTTTTTCGCTTTTCCTCCGATAGATGTACTAGAATGAGGGCAGCCGCCGCGGAAACCGCAATTTTGGATAGCCTGGGTGCCATCTATTCGGTACGAATGCTCACGTGATCAGTTGCTACTGATCGTCAGAAATGCTCGTGCAGTGTAAACAGAGGTCTCGTTTGCGTTCGTGCTCATCGAAAACCGGCGGATGCTCGATGCTCGAAGTTTGAGAATGTTCAGGCAGTGTAATCGCACCTTAAGGGAGCGAGAGCTGTTTTAGCTCGTCTCATGAAATCATTCACTGTAGAATTTCGAGAAAAGATAAGCTCCCTTCGAAATTCGAAATGCACGAACTGTACATTGTCTCAATACGCGAAGGCCCACGTTCTTAACAGAACGTTTTACAATATTACATTTTTCACTTCGATCCTTCACGAATAAATTTCAACGCGCTCAGGACTGATTCGAACTAGCGCCGCTTAAGTTACAATAAGAATAAAGTGTTTAACTATCCAACACACTTGGCCTCCTTCCTTTATCCTTATTTTGTCTAATTTGAAAGTGTATTTAATTGTCTTACTTTATTCCGGTAGCAAAATCTTACTATATAGTTGAGATAGTTATAAGAAGTCTGAGAGTTACTCTATGGATATAGGATGAATAAAAAATTGTCTTCTTCTGAGAATAACTTAATATTTATTAATTTTTTTATTTAATCTTACTATTTTTAATATAATATTTATTAAAATTACGTTTTTATGAACATAGACGAATGATATTCAATAAGGCATTGGTATAAAGGAGGCACTATGTAACTAACCCATCCAGTGGCCATCTTTTGCCCTGCCTTCGTAGAGCAGCATGGGTAAGTTATAAATCGCTGTGTATTATCCGTTTCCATCCATGTAATTAAATTTATTTTTCGTTTTGGAATTACTTATTCGAGGTTGTGAATATTATTTAAAATTTTTTATATAATTAACTTCTTTGAATTCCTTCAACAAATCGTTACATTAAAACTTGTGTTTTTGTTAGCGGCTGTGTTCCACACATGCAACTCTATTTTGTCGGATATGTTACTCCATACTTGTCGAGAATTGTTTTATTTAGATTTTTCGTGCTACTTATTATGTTTAACAGTATTTTGAAAAGAATTAAATGGAAAGTGAACTAAGCAATGCTGTTAATTTCTTCCAGGTATTTCAAGAGATCATTATCATAAAAGAAGGAAGACTGGAGGTAAGAGAAAACCCATCAGAAAGAAGAGGAAGTATGAATTAGGACGACCAGCAGCCAACACTAAGGTTAGTTACTATCACCAATATTTTATGTACCTTGAGGTGTATTTCTGCCTTAATTTGTTAGAGTACCTATACAGTATTATAATTCATATTCACCTGTCAGGTTTTCTTGTATCTGTAGCCGTTGTGTAGAGCATTAAGGTTTTACACTGCATTGTTTGTCTCAATTTTGTCTGACATTACTTTTTGTTTGTTTTACGTTTGGTCAATTTAGGCTCATTTTATCTTAATCAAAAATATTCTTAGTATCTTGGACTGAATTAATTTTTAAAACTAATGGTGTAACGTCCTAATTATTAGTTTGTAGTAACTGAAAGTTTATTGGAAATTTGCTGTCACATTTATATTTCTTTACCCTTGCTATTTAAGTAGTTAGTTAATTCTGTTTTAGTAGTTAGTGATTTCACATTTAATGTATTGATTTATTTGTAATAAGGTTATAAAGCAGTATACTCCATATGAAGTGTAACTTCTTGATTGATGCGTGCTTACACAAGTTCACTCTTGTGGCTAGATTTCTTTGTTTAAAGGTGCTTTTTTCATTTGATAGTCCAGTACATTTCTTGTCTCATACGTGGAACATAAAATAGTACAAGTTAATTTAACTAAGAAATTTGTGATGATTATTTGGAATTAATAATTGTAATGATTTCTTGTCTATAAGGTTATGAAGTCTCTTTACTCCCTTGTATTATCTCAGTTGCTGGAGGAAAGTTATTAAAAAGTCTATCATTACATCTACTATATTTGCTTTTCAGTGGTGTACCCAATTAATTATATCACTCATTGTTTAGTGCTTGTTTTCACATTTGTTGTTATTCTTTTCATTTAATAATTTGCTTTTGTTTCAAGAAGTATCTTTTTTAAGTTTTGTCAGTTAAAGTCAAATAAATTTTATTCCATGTAAAAACTTAGTTTTTTACAACCCTTTGGTTTCTTAATTATTTAATAATAACTATTGTTTACTAACTAGCTGGTCAACATTAGGAGGACCACAAATATCTTTTCTTTTACTGTTTGTAAGAAATGCAGGCAAAGATTCTTTATTTTTAAACTGATTTCTGTAGCAACATAATTTTTACTCTTTTCAGTTTTTGCCATTTGTTCTTCTTAAATGATGTGGGTGGTGCTTGTCATTTCATAATTTTACTTGTCAGTTACAACAATGATATTGTTGTACTGCAAGATTTGGTTAATGTTTCTTCTCGTTTGTAAACTTAAACTGACAGACAGCCTTAATTTTAAATGTTTTGTTTTATTTCTGGATGCCACTTTCAGAAATATTTTTATACACTTCTTGCATTCATCCTTGGTTTAGTAAATGTATTGACACGATATATTTTTAATTTATTAGATTCTAATTTTATGAATTGTTAATTTTATAAGTTGTTGATATTAAAATTTTAACGTATTTTCATTTTATAGTTGGGTCCCAAAAGGGTTCATTTGGTAAGAACCAGAGGTGGAAATACTAAGTTTAGGGCCTTGAGGTTGGACTATGGAAATTTTTCATGGGGTTCTGAATGTAAGTAAAATATATCAGATGAAGATAAGTAAATACATTTAATTTGATATTTTGAGTTTATGTGTTGTTATTTTTGTTCATAGGCTGTACCAGAAAAACTCGTCTGATTGATGTCGTCTATAACGCTTCAAACAATGAACTTGTACGTACCAAAACCCTCGTGAAGAATGCCATAGTAGTGATTGACGGTACCCCGTTCAGACAGTGGTATGAAGCCCACTATGCGCTCCCATTGGGAAGAAAGAAGAATGCCAAATTGGTTTGTATTAAATTTTGACATGTGTTCTATTATAAATAGGTTAGTGCGCATGGTTTTTCTTCCTAAAAGCGTTGAACTTTACCTATCATTTTATCAATCCTGCAACCTGTTTGTTCAATAACCATCTTATGTTTAAAGTATTAATATTCAAGATCCTCTTGTTTTTTTGCTTCAAGTTGTTTAACTCTACAAAATTATTTGGTACTAATTATTGTTATTAGGTTAATGTTTTATTTGTAATGTTACTTTAGGGTTTTACTGATGTTATTTTTTTGTTAGCTACATGCTATGTTAGTTGTTACAATATAAGTTTGTGTAAGTAGTCATGTTCTCTATTTGTTCATTATTAGATGTGTGTTAAAATGTTTAGATTACTTAATCTTTGTTCTGTAAGAGCTCCATGATGAAATTATATTATATCGAGAACTACAAACTGGCTAATGCTGTTTTAGCATTGCTTATTCTGGTTCCGTGAGTTTTGTCATAGTTACTCTGAGAGCTCATTTACCATTCTTATATTAAATTCTTTTATTTTCCTGGTTTGTAGTTACTTATGAAATGTTCTGGAGATTAATCTACTTATGGTATATCTTTCTTCAGTTGAATCTCATTCTAATTGTTGATTGCCTGGATGAGGAGCTACTGCAGATTATTGGCTCCCTCCTAATTGATTGCATAATTTAAATCATCATTTGTCGGTTCCATTGACTCAGAGCCTAGACTATTGGCAATATTCTTGTAGGAACTGGATAAACAGGTGACTGGCTGTCACTTCTCTTGACTTGTTAGTGCTTTGTTTTAAACCCTTACTGTTCTGATTAAGAATCCCTTTTTTGAGATTGTAGTTAAATCTGTAATTAACAATTTTGGTTGTTTAGTGAGTAATTCCTTTACATAATAAATTTGATTGTAATATTGGAATAAATTTGAAATAATTAATTGTTTGTTGTATTTTTTATTTGAAGAGAAAAGAATCGAACCCGAGTCTCCACTTGGAATAAATTGTGATGATAGTTTGCTCATGAAATTCCAATAGCTGATTGTTCTAATTGTTACTTGTTTTTGAATTTATTTTTTATTTTTTATTAAATCACTTGCTGAGACTACTGATGCAGTAATTTTACTGTTTTTGTTTTTTGTGTGTAAAGTAGGTTTCAGAGGTAATGGTGAAGTTTAAACTGCAAACATCAAATAAAATATGTATAATACAATTTTTTTTTAATCATATTTAAGTTATGGATTATCAAAATCCTGAACACTTGTGAATGAGCTCTATGATGATTCTCTTGATAATTGAAAACATTAAGTTAGTGTTGTCTTAACGCTGCTTATTATTTCTGTGATTTTCGTCATAGTTACACTGAGAGCTTAACCCCCCCATTATTACATTACATTAAATTATTAGAATAGGCATCAATTGAATTATGTTCTACTTAAATAGTATTAAGTTAATAGAAAACTAGTATCCAACTTCACCATTGACCCAATTGAAAATAACTAAAAAAATATATTTAATTTAATTACTTTCTAATTTTTAAAAGTAATATAATTCTTTAAAGCCAATCCTAATTTTTCGAAACGACCAAATAAGTGTTTCCAATAGTCCCATTTTAAATTTGTTTATAGTAGGGATAGAAAAACTTACACTCATAGAGGTAAAACATTTATATTACTTTATCTAATAACCTACCATCATCCTTTCTATTGCAATTAGTTTCTTTTAATTTTTTTCTTACATATTTATGTTAATTTAATAAATATAATCTGTATATCAAGTAGCTGATGTTTTAATTTTTAGTGGGTTTTTAGAACTAAAAATAAATGTTAATAAACTCGATAATATTGTTTAACCTAAAATATGGTCACATGATGATGTTATTTCATGCGTGTCATTTGATGGTTACCAAAAGTTATTTTTGGTATACCTAAAGTGATAAGAATAGTTACTGATGACCATTTAATTAAATCATTGATTTCTTGTAAATTATTGTTTGTCATTTCCTAGACGTAAGTTAGTGTTGTTGATTTTTTTAGCTACTGGGCTATATTGTTTTCTTACTCTCTTAGTTTTTATTTTTTTTTAAGACTTTTTACAACAATATGTCATTTATCTTCACCAAACATAAGTTGGTTCCATTTTCGTCTGTCCAACCAGTCTCCCTCACACATTCCCCTATTCATCATTCCTTCCATGACGCCCTCAACGTCTTCTAGGTCGACCTTTTCTTTTTCGTTTTCTTTACAGGCTTCATTCAAAAATTCATTTTTGCTAATGTTCTTCTCCCATCCTCATAACATGCCCAAACCACTTTAGCCTTATAGTCTCAATAGTATGGAGGCTCTCTTATAGTGCTTTCACTTAATAAATGCAGTTCAACTGCGCATGGGTGAATTCCTGGGAGGGAAATTTTCTCTCAGAGGGAATATAGGCCTTACTCCTTTTTCCTCTTACTGCTTGATTTATTTGAATGGACTAAAATAAACTTAAGTACTGCACAATGGTTAAGGGATTATAAAATTGAAGTTGAAAAGTAAATGACCAAGGCAGAGATAATGCGAAAGCTATTAGATGTTCCTAATGAGAAATAATACTTACTAGATGATATTTTAAAAGAATATGGTCATACACCTTTGCCATCCCCTCCCCCCCCCCTTTATCATCCAGATTTAAGTTCAATAGACCTTGTTCGGGAGGACATTAAAGGGGAAATAAGAAAGAGCTAGCTGAAAAACGTCTTAAGGAATATTCACCATAAGAATGGATGAAACTAGATCATGTAGGAAAAATTGAAAATTAATGACTGCTCTACAGATACTGAAATAGATAGGTAATTATCAATTTAGTAGAGAATTCAAATACTGATGAAAGTAATATAAGTAAATTATTGCATTACCTTATTCAATCTGAAATATTTACATCTGCTTGCCATTACTAACTTAATATTTTATTTGCATTGTACACTGAATAACAATACTTACACATGTGTTTAGAAAACAAATTGAAAAACCATTTATTAATTTACTAAAATACTAGCATCCCTGTCGCGGCTTCGCCCGCCCTCCATAAGTAAAGCTAATTTCAACTAAAAATTAATTAAGTTTTATTTGTTTATCGATAAGATTCTTGTATTTTAGCATGTGGTTCAGCATTATTTCTTCAATGATTTTTTCACGCATAGCAGTAATTATTAATTTAGTTATAATCGCACTGATTAGGCAGTTGGAGATTGCGTAAAAGCACCATTAAACATAAAATTTTTAATTTTAATGTATGAATTGGTAATCAAGTTGGATAAAGACTAAGAAACTTTTGCGGAAAATAAACTGCATTATCAGTGCTTACGACAGAAGGCCCGTGGATCATATTTTTACACACAATATAAAAAAGTAAAGGATCGACATTTTGATTTAGTAATAATTTGTATTCGGCAGAAATAACTTTATTGATTTCATCTGGTTGGATGTTGATTTCGAACTATAAAAGTATATGACAGTGTGGCAAACCTCAGTCCTGCCTCTCAACATTGTACATTTAAATTTTAGTTATTGTAAATTTTTCCATTGCAAAACCTTCCTAGAATTATAAAAATTATTTATTTAGATGTCGGTACAGATAGGTTCAGTTTACCATTGTTAACTCTATTGTGGGATGGTGCTATACACAATCGTTCGATTTTCAAGCTTCACTGGGATCCACATATCGCACACCATATTTAAATCTTTTTTAATAATTTTCTTTATAGTTTAATAAGTAAATTTTATCATCGATTTCAAGCTCTTTTGTAACCTCTCGCGTAGAACCTCTCCACCTATCGGTCAATTTTCAAACTTCACTGTTGTCCACATATTTTTTTTTTTTTAATAAAAAATAAATGAAAAATCATTAGATTTTAATATTGCTAAACCTTCTTGGAACTATGAAGATGATGTAGTTAATATTTAGCACAGATTGGTTCAGTAGTATTCGTGGTTAGTGATCACAAACGTAAAATGGCTTGTCCTTTTATATATTAGTATAAGTTATTATTATGGTAAACTTTCTAATTTTAAATCTTTCAAGAACTATGAAGATGATGTAGTTAAAATTTGGTTCAGATAGGTTCATTAGTTTTACTAAAACGCTATTGTCGCTTGCCACATATTTATAGCTTTTTGGATAACAATTTAATTGAATTAAGTAACTTTATTATCAATTTCTAGCTATATTTAACACCGGATCATTGTAACCTCTCTTAAATGGCGCTCGCTTTACTGCACTCCACATATTTATCGCTTTTTAAACAGTTATTTAATAGAAATATATATAAATTTTATTATTGCTAAACCTTCCTTGAACTATGAAGATGATATAGTTGTATTTGGTACAGAATAGTTCTATAGTTTTCGCGGTTAGTGATAACGAACGAAAATGGCTTGTCCTTTTATATGTAACTTCATCATCCCCCGTCGAGGCTTCGCCCGCTCTCATAAGTGGAATATCTTAGATAATTTTAACTAATAATTAATTTTTCTTAAATATTTATCGATAAAAATCTTGTATTAAAGTGAACAATTGAAAATTTTATTTTTGATGATATTTTCACGCATAGCAGCCATTATTAACTGGGTTAAATTTAGATTGATTAGGTGTTTGAAGATAACATAAAGCATAATTAGACATCCAATTTTCAATTTTAATATATGAGTTGGTAATCCAGATGGACAGAGACTATTACGAAACTGCATTATCAGTGCTCACAACTAAAGCTTCAAAGTTCATATTTTTACACACAATATTAAACAGCTGAGGATCGGCATTTTGATTTTTAATAATTTTCATTCGACAGAAATAATTTTATTGATTTGATCTGGTTGGATTTTAATTTCTAACCATAAAAGTATGTCATAGTGTGGCAAAACCGTTTTTCTAACACTCAACATTGTACATTTAAATTTTTATTGTTGCTAAACCTAGAATTATGAACATGATGTAGTTAAACTTTGGTATATTTCACTCCATATACCTGTTTTTATAACAATTTAATTGAAAATAAGTTAATTTTATTATCAATGTTCACCTCTATGTAACACTGTACATTTTAACCTTTCATGTAGATTGCAATTGCCGCCATTTTTGAACTTCACTGTTATCCACTTATTATTCATTTTTCAATAAAGAATTAGTTGAAAATTATTAGATTTTACTATTGCTAAACCATCCCCTAAAGATGATGTAGTCAAAATTTGGTAGAGATTGGTTCAGTAGTTTTTGGCGGTTAGTGAACACAAACGAAACATTGCTTGTCCTTTTATATAATAGTATAACCTTATACCGCCATATGTTAGAATCGTATAGAGCTAACAGATAATTGTGACTTGCAGATAATATACAAATAATATTGCGACTATAAATTAAGATATAAGGTATCCTATCTTTTTTGTTGGATCAAACTGCACACGGTGTGCAAATTTGATTAAAATCGGTTCAGTAGTTTAGGTGTTAGCCGGCCCCTAGGCGGCGACACGTAATTTATATATATTAAGATAAATGACAATTCATAATGTAAATCAAAACATCTTAGTGATAAGGTTATGAATATTTCTAAACAGATGCTGTAGGGAATTTCCTTCATGTGATTACTCAGAGGGAATATAGGCCACGCCTCTTTAACAGAATGCACTTAACTTATATGGGGGACTGGAACAACTTGATCAAGTTAATATAAACAATATTTGAGAATACTTGGAAATATGGTCACATGATGATATGTTATTTCATGCGTGTCATTTGATGTTTACCAAAAGTTATTTTTGGTTTACCTAAAGTGATAAGAATAGTTACTGATGACCATTTAATTATATCGTTCGTTGATTTCTTGATTGGTTGTCATTTTCAAGACCAAGTTAGCATTAATCTTTTTTAGCTTAGCTATTGCGCTACATTATTTTTTTACTCTCTTAATAATCATCCTATATATTTTCCTCAAAGAGAAATTCTCTTCTCTTTTTTTTTTTTTTTTTTTTTTTTTTTTTTTCATTTATTTGAAGTATAAAAGTGACAACATATGTTTTTGAAAGGCACTAATGATGATGAAGCTGTACTGATATCTATATGAAGATATTTTATATTCCACAGCGCTCTGAGATGCTTCTTATTCTGTTGTACAACTTTATAATTATAATCTTATTGTTTTTATTGTTACCATATTTTTAAAATAGTCTGTTTATTGAGATATAAGTATTCATAAACAGTTGATTCACGGGTACTTTAATACTTAATTAATATTAAATTTTTCCTGAGTATTTGAACGTGCGGTCTAGTAAATAAAAACAATATTAGAGAATACTTAAAAATATTTGATATATATTCAAATATAAGGAATAGTTATTAAATTCAGAAATTAAAAATTTGGTGTGAGGCAGTATTATTAGAAAGAATCTATCCATTTGTTATTAGGAGGTTTTTATTTAGTGGTTATACATATTTTTTAAATTCTTTCTAATGTAATTCAATAATACAACACCAAAAATTTTGAAAATAGCATAAACAATAGCATTACCCTTACTAGATACATTTAAGCATTAAAATATATTCATGGTTTATCTTTGAATCCAAAATTCTAAGTGTTAATTTACCCTAGGCTTATATTTATGTATATTTACATATCCATTAGTTTTTCATTGAACCTTTAGAGCAACGAATGTGTTAAAGCTCTCCATTTTTAAATTATTTAAGTTTGTTCCTTTGAAATTTCAGTTATCTGAAGTTTTCTGTGTATTTTAATAAAGCACTTAATGATGATAAAGCTGTTCTGAGTCTAAATGAAGATATTTTATTTTCCACAGCGCTCTGAGTTGCAACTTACTTTTTTCTTTTTTTTTTACTATTTAATTTATTTATAATCATTTATCATTTGAATGTTATAACATTGTTCAATTTATGCTCTTAACTCTTTTGATTATTTATTTTCCATTTCTAGTCTGAAGCGGAGGAAGCCGTACTTTATAAGAAGAGGTCTAGGAAAACAGAAAATAGGTACAAGGCAAGGCAGAAACTCGCCAAGGTTGAGCCTGCTTTGGAAGAACAGTTCCAGACTGGTCGTATTCTTGGTATGGATATTTTTTTTTAAATATAAATTTTAGTGGTTATTATTATTATTATTATTATCCACTTTTTAATTATTTTTTTATTATAATTAATTGGATGTGAACAGTTTTAATGATGAGAATATCAGTCTGAAGGAAACTGTTGAATCTTTTAACCACAGCGCTCTGATACGATTCTGTTCACTTCCAGTAATTAAATTATTTTTGTGTATTATATACGTCCTGTAAGCTACCAATGAAATTTTCCATAAAAATAGCTTATTACTTTTCTCGCTTAGATTGAAAAAAGTAAAACCTGGCTGTCTGGAGCAGACAATAATCGAGCATCTTATAAGCTTTTACTCATATTTTATGCAATTTATCTCAACTCAATTAAAATACTTACTTCCAGAAATGTGTTAGCTTCGATACTTATGTTAGCTTATTAAAATTATGTTAAATTCACTGCGAATTTTAGTTGATATAATAGTAATAACAAAGATTGTTATTTTAATGAAATTTAATAAGTACATATTTGCTACCTATTATCAACAACAAATGTTTTGATGACATAACTATTCCACTACCAGATTGTTTTAGTATATTGAATTACAAGTAGACGTTTAATAACAATGAGTAGATAATATAGTGAATCAGTTTGATATTTCCACTATTTAGAGTAAAGCTGTTTTTTTTTGTTTTTTTGACTTGAATGTCTTTAGGCTGGGGGTTCTTTAGTGTTCTTGTATAACGTTTTTTTCACACTCAAAAGTGTAACATTTTGACACACTGTACCTCTGTTACCTGGATTATAAATTTAGTGACAGTTTCCCTATCAGATATTAATCAGAAAATATTTGTTTATTTAACTAGGGGATATATAGGAGCTATATTGGTTTGAATGAAAAATTAATGTTTTGCCCACAATTTTTAATTGTTAAAATTTTTTTTAGCATGCCTCTAGCTCTGTTAGTGCTGTTCGGATCAAAGATTTACTGACAGTTTCCTTATCTACAGTAGCAGATTATTGATAGACATATTAATGATCTATTGTTTTCCTTTGTCAAGGAGGAATTGAGTTTTTTTTAAAAATGATTCTACTTTTTTTTTGCTGTGCTTATTGAGTTCTAACCTTAGTCCACTCCCTGTCTAAAGCTCAGAACTAAAGACAACTAGTTGTGACAACTAATGGTTAAATTATACACCTTAACTCAAGAGTCTTCCTAGTAAATATGGCTCAAAAGGTGTACGAAAATCTGAGTTCAACGCAGAATGCTGAAAAAATAATGAACAGCATGTAGAAGAAGAGAATGAATAGGACAATCATCTGGAGCACTAGTCAAATGTTTTGACCAAGTCCTTCAGATCCTTGTAATATTTTGTGATACCTCAAAGAAGAGGATGCAGTTCGATGCGCCGGAGTTATTATAGTAATTTTATTAGGTTTGGTACCCAGTGCAACCCCTCGTGAAGTGAGAACGTCTGGAGATCCCGACTATAAAACTTTGAGCTCATCAGACAGTCCTCCATATACTACGCATCCATAGTCAAAGTTAGGAAAAATAAGTGATGATACTAAAAGTTTTCGAGTACTTAATGGTAATGAATCACGGTAATGTGAAAGTTGCTTAAGAATAAAAATAGATTTTCTCGTGATTTGAGAGATATGGCTATTCCATGCAAGATGTTTATCGAAAGTTATTCCCAGATTTTTATGGAATTTTGGAAATGAATTGGACGAAAAGCAGTGGATATAGGGAAGAGCTTTTAGGTGAGGTTTTGACCCAATGAGAATAGCCTTTGTTTTTTCTGGATTTAGACTTAAATTCTCCACTGCCCAAAGGTTAATGCTATCTATGTCTTTCTGTAGCTTACAAGTCGCCTCTAGCATATTTGAAGGATGAAAGGATAAATATATTGCAAGTCGTCAGCATAAAGATGATATTGGGAGTAGTGGATGCGATTGTCATTAATATAAATAGAAAATAGGGTAGGTGAAAGAGAAGAAAAAGTAAGTGAGGTTTTCCAGGTATAATCACAGTTTGGGAACGGTTGGATAAAAAAGAATGATCCATGGAGCTGGTAGTCGTCGGATAATTGAGGTTTTGAGAGGGGCAAGATGATTAAGGACAGTATAAAGATTCGATGTTAGGCATTCCACCATTTCGTCAATTGAGGGGGAAGAATATATGGATTCCAAGGAATTGGATAGTGCGTCAAGTAAGGATTCTATTCTATCTGGGGTTATATGGTCAAGATTTCTCCAAGATATTTTCTTAGGAATAAGGATAGGAACAGATATGTCATAGGAGATTTGGATGAGATGTATGTACAATCTCCAATGTATGTATGTACATGTACAAACAATACAATATTTTTTTTTATTGCAGAAAAGTACTTTTAATATACATCACGATAAACAACAATAAGGTAAAAAAAAAAAAAAAAAATTTAAAATTTAATTTTGAATTTTGTTTATTTGAGTCCACTTTGAATGCCTTTCCGTCCCCTGCAGTCACGCATTCTTTTTAATATGAGAAACTCGCCTGGTGTTAACTGATCCAGGTTACCCGGAGACCTGACATAATGGAGGCCGACTAAATGAGGTTTTATTGTAGACCACCACAAATAATAAGCTTTATGGCCTTAACCCTACTCCTTTGTTAAATTTAACTTCATTGTCCATAGTAACCACTTATATAGGAAGAGAATTTTAAATGTTATCTCTAATAAAAATATACCAGATATTACTTTACTTTTAAGGGAATTAGTGCTTAATTAGTTGCCACTATTTGTGTTAGATTCCCCTCCCATCTTAATTTATTTTATTTTTTTAATTATTGACAAGTGTTAGTATAATAAATTGACTATTTATTTATTCTGTGTTTACTAATATCATGTCTTTAATTTGCTGCTCAAACATATTTTCTAGACTATTTAAATTTACTTTATGATATTCATATTAAATATTTATTTAGCCTACAGTTGCTTGTCAAAATAGCTCTATTAATAATGAATGTATGTTTTTAGCATGTTTAGCCAGCCGACCTGGGCAATGTGGACGAGCTGATGGTTATATCCTCGAGGGGAAAGAGCTCGAGTTCTATTTGAGGAAAATAAAAGCCAAGAAAGGAAAGTAGATGTAAAAAAAATTGTTAATGTCATAAATAAAGCTTTTATGACTTTTTTATATCTGTTTTACTTTACTTATTTTAATCCCACTTGATCAACTATTATTTCTCTCCTATTTATTATCATGTATATATTAACAGAAATGTGTATTAGATTACAATAATTGTTGTTCTCGAGAATTTTCCAAAACATTTTAAATTATTTCCTGGATTACATCTTCCTCTGGCTATCTTGCTTACTTCTTAAAAAGACCATAATTTTTATAGTGTACCCAAACTGAGGTAAGAAGAAAAAAGACTGAAAGTGTTAAAAACATGGTTTATTTTTAATATGTATCTTAGTCATTGAGGAAACAGGAAATAACTATTCTGACAGGAAAAATATTTTACATTTCTAGATATATTTGGTCTGACTAAAACACTTCTTGAGTTGTATTGTATTGGGTGTATGCTTAAATAATGCAGGTTTTTATTAACGACAAAAAAAATTTAATTATAATTTTGGGTGGTTTATAATGTTTAGTGGTCAACACCAATTTCTCTCACAATGTCCCGAGTAGTTTTCTTCTACTAAAGCCCTCAGATGGTCGTGACCAACAACTGAAGTTCTACTGCCACCTTCGTTGTCTTCGAGATCAAAATCTCCAGGACATAATTTTTGGAACCATCGCTGCCCTGTATATTAACTGATGCTTCCTTCATCCCAAACAGCTTTCATGTTAAATATGGTTTGGGCCGCACTTTGGCCAAGTTTGAACTCTTATAAATAAATTTAATGAAAAGTTTTGTTTTGACGTGAACTTCAGAGGTCCTTACTCATGGAAAACATTACGCTAACTAGACTGGAGGTTAATTTTTGTTTACTTAATAAGCACTTGCTTAAAGAAAATGAACATTAGGAATCTGCTTTAGTTTTGCACCAACCCAATACCTCTATATGTATTAATGTCATCATGATTTGTTTTAAATAATTCATCTTGGTTCTATTATGCAAATTATTTTTTTAATTTGTACTTCCCCTTTTTGGCTCAGAGGGTGGGTACTAGTTGTTCAAAAACAATTCAGAACCCTATGCCATTCTGATTTGAACCTATGATCTATTTATCTAGGTTTCTAGAGAAGTGCCCTGAGCTGTAACTGCCCCTTAGAAATCTTAAAATTAGTTATTCATTAACTTTCGGATGATGCTTAAGCAGATGAATAGCTATTCGATTGGTGACATGCAGGTGGGAAATACATTATTTGATTCCTGAAGAATTAGGTATGAATATATATCAGTACGCAACATATATTTTTCTTTCAACATAATGATACAATTTCTTTGTATTATAAAAATACAACATATATCTATATATACAATGAACTGCACCTGTCCGAAATATCTTTATATACCAAAATAGAAAACATTAAGTCTATGTTAAAAGAAGTCTGAACTCACATTTAATTAAGAATAATTCTTCTGTACTGCATTCATCTCACAATGGATTAAGTATAAATGATTATGGGATAAAACACAGATGAATAATAAATCAATATTTGTCATGACAAAAAAAAAAACTTTAAAACGTGAAATGTTGATATGCAAATTTCTTAAATGAAATGTAAATAATGGTTGAAGAATATGGTCAGATTTATAAACTTGCACTTCCAAGTTTTAAAAATTGAGTGTAGGGATGTTTAAACCTGCCTTTTGGAGGGTTATAAACCTAAGCATATTCTTTAACTATTACATCCTGCAGTCAACTATACTATTTTCATCACAAAATACAAATAAATTCTTACAATCTTGAAAAAATATATTAATGTCAAAGCATAATCTAGTAATTTCAAATAGTTGTTCTGGCAAGGAAATAATCCTGAGTAAAGTTTTTCAATTGTTTATTACATTATATCCATAATTTTTTTTAATGGAGAATCTTAATGTAACTTTTAGGGGCGACCCATCTCCTTCAACATTTTGAAGTTTATTGTACATAGCATTAATGTTATCAGGAGAGCTAAATCTTAATTTTAATCCCCTCCCATACATTATTAAAAGTTACAGAAAATTTGAACATTTGCAAAACCAAATTTTTTGACATGGATATGTTAATTGGCTGGTGTCTATACTTTTTTGTTGCAACTTTTTTTGTAACCCTAAAAATGTAATATTTTGACATGCTCTAGTTCTGTTGGTGTTGTTCCATTGAAAATTTGATGACAGTTTCCTTGTAGGAAACAGTCTGATTACAGGTCCTTGCAGTGGCGCCAACAGGATTACTATCTGCGGAGGGCTGGGTTTATATATATATATATATATATATATATATATATATATATATATATATATATATATATATATATATATATATATATATATATATATATATATGTACATATAAGTTAAGGTGTATTGGGGAACAATATATAGCTTAATCCCTAAACAACCACCAAATGTATATAAAGAGGATTGCAGGACAATAAAATCAGTCTATTACCAGTACCCATTTGTGTTATTATGTTCCTATTTTCCTTTTTTTTTTTTTTTTTGTCGTTTTTATTTGAAGGAACTTAACTGGTGCGGGAACCCTGGATCATTCAAGCATACTTCTGGGTAAGCAATTTATTTTTTATCTCCCTGTCAAACATTTCACATCCATCTCATTCATCGTAGTTCTGTTTGGCACCCCTCGGAATTTTTCATTTTTTAATTTTGAAAACTACAAAATGGAAGGCAATAACATTTTGAAACCTCCATCGTTTGAAATACAGCCCGAAATGCAACCATTACCACCAGAGACGCTAGCGGCAGCTCACGCGAATTGCGAATTTGGCAGTGGCGCCGGCAAACGAGCTGGAATTACTAAAGATTATGACAGCAATGTCGCAAGATCTGCGGAGAGCAATTGCAGATATAGAAAGATACGATGGGGAAGTATGGGAATTAAACCACTTTCTGAAGGGAGGAGATAGAGTAATGGCACGGATAGATGCAAAAGCGGCCGAAAGTCTTTTGGATCCAGTAGACGCTTGCGCATTGAGAGCGGCTTTGGTATGTCGTGTCAAGCGTGGAGTATTAAACGTGATTCAGGCGGACGAAGATACACCCTGGGTGGTAGTGAAAGACCGATTGAAGAAGGCATTCGGAGTCGGTCGGTGGACTCCAGAAGAAGATATGTTCCGCGAAGTGAGAAGACCAAATCAATCCAGCAGGGCAGTACGCAGGATCGTTGTTTGCCCATTTCAACAAAATTACAGAAAAAATGAGGGAGACAGTAGGCCGGGCGTAAAAAAGGCCATACGGAGGATGGCCATTCCGTCGGATGTGAAAGGGATACGGAGGCTCCTGGGGACATTGAACTACTACCGGCGGTTCGTTCCGGAGATAGCGAGGCATCTCGTACCCCTAAACGATTTGTTGAAGAAGGGGTGACAACATCCGGAAGTGCATGGCGAAACTCCAAGAGGAACCGGTTCTCACATTTCCTGACTTCACCAAAGCCTTCACTATTACGACGGACGCTAGCGAGTATACTTTGTGGGCCGTGTTATCCCAAGAGGGGGAAAAAGGAGAGCAACCCGTAGCATACGTGAGTAGACGTCTGACGGAGACCGAGTCGCATTACAGCGCGTTGGAACGAGAATTGTTAGGCGTAGTGTGGGCGGTCGAACACTTTAGACCGCACGTGTTTGGTCGGATTTTTAAGGTATTAACGGATCATCGGCCGTTGATGTGGGTAGGGAAGTTGAAGGAATCGTCGGCGAGGGTTACCCGTTGGAAAGAGATATTCTAGTCAGTATAATATGGAACTCCTATATAAGCCAGGGAAGGAGAATATCGTAGCTGACTGGCTATCTAGGGTTTTACAGATAAATGCGATAGAGCGGGAAGAAGGGGAATAGGGAGGGATTCAGAGGTTCTTAAGGGAGTGGACACCGAAAGGAGAGGGTTAAGAGCGAGAATCGGAAGAGAGGGGGGATAGGCTGGGAGTATCAAGGGAGGAGAGTTCAGTGGGCGAACGGGCTGGGGAAATGGAGGGAAGGAAAGGCATTATGAATGACAAACGGAGACAGATCATTTGGAGAACAAGAACAACAGGACTGACTAAAGTAGAGTACTCGACATATGAGAGACATCGCATCACCACCATATGGTCACAACCTGGGATAAGGGAAGAAGTGGTCGAAAAAGTGTTGAAGGAGGAGACACGACCAGGGAAAACCTTTTACTTATTCGTGGGGAATGCGATTCTATGGGAGAAAATAAAGCGCTTGTGGCGAACGGAGAGGATTGGATTGGACCGAACTTTTATCCGCTGTAAGCTCATGGTGGAGACAGTAACTGAAACGGATAGGCAAAAGGAAATCACGATAGCTTACCATCAGGGTAAAACTAACACCGCGGGGTGCAAGAAACATTACAAGCACTTAAACGAAAGTAATTTTGTGTAAAGATGCGTAATTCGATTGAGGAGGTGGTTGTGGCGTGCAGAATTTGCAACGCAGCCAAGTACGACCGGCATCCCCCAACTGGGAGGCAGGAGGAAACGGTAACACTCATCGGGCCGTTGAGTGATTTGGAAGAGGACACTTTCACCTGGAAGGGCTATAAATGGGTCACAGTGATAGACGTTTTCAGTAAGTTAGCGATGGCGTACCCGGTGCAGGAAAGGTCGGCGGAGGCAGTGATCGCAACATTAAGGGCATGGTTCCAAGTGTATGGGGTACCGGATAGAATAGTTTCGGATGGTGGGCGGGAGTTTGATAACGCCAGTCTAAGGAGGGAGATGCAGGAGGTGGACATAACCTGGCATATTAATACTCCGGGACATCCGAAAGGTCGGGGAGGGATCGAAAGGTTACATAGCACCCTGGGGGATCATATCCGAGTGTATCATATCGATAAGGGTTTGAATGCGGGGATGGTAATGCCAAAGGCGATATCCGCGCATAACCATTCTATTCACATGTCGACGGGATTCTCTCCATTTGAAGTCATTTTCGGATTTCGAGAAAGGCGAAGGGACGGTAGGGTCACGGCAGTGGTTGATGAATTAGCAGAAAGGTTAGCGGTGAATAAAGTGGCTCTTATCGATAGGTGGGGAAGGGTCCGGCTGAAGATAATGGCGGATAAAAGCAGAAGGGTGGCGCGAGAAAATCTCAGGGTTCGAGACGGGATGGAGAACATCAAGATGTACGGGGGATAGTTGTAAGGTATGAAGGACCCTTCAAAGTAATTGCAATCCGCGAACATAATGTCGTCACGATCCTACATATTCACGATCCCCAGAGGCGTAGAAACGCTCACATAGAACAATTGAAAATTCCGATGAGTTAAATTTAATCTTTTGATTTTTTTTTCTCTCTCATATTGCTCGTTTTCGTTTTCATCATTATCGTATCGTTCGTTTTCGTTTTCATCATTTTCGGAGTGATCGTTTTCATATTGCTCGTTTTCGTTGTGATCGTTTTCATATTACTTGTCGTCGTTTCATTCGTTTTTCAATAGGTATCCTCTTTTCTACACAATAACATGTAGTGTGAGTAGTATACTATGGAATGTATTATCAGGTAACATGAGAAGTGTAATATTTGTTTTTCGTTCATATTTTTTCTCTGTAGTCTTATTACGGAAGGAAATTTGTAAAGCATCTGTGAAAATTTTGAGTTCAGAAGTATTTTTATTTTTATTTGTGGCAACATTGATTTTCTTATTTTATGTCAAATATGGTTGTTTGGGGAACCTCTGTTAGGAGTTTACGAGGATTGTTCGTAAACTGGTGGGGGGGAGTTAAGGTGTATAGGGGAACAATATACAGCTTAATCCCTAAACTTAATCCTTAACAACCACCAAATGTGTATAAAGAGGACTGCAGGACAATAAAATCAGTCTAATACCAGTACCCGTGTGTGTTATTACGTTCCTAATTTTCCTTTTTTTTTTTGTCGTTTTTATTTGAAGGAACTTAACTGGTGCCGAAACCCGGGATCATTCAAGCATACTTCTGGGTAAGCAATTTATTTTTTATCTCCCTGTCAAACATTTCGCATCCATCTAAAACAAGGAATGGGTGACGTTCGAGACTATATAATTGAAAAAAATTGTTATCGTTCCCTATTTATTTGATCTTATAATTTTACGATTTCGGCAAACCGCTTTCCTTTTCAATCCTCGTCCAAGTTATCAGTTCCTTAGTTGAAAGCATTAAAACGCGATGGAAGAGACTTTGGCTTATATTGTTAGTCGTTTCGGTCGTCTGGGAGGGTGGGGGTGGCTTCAGGTAAGGACAGAAAACGAAGAAATTTGTATAAAATGACAAAATCACTCATTTTTGACGAGTTATCAATGACGTAAATAACACCCTTTGCAGTGCAGAGGGCCCTTTGGATCAAGAAGCGCATTAAATAATTTACTAAGGAGTGTTAAAAAATTAAATTCAGAAACAATGTAGTCCCATATCATCACATTAGCATACAAATTAAACTGCTCAATAAATATTATTTTATTACAGTAACAAATAAAAGTGTTTCGTTTAATGACAAGAATGTCAAAATCTCTATTACTAAAGATAGGTATCATTAGAAAAACATCGATATTCCAGATCGATGATTTTTTAATTAATATGGATACACGATATATTAGTGACTGGAAATATCGTTGTATTGTGTGTGTGTTTTTTTTTTATGAAATGCCGTTTAAAATATTCCAATCACGTTACAGTGATATCTCTGTTTATTCTATCGTTTTAATTAATAAATATAACGATATCGAACCACTGCTCCACTAAATTCTTCAAACCTGCATCACTTTTGCAGATCGATTCCGATGCTTCACTTTGAATTTCATATTTATAGATAGGTACCAATAAACTTCCATTTCTATAGTTGGTAAGTTGGATTGTATTGCTTAGTGTGTTATATTGATATTTTCTTATTTAGTCTTCTCAAATGTGAGGAAGTGTAACACAATTTAACAATATAACTTTCAACCTGAATTCAGTGGTTTATATATTGATATTTTGTTATGTCCACTTCCCTAATGTGAGAGTCACTGCTGCGTAGCTAGTATTTCGGTGGCTTGTGTGCGAACTTTTAAATGTTGCCCCTGTGATTTATATATATATATATATATATATATATATATATATATATATATATATATATATATATATATATATATATATATATATATATATATATATATTTTAGTTTAGTTAAGACAGGAGGCATAAAAAGAGAGAAAAAACATAAATAAAGAAGACACGAACCTTTTTTTATCAATAGTAGATAAATGTACAGGGATGCAGTCAGGTATAATCAACACATCCATGTTTTTTAATTAAAAAAAAAACTTTATATTCAGAGTGCCGACGTTTCGACTTGCCTTGCTGATCTTCAGCGCAAAATTGACAAAAAAATGTAGGACCAAGATGAAACAAAGTAAATTAATTTACCAAAGAATTGATAGTTGTTTACATAATTGGAAGAATATCTGAAGACTTTTTTTTATATTTCGATTTGTTTAGAAGGAAAGACTGAAGTTTTTGTAAAACTTAAAAATCTACCCTTCTTGAAAAAAATCAACATCGAATTATCGATAACAAAGGTTTATGTCTTCTTTATTTATGTGTTTTTTCTCTCTTTTTATGCCCCCTTTCTTAAAGTAAGAACTGTATTTACACGTGAATGTCGAAATTTTCCATAAAGGTCCGAATCCGAACATCAGATTATTATGTTATTTTTCCATGGTTCATCGAGTCTTGAGACGTCCGTGTGGCCTTTTCGGTTTGAATACGTCATGATTACTTTTACGTCATACAATAACTTATATAAGTTCAAATTCCGTGATACAAGAGAATATTAAAAATAGTTAACTGATCTGAAATCGGTAGTATAAAAAAGAAATACTCGCACACACCTTAGCTACGCCATTGCTGAGAATTATATTGTGTGAATGGATACTTTGTCATCTATATAACTTATTGCCTAAAAGTAAGGCAGATTTAAATATTAATACAATAAATACTCGTATTTAAAAACAGAAAATGTGAGAAAGTTTATCAAAAGTTTGTTATTTTTTGTTGCCTCTTCCCTATTGTAAGACAATTTATCAGAAATTAACAACATAACTTTCAACATGTATTTGGTGTTTTATATATAGATATTTTGTTATTTCCACTTCCTAACATGAGAAAAAAGGTTGTCAGAAGTCAACAACATTACTTTTAACATTAATTTAGTGTTTTTTATTTTGAAGTATAAAGATAATTAGGGCGAGAAGGAAAGAGGACAGAGAAAGAGAACAGAGGTGGATCAGTGGTTCGATTTTACTTTAGTTTATTTAACAACTTAAATAGGAACCCAATTATTTCAAATGTTTAAAATTTAAAATAGTTTATTATGATTGAAACAGTAGGCAGTAGATACGTATACTTAGTTACTTATCAATACTATGATGCCAACAATTTAACTCCCACATTTCAGTGGATTATTGTAAAAGTAACTATTTAAAAAATTTTCTAGTTAATTTATTCCTTGTGGATGATGGTTCGCCCTGCTATATAAAATAATCGCTGTGTTGGCACTGAAGTGTAACAGTAGCAACCCATTTCCATTTCCTAGCCATCTACATAAAATTGGAAATGTGGCATTATCAACTTTCCCTTATTTAAACCAATTTTATAAAGTTTTGTTACTTTTTTTAAAAAAATATATATAGTTGCACGTTTTAATTTCATAAAAAGAGGAAACTATATATCGCAACGTACGTATCGATCTATCGGAAGAAAACATATCGGATTATTGAAAGAAAAATATCGATACCCATCCTTGTCTATTACGAGCAGATAGCAGTAAAGGCTGAATAATTTTTTTATTCAAATTTATAAAACAAATGTGTTTTACTTTAGTACGCATGATGTTAAAGAAGGATCAATCTTAAACGTGTTTTAAGTTAGGAAGTGTTTCAGGGATGTACAGTGTGCTATTAGTCCAGTAAAATAAGGCTCCAAAAGGCCGTTTCAAGAAAAAACTGCGGAACTTTTATTCTCAACGGATCTTTAGGTTTTTTTTGGGGTGCTGAATCCGAATCTGAAGTTTGCTACCACGGCAACCATCGGCTTCATATTCAAAATCGCAAAAAAGCCCGTTATATTCGGAGTTATAATATCCCATATAATATAATATACCAGACGCCAAAAACTCGTACTGTTGTTAAATCCATGGTTTTCGGCACATTTAACATTATAACTCCGAAAGTATTTGTCCGATTCAAAATGGTTTTTTTTTTCAATCTGAAATGTGGTTAAATTTACAATTAGATCCTATATATGAAATGTATATCAAAATTCTTGAAATACACAAGCTATCACGCTGAAAACCACTTACTTTTGTAAAATACATGTTTTTTGGCACATTATTCGCTATAACTCCAAAACCATTTGTCCGATCCAAAATTTAATATTTTTATCTAAAAGCTGGTTAATTTTACTATTAGATCCTATATATGTAACTTATAATTAACACCGTGAAATACCCACACCAGTCTACTGAACATGTCATAATTTACATATTTTGCCAAAACATACACATTTAGCGTGCTAGCTTGGGTGGTTACAGATTTAATATAATTTACATATATAGCATCTGATAGCGAATTTAATCAGCTTTGAGAGAGAAAAAAGAAATTTGGGATCGGACAAATGTTTGAGGAGTTAGAGCGACAAACGTGCCAAAAAAACACTTGGATTTCACAACAGTACGTTTTTATTAGCGGGCTGGCATGTACATTATACGGGGTTTGATTATAACTTCATTTATAGATTCTTATAGTGAATTTAATCAGCTTTAAGATGAAAAAAATTAATGTTGTATCGGACAAATAGTTTCAGAGATATAGCCAAAAGAGTACGACAAACGATTTTTCGCTGAGCTGTGGGACAGACAGTAAGTTGGCCAATTTCTCCATTTTTTCCCAAAAACGTAACTTCGCGAAAAATGGTCCGATTTCGGATTTCTTTTTTTCATTATGTAGGCACTAGTTCCAGCTACAATTAATATTTGAAGACTTTCTTCGAAGAAAGCTTCATTATCGTGTTATAGATAAAAAAAATAACGGTTTTTTGCGATTTTGAATATGAAGCCGTTGGTTGCCGTGGTAGCAAACTTCAGATTCGGATTCAGCACCCCAAAAAACATAAAGATCCGTTGAGAATAAAAGTTCCGCAGTTTTATCTTCGGCAAACCCTTATTTTACTGGACTATATCTTCACAAAGCGCTTTTAATCTTTTGACTTGATAACTCACTTCCCCTGTTCTCTATTAAGCCACTAACTACATATTCATTTCCTTAACTCAATAGTCAGAGGTTATTTGCAAAAGTAACACAACTGACAGTTGACGTTAGGAAATACAGGTTTGAAATAGTTTTAACTAGACTTTTTTTTTTTTTTACCTTTCAATGTTTATCTGACTTGAAAGACAAGAAACTTCTAGTCGTTTCCGACTACTCCAACATTTACTTGACAAGCGTTCAATGCTCCCAATAAATTACAAAAGACTTATTTGAATGACAGTACCCATTTAGACGTGAAGAGTTGAGCTTTGGGCATCAAAAATCCTTCGTAAAACTCATAATGCTCCTTTTGATGTAACTTTTTTTTTTTTTTTTTTTTTTTTTTTTTTTTTTTTTTTTTCTTTTTTTTTCCCCCTGCCAAGCCTTTTCAGGCATACGGGGTCCTTTTGATGTAACAAACAATCTTACTCATAAAGATTTTAATGTTACATATGTTGCTGATTTGGCCCAAACCAGATACCTATCATTTCATAATAAACTCCATACCCACTCGGACGCACTAGTCTCCAACTTGCCTCACACTTGATTCCCGATAATCCTCTGAGAAGATGGCCAAAAGACCTAATGTATAATTTTTATTGAAGTGCTACTAGTGAATGGTTCTTTACATGTTATAGATTAGTCATTGTTATCATTTCCTCGTTTGTATATAATGTACACAGTTATAAATATATCAATAAATACCTAGTTGACAAAAAAAAAAAAATTAAGGTTTAATGTCGTAGTTTCTTGTTGTTTTTTCTATATATTTTTTTTTTTTTATATTATATATAATATATATATATAATATATAATATAATATTTTTATATTTAATATATAATATATATATATTACGCTGCAGCGAGGGAAAGAGGACGAACTAATTTACTTGGGGGGGGGGGGGTCTTTTTATGTAGGTGCGCTACTGTGAATTATACTGGCGGTATATATTCCATTTTGGTACGCCACTGCGTGCTATGACAAAATATGTATATGATAATTTTTTGTCCTTTCAACTCTGACAGTCAAAAATATAATTATTTAATTATAATTAAATCTCACCGAAAAAAACGTAAGGAACATAAAAATATTTTTTGGTAAAAACAAAATTATTAATAGGTCAAATATTGGATTTTTTTTTCAATTTGGTGTCGTTATACGAGTCTGTCGGGGTTGGGGGTGAGTTTCGAGTTGGTTCTCTTAGTAACATTGCTAAAATTAATTTTTTTTGTATTTAAAAAGTTCGAAGGGAAAATAAATATGCAGTGTGATCCATCCTGTTTCTATATTTCAGTTTAGAAGTTTTTTTTTCTTAAACACTTATTTGCTATTTCGTTCTGCTGTGCTGAGGCATAAAAAGGAGGTAACAAAAATACTTTTCTTAAAGCTGTTGTCTCAAGAAATGAGCTGTCGCAATCTGTGTTTAAATATTATTTGAATGTTTGCAGTATTTATACATTTATTTTTGGTAATTAAAAGTTGGGGGATGGAGGCAGATACTTGCCTAATAAACACTATATATTATCTTATTTTAATGGTAAAAAAATAATTTAAAATTTATACGAAACTGTTGGTTGTACTATGGAAAATCAACACCTTGACACTCACATGCTTCTCACTTAAACTAAGACAGCAGTTAAATTTATTAAAGTCCTGAAACCTATCTGGATATACGCAAATTTAAGGTAATTCCCCCTAAAATACTTACTTAAACTTGATTTTTTTTTCATTAGAAACATTGTGATTCATCGCACGATTCCCGTGTTATGTCAGAAACAGAACATTGCACATACCTTCAGTGACAAGATCTCTTAAAAACAATCTACAGGATATTTCAAGACTAACTTTAGGACTATCCAGTCTTATATAAGACATGGCTATTACAGATTCTCTTGACAACCCAAATCGAAGGCTAAAAAGAAACTGGATAAGGGATCTTTTCACTTGGTAAGTTGAAACGAAGTCAGACGAAAGCACTTGACTGTACTTTATTCCAATTTGTCTCACACGAAATGTATTACTTGTATGCATTTTCTTCAATCACCAATTTCCTCCCGTCTGAAAAAAGGGGTGCATGTAAAACTAAAAAAATAAATAAAAATTGTGGTTCTTCTTCTTTTGTTAACTGACAGCCCGCAACCACATTTGTGTTATTCATTTCAAATTGTTAACAGCGTGCAGTTAATATTTGAAAATCGAGACTAATTATTTAGGCAAAAACATATATTTCTATTTAAATGACATTTAAGGAAATGATTTCCAAATGTAAAAATATTGAATATATGTTTGTTATTATAAATAATAAAATTTATTGGAGCATTCAGTAATATACGATTTTCTCCACTTCTCCTATTTTGATAAGTTAAAATAAGAAATTAGCGCAAAATTAATATATTTAAATTCTTTTACTTGTGTGCAAATCGTTTTTCTGCTTTGAACTCATATTTTCTAAATATATCAAAATTCCTTGATTTTACTATGTCCCTTTTATATTTACATAAAAATTGTACCTATAATGAGTTACATTTAAACTGTACTTTATGAATATGCTTTGTTATTTAACATTCACTTGTTTGAAATGCGATATTTCCTGTCGTGGATGTGGCTGGAAGATAACGTTTGATTGCTAGAAACACTTGATAGAATAATTATCAATGCATTACAGTTGTTTCTAATATTTAAATATTTATTGAGAATTAAAACAAAAAAATATGTTATCATGGTAGTTTATTTTTAAGAAGAAAATTTACTATGAATCATACCTTTATTGATTGATTCTATTAGTGAACGATTTGTTTACGTAAACTACTGATAAGGCAATGATGTATAGTTTAACAATATACTGATCATTTGTCGGTTATTTAATATAAAATGCGCAATATATTACTTAAAATGAATTATAATACGTATAATCAATATACTATTTTACACAGAATTCAGTTAAATTGCAAATAAATGGAATTAATATAATTGCAAAAAAGAGAAGTTATTGGTAGTTTGCTTTATTAATGCGACTATCTTAGATGCCTTATAGATCAGGAAATAATTATTACGAAGTTAAAGAATATTTTGATACAGATTCAAAGGTATTGTATTGTATTTTTAAATATTTCTCATTGAAAACATTATCTTAGATAATTAATACTATAGAATGTTAAAATATTCAATAAATTTTAAGATGAATTGAAACAGATAATTGTAAAAATCTTATCCATTTCAAATTTAATAATTTGTAAATTAAATTCGGGGAGGGGGGAGGGCTTTATAATTTATTTTTCTAGGTTACAACAGATAACTATTTTCGTTCTTAAATATTTTAATATTAATTAATTTATGATATTCTGTAGGGGCTTGGTCCAATTATATAAAATATACACTTATGAGTTTAGACAAAAAATGTCTAAAACGAATTACTTCCACCATCTACTAATATTTTTACACTCTGCGATCACATTTTTCAAACTCTTGTTCTTTTAGTCACCTTGATATCAACAAAGTTTTTTTTTTAATCAATTATTAATATCTTGAGAATAAAGGTTAATGCGTTAGAAAAATATTTTTCAAGGATCTCTTTAATCAAAATATTTGTTTAGTTTTTTTTTAAATATGCTGAAAATAATACGGTGTACCTGGACTAATTTCTACAGTGTTCGTCACTTGTTTCTGAACTAATGAACCGCTAAGCTACCTGAACTTGAGAGGGGTGAGCTTTAGAGTGAAAAAAAAATCTAAGGTTAGTGAACTGAATCATAATTTATCAATCCTTGTCGAGAAATTAAAAAATAATACCATTTTTTGCGAGACTCGTAATTTTGTTCCTTAAAACAAACTTAATTATTTTTTAATCAGCTTTAAAGTGAAAAACATTCAAAATTATATAAAATATGACTCTATTTATATTTGTTTATAATAAAGAAAATATAAAAAAATAAACTTTTCTATCTAAAATTTTAATACCTAGTCCATAAAATTTTCATAGAAACGTCTCTTTTTATTTGCATTATCATTATTAATTTAATACTGATAAGATGAATTTAATGATGAAACTTTGCGTGGTAATAATTATAAATTGATTTAATATATATGCATGAAATAAAAAAATTAAAAAATAAAAGTGAAATTTAAGAAGTCTAATTTAAGAAATCTATAATTTATTGATGCATTTTAAATTATTTAAAAGTGATATTAAAAAAATAAAGTATGTAACAATGAATGATTTTTAAACTGTCAACAGGTGGTCGAAGAACGAATGTTTCGTAATAACATTTGTATGTGTCATAAAACTAATTAAACATTATTATTGTATAAACTTTTAATATTATAATGATTGAAATAATGCTCAAATTGTTTTGCTAAGGCTGGTAATTATAATTTTAGCCTTTTTTTATTTTTGCATATAGCGATCTTATAAATCCAAGATATCAAGTTTTCAAATACTGGTGCAGGGGTGCACCCATAATTTTATTTTTTTTTTTCAGGAAAAAAAAAAGTAAATATAAATATGAGTTCGTTGGAAATAAAGTGAGCGAAGAAGAGTGAATTCGTTTAGAATTACGAGGAAATAAAAAAACAACTATATACTTAAAAAATTTTCTATACACTTTCAAATTTTCTAAATATGGAAATGTTCAACTGAAATGAAGGGGATTGCTATCCAAAATCCCCCCTGGTACGATCCTTGCCTAATATAGAATATGAATAATAATATTTACCAGAACATTTCATAACCACCTTTTACAAGATATTAAATAAGAATTTGCAGAATGAACGTGTGGCAGTTCATTTTTCATAATTATACAGTTAATTAAAATTAAATGATCTTGATAATCAGTAAAGATTAGTAATAATTGTGTTTGACATTACTCATCCAATAAAGCAATATCCGGAACTTATCACTCCATTCCATGATATATAACTAACCTCATCTATTTATTTCAAGAATTAGGTCGGCTCGGTGGTTGTAAGTTTATCTTATTTCGGTCGAATTAGTTGATAAAAAAAATTTCATTTAAAAAAAAAAAAGTTTTTAAAGGGAAGAATTTAACGAGCAGTGAATTTCACATGACGTCATTCAAAGCAGTTGATAAGTAGGTGTGGACGGCTTTGGGGAAACAGTGTCATGTGCTGAAACTCTAGCGTAATATGTGCTTGATAAGCAGATAGCAGAAGTGTAAAGGGTTATATAGTTACCCCTAACATCTCTGCCAATGTTTTCTTCGTTTTGTGTCGTTATTAAATGGATTATAAAGTTATAACTTAGTATTGTTAGAAAGAATTTCAAGATGGCGCACAATTTAGCTCCGACTGTAAATTGTTCATTAGACGATATAGATTTAAATGCATTAAAAGTGAGTGATTTTTTAACATTATTTGATGTTTGGTAGTGATCCCCGTTGAAGAGAATAAGTTTGGTTATAGATCCTGTCCATTAATTGATCCTTTGTTTCAACTTACTCAATGTGTTGTTTATGTTTTATGTATTTATTTATACAGTTCATTGTATGATTTTTCAGTAATAATAATTATTTGTAATGATAAATTATTTTTCGAACTATAGCCCTTAACTGGTAGAATTTAAATTTTGCAGTTCTTGTCTTTAAAAACAGTCAACTATTCAGAATTTGTTTATTAAAAAGATATTCATTTGTTTTTATATGTATTCATTTTTGTTTTTTAAAGTTGTATTACCTAGTGTGTTTTTAGTGTAACAAGTAGGGGTGTGTGTTTTTATACTCCCTTCAATTATATATTTCATCGACAACTTTTCAATATAGATACCTCAATAACTTTTGTCAGTAGGAATATTTGTACGTGTTTGAGTAATAAATGTTTTAAATTTTGTATTGTAGGAACCAGCTGGAATTTTCGAGTTAATAGAAGTTGTTGGAAATGGAACTTACGGTCAGGTTTACAAAGTAAGTTTAAATTTGAATATGTTAATATATAATATGTAGTTTGCTCATTGTGATACTCATTATTCGTGGAATGCATATGGAATTAGTGTAATTTCCTGTTTAGTTTGAATACTATCTTAAGGAAAGTTGGATGACTTATTTGTATATCAAACTATCATATTGTTTGTATCTTAGGTTTTGAAGTTTCATGGTCCTGAAGTATTTAGCTTAGACTCATAATGTGAATACTAGTAGCAAAAAATTGAACTTTCAATACCTTTAGTGTTTTTCAAAGTTGTTTAATTTACAATACATTGATGAAGATATATTTTAAAAAATTGATTTATATTAGTTCCAATTATGAAGAAAGGATTTAATTATTTCCTCTTTCCTGTTGGAAATAAAATTATACAGATGCTAACTTTACTTAGTGTTTACATTTGAGAAGCTATCCATTGTCATGGTTCTGAGGTCATTCCCACTGATTTTCATTTTTCTGTATTAATTGCTGCATCGATGTGTTATGCCTCATGTCTTAAAATAAACTCTTAAATATTGATATTATTCATATTTTTATTTGTTTAATTTTTGTCAGTATATCAGCATTAACTTAATTTATTGGAAAAATACATATATTAATCATAATTAAGAAATAAAAATATGAACTCATTACATTTTCACTATTTCAAGTAATTCTTTTATTTTTTATTCTTATATTTGATATGCATTTTATCAAACATTATGATCAGTGTATTTTTTGGTGTTTCTTATATCAATCATTAATTAGGTTCTATTTTTTGGGGGTAATGAAATTTTTAAACAATCTATTTTTAATTCATGAAGGCTTAACTGTGATAATTCTTGGATAATTATGAAATTTATTAGTTATTTTATGAACTAGATTTTATAAATTAATTTTATTAGAATATATCTATTTAAAAATGTTAGTTCTTGTTTGCTCTAATATTTATTATTTTAATTTGTTACTCAATTGTAAAACATTATTGTATGTTTATATTCAATTGAAACTGATCATAACCTGTTCATGGGGTACACACCCTTTATTATTTCTGTTTTCATTCTACTGCTATAAATACATTATTGTCAAAGATATTTTTTAGTTATCTATTAATGTTGATTAGACTGTCCTAAATATCATCAATCTAAGTAAACATTATCTTTTATATGAATTTTTAATTTTATTTAGTATTAAACTGTATTTTATTCTAGTCATCATTTAGTATGTCGATTGTTTAGAATGAATTTTATTGAATTATTTTTTTATTAGAAATTTAATTTGGTTCTCTAATACAATTAACAACATTTAGAAGCCCCATGGAAAACAAATATAACCTTGATCTTTGTTCACATTCCCTGTTTAATTTGAAATTTAAATCAAGTTAATTAAATATAATTAGAGTTAATTATAATATTCATCCAAGTTAAAATTAATTCAGGTATTTTTATAAAATTCTTTTTATTATAATTGCAACTTCTGCATTGATTTCCGAAAAGATGATGGTTTATGTCGACTTTCATTGTTTTATTTTTTCATGAGAGTTTGTATTAATTATATATTCGTGATTTTGAACTTTGATATACAAAGCAGTATATGTTTGTGAATTCCATTTGTTATATTTTTTTTTGTTCTTACTTTAAATAAGTGTTCTAGAAAGTGAACTAGTACTTGGTGATATCTTATTAACTTAAGAGAAATGTTAAATGTATGTATATTTTAAATATTGTCATGTTTTATTATTAACGTAAGTTGAATGTAACTGATTAATTAATTATATGACAGTTTTAAACAATAGTAATTACAGAATAATTGAGTAGACAATCATTAAGAACTAAAAGTTGTAATTTGAAAATATTTTTTTGGATCGTTATGACTTACTCAAACTGATTTGCCTGTGATTTTTCTGAAAACTATCTCATGATGTTCATGAAAATATTTGATTTATATATAATGTCGACAAGTGAAATTTTTTTAAAAGTGAAACTTGCTTATTTGTTGAACGTCTAAAGGTAGGACTTATAATGGGGATATTGTTACTCGAAACAACTTAAAAGGGCAATGTCGAAGTTGTTTTGAGACCCTAAAATTTTGTTGGTTATGACACTTAATGAATTGGTCCATCATCTCTTTGTTATTAAATTCCTGATATAACGGAAATGAATGTCTTTATTTCACTAGCAATACTACCCACACACTTCCTCTTTTCAATTCAAAAATTTAATGTAACGGTTAAATTAGAAAATGACTGATGTGGTATTGTTATTTGTTGAGGAAATCAGACTGAGTGTCCAATCTATGTTTTCCTGGACTGTATGTTTTGAAAAGTGGAAAAATCATTCTTCAAATATTGAACATTTATCCCTTGTTCACTATAACTGATTGCCAACAAATTAAGAATATCCTGTGTTCTATTATTTCCATGTTTCTATTTCTTCTATGTTAACTGATTTGTATGTTATAAATGGTTGTTATACATTTTAATGGATCCCTGTATATTTATCCAATTAATGCTCAGGCTTAGCTTGTGAGCAACTTTTCCTTCATCATCTATTCCTGTATTCTTGTTAACAAGAATGTTACCTCTTTGCTTTAACCATCCATTCTTGACAATTCTGTCTAGATAAGTTCCAACTGTTGTATCTGCTTAAAATATCATGAAAAAACCTACCTACATTCATGACCTCCTCACTCTGCGCTCCCTCACCCACCTCTTAAATACTAGAACCCAACCCATCAACTTGTACATTCCTTCAAAAAATCGTTTATTATCCGCGCTTCCTTTTTATGGGATTCATTGCCCATCTCAATTCAAAAATGCTCCTCTCTAACTACCTTTAAATATCATATTTTTCTTTACCTCCTACATTTTCAATCTTGCGAACAAATGATGAATATTTATGTAATAGATATTATAATAGTGTATGTAAATTGTATCATTTTACAAGATTCCTCATTTATTTTGTAACTCACAATGTAATTATTAATCAATTGTCATAGCCAGACGATTGCCCTATGTATTGTACTCATATGTTATTCTTAGGGAACAACTTATTCCAGAATAATGTTTATTTTCTTCTTAAATTCTATAGATTCCATTGCATTATCTTGTCCAGGTTATTATTCTAGTTTTATATTATAGAGACTTGTAAATATTTTTTCTTTTCTCAATACTTACATTCATCCATTGTTTAAATTTGTTTCTCCTACTTAGAATAAAAAAGAATTCTGTTGCTGTTGCTTGTAAAGAGATTTAATACTTATTGGCATATTGTACATTATTTTTAAATGTTAAATAAGTTTTACACCACATAATCATGATTTTCTCTAGTTTGAATATTTTTTTATGATTTATGGTATTTTTTAATCCACTGGAGGCAAGTGCACCACCTAGTGCTGTCATTCGTCATGGATTCCAATTTAATCAATTGTTTTATTAATTTACTTGTTTCCTTAAGGTATGACCTATCCTCTTCTGTTTTGTTTTTTTAATTGTTTCTAAGGTTTTAGTTAACTCTTTTTTTTTTTATTTTGGAAATAATGTATAAATTAATTGGTGCAAAGTATTCTTTGTTAACATCTATTAATGAATAATTTTAAACATTTTTAAACTCTTGATGTTTCTGATTCATACAATTCCTCCAAGAAGTCATTCATCTTTAACAGATGTTACTTTGCTTTCTGGAAGACGCCCTTTTTCTTCTCAACATTGTATAGCGGCATTGGCCATGTTTGCTCATATATTTTAGCCTGTTCTTCCATCTTCATTAACAACGCTCCTTAGAGACAGAGATAGAGATGAGGTGATTCTTTCTTAATGACTCATCTTGCTCCATACACAACCTTCTATCACCTCTTAGTGTTTATACTTATTTCTTTTGTTTTTATTATGTTTATTGACAAGACCATTTTTGCTGAATCTTCTTTCAGTGTTACTGTTACTTTATATTCTATATAGTATAGAAGCATTGTGCTAAGATCTCTAGAACAAGATGTCTTCATTAACAGAATAGTAATGCAAGGTATCTTTGATTAATGTTTAATATATAGATGTTTTCATTAGTTTTTTTATTTTAAAAAAATTAAAATAAGCTTCATGTGTGTTAGTTTTACATTTATATAGTTTGCTTCAGTTTATTCTCATTTTATTTTAATCTTATTAATTAAAATTAATTACTCAGTTTATGTAATTTTATTATTATTTATTTTTAGGGGCGCCACACCAAAACTGGGCAGCTCGCTGCCATTAAAGTTATGGATGTTACTGAAGTAAGTTTTATTTTATTATTTTAATTTTAATGGTTGTATGTATTTCTTTTTTTCTATCATTTTTTGTTACTTGTTTGGATAATGTATAATAAATAGTCAATTTATTTCTAAACCGATTAGAAGCATTTATAAAATCCAATAAAAACAGAAATTATAAAATAAAACAGAATTGAAAAATATTTACTTTAAAATATTTGTTGCATTGAATCTTGTAAGTTTTTTTTGTCATTTATTGAATTTATTTTTTTGTTTTAAACTTTTTATCTAAATGAAAGCAGTGTGACCATTGAATTTAATTTAGGCCATAAACTGTATCTCTTAGATCTTAATAATTTTAAAACAGAGGCCTGTTAATTATTGACAGTGTTCTTGTCATTTGTTTGGATTATGTTGTTTTTTTTTTTATTATGTTTATAGACAACATTGTGACAAGTTTTTTTTTTTAATTATATTTTTTTAATACTTTCAGGATGAAGAGGAAGAGATAAAGCTTGAAATCAATGTTCTGAAAAAGGTGATTATTTAAATTAATTTTTTGGGAAATCTTAAATTATTATAATTCAAACTTATAGTATTCTATTTTAACAAAAAAATAGTGATGACATGTTACTAAATGGAAGAGTAATTATAAATGACTTTATTAAGATGGCTTTAAAATTTGCCGAATCCATTCCTAGTAAAACACTTGTAATTATTATTAGTTTTTATTGAGTAGGATGCTGAGAGGGATCAGTCTTAAAAAATTAGGCAAGAAAACTACTTACTTCTCTTTATGACAGGGTGACATTATGGTGATTTATCTTTTTAGTTTTTTTTTTCCAATTTTACATTTGCCCTGATGATGGCCATCATTGACATGGCTATAACGTCAAAAAAAAAAGTTTGTTAATATCAAACATTGCCTGTTTTTTTATGATCAATCCCTCTCAATATACTACTAAATATTTCCACCCTATCGTTCAGCATAAATCTTCAATTGAAGTTTTTAGAACAACGGTATCTCAGTGAATAGAGTATCAGAATTTTAGACGCAATTAGTCTTTTTTGGCAGTTCTTTCTGGGGTCCATTTGATCCTAAATGAAAGCTGTTCTTCAAGAATAGGTGCAGTTGGGTTGGGTCAATCCAGTCCTGACTATACTCTGCCATAAGTAAATCAGGTCCAAAATCAGTTACAGTGAAACATTGATTATCAGGATTGATTTGAAGAAAGAATATATATATTTTTTTTATTACTTACCATTTTTTTTTTAATAGTTTATAAACAGTTATTGTAGGCCTTGGTTCCTAGTTCACATAAAGTATGATAGGCCCTTATATAAAATACATAAAAACAAATAGACCAAGCAGCAGCTACTGGAACTGCTTCTCAGAATTATGGGCAGAGCCGAAGTCAAGTTCTGATTAAACCTACTGTTCATTGTAAAAGGTCTCAGGAAAGGCGAATCTGGGAAAAAATTGGGGAATGAGTTCTGTGTCAGAACATCCACGATTTCTGACATTACATGATATATTTTTATTGTTTTGTTACATAAATATAATTTTATAAACAGCCACATTTTTTGTTATTCAATAAAATCCATAGTTAAAACATTACATATGTCTGTATTTTTTATTTCAATAGTAAATCTGATTATCCAGATTTTTTGGGTATCCAAATTAATTTCGGCCTCAATTAATCTGGATAACCAGAGTTTCACTGTACTATTATGGTTGTTAGTCCTGATGACCTATTTTGAAGTGTCTAGGTATGAAATGTTGTAGTTATATTTCCATACACATTTATGTACAGATATGATAATCATAGTGCATTGCTTATGTTGTATGTAGATATTTCAGTATTAAATTTATTTTTTGGGGGGTCCCAAGACTTTCATTGAAGTCCTATACTGAACTTAATAATTTTTGTTTTCACATTATCCATTACATCTTTATTATATGATTTCTTTTCTTTTCAGTATTCTAATCACAGAAATATTGCTACTTACTATGGTGCATTTATTAAGAAGAGCGCACCAGGAAAAGATGACCAGCTATGGCTCGTTATGGAGTACTGCGGGGCTGGCTCTGTTACCGACCTCGTCAAGTCGACGAAAGGTCAATCACTGAAGGAAGAATGGATAGCATATATTTGTCGAGAAATACTCCGAGGTCTTTCATATCTCCACTCCAATAAGGTTATTCACAGGGATATTAAAGGACAGAATGTGCTCTTGACTGATAATGCTGAAGTAAAATTAGGTAAGATGCATATATATTTCTATCTATGACTAATTGTACATAATGGAACCCCTGTTATTCAGGGTAATGATGGATATGGGTTCTCAAATTCTCACTGATAATTGAAAACCCTGCATAATCGAATTACATTTTATTGACTTCCGATCATCAAGGTATTTGAGAAAATCACTTTTATAACAAACAAACATTTTATGTACATTTATTAAGTTGTACATTTGTATTAAATTTTCATTTAGAGGAAAAATCAGTAATTTTAGTTTGTGTTTTTGTAAGTTATTCTCACTTTGTCTGTAGCAAGTTAATCCTGCTATAAACAGTGTTCTCATGTTCAAAACTTCTTCTACGTCTTTTAATATAGCATTGTTCGTTGTTTTCTGAGGAAACGATGTTTGAGCCAACGATACAAAGTCAGAAATGCCTTTTATTTTCTTCACACTATCACAAACAGTTTACTTTCTAATTCCTGATTCTGCGGATAATGTTTTTTAACCCTTTTCTTCTGGTTAATTTTTGTTCAATTATTAAAACACTTTTTTTTTCTTTCTACATTTTGTTATTTTGTATCTAAATGGAGACTAAGCTCAACTAAATAAATAATTTTGTTTTGTTAGGCTAACTGGCCAGTAGGAGTTTTATAGGAAGACATTACCTTACCGTTCCTAGAGTATGAATTGGATTAGTACGTAGTTAGCAGAAACATCTCATTCATACGATACCAGCTTGCCCTGTTTTTCCATTCATCATTAACAATTATGTAATCTTTAGAAATAATCTTATGTATTCATTTCTTTAAATGGATATTATAAATATATAATAAATGCTGTAAAAATTTAAATAAATGAGCCTGTTAATAGAGCCATTGGAACCCTGGTTAATAGAGCCCCATGATAATGGTGGTCCTACTGTATTCTTATTTTCATGTAATTACATTTCTTGCTTGTGTTTTTATAACTTCATGATTTATATTCTCATTTATTTATTTATTTTTATTAAATCTTAATTTTTTCTTTTCTTCTTTAGGCTTTTGTTATCAGAGTTAATATGACTCAAACCAATGTATCCAGTCCTCACACAGAAATTTTTTTTCTGGCAGGGTTTTACCTCTGTTTCGTGCTGTATTGTCTTTCTTAAGACAATAAGAGAACATTGGGAGTTTTCGTAGTCTTATAACTGCTGTTTAAACTTAATCATCTTCCTCTTTACTCTATTTTCTGGGTTTTTAATAAAGGTAGTTCTAATCACTTTTCTGATCTTTTCATATCATATTTATTTTCTGTTTGTTTTTCTTGTTGTGCTCTTAATATTTCATTTCATTTCAGTGTCAGTAATTTGACAGACTCTTATTTTGAATATCAGAAGATCAGGAAACATGTATATTCATTAACCTTTTTTTCCTATCTTACAGTAACTAGATCTACGAGTTCTATAATTAATCGTAGTATAATCGTAGTTCTATAATTATTTTTTTCTTCTTTGTTAGTATTAATTTAAATATTATCAGCTGTTCATCTATGGTCTCTAGATAGTTTTTTTTATTGTTTTGCTACTTCCTGTTACTAAACAACTATAAATATTCATCTTAGTACTGTAAAAGAACTAGGATCTTCATTTTGAGCTATTTATTGTTACTTTTTCTCTTAATGGCTTTTCATTTCTTTCCATTAGAGCATTATTTGAATTTTTCCTCAAGCCTGCAATTAGGACTGATATACAGGAGGCACTGAAAACATTAGTGTTTTTCATTACTGTATTGTTTTTCATGATGTCCTCCACTGACAGATCTTGTGTCCCTTGCTGTTATGGACAATGAATAAAGTGATGGCTATATAAATTTTCTGTTCTTGAATCATCTATCAGAGGAAATTCTCCAGATTTCTTGCTATTTATCCTGATTATAATTCAACCTATAGAAAGCTTCTATAATGAACAGAATATTTAAGTTTTATGATTTACTAATCGGAATGTTCTTTCACTAGTTGATTTTGGAGTGAGTGCACAACTGGACCGAACCATTGGTAGAAGGAATACATTTATTGGAACACCCTACTGGATGGCTCCAGAAGTTATTGCTTGTGATGAAAATCCTGATGCCACCTACGACAACAGGAGTGACTTATGGAGTTTGGGTGATTATAATTGTTATACTTAAATTTTCTTTTTACATTTAGTTCGATTTTTTTTTTCTATAATAATTAATTGAATGAAACTATAAGAAAGAAAGCTTTCTTTAATGATGTAAATTATGATGTTTGGTCAAAGCCATTATATTACTATTGATACTAGATTTAAATATCTATTCTGATAATTGAAAACTTATTGATAAATGAAATGTGATATATCAGCAATGAATAAAAAAAAAATTATTTACTTCAATTGTTACTATTATAATATTATGATTAAAACTATGTTTATGTTTTGTATGGTTTACGAGGTCTATCATTTCAACATTACTCTTTCAGGAATAACTGCTCTCGAAATGGCAGAGTCGCAACCTCCATTGTGTGACCTTCATCCAATGAGAGCGCTCTTTTTAATACCAAGGAACCCTCCACCTCGCCTGAAGTCCAAAAAATGGTCTAAAAAATTTCATGGTATGTTTATATAGGTTGTTTTATTTATTGTGTTTCTTATAGTAATTTTATTGTGATTATGTGAATTTTTGAATACATTTTTATTTAATTGATTCTGATAGCATAATGTATGTTTGATTAATATTCCTGTTGTTCTGTATTGATAGTATTGATTCTGGTTTGTTGGCTCTTCTAAATTTATCGTTATTTACATTGTCTCTTTAGTGATAAATGTCACCATTAGCTTTTATTTAAAAAATAGTAAATAACTAAATTGTTTTAATAGCTATTTTTGAAAATAAAAAACTGTAATGTTGTACTACTACATGAAGTAGTTTAAATTAATTTTTCAGTTATCCATGATTTACATATATTCATTCCCTCTTCCCTAGTGTCCCTTCCTAACTACACGCTTATCCGCCATGACCGGGTTGGCCGGACGGGCGGTGGTGTAGGTTTATTTGTCCATGAAAGCCTCAAGTTCCGAATTCTTGAACGTTCACATCCAACTGATCTACCACAAATAGAGTTCCTTTTCGTTGAAATTTCCTATAAAACTCTCCATCTCCTGTATGTGGTAGTTTACCGCCCACCCCATGTTCCTTTTGACCCATCTTTTGAGACTTCCCTGTACAACTACGTTCCCTGTTATGCTAATGTCATTATTTCTGGGGACCTGAATTCTAATTTCCTTTCTGACTCATATGATAAATTGTTCCTAGAAAACCTCTTTTTTTCCCTACATCTCTTCGTCGTTCCGTTCTCTCCTACCCACCATACTTCCTCATCCGATACTTGGCTTGACCTATTTATCATTGATTCGGCAAAAAACCTCCTCTCTTCTTCCCAGTTACCTGTTCCTTTCCTCTCGTCTCATGATCTGATTCAAATATCATACAATACTCTAGCACCTCCATTCCTTCCAAAAACTATTTCATACCGCAATATAGAATCCTTAACCCGTGAGAAGATCCTTCCAGACCTTGAAGCACAGAACTGGGCTGAAATTTACTCCTCCTCCTCGATTGATTCCATGGTAAACATCCTCACCACTAACCTCCTAAATATCCTTGATATCCACGCACCTCTCAAATCCTTCTCAGTTCGTCGTCGCCCTGCTCCTTGGATAACTTCGGAAATAAAGCAGCTCCAAAGAAACCGAGAAGCAGCCCGAAGACGCTTCAGACGCACGAGGATGACAGATGACTACCAAAGGTTCAAGATACTTTGCAACTCAACACAAGCCTCGATTCGTCGAGCAAAATCTAATTATTACCATGAAGCCCTCTCCTCTGCCCCTGATCCCAAATCGAAATGGCATATCCTCCGTAAACTTTCACTCTGTGATTCCCTTGTATCCTCATCTACCTACCCTGTATCTCCCGATGAATTAAATTCATATTTTGTTTCCTCATTTTCTTCTGATTCTCTTCATCCTTCCTCCTATTTTACCCCAGCTCCTACATTCAGTGATTCTAATTTTTATTTTTCCGATATCTCCCCTTCTGAACTTATTTCCTCCATAATGAATTCCCATTCCAATTCTACGGGCTCAGATGATATTCCCACCAAACTAATAAAACTATGTTTACCTGAAATCATACCAGTCCTCCTATTCATTTATAACTTTTCCCTCCAAAATTCAGTTTTCCCAACCTCATGGAAAAAAGCATTAATTCACCCTATAAATAAAACATTAAACCCCATGTCTCCAAATGACTATCGCCCTATCTCCATCTTGTCTAATCTTTCTAAGCCCTTGGAAAGATTAGTTCAATCTCAAATTTCCAAATTCCTTGAAGAATCTAACCTCCTCGACACCCTTCAATCTGGTTTTCGTCCCGGCTACTCCACCCAGTCTGCTCTCCTAAAAATCACTAATGACATATTTACCGCAATAGATGACAAAAAATTAACCGTCCTGTTACTCCTTGACTTTTCTAAAGCCTTCGATTCCCTTGATCACTTTATCCTATTCTCTAAATTAAAATCATTAAACTTTTCCTACAGTTCCATCCGCTGGTTTCAATCTTTCCTTTCTCACCGTTCCCAAGCAGTTAAAATACCAAACCAACCCCTATCTTCTTTTTCTCACTCTTACCTCAGGTATTGCTCAGGGATCCAGTATTTCTCCTCTCCTATTCAATTCCTACATTAATGATCTTCCTAATTCAATCTATCACTGTTCCTACCACCTCTATGCAGATGATTCCCAAGTCTATCTCTCCTTCTCCCCTTCAGAGCTATCCACTGCTTTCGCTAAAGTTCAGGAAGATCTGGACAGAATTAGTGCCTGGGCGACTTTAAATAAATTACAACTTAACGAAAAGAAAACTAAGGCCATTCTAATAGGCTCTAGCTCCCTCCTTAATTCCTACTCACAATACCCTCCTTTAACCTTAAATAATCATCCTATCTCTTTCTACTCCTCTGTAAAAAATCTCGGGATTGTTTTTGATCAAACCCTCTCTTGGAAACCTCAGATTGCCCAAATTTCCCGCCGTTCCATAGGCCTTCTCAAATTATTCCACCGAAACCGTTACCTTCTTCCCCTGTCAACCCGCAAACTTTTAGTCTCTTCCTTATTATTCCCTTACATTGACTATGGTTGTCTGGTTTACGGTGGCCTCTCGACGGTTCTCGAAGACAGACTGAAGCGAATCATGAACTGCTTCGTCAGGTTTGTCTTCGGTAGTCCGAGGCGTTCCCATGTTTCCCACCTCTATTCCCAACTAAATTGGCTCTATCCCACTTTCCGTAAACAATATTTCCATGGAACATTCCTATACCAAATTATCAATACCCTCCAACCTTCTTATATTTACAATAAGCTCCAATTCAGATCTGCAGTCAATCCAATACATACGAGATCCCGTCTTTCTGATCTGTATACCCCGTCCCATAGAACTTCAATATTCCAACGCTCCTTCCTTTTCCGCTCAACAATCCTCTGGAACTCCATCCCTCCTCACATCAGACAAGCTAAATCCCTGAAAACATTCAAATATTTATATTTCCAATACCTCCTTCTCATTCAGACTGACGCTTGCTAACTATCTAACTACTTAGTCAAAAATTATTATTGCATTGCTGGATTCAGTTCTGGAATAATTGAGATTCCTCTTAATAAAAATTTAACTTTCCATGAATATAACATTGGGTACTTCTATTGTACATACAAATCATATCATTGTACCATAAGATTTTTTTATATCATTTTATTTTTTATTTTTTCTTATTTAATTCTATCTCCTCTAATCTGTAAAATGTTATCTTCTTTTCTTTTCTCTTTATTTAAAGATTCTTCTATGTACATAGTGTCATTAATGTATTATTGTTTTTCTTTTTTGTAGCTCATTATGTCTCTAACCAGATTTAATTTAGTTATACCTGCAATTATCTGTTATTCTTAAGGGACTTTGTCCCAGAATAAAATTATTTTTCTATTCTATTCTATTCTATTCTATATTATCTCTGCTCTGCCGGTAATTGCTAATCCTATTAGTATCGAGTTCTGATTGTATTACACAAAAGTAATTTTATCTTGTTGGTTATTGAGAGAGATGAGTCAAAGGAATCAAAAAATAAGCCGTGCTGAAGTCAATAAAACATTATTATAGTTAATTTTAAAATAGCATAAACATAGCAATAACATGAATATGTCTTTTGGCTGAGGGTCTATAGTTTTTTTTCACCCCTCACAAAGATATAACATATTAAAACGTTCTATCTTCGTTAGTGTTGCTTGGATTGAAAATTTGATGACATTTCAGTTATCAGAAATTTTAGAAAATATTTTTTGTTTTATAACATTTGTCGTAAGGACCTACCGTTTAGGAGCTGTATTGGTTTGACTGAAGAAAATTATGTTTGAAACCGCTATTTTATCTCAACTTTGTTTATTTTGAATTATCATAAATTGTTAATTTAATTTAATAATTAATTTGAATAATTTAGTCCTTTTAATTCTAAAATGTAAATTGGGAAAAGCAGTAGATTATCTGCTGATAAATATATCCATGATCCATTGTTTTTCCAGTTGGAGATTTCGAAATTTTGTAATCCCTTTAACTTATATTCTTCCAGACGTCAAAAACACTTCTTCAAAACTTATTTTAGATACAAATTATTAAGAACTAAGAATTTAATTAATAAGTGGAAATGTTGAATCGCGTTTTTCATTATATAAGAATATTAAATTTCCATCTGAAATCCATCTAAATTAGCGATACCATAAGTGAAGAAAATATAATTAACTTTAATTAATTCAAACTTTTGATATTACAAACCTCTTGATCACTGAAGTGTACGGATGATCCCTAGAATAACTTGATAACGTAAAAACCTAAGTTCTCTCTCTTCCGCAATTTAAAGTTATTAACTAGCATCCTGTTGGAATGTGCCATGTTTCTTCTTCCACAGTATTTCCTTTATTTTGGTTCTTTAAATCACTTAGGAATTCAATAATGAATATAATTGTACAATTTGTTGCCCGTTGAACCATAAATATTCTTATTATTTTGAATAAATATCAGTATTATTTATTTATATTTATATAATTATATAATTTCATGCAGTATTTTTTTCAATCTTCCACAGGTTTCATAGAGACTGTACTGGTTAAAGATTACCACCAAAGGCCTTATACCGAACAGCTTTTAAAGCACCCGTTTATTAGGGACCAACCTACTGAAAGGCAGGTCCGCATACAGCTGAAGGACCACATCGACAGGTGTAAAAAGAGGAAGCAGGAGAAAGGTATATCTTCATTTATTTTCAAAATAATAAACATAATGTTTATGAAGTTTAATTTAACATGTTTTGTTTTACGATTTTAGAAAGGGAAGAATATAGGTATAGTGGTAGTGAAAATGAAGAAGAGGAAGTGGCAACTGCTGGTGAGCCCTCTTCTATCGTCCAAGCTCCGGGTGACAATACGCTGCGGAGGAATTTTCAACAAATTCAAGAAGGGCGGACACTTGGGCAGGGTGAACCACCTCCAATTAAAGAAGGAAAAGGTGGTAAAGAAAAAGAAGAAATACCAGAACCTGGGCCACCCTCTCGAGCTGCGATACCTCAACGACTTATCGGTTAGATTTTTTTTCTTTTTCTTCTTTATATTCCTTCCTACATATGTTATGATGCCTATTGTTGATAATAGTATGACATGCCATATGTCAAATAGGTTTTACTTACTTCAGAACCTGTTGTATTTCTGAATGTTATTATTTAGAATTTATTAAGTTAATTCTAATATGATTTGCTTATTAATATAACAGAGATAGAATTGTTATGGAGTATAAATATTTGTAAGTATTTTCTAGGTTGTGGTAATTTATGGTTTAAAATAAAAATTAACAATAAAGAGAGTTGATGGTTCAGCAATTCTTCTTTTTATAGTCAAAATTATATTTACATAAAGGAAGTAAAAATGAGAATTACATTTTTTGTTTTCCAAAAAACCGATAGAATACTAAAAATAAACATTCTTTCGACAATTTAATATATCATGAATATATACTGCAAAAAGAAAAATGAAAGATTGTTCTGACCGATGGCTCAAATCTAAAATAATGATGCACTGAAGACCGAGTTTGAAATTAATATTACCAAGTCTCTTATCTATGACATTAACAATGGATTTCAGTATTTTTTTAATTTACAATTTAATAGTTTAGCTGTGCTTTGTTAGTTTAGTAATTAATGCAAAAAAAAAATGGCAGTTAAGATGTAAAAGTGGACTAAAAGTGATGCCTGCCAATGACTTTTATGTCCTTTTTCTATAACGTATAATGACTTAATTTAATACTTAGTTGAGGTATGAATGATTGTATAGAAGGATGAATTCAGTACCATCAGGAATTGAATTATTAGCCACTTCTATTGATATATAGTTTATGATAACATTCATCATGAGTTCTAAAAATATACAAAAATTCATAGCAGTAATTTGATATTCACATTATATATCTTAATTTAAAATTACAAGGCAAGAAATCAAGTTCACTTTAAATCATTAGCTACAAGAAACTCTCCTGCTTCGCTTCCTCAGTTGAGTATCAATGTGCGATTGATGTCTTATTTTTTATTTTTAAATTAATATTTATAATTTCGATATCAAATGGTTGCTGTTTTCAATTTGTTTTTATGTTGAACATTTGAAACTAGTATTGAATTGAATAAAATACCAATAGAAATAGATTTAATGATATTTATATATAAAATGATTTTATGAATCATTTATTTTTAAATGTGTCTGATTTTTTGTTTTAGTTGTTCCTGAACCACATCCACCTTCGAGACCTCTTCCACTTCCTCCCCGGGAAGATAGGCAGCAAAAACCATCCTCACAGCACCAACCTCAACCAAATCAGCAGAGGAATTCCCATGTCTTCAAGCCAATGGTAAGGGTGGTTGAAGCTTCATTATTTTGGACAGAACAAAATGTGTCATCGTAGCAATACAAATATCGTTAGTGAAATATGCAATGCAAAACGGGTTACCAATACCTTTTTAAATGTAATTAAGTTTATAGTATCACTTTAATTCAATTAAATTGGGTTAGCAACAATTTATTAAAATGTGTAAAATGAGGATTAGCCACATTAGTTTCACCAACTTATCTAATAACAAAAGAGCTATCACCAAGATCCCTACACTTTTATGATATAATCTCAATTAACCAGGTTTTAATAATCATTACTCACATTACTTTTACTTCACACCAAAATAAGTCGAGACTCACCCAATATATAAAAAATTCTTATGATTACAAAAACAAATGATTTAACAATCTAACTTTAGATAACTAAAATATATTTCTATTCATAAATTTGTTATAAATTTATGTATTATTGTATATATTTTAAAGTGCATATACATTTATTGTATTTATTTTTATTTATTTCAATTATTATTGAGTTTTACTGATTTTTTATTGTTTTGTTGTTTTATTTTGTTTTGTTATTTTTTGAATATTCTTTATTTTATATGTTTTTATCAGTATTTTTTTTTCTTTATTTTTTTTCCATGTTCTCACACTTCACTGTTCACTGCTTAGCCGCCGTCTAGTAAAAGACCGGAGGTAAGAAATGAGTATCAAAAATGATTTATATTTGATTGCCTCAAATATATGTTTACTTATTTTTAATCATACTTAGTATACTATGAAATATTTTAAGTAAAAGTTATTTTTTTTTTTTCAGGATTTAGATATGCTTGCCGCTCAGTTATCTGATTTTGGTGAGCGTAGAAGGCAAAATGGTGCACCTAAACCTCCAACAACGGGAGTAATCGAATCTGATTCGGATACCGAAGAGGAAGAAGATGAGGTGGTAGGAGGCAGTGGTGGTCGCCAAGGCAATGATGGCACATTACTGGCATCAGATCCACCAAAACCTTTGTAAGATAGACATGTAATTTTGCTTCTCTAACTGTTTCCTTTATCTTTTGATATTTACTTACTTTAGAGTTTTCAAAATTCTATATTCTTTTTTCATTTTCTTTTTTTTATTATTATCAGTCCATGAATTATTATTATATATACAAAATTTCCTGATAATTTTAATTAATAAATTGGAGTGCAGTGGTTTATTGCCAATTGAAGAAAGATTTGTGGGGAGTTAGTTTTCTAGATTTTAATCTTCTTTCTGAAGCAAACAAGGGGATCCTGTTCTCTTTCCTGATGTTTTGTTTCAGTTAGTGACTCTGTTGGCAAATCATATGATTTTTGACTTATATAAAGAGAAAACAGAGATGGTTTAAAATATAATTCCAGTTTTTCAATTATTTTATTGCGATATAAGCCAACTAAGAAGTAGACAGTACTAGAAGTATTTTGAGATGAGGAATCTGAAAATAATATCAGTTTTTAGTTAAAAATTTTTCCTCACCTATATTTTTATTTCTTTATTATTTTTACTAGCTTTAAAACCCTTAGATTGACGAATAATCTAAAAATAATATCAGGCTTTGGTTAAAAAAAAAAACTCCACTAACCTGTTTTTAAAAAATGGTCTTATTTGAAAGTTAGTGTATAAAAATAAAAATAATAATAGAAATAGACCATTTTAAAACGTTTATTTATATAATATAGGTGAAGAAAATATTTAAACTGAAAACTGATATTTTCAGATTCCTCATCTCATAATACATGTATAAACCAAATTTTGTCGAAATCAAAAATTAAATTTTTTTACCCCTAAAATTTTGTAGGCAGAAGAGGCAGTCAATTTCTGAAAAATGTAAATAATTTAAATGTAATATTCTCTATCTTACATATTTCGCCACCGATTGAAACCAAATTTTAAGGTCATCTAGAAGCTCTAGAACTGCAGTTTAGCCCAAATCCCGAGGTCGCAGAATTTCTCCTTATTGAGATATCGCAAGTAATAGTTGACCTTAGAATTTTTTATTCTCATCAGTTTTTGTCCATTAAAATCAGCAGTAAACGCAATGTTTTATGCATGGATATAAAGCTGAATGTACACTGATTCTTGTGATGCTGTTATTGTTGTAATCTGTTGAACATAGCAGTTTGTTGATGAAATCTCAACTTCAAAATTTTAACATCCTCGAAAGGGGTGAAAAATCAATATTTTTGAATTTTGATAAAATTTCACTGTTAAGGGTTTTTTGTTTGACTAAAGCGAGGTTTGAGGTCAGTTTTCCATTAAAAAAAAAATTTCCACAGATTTACAGTGAATTTCATTAGAATTTTTTCATTTTTTTGTAGTCTTTGAGCACACTCAAGCCGGGTCGTGTTTTGAGCATAACGAAAGTATTTTTATTTCAAATAGCAAACAAAACCTCAATTTAACATGAAAGAATCATTTCTCTATCTTGACTGAGAGCTGAGCAAAAAAATAAAACGTGATTTTCATTATTTTTTTTTTCTCGGCTCCCAAAGCTCATTGGTGGCTATGACTCTAGTTTTGCACTATTATAGGTCCCTACTACCTACACAAAAATCGGCATTCAAATCTGTGAGTTACAAGTCAAAACGTCCCCTAGTTAGCATTTTACACCGTATCCATGCAACAGATCAATGTTAGTGAATCCCATAGTTTAAAGTGTACTTTACAGAATGGTTTCGATTCATTGGAAGAATACTTTTTGTTGGTTTAGATCGAAACCAGACACGATTATAAGACTATTATTGTTAAATTGACAACAAATTTTTCTCAGCATTAACATTTTAGATTTTCACTAAGTTTACATGAAATAAAATATTAATTATTATTACCTGCAGTTGAAGCCATTAAAAGAAATGGTTAAAATAACTGTAAATAATTAATTAATTAACTAATTGTGTAAATTATATTTCTTCATGCACACTCACTAGGCCTGAATTCTCTCCTTACAGACCAGCTGATTCCCAGTCAATACTTCACGAAGTCAAAGGTATGTACGTGGTCTAGCTTATTCTTACATTTGTTATTACTATTATTATTTTGTTGTTTATTTTATTTCTAAGTTTTATAATATTAATTTTTTTTTCATTTTTAATGGAGTTTTGTTTATTAGTATTCAATATTTATTAAATTCAACTTAAAATTTAGAAATTTAAAGTAATAAAAATGAAAAAAAATTTTAAATCAGAAGTTAGTAACAAGTACACACTCAAATGGCAAGCAATTAAGTGCATGTTTAGAATTAATTTTTTATTAGATTTGAACAGAGGAGATATCTCTATTATCTAAGGCTAATTGTCGTGTTTTTGTAAAAAATATTTTATGTTTGAAAAAATAAAATAATTCATGAATGTTCATTCACTTTATTTTGTTCTTAACTTGTTAACACTTTTGTCGATAAACTTCAAAGAGTTTAATTTTTCAATAAGGTCCATCTTCTTCTGGAGGAGCTCCGAATCGACCACTGCCACCTACGCCTGACGAAGAGGAAAGTGGCGACAGGACATTAGTGATGCGACGGGTGAGCTTACGTCTTAGAAAATTTTTGCCTATATTCTATCAAACTTCCTGTTAAGAGCACAAATCAGGCAATGCACTTAGTAAATAATGAAAATTATCGAGAGCAGATTGTGTATTGTTTTATTTATCTTATAGTTACTTTAAATGTGTAGCACAATAAATAATAAACAATGCTGCACATTAAAGCTATTAAAATCATATGGAATGACAAGCTTAATGGTTTTAAGAATGCTGTCAGTGTTTTAATCGTTGATATGCATTGTTTGTATACATAAATGTTTAATAGTGCCTCTATAAAAGTTTTGTGTTTGTTGATTGTGTATTGATAAATTTTTAATTTTGTTTTTTAAAAACTTTCTTTAAAAGGCATTTAATTTAAAGCCAAAATGATATATTTATTTTATTAGAAAATTAACCTTTTTTTTATGATCATGTAGTTTAACTTTCTTGACTGATTTAATTTTGTTCTTTTTTTGGATGGATATTTCTGTTCTTGTGACTGAACACTCTTGAATCAAATACCATTATATGCGGAACAGAGGATTCAAGATAAGTCTAAACGCGCATCAGACTCTGAAGAAACATCTTTACTTAATGATTGGGATTTGTCAAGGTTATTGTCCAATTTCAATGAAAAAATTGAACGCTTGAGAGGCACGAATACTTCTGACACATCTCCAGATGCCTCGAAAGGAAAAGATGATAAAAAGAAGCAAGATTCTATATCTGAGAAAGTGCCTCACAGAAGGAACGGTTCTGAACTTTCGAGGATATTCAGGTTGAGAAGGGAAAATTCAGACTTTTTTCCTGCTAGGCATTCAGCGGTGTTTCTTGAAGAAAAGAGTGTCGAAGAGAGCATGAGGCGGGGCTCGGAAGTAGCTGGCTTGAAGTCGGGTAGTGGAGAACCGGTATTAACTGGTCCACTTCGTCCTCGCAGGCAGAGAACTGAGGGCGATATTGTTCTCCGCTCTGAAGGAAAAAGGAGATTATCTCATGACAAGAGTAACACTTTCAAGGTGAGTCTTCGACTGGCCAACGACAGTTTATTGCATCTATTCTCCTCTTTATTCTTATGCTAATTTTCCTTATGTATATTTTGTTAATTTTTTTTTTCCGCTCATGTATGGGGTTATGATGTGGTTGTATGGATAACATTTATTGCCAAATGTGAAATCTAAAATTTGGAACCCAACGATTTGCTTTTTTTTTCTTCTTCTTTTTTTTTTTTTTTTTTAATTGATTTTCATCTTACCCGAAAAAAGAGTTATGTTTGGAATGAATTGATAAATATATAATTAATGTTTCAGTTTTTTCTTTCTACATTTAACTATAAAGTGTTATGGTTTTATGTGCTCTTGTGTTGGAAAATTAATTTATTGGTTGCTTAATAATTTTGTTTGTGCTTTAAGTTAAATATCATTTTGTTTTTAAAGCTGGAGTATTGTTTTCTATCGATAAGGGTAGCCTAGGTTAACGAAACTCAAGTATTATACTAAATATTTTAGTGTGCATAATTTTGATTTATGTCGAACTCTTATAGAAGTTATTAAATAGAAAATCAGTGTTAAATCTTAGAGCTAGTGTTGCATGGAGTGAATTTGACAAATAATTAGCTATATTAATCAATTGAATTAAGCCTAGATTCATTTTTACCATTAAATTTTTTTTTATAAAATTCTCATTATATTTTTTATAATTTTGATACAAAGTGCGTTGACCTCAGTGCTATTTCCTTCTAATCTGATTTTATTTAGGAAAATAATTATTTGTGTTAATTTTATTTTTTGTTGCATTGGTTCATAACGTTTTTAGAGATTTGCCCATTCGTGATAAATACCTCTCTCTATTCCTTTATTTTTCAGAAAATATTGAACCATTCTATTGAATAAGTTGGAAATCTATTTTTAAAAAATCATGTAATTTTATATCTGTTTATTTAAAATGAAAAAAATTTATTGAAATATAATATAGCTTATTGTAGAACAAAATTATTGGGAAGTTGGTCAGGGTTGCAATCAGAAGGTGAAAGAACATACTTTAATAAAAAATCTTGTACCCATGAAGGGTCTTGGTATGGAACTGTTGTTTCAAGACCAGCCAACAGTAGTACAAAGAGTTGATGTGATCAGCAATCAAGTTCAACCTCCAGGTCCCCCCCCCCCCCCCCCCAAATTTAAGGGTACCAACGTAATAGGGGCTAGGTTTGCCCCAGGAGGGTATCCAGACCCTGAAGTTGATCTGCCCGTGAAATTACAGAAATTTCTGTCTTCAGCTGGATTTTAACTCTGGCTCCGGAGCTTGAAGTACAGTGCCGTACTCTGCCCCCTAGTAGAAAACACATTTTGGTTATTGTAAAAAAAACCTTTATTATTGTGCCAACACTTTGACCTGCCTTGAACTGATGAAGACTATCAAGCCTTCGGACAAGTAATCAATAAGAAATTTAAAGATCATTTATTACAGTAAGTTGAAACTATATTACGGACAATATGTAATGTGGGTTATTAAGAGGGATCAATGGGATTTAAAAAAAAGCATTGTTGAAATTAACAAGATATATGGAGAAGATGATGAGGGATGCAGTCAAAGAGGAACACTACGTCTAAGAAGAAATTCTTTAATACCTACCTTGCAGGTCTTCTTCAGGGCTTTAATGAATGAAATACCACTGAACCACACTGGTGAGGAGACAAACGATGACTAAATCTTCTTAGACGTGGTGTTCCTCTTTGACTGCATCCCTGATCATCTTCTCCCTTCATCTTAACAGTCTACTATACTTTTATCATTAACAAGATATATTTTTAATTAGCCTATGTTTCGGCTGTATCTTTGGTTTTTATCAGGGCAGATAGCAAAATAAAATAAACTTTCCAAAATGCTCCATCTTAACCAGCACCCTGTCATGAAGAGAACTGAAATATATATAGAATAGAATATTCAGGAAAAGAGGTTTCTGGGAGTGTAAAGTTTTTACTTTAGACAATAGGATTTAGGTTGTTATACCAACAAAAGGTTAAATTTAGCTTTAAAAAAAAAAAAAAAAATTTGGAAAATAATAAGTTTGCTGTTTATTCATCCCAGATGGTACTGATACAGTAGACCTCACTAATCCGCTATACTGACTCTCCACGTAATCTGACCTTCCTTTGGAGTTTGTATTTGCACAGTCCAAAAATGTTTGTTAGATTAAAACAAGGTTTAAACTACAAAATACTGACTAATTGAACTTTAGCATCAAAGAACATTTTTTTTTTTTAAATAACTTTTATCTTTTTTCTTCTAAAGAATTATGATCTATGTATGTACATATTAAAATCATGTGTATTCTAACATATGTTTCTCTTTCCTATTTCTTTTTAATTGTTAATATATAACCTAAAATACAATTATATTACTCCTTCAACTATGAAAACAAATATGTTACATTGTAATCTCTGGTTAGTCCGATATTTTGGCTCTTTTGTCCTACCCCTTGCTCCTATAGGTATCAGATTAGTGAGGTTCTATTATATATGAATAGTCTGAATTCCATCTGGCCTTCCTGCTAGTTATATGGATTTAGCATTTGCAAACCCATAAACGGATTTAACAAGTTACATTTGATGCTTTTAGGACTTATGGCACAATAATATTTTTTCCACATATAATGCATATTTGTGTATATTATATTATTTTTACCCTTATTTTCTTTAAATGTCCTGATTTCGATTGAATTACCCTTGAAGGAAATATCATATACTACTGTTTCACATTTTTTTCTCTAAATGTTATCCATCCAACATAATTGTTTACGGTGCTTTTGATTCATTGTTTTTATTTGTGATGTTTATTTATCTCATTCACAAATTGTTTTTTAAAAAATGAATCAGCAAATAATTAGTTTAATTTTTAGCGAAACTTTTTTTTTTAGTCAATTTTAGCTAATTAGAGCAATATTGGTAATATATAAAAGGAAATAGTCAATTGATTTCTTACAGAGTTGTTTAACTTCATTTGTTAAATTTTTTTTTGTGTGTTGTATAGAACTTTTTTTAAAATTCTCGTATCAGATCATTTGTCAGGTTCGCATATTTTGAAAACATTTTTTTTTTTCAACAAATTTTAGAATATTTTCTCCTGAACCAGAGCACTGAATTTAAATTTATAGATTAATTTTAAATAAAACATTAATATATAAATTGTAAAATATTGAAGAAGATAATTGAGGGTGCGGTCAATAGAAGCACTGTAAGCCATAGATTTATTGTGCCAACCTTTCGGCTTTTTTTTTTTTTTTTATGAATATTTACAGGAAAAAGTATGTCTAAAAATGGAGGGAATTTAAACTAAATATATTAGGTTAGTGCAAACATAATGCATGTTTTGAATATTCATTTGGTTTAGGCAAGTGAGTGGCTAAGTAAACAAAGATAATCCTCCAGTCTTGTTAATGGATTATAAACATTGGCTATTCATGTTGTTTTGTCTCAAATATTAGTCAAGTTGGTGTTACATTTTCTTTGAGTAAAGACCTCTGAAATTCACCATGTCTATACGATATTTCTGTCCTATTAATTTTTCTGAGTTCAAACTGCGGCCCGTACCTCACATAACAACAATGTTGTTTAGGATGAAGGAAGCATCAGTGCATGTACCACGACCATCTAAGGGCTTTGGTAGAAGAAAACCCTCACAAAACTACTTGATGCATTGTGAAGAAGGGTGTGTTGACCACTCCACATTATAAACCACACAACATTATAATTTTTTTTTTCCTGCATTATTTTTGCACCAATACAATATATAATATAGAAAGTGCCTAATTATAATAAACAAATACCCTCTAACTTTAGGGTTTTTATTTATTTTTTTTTTGGGGGGGGGGAGTTTTTTTTTTTTTTTTTTTGAAAAAAAAAAAAAGTTTTTTTATTTTTATTTATTTTTTATTTTTTATTGCTGAAATGTTGGTACTATAAACCTGCTATAAAGACATGAGTTGACCTGGGCCCTTAACTATACCATTAATTCTCCTCTACTACTAAACAGTCAACCAACCTGCAGCATTATTTTAAAAATGGGGGAAATTCATCGATAGGTTTCACAAACATAACACAATCTTTCGCTGAACTATTTTACCATTTATAGAAATTTCTTTTATTTTATCAGATCTGTAAAACCTTCTCGGATAACATATGAACATTTAATAAACAGTGCTTCAGATATTTTGAATTATATTACAGTACACTCTCAATAATTTGACACTTATGCAGCAAGAATGGTGCCAGATTAGATGACCTATGATAGAATGAATGAAAAATGAAAAATGATAGCATTTTTATTCTTTTATTACACAATAAACTGTAACCAAAATAACAAATATTAAAAACTTACAAGAAAAAAACCTGGAATTTAACTCTGAAAAATATAAGGAACTTCATATTTAAGGCCAATGATAACCATTACCAGTTTTTTACCCCAAAAGTGAAATTTTATGTAGTAACTTAGAATTTATGAGATCATAAGATAATAATAAAAAAAAAAAAAAATTGATTTATTTACTCATCTTCAATTTAAATGACAATGAAAATAATATATTAAAACATTAAATGCACCAGATGTTTACCGAGTTCAATTTAATTTAAAATTCACAATCTCTTAAATGAAGTGACGATTGATCGTGGACTATCAGTGTAACATATTACAGTGTTGAAATTGAGCAGTTACTAAACAAAAAATAAAATACTAAGAAAACAAAAGCGATATAAATCAACAAACGACAAAAATATATGATGATGGGCTAGTAATAATTTTATTAAATAATGTAAAAAACAAACAATACTGACCTATAATCTACAACAGTAATCCGCAGCGTACATGGAAAAAAATCATGTTCTTACTCTATTTGTTCAAATGTTTTCTTAATTTAAGAAATTTATAATTATTTAAAACAAAATCATTGATAAAGAAAACATTTCCTATAAAAAAAATATTCAAATACTTCTATCAATCACACAAAATATACTTTGTGTAATAAAATCATTCTTGAGAAAAACAGAGGACCTGTTTTGTGCTAAATTTCCCCTGGAGTTTTATGGGAATTAAACTGTGGAAAACCTGGAATCATGCTCTAATTTTCTTTACTTGGTGGTCTTTCTATCTTTGAGGATAAAATCAGGAGTTAACTGTTCTTGTTTTACATTTTGTATACCAATAAATGTAGGAAGCTGTAAATGTTTACACAATTGGTCAAATATGTGACATCGTTTTATACTTGAATTGAAAAATCTGTTTACATATGTCATCATTGCCTTGCGTAATGTGATGTTTTCTGAAATTTAATATGTAATATATTTTTTTGAAATAATCAAGTGCATTGAAGTGTTTTTATGTATTATTTTTAACATTTTGTTTTTAAATAGTTAATTTATACGATGATTTAACTGACTATTGATTTGATTGACTATTTCCTTCTAGGTGCAAACATATATTATTTTGAATTTTTACAATATAATAATAAAAAAAAAAAAAAATAAATAGCTTAGTTTTAATTTTTTGCTTTTTTGATTGTTTTTTTTACTTGTTAAGAAAAAAAAATATGATTTTGTGTTAGAAAGTGAAGTATACAATGTTTTACATGTTCTGCTAATTGCATTGACTAACATATTTTTGGGGGAATCAACCATTAATTTTTGTAAGTATGTATTTGTGTTTTATCGCAGGGCCATTAAATACATATGAAAATCATGTGTGTAATCAAAATATGTATGTGTCACATAATTTCATTGGTTGGTTCCTTCCATTGCATTGTCCTTCCCTTTTGTAATTTGTAATGATTAATATGCACTTCTTTTTTTTTTATATAAATTAACAATAATAATTTAATATATTGTGATAGAATTTGTATGTTTATGATACTAACAAAGTAAATCTAAAAAAAATTAATCTTCACCGTGCACATATATGTTTTAGAAATTTGGGAAGCCATTTACGGGATGTAATGTTTTTTTGTTTTAATTTAATTTATTTTGTTATAAATTGTTAGTTGTAGAATTAATGTTTTATTTATATACATTTATAATATATTTTTAAGCTGTCATTATTATTATTTGTGGCTATATTTTTAGTTGTATTCTGTGTGTGTAATGTCCACAGTGCCCCGAGACCCCCGCCTCAGCTCAGCTACTTCACCAATAATATATATCTGTCGAATAAATTAAATTACAACGTCTTAATTGCCACTCTCTTTTCTCATGTTATTGAATATATTCTACATAATATATTCTACATAATATGTGTACATAATCATTCATATTAATATATTATCATTATTATTAATTAAAATTATATAAAGAGTGCTCAGAAATGTGAACTCTCCCAAAAATTGAAATAGATTGGCATGAAATGGAAGACGAGATTGTATCAGTCGATCACTATGGCACTGCTTTTTATCAGCATGGCAGTATTCGTTGTTTGTTTTGTGTTCTCACATGGGTAGTATTTTTTAAAACTACACTGCACGTAACGTTCAATATGAGCATGATAATTGTTTTTAATGTGTTAATGCATCTTATGTGTTTTGTTTTTTTATTGTTGGCTGCACTTAAAGCTTGTTCTAATGTATCACCTCATATTTATAATTTGTTATTTAACTTCTAATTATAACTAATAGTTGGTTAAACTCTAATATATATGTTTTAATTAGAAAAAATAAGTTTTTTATTTATTTTTCTTTGGCTTTAAATTGTCTATCTTTATTATCTCTATAAGTATTATTTGATATCTGGTTGTATCAAATGGAATGCCAAGTTTTTGTTATAAATGTATTATGTAAGTGTATGTAATAGACCTTTTTAATATAATTACATAAATAAATCAATATAGGCCTCTTGGAATTCATACAATTATTCTTAGCTAAAAATTTAATGAATTCTTTCTTGAGGAAAGCTTGCAGTTTGAGGTTAGTTAAATTACTGGAAAGTATATTGCCAATTTAAAAAATAAAAATAAAAATATAAGATTCGGTTGCTCAAGAATCATTTGATCTAGTTTCAATAGTAACATCTGATTTGTACATTCTCTTGTATTTTATTATCATATAATCTATTAAGGGGACCTACGACCTACATCATACTATTGACTCTAAGAATGTTACTTATCTTTTTTATAGCTATTGAATAGGATCGGTTTTCTAGAGTCAGTGTTCTTCCCTCTACTGGCTGCAAATTGCTGTGGACTTCGTCTAATCGTAATAAGTCCTTCCTCCAGTCTTGTCCAAAACTTTCAGCACCTCTTCACTAGGACTTCCTGGAGACTACCCAGGTATTCTTCAGTGAAAGAATATCTTCTTTTCTAGGATTGTCTATATGTACTCTCATGTTCCCTCTCTCTTCTTCTTTTCTGAAGTTGAATGTTTTGGAGCAAAACATTTTTTCAGGACAGACATAGCTTCTTGGTCCCTTCAGCTAGCCTGATGTCTATGCTATTTTAAATGGCATACGTCTTAGACACTGTTCCTTACACATTTAATTTTAGATGGTACCTCCCTTTACCTTTTGATGTCTGCTATTCCAATGTATTTATAGTTCAGATGTAAGTTTATTATACTTAAGAAGTTTTAAATAGTACATTTCATTTCTTTTTTTTTTTTTTTTTTTTTTTTGTAAGTTTATAAGGAACTAAGAAATGTTATTTTTTTCATTGAGGCCCTGCTTAAAACTGGCATTTCATGTGATGCAAATGCAATCAGATGATATTGCAACTTAACATTTTTTTTATTTTAATAATTTATAATAATTATTTGAAAAAAAAAAGAAGTTTATAGTTAAGGGATTCCCAAATTTAAAGAATCAAAATAAACTGTTTAGTTTTGTTAGCTCATTGTCCAACAAATGGAATAAAACAGCAATAAAATTTAATATGAATTAATAACTTATTATGGATGTTGATGTCACATCTCTATTCCTCTCTTCTGTCTACTGTTATTGTAGCTACTGATTTAATTTCTCTTATCCCTTTCCTGAAATGCCTGAACAGTTGTTTATCTATTAGTTTAATTTTTTATCCTATTCAGTTATATAAAAGTATTTTGTTTCTTACAAAAAATGTGGTTTTAATTTTAGGTATTCATTTTTATGTTTTTTTATTCTACGAGGGTGAATCAAATATAAACGGTAATTTTCAAAATTATATTTATTGAATAATATTATACAGAAACTATACTTTCAACATTTTTCAATGTAGTCTCCTGCATTATCTACACACTTCTGCCATCGATTTGGAAGCTTGAATATTCCCTGTTCATTAAAAGACTGAGGGCGAGTTTTTAACCATTCGCGCACGTGCTTTTCGACGTCTTCATTGTTTTCAAATCGTTTTCCTCCAAGTGATTCTTTCAGGGGCGCAAACAAAAAATAGTCACAAGGGGACAGGTCTGGACTGTAAGGAGGGTGTTCGAGAGTTTCCCAGCCCATTTCTTCCAATTTATCCCTTGTCAACAATGCGGTGTGAGGCCTTGCGTTGTCATGGAGAAGGATGACATCTCTAATGGGCACACCTCGTCTTTTGTTCCGGTAACTGGTTTTTGCTGACTGTAGCACCTGGCAGTAGTAAGCCGCATTCACTGTTCGTTGATCGTGAAGGAAATCAATGAGTAGAACTCCCCTTGAGTCAAAAAAATTGTTGCAAGAACTTTTCCGGCTGACAGACGAGTTTTGGCTTTCACTGGGCAGCCTTCATCCTTCCTTCGCCACTCCTTACTTGCCATTTTCGATTTGGGGGTGTAATGGTGGACCCACGTCTCATCACATGTGAAGAATCACTTGGAGGAAAACGATTTGAAAGCAATGAAGACGTCGAAAAGCACGTGCGCGAATGGTTAAAAACTCGCCCTCAGTCTTTTTATGAACAGGGAATATTCAAGCTTCCAAATCGGTGGCAGAAGTGTGTAGATAATGCAGGAGACTACATTGAAAAATGTTGAAGGTATAGTTTCTGTATAGTATTATTCAATAAATATAATTTTGAAAATTACCGTTTATATTTGATTCACCCTCGTAATATGGCATTTTACGATATAGAAGAAGGCAGTATTGTTGACACCTACTACTCTCCTATCGACTTTTCTAGTGAACATCCTAACCTGGGTATATAATCTTCATACGACAGTCGAGGTCTACTTTTAATCCTTTTACTTGTTGTATGGGCTTCTCAGAAACTTCTGGGTTTTCTATGTCCTCCCATTCTACAGATAACACCATACCATTTAAGCTGTCTTTTCAAAGGGATTAGTCTCAATGGCTAAATGTTTAATAAGCCAAGGAACTAAAATTTAAAATTAATTTTACTCCATGCTAGCTGGATTTGAACGCAGTATCTTCATTTAATCAAGTTACATACTTTTTTTGCAAATTGCACTACCACTAGTATATGCCCTACTCATATATAGTAAATTTTCCAATTTCGGACACAACTAATCTTGATTACATAAATATCAATGTATGTTTTAGATAGCTAAAAATTAATGTATACACTTTGGGAATCCCTGATTTGTTTTGTCGAAAGATTAAAAGTTGTTATATAAAATCTAGGAGTTAACAGTTTATTTATTTATTTTTAATTTTCATTACAAATTATTATCGGTATAGGGTGGTCGAGAAGATAGAAGAGAACTTCATAGAATGGATTCCTCTCAAGGACAACTCGGCACTCCTGGGTCAAGAACTAGTTCTGTTCTTCCAGATCTGTTGCCACAGGTAATTTATTATGTCTCCAATTGTAAATATACTTGCTTGATCTTAAATAAATTTTAATGCTGTTATGATTAAACCTTTTCTAAATGACAATTTGTAAGTGTGTTGGCCTGTTGTAATGGAATTTTTACCTATTCGCAACTGGCATCCCTCTAATCAACGCTGACTGGCTAAATTGCATCTCCTAGAGATAAATTTACCCCTCTGAACAGACACTTATGAAGTGTTTCAAATTAAGAAAATCATATTCAATTTTTGTTTTTGAAAAAAGAAAAGAAAAATGATAACATGTACCATTGGGACTCATGAAGAATCTTTGGTTCATTACTTTGATGAGGATGTACTGTTACTAGGCCAACATTTGGGAAAGGGAGGATATTTAGACCAAAATCTAGCCCAATTTAGGGTACTCACTAAATATAGGCTGGGTGTTCCCCAGGAGGGTCTCCTGACCTCAAAGTAGATCCATGGACTCAAATGAAATGAAAAATAAACTTCATTTTGAGACTTACTGTCCCCTAAGAATAATAGTAACGTACAATTACTGTTAAATTGGCTGACCGTATTATGAATTTCGGGTCTGTGATTATGCACTCAAACTCAGGCCTACGAGCTTGGCAGTCTAATACCTTATAATCAATGAACTACCATACATCTCATTTTGTTTTGAAATATACCTAAAATTTAAATAATTACTATATTATCAAATCAAATATTTCTTAACATAAAAATAGTAATTGATAAAATCAGAATTAACTTTTGTTTTGCCAATATATGCCTAGGAACATACATTGTTTGTCTTATCTGGGATTTTTTTTGTTTTTTTTATTCTTCCTACATGCTGTTCCAATAACAAGTGATTTTTACTGCAGAACAAAATGACTTTAGATGTGCTTAATTAATAAAGCACGAGAAATGATTTCTATGGATGTGAGCTAAGATCCTTATTTTTGGACCATTCATCCGAGCTAAAGCTCTTGATATTGTCCAAAAGTTGAGAGAAACACCATTAAAAGCATCCAATAGGTGCTTGAATATGTATTTTGCTTATTTAATTCATTTTATTATGTATATTTTGTATTGAATATATATTTTGCTTACACCGTTATATATTTATTCTTTTTTATTTTGTATAATGTATATGGCCAATGTTCTAATTAATCATTTTTCTTTTCAGCCTTCTTCTTCGCCAGGGACCCCTAACCAGAGGCAAGATAAGACGACTAGTGAAGAGGTACGTGAGATTTCCTTTATAATATTATCAGTTTCAGGACCACACTTAGACATGAATTATTCCTTTGTAAATAGATATAATTGTTTTCATTTTATAACGTATATTTCTCTACGTTAATAGGTAGTTTACTTAACGGATTTTTAAATAAGTTATATGAATACTATGTTTTTATTTGTTTGTTTTTTTCTAAAAAAAAAAATTATTATTATTCTGTTAAAATGATTGTATTTGTTGAGAATAAGATGGTAAATCAGTCAACTCATGTTTGAATCAACATTGGATTTTTCACAAATTTTGTGAAAGAAGTTTACAAAATTTTGTCAGAAAGTACACGAATTGTGTTTTTTTAATGTTTCATACTATGCAATCAGTACAATCAGCAGAATTGCTTTAGTTAAAGATGAATGTTCTTTGACTTGAGCGGTGGAGATATGGCTGACAGGGCCTGTCATTATGGTATTTCTGTGGTGTTGGTTTTGATCTATGTTGCTTTGGGAACAAAAACTTTTTTTTTTTTTTTTTTGCTTGTTTAAGACCTCCAAAACTGTAGCATTCTGCAGTTATTGTCTATTTCCTAAATCTATGTAGTACAGTGCTTATGCTGTTATGTCATATTACAAATAGACTGCATTGAACCAGATTTGTCATGTTTATCATGAGAACTTTTTCCCCGAGTCAATAACCAGAATTAACTCTAACTTTAGGAACCTGGTGAAGCGAAGAGATGCTGCCAGGAGACGCTTTAGGTGTACTAGAAACTCAGAAGATTACTCAATAATGACTATTTTTCGGTTACCTTTCCAATGGGTAGTGATTCATAACTCTTTATTAGTAGTTAGCTGGTTCAATTTTTTACCTGAAAGGATTTTTCTTTTCCATTAGGAACAGTGGGTTCATGGAATAGTTCTTTGGGTAAAATACTCAGCTCAAACCTTCATTGGATTTAGTATAAACCTCCTGGCGGTTAAGTGTGGATATAGACCACATCAACATATATAACTGTTGGTTACATTACTTCCTTACTAAACCTAATACCAATCATGGGTTTTAGCAATGTAGACTTTTTTCCCAGTTAATTTAGTTCTTTTTGTCAGGAGGTGTTTGTAATTTTTTTTTTTTAATTAATATGAAATTGATGGGTTTATCAACATGAATAAGTAATTGGTTAGTGTTGTTAAAAATGTAAAATTTAAATACAGCATAAAGAATAGTGTCAAAAATATGTCCTTTTTCAAGTAATAGTGCATAATTATTATTTATCTAATTACAAAGGAGAGAAATGTCATAACCAAAAATAAAGTTGTAAACATCTTTACTATTCCTTATCTTACCGTGTATTTAATTTGAAAACTTGAGTTTTCTGTAATGGAAAATTATATATATGTTGTAGGTTCCGTAATTAAAAATAGTGTTTTTTTCTTGATATATGGTCACAAGAATCCCAAATTTTGTTTTAATAATAATAATAATAATGATGATTTTTAAGGAAAATATGAAATATCTTCTAATAATAATATTAAAAAAATAATAATAATAGTTATTGTTTAGTGTTGTAATTTTTTGAAACATGATGTAGTTAAACTAGTATTGAGTGTTAATTTAAAATTTTTAGCATCGTTTAAATTATTATAATTAATAATTGGAAAGTATTTGATTGATTTTATTGCATGCAGTATTTTAGCTATAACTCATAACAGTGTTAACCCAATAATAATTCATTTCTAGCTGTTTATTAATTTATTATTTATGGAATAGTTGGACGTATTAATTCAGGAGAAGGTCGGGAAGTGGTTAAAATTAAGTAAAAACCAGTACCCAGCACATAACTATCTAATAGTTACCGATATTAATTAATTTAGTTATAATATTCAAACTGTTATTAATTGTTTCTGTGAGGGCTACTGCAACAAAATCTTGGTGTATTTTGCGAATAAGTTTTCAAATATTTATTTTTAATGTCCTATATTTTGTTTTGTAAATGATTTTGAAGTCATATTGTAATTATTAGGACTTCTTCTTTGATGTATGAAAACCTCTAAAACTTTCCAACTTGACTTTTCAATTTTTAATTTTAAGGACTTTTTTTAAAGATCTGTGTAAACATACTCGTACGTATAAGCTTCAAAAGTGCTTGAGAGGCCATACCAGTGTTGATGACCATGCTGGTTTTTTTTTGCCTTCTAAACCTCACAAACAAACAAAGACAAAAGAATGTGGATAAAAGTTTAAACAATAACAAAAGTGTGTTGATACAACTTAGAAAGTAAAACAGAAATTGAAAACCTATTCCCTTCTCTTTCCTGGTTTAGGTACTGTATTTTCATGTTCCTTTTTACATTTTTCATGTTATTTACCTCTTCACAAAGACATTTGAATGGAGTTGTGTTTACCTCTGCCGGAAAAATGATATTTTTTCCTATTCTCACTGCTTTTTTTTTGTTATGTTTTGTACCTTTGCTTTCTCTTGTTATCTTTCTATCTGATTTATGTTTATTTATTTTATTGCTTTTCTGTTGTCTTTTTTTTTTCTTTTTGAATGCGACTTTGCTATTTTCGAATTCTTTTTAACTTGTTTCCCTTGTTTCCTTGCTGTAATCCACTTTAAATTAATGCATGTGACAGTGTCAATGAGAAGTTACCTGCATTTTAGTTATCAAATTCCATAATACTTTAAACTTTATGAAATATAGCCAATAAATAACATTATTAATTTATTTGTTAAATTTCATTTTGTGTGCACTTTATTTTAAATTAAAAATTTATGAATTGGAATTTCGTTGAAATTACTATTAATTTTGAAGAGGTGTATTTGTTGACTGGATTAATACTTATCTTTTGGAAGAATTTAAAAAATAATTATGAAATTAATTTTTATCTTCATTTATGAAGATAAAATTCATTCATATATATATTTCTTGATTCTATAATTGTCATTTTCTTTTTCATCCCTGATAATGGCCATTAATCTCAATAGAAGTGGCAATTAATTCATCAATCCTAATTGAAATGATATAGTTTAATTTAAGTTTAAAGAAACAAGTTAAATTGTTAATGATCATAGTATGGATTTAATTGCAAATTTACACGTACAAAATGTTTTCTTCCATGTTAAATGTGCATATATATATATATATAAACGATTAAATGGTGGTAATATATAGTTTATCAATGGGGTTTAAATAGTATTGTGTTTTATTACATTAAAGAAAAAAGTCAAGATTAAAGAAATAAATGTATTGATGGGTAAAACGTTTGGAATGTATAACATATGGACTCTTCTCATGGACATTGTTGCTTATTTTCCTTCCTTTTGCTGATTTAAATTAGAAAAAAAAAATGTATACTACGCTTAAAGATTAACATATTCCATTTCATTTCATTTTTAAATGTTCAGAATTACTTTTCGCAAAAAAAAAATAAAATAAAATAAAAAGTCTGCTTCTTTATGATATGAATATTGTTAAGTTTTAAAAGCTACGTGGAAAAGAGGAAGTAGCTCTATACAGAGTTGTTGCCGTCAGTTTATGCTAAACTAGCAAATCAGTAAAAAAAATACAACTTTTAAGGAAGGCTTAAAAAAACAGTTTCTTATCATTACTGTATTAAATTGCCAGTCTTCAAAAGTTAATACCTTATGTCATTCAGATATTTCTTCCATTTATAGATTTATGGTATAATATATATGGTTTAAATTCTTATTTTTACTGATTCGTAAATTCAGCATAATCCTGATTATATTTACCCTTTTGCTCGAATGATGGCAAATGTGTGGTTGTACTTTTTAGCCTGGCATTAAATCAAATTTAAGCGACAAAGGATAGAAATAATTCCAGGTATTATAGTCCTATGATGTACATTTCTTCTGATTAACCACTTTATTGGAAGCATAGAGTTCATATTTATGAAGATCAGAACTCATTGTAAAAGGTGGAAGATTTATGAGCTAAAATGTACATATTCACAATGAAGTGGTCTAAGTAGTTAGTGTAATTAAGAGGTTCAATTTTTGATTGGTCACCTTTGACAGTTCTAAGAACTTCAAACTATATTATATGATTTTTATTGTTTATATAATACAGATTAGTATATATTTAGCATTTCTATTAGTTGATTTGATTCAGATTATTTCAATTTCATTGAGCTAGTTATCTTTCTTTCTCTTATCCGGTTGCATTCTTAAGAATATTTCTGGACGTTCAAAAGAGCATTTTCTTTGTATCTAAGTCTGGTTTTGATTGTTTAATTTGTCATTATTTTATTTAAGACCCTTATAATTTAAAAGAATTTTCTTTTGTTTATATTTCCAAAATATTTAATTAAAAAATATGTATAATCATAGTTACAAAACAATAAAAATATTATATTGGGGGGTTTAATGATTATAATTATTTTTTTGACATAGATACTGTAAGAATATTGTTCTAGAGGATATCGAAGATTAGTGTAGATTAGAAATATTAACTTCCTGTAAAAATTTTAAGACCACTTGCTGAATTGTAATAACGGCATATCATTGATTAGATTCCCCCCCCCCTCTTAAAATGTGTTGTTTTCATTAAAGGAGGAAGTGCGTTAGATTACTTGAAATTTTGTTTTAATTCTATGTTTACTTTGTAATACAGATTTTATATGTTAGGAGGTGAGATTGTGCTGTCTGTTGTATTTCTGCACTTCAGTATTTTAGAGTTAAAAGATGCTATTTCAAATTCGTCCTGTTGTATTTGAATTTTATTTAATATGCTGAATGACAGAAATAGGCTGCTTACCTGTAGGAAGTTCTACTCTTCTTGCCCTAGTCAGAGTAAGAGCAGTAAACCAGACCACCTCAAACTATCAAATACTTGCCCTATCAAAATGTATATGAATACTAAATAAAGCAATGATGGAAAATTATCATATTTTTTATTTTGAAGAGAAAAGATTTGCCTGGTTGGGATTCGAACCCAAGTCTCCACTTCTCTAGCGTGGTGCCTTATCCACTAGGCCACCGAGCTCGTATCCGAACCAGGGAAATCTTTTTCTCTTCACTGATCCATACCCCCGGGCACTCGCAGTTGCGATGTACAAATCGGGGATGAATGTTCTTTGAACATTACTGTTAACTGGATCTTGTTGACATACGTCATATATTATAAATTATGAAATAATTATTAGTTGTTGATAAATATATTTTTTATTTTGAAGAGAAAAGATTTGCCAGGTTGGGATTCGAACCCAAGTCTCCGTTTGTTGTAACTCCCAAGTTGTCGTATTGTACAAATCGGGGATTTGTACATCGCAACTGCGAGTGCCTGGGGGTATGGATCAGTGAAGAGAAAAAGATTTCCCTGGTTCGGATACGAGCTCGGTGGCCTAGTGGATAAGGCACCACGCTAGAGAAGAGGAGACTTGGGTTCGAATCCCAACCTGGCAAATCTTTTCTCTTCAAAATAAAACATATATTTATCAACAACTAATAATTATTTCATAATGGAAATTATCATAATTAAACGTAATTGAAACTAAGTTATAACAGAGGCTATTTACAAATTCGAAATCAAATTCAGAGGAGGTACCAATATATACTGGGTCTCCAGTATATTCACTGATCCTCGTTATTTAAAAATAGGTTTAAATAAAATTTATGAAGTTTAATATTAATAAAAAATTACGAAGCTTGGAAAATTAAACAATTGAGACTATTTTAAATGATTTTTATTATCATTTCCTTTTCTTCTTTTAAATATTCAGTGAAACACTTAAAAGTGTACGTTAGAGCATTATTTTCTGTACTCAAAAATGTCTTAAGAATTTGCTTTATAAAATCTGTAGCATTTAACTTTATTGTTTAAGGTGGTCTTATACTTTTTGCAGGTTGTATTCTTAATTTATGTTGTAATTTTTTATTTTTATATTGTGATTACAAATGCTGACAATGATTGACAAAACGACTCCTATAACACTGACTGACACATCTCCAGTTTTTCTTCCGTTCTTTAATTTTTACTCTTAAAAAATTCAATTTTCACTCATTTATTTTGTTTTGATTAGTCCCTTGGATGTTTTGTGTTGTTATATCATTTAGTTTGCTTGTATATAAGCCATACTAATAATTGTGTGTTTGCTGTGGGAGTTAAACCTGGAAACGACATGGACTAACATCAATTAATTTCACATGTAAGTACCATTTTTTTTTTCTATTATTTTTCTACTCTAACTTAATGCATCTATCAAAAAATGACAACTCAAGTTTAAATCGAGGTTGATTTAAATTAGTAATGCATGGTGCATGATTTTTAAACTTTAGAAGCTTTCTGTTTCTCGAAAATAATAACTAATACAATCCTTGATTAATGTCTAGCTAGATAGTAAATTAAATTAGTTTTTAGATCAATTCTAATCTCTTTTTATTTATAAATTATATAAGTTACATTGGATAACATACCGAAATGACAAATCTTTTTACTTTTATCCTACCAATTGACATTCTTATATTATAGTATGTTATAATAGCAATTGTTCTTCCCTTTTTATAAATAAATTACATTTTGTTCTCAGCGCAAATATAACTATAGTCTACTGAGAATATCATGAGTACATATGATTTATTAATATTAATTATGCACTGTTATACTTTGTGTTCCACCTCTCACCTGTAATCAGTTTTATTAAATTTATATAGTTTTATTAGAAATGATTTTGAGCACATAACTTATAAATCTTCTTTTTTTTCTTCACTGCCGTGGTATTTTCATTTTTAGATGATCCTTACCATCTAAGTTGCTTAAGCAATCCTTATTATTTTTTAAGTTTTAAGGTCTGTTAAATGAAGTTAATTTATTTTGTTCAGGAACAAAAAAATTGTTCATAAAATTAATACGAAATTATGTTATAATAATAAAAAGGTATAATAAGTGAGTTGTTATCACATTTTTATCCTATACTAATTGACTTAAAGTTGATTGTATTCATTGTTAGGCTAACTGATGTCGAAAGATTTTTATAAAGTTTTTGATGTTAGCTACTCCTTCCTTCCAATATTCACTCTTTGGTAAATTTATGTTAACGAAACCATGGCTGGAAACCATACTCCATGAATAAACAATGGTTATTCAGTTCTGTCTTTTTTTTTTTTTTTTTTTTTTTTTTTTTTTTAAATCCATGAACTCCAACATGCACCATAATCCACTGAAGAATGACTGTAGTCTAATATTTCAATACTGCAATGGAAATGGATGACATTCTGTGGCAATTATAATTTGACTTTAAAACAGATAATCTAATTGAATCTGATGAATTACGGATTCAATAATGCTTACATTATTTTTTTTTGTTCTATATATGAAACTTTAACCAAAAGTTGAAAAAAAACTACTTAGTTTATTATTTCCTTCAAGCACTTGAATAGTTACTTCTTATTCTGTAGTAGTTTTTAATTTAAATGCCTGTCTATCGACATAATTACATTAATTTTCTCTTAACAGTTAGAGGTGAATCTATGCAATTGTGCATGATTATTAAATATTTTATTCAAAGCATCTCTTCTATGTTGTAAAATTTGAATCAGTTCAGTGGAAAGATACCTATCCATAATTGAAGGAAAAAAAGTAGAAAATGGCATTTAAAAAATTTTTTTTCAGTACCGACAAGCAGTAGCTAAGTTGGGTGGTGTTGTTGGTCAACAGAAGCAGAGATCGTTCCTTACGTTTGGATTTGGGGCTGGTAACAATGGGGCTAACAGGAGGGAGTCTCATGTCAACGTCAACGTGACGCCGACATCCCATGATCTTGCTTCGGACACTCCGGAGATAAGGAAGTACAAGAAGAGGTTTAATTCTGAAATCCTCTGTGCAGCATTATGGGGTAAGTCTTTTTTTAATCACGGTATTCATGTTTAGAAATGCAAGTATATGATACATTAAAAAATTATGAATAATAATTGGTGCCTGGAAAGTTCTCAAATTCTGCTTTAATATACAATTTTCTGTAAGAATTTGAAGAGAGTTTTAATTTTGTCTTCTTTCTCTTGTAGAATGTTGGTTGGAGGTGCCAGTATTTCAAAATATGTTTAAATGATTGGTATTCATACTTGTATTTTTCAAACTTTTGGTTCTAGGCCTTGGATGTGATATACCTATGAGTAAACTGTAGTAAAGAGTCCAATCTGAACTCAGCTTTATTTCTTCAAGCAGTCTGTTTTTATTCCTCCTGGTTTATTGTGTCCATTCCCTTTCCTAATCTAAGGCTGCCTTTTGTATCTGGGCTTCCAATCTTTCAGTTTCAAGTCTTTTGTACTGGTTACACCACCACCTTGGTTTTTCTATCCAAACGGGATGGTTGTTTATTTTTTCCCTGCCCAAGACTCTGCAGTGGGCTAGAACCCCCCCCCCCCCCCCCCCCCCCAGATTAGAACTATGAAATATCTTACTTACTTCACACCTAAGGTTTTGTTTTTCAATGCATAAAGGAATTTTTTGTCCTTGGGTTGTTAATCACTGAAATATTCAGAATCTGTTATTATAGCCCTGTGATTATATCCAGAAGTTCTTAGAGCCTATTGTAAAATTGGCTTTGGAGCCATTGCTATTTAAAATGTTGAAATATTTATATTTCTATAATAACTGTTGAAAGGAATTTAAACTTCTTTTATCAAAATATGATTTTGAATTTTTTGCTCTGTCTATTGTTGCTCCTTTTTTCCTCTAACTATAATTTTAAAATTGATATAAACATTAGGCTACATATATCAGGGTGGTCACCTCCTGGAAATTCCTTGAAAATTGGGATTATGCTAGGAGATTCATCACTGAGAAAAAAAGTGTGGATTATGCTTGAATTTTTCTTTTGGGAATTTTGTGATTTAATATTATAATAAAAAAATAAGGTTTATTTACTTATCGTCAATTTCAATTGCAATGAAAATAATAGATCAAAATTTATAATTGGGCATATCAACATCGATGTTCGATTGTGCCATGAGCATTAACATCAATGGTGAAACATCAATTATAAAACATTTAATGTCAATGTTTTGGTACTATTAACCATAGATGACCACCTTGTGAGTGAATATATTTATGAACAATTGATTATTAGAAAAAATGTTATGAATATTTGATTTTTTATTGCGATTTATTAATTATTTTTATTGCTATGCACCTTATTTGCCAAAAGTACATTTTTTTGTAAAATCATGAGAAAGATGAAAGATGACAGTAAAGAAATCTTAAGTTTAACCCTAGATAGGATATGCCAACTGGATTCACATATCTGGTCAAGTTGTTGACTTTGTCAACTACCACAGTTTCTTTTACCTTCTGAGAATATATTCAGTTCGGATCTAAACTATAATGTATTAACATTGATTCTTATTGTTTTTAGTTGTAATAGGAGTAATATAACTTAAAAGTCATTATTATTATTTTTATTTTACATTAGGAAAAATAACAATGTGCTAAAAAAAATTGTTCATTAGACTAAATTTAAAGTGGTACTAAAGAGACAAGGAAGAGTCGAGGAAAGAGTATTATCTTAGTGTATTAAGTGGGTCTGAGTTCTGAAAAACTGGAGAGGAAATCATCCAGCTGGTTAACAAAAGCAACCAGTGGCCCAGTTTAGGGTTAAACTAATAAAATGAGACTTTATTTCTTAAAAATCATTGAAAAAAAAAAATTTAATTTGGCTTGTTTTAGTTGCTGGTTAGCTTTAAAAAATATTGTCTTTTCTATTTGATGGAAAAGTTTATAATAAAAATGTATACATATTTTTTAGGCCTTAATGGGATTTTAATAAACTTAAACTTGAGGTTTAACTAATTTAAAACAAATTCAAATTTGCACCTTAAATTAAAAAAAAAAAAATTATGCTAACAGAATATTACAAAGAATTTGTTTTCTGTTTTCAGGAGTTAATCTCTTGATTGGTACTGAAACTGGTTTGATGCTACTTGACAGATCTGGTCAAGGGAAGGTTTATCAATTAATTTCAAGAAGAAGGTTCCAACAAATGGAAGTATTAGAGGGCCAGAACATCTTAGTCACAGTCTCCGGCAAGAAAAACCGAGTCAGAGTTTATTATTTGTCTTGGCTTAAAGGGAAAATTCTGAGGACTGATGGCGTCTCAGAGGTTAAAATAGAAATTTTTTTGTAATTTTTCTTTAAAGTCCTATAATTAAAGAAATAATTTTTTGATGTGATTTCAGCAAGTTGAAAGGAGAAATGGATGGATAAATGTTGGAGATCTTCAAGGCGCTGTTCATTTCAAAATAGTCAAATATGAGCGTATTAAATTCCTTGTTATAGCTTTAAAAGATTCTATCGAAATTTATGCTTGGGCACCTAAACCTTATCATAAATTTATGGCTTTTAAGGTAAATGATCATTTTTTCTGTATAAGATAATTTTTTTAAAAGTTTTATATCAGACTTAACTTCTAATTGTATATTCCAATTATGATACTGAAATATTTCATTGGTGTACTTTTCCAAATTGATTTAAAGGTGGCAACAACTTAATATTATAATTTATTTATTTTTTAAAAATTTTAATTACCTGTTGGTGTGTCTTCTCTTACTATTTTTATTTATACAATAAATGAATAAAGGTTGCACAGTTTTAAATTGAATGAGAGGATGTCAGTATTGACAGTACTTTTTTATGCTATACCAGGTATGCAAGTTTAAAATGTCGTTTTAATTCCAATAGAATGCGCTCTTAGCCTATTGAAGGATTTGCTTATCTCTAAACGCTATTTTGTTTGTTAGTCATTTGTTCACAAAAGTCAGTTGTTTTTAAGTCGTTTACGTGGACGTATCATACCTTTCTTTGGTGTTAAAAATGTCTAATTTTAAGCCAAATAAAGAGCATTTGCGGCATGTCATGATTTTCTTATTTAATCAAAAGAAAAAGGCATCTGAATGTCATCGAATTCTTGTTGAGACTTATGGCGATGTTGCTCCAACCGTCAGGACATGTGAACGTTGGTTTCAAAGTTTCAAACGTGGTGATTTTGATGTTACTGATCAAAAACGAGAAAATCGACCAAAAAAGTTTGAGGACTTCGAATTGCAATCTTTATTAGACGAAGACAATACCCAAACCCAACAAATGATGGCAGAACAGTTGAATGTCACTAGGCAAGCCATTTCCGATCGCCTGAGAGCTATGGGAAAGATTCAAAAGGTTGGAAAATGGGTTCCACATGAATTGGACGAACGACAGATGGAAAAAAAAAACGAAAAACTGTGTGCGAAATGCTGCTTTTACGCCACGAAAGAAAGGGTTTTTTGCATCGAGTTGTAACTGGCGATGAAAAATGAATTTATTTTCAGAATCCCAAACGAAAAAAAAATCATGGGTAACGCCAGGACAACCATCCACATCGAGTGCAAGACCGGATCGTTTTGGGAAGAAGACAATGCTGTGTGTGTGGTGGGATCAGAAGGGAGTAGTCTACTACGAGCTTCTCAAACCCGGCGAAACAGTCAATACCGAGCGCTACCGACAACAAATGATCAATTTGAGTCACGCATTGATCGAAAAACGCCCAGAATGGGCTCACAGGCACGCCAAAGTCATTCTTCAGCATGATAACGCTCCTGCACATTCAGCCAGATTGACTAAGGAAACGATTTCTTGGTTGGGAACTCCTACCCCACCCGCCGTATTCACCTGACCTGGCGCCTTCTGATTATCACCTCTTCTCATCGATGGGACACTCATTGGCGGAGCAACACTTCAACAATTTCGAAAACGTACGAAAATGGCTCGATGAATGGATTTCAAATAAAGATGAAGCATTCTTTTGGAATGGTATGCATATATTGCCCGAGAGATGGACAAAATGTGTAGAAAGCGAGGGTCAGTACTTTGAATAAAATATATTATACTTTTTTTTAAATTACTGTGTATATATTTTAAGAAATAAACGACATTTTAAACTTGCATACCTGGTATACCCTAAGAAGGAGGATGAAATAATCAAGATTAATCACTAGATTTTCTTTTATAGAGGCCTCTTTACTATTTTAGCTTGTTTTGTTTTTATGTAATTTAAAAATTATTTACTTTTATAATTTGACATACTTGAATTATTGGATTTCCATTTTAGTCATTTGGTGAACTAGCACATAGACCACTTCTGGTAGATTTGACTGTTGAAGAAGGAACACGTCTCAAGGTCATCTACGGTTCAGCAGATGGTTTTCATGCAGTTGATTTGGATTCTGCTTCGGTTTATGATATATACCTCCCAAAGCATGTAAGTATTCAATCTAATCTTTTAATTATTTCATGTAGTTAGTAGTATTTTAAAACTTTCCTTTGTCTTCTTACAGCAGAAGGCTATTTCTAAAACATTTTTTCAGTAGTGTTATTTGCTCATTGTTCTTATATTACTTCAATGCCATTTTGACCTTGCCTTTTTTTGGGACATAATTTTTTTTTTTTCAGACTCAGGCTGCCATTAGTCCACATTGTATTGTACCCCTTCCTAATTCAAATGGCATGCAACTTCTCCTTTGTTACGATAATGAAGGAGTCTATGTAAATACTTATGGAAAGGTAATTTTCTTTTTTCTTTTTTTTTTTTATTTTATATCCTTAAGTTTATGTATTTGTTATTAAATTAAATGTTAAAATAAAATAAGAAACCCTGCATCGAGCTTGCCTTGTACACATCTTGAACTTGTAAGTTTGTTGAAAAGAAGAAATTGTCCCAAAAAACTGGAAATGACAATTTTTAATATATTGATTATTATAGTATTGTATATAATATATACTTCTATAGAAATGTACAGTTCAAAGTCTTGGCCTGTAATAAATGGTTGTTGAAATGAGCAGCTAAACCAAGGTGATATGTTACTTTATGTTGGAACCAAATGGGAAAAAGTCTGATGAGTTAGTGAGGGCTGGGCTGACTCTACTTAACTTCCACTGCATTGACAAGATATTTCAGTACAGCATATTTTGTCCATTTAAAAGAACGATTAAGAAACGATTTCTGGAAAGGGCGATAACAACAGTAGTGGATGGATCCAAGGCATAGAGGACAGATTTTGAGCTTTGGAGGCACTCTTGTGATAACCCTACACCTAATGTTATTTAAGTCAAGATTTAAAAGTAGGTCTCATTATTTAGAATATTTTAGTTCAATGTTTGAGACATTGAAACCGTCTCTAATAGAGACTATGTGTGTTCAATGCCACTTTTTATTTTCTTTACATCAACTTGTAGATATTAATCTACTTTAGATTGGCTATTTTCCAGTTGTATTAATTTAAAAAATATTTGTTGTGATCGATTTTTTTAGAATAGATTGTTTCATACTACATCTTGTTGATTTAATCTTATTTTCAGGTTTCAAAGAATATAGTCCTTCAGTGGGGAGAAATGCCTACTTCGGTGGCCTATATAGGAACAGGTCAAATAATGGGGTGGGGCAATAAGGCCATAGAAATACGCAGTGTTGAGACTGGACATCTTGATGGCGTCTTTATGCATAAAAAAGCTCAACGCCTCAAGTTTCTATGTGAAAGAAATGATAAGGTAAGATTTTTTACCATTTATAATTTGTTTTAAAATGTTATTGTAATAGATTTTTTATTAATTGTTTTTTAACCAACAAAAAAAAAAAGTTATTAATTTGACATGTATCTATGTAATATTGTTGGAATTGGATAATATTTGAGTATGATGATCCATTTAGCCTTCCAAGCACATGTGCTTAATTTCGTGAGTGTATGTTTGTCCTCGAAAACTAAAAGTCCAGGAGGTGGCACTGGTTAAGTCCACCACTGTGGTAACTGGCACCGGCCTCAAAAAAATTGTTGGCGTGTGTTCCGAATTCGGTATATCTTCGACAAATCCACTTTTGAATTTTGCTTTCCTTTTCCATAATTCCTAAAAAATATTATTGTTTCCTTTTGAGTTCACTGGCTGTTTATAATTTTGTATACCTATCTACCAATTTGAAATCGGTTTAATTTTTTTTAAATTACTTCTATATATTAGTCTAAAAATATTATTATAGTTCAGTTGGTACATGAAATTTCTGAGGGATAATTTCATGATCAAATTATATACATTAATAATTAATAAAAATAAAATAAAAAGCTGTATATACACTGTATAAAATATACTTTAAAAAAAGTTTTTTTTTTATTGAAATGTAATTTCGAACAACAAAAATATATATTTAGGCTACAAATTAGTATCTTATAAAAGTAATGTTACAACAAATATTTTATTAAAAATTACTATACTTTTTTTAAGCGATATGTGACACTAGTATAAAATAATATCTACAAATAACATTCACTTTTGATAATTGAAGGCTTTTTCAACCAAATTTAATTCAGGCTTAAATCTGGTGTACATTTTTGGTTCATGAACTAGAAAAGAAATTTAATTGTACAATTTTATAATTTTCTTCTTCGCAACTATCAACTATTCACTGCCCTTCTACAAATCATAATTCACTCTTATTTCCTAACATGGAATTTTCTTAAACCTTCCGGCGGGTGCGCGGGCGGCAATTTGGCCGCCTTTTTAAAAAATGATCCAGCTCAGCACAGCGAGGCCCACCGTATTCCTATATTAGCACATTAGACAACAGATAACTGGTCAGTAATAACTCTTGACAAACAGTTTGTGTCAGTCAGTTCCAAAGTGGAACACTTCTGTTCAGGAGTGTCAGGGCTGCCAGATTGCCGCCGTGTGTGAACTGTTTCTTCTTGCCATCCAACCAAAATGTAAGAATGTATTTTTCCAATTACATCACATATTCACTGTAATATTATGAATGGTCGTCTGATAGTTTTATTTCATAATATTTTTTTGCTCAAAATCAAACAAAAAATCTACAAATTCTTCTCTCACTCAGGGAATGTTATAGCAAGTCAAAAGATGTCACCAAAAGTAGTAAAAACTTTGTACTGAACTGAAGCTTATTCATTTTACTTTATAATTATTTTTTATAAGTATTAGATTTATAAGCATGGTATAAGATAGCTGAAATATTGTATATTGATAGTAAAGATTTTTATTCCCATAAAAGAAAAAATTAATAAAGAATTTAAAAAAAAATAATGTAATGTAATGGTGTCTTCCTAATGTATCTGTTAAAAAAACAGCGATAAGTAATACATTTATATACCTGTTGGCGTGAGTCTCATCTGTGCACCCGCCGGAAGGTTAATTAAATGATAACTTCCTAGTGTTTACTTGAGCCCAAGAGATCTATAATCTTCTCAATTGTTTTCCAAACTCCAAGCAAGGTTTCTTCCTCCAAAAAAATTTCTTATCACTCTCTTCACTGCCTTTTTGATCAACACCATTTCTTTTATCATATAACTTACCTGTGTTTAATAAACTATATAATATTTTAAATTTTATTTTGATACTTTTATTAATTTAACCAGTTATTAAAGGAGGCATTTTTTTTTAAATTATCAAGAATGTGAACAGTATTTGTTAGGCTAGTTGATCAAAAACTTTGAAACATTTTAACCGTAACACCTGTTTAAGTAATGTCCGAATAATAATTAATTTCAAAATATAATGTAAATATTCTTTTCTTCAACAAAACAAAATACTATCATACATTTCTCCCATTTAAAAAAAAAAAAAATCAAGTTATAGAAAAATAAGTACAACAATTAGGGAGAATAAATTTGTATTATTTTAATTTTTTTTTTTTTTTTTTTTTTATTCATCCATACTCATTCATTTCATTCACTATTTACATCGACAATCAGTGGAATGTCTGGAAATCCAGTTAAATCATTTATTTATTTTTTTTTTTAATTTTGTTTGGTTACAATATCATCTGTATTGTAAAAATTAAAAATTAAAAAAATATGTGCTAAGCATTAAGATGTTTTAAATAGATGAAATTTTGATCGCTTCTCATTTTCTTTAAAGTTTCTGGTTTCAAAACATTCCACAACATAGAATCAATAATAAAAGATTGTGCCATCCCCTCACTAAAACAAAAGATGGTCACTAGATTATGAATGTGTTGGCACCCTAGCAAGTTACCCAGCCTATTAACCTTCCATGAATTATGAGCTTAAACCATAAATTAAATTTTTAATATTTCGAATTATCGGTAGAACTTTTTTTAAGTTTTTTTTTTTCCGTTTTAAATCTAAGCTGATTGCAATATAAATACTTCAATATATTTTAAATATTCTGATATCTTCCAGGTGTTCTTCTCATCAGCTAAAGGTGGTTCTTCTTGCCAAATATATTTTATGACTCTCAATAAACCAGGAATGGCAAATTGGTGATCTGTATTCATAGGTATCAAAATAATATCAATGATTTAAGTGCAATGATGTAATTTAAATATTTTAATTATTAAATAATAAATTTGTGTTGATAGGAGGAGCAGTTGAAAACTGTAAGAAGACTTTGACGGAGTTATCTCTGTCACGCTACGTATCACTTAGTGTCACTCGAGGCTATCTCATCACTGTTCCTCTCATTAATCATCTATATATTTATATATATTTTATGTTAAGTCATCGTCATCAATAGGGGTTTGACTACTAACCAAGTGCCAAATTTTTCTTATCCTCCCCTGTCTGATGAAACTCAACCATTGAGTAAGTCTGTTATGAAAGGGAAAAAAATATTTAATTTATATTCAACGTTAGGAAGTTAATTGTAGACCATTATTTTTTATTTTATTTTAATATTATTATTTAGATCATTCTCTCGTATTCCTCTTCCAAACTGATGAAAACACAATGAATAATTTCATTTTTCTACGTTTTATAGATTTATTTATGTTTAATTAGTTTCATTTTGAAAATAATATAACATATAATTAGCGCGTTATTAGTAATGCACACTATAATTGTGTGGATGTGATATTTATTTCTTTAAGGCTTTTATGGTCAGGCACAGATTGAGATTTCTAATATTTGTTATATTATTCTGAATATTGCCTTATATTATTTTCTCTTATTATTATTTTTTGTTTTTTGTATAGATTGAGTGAGCGCCCTCAGTTCCTCACAATTGTGTCATGACAATTGTAAATACATGTTTTTTAAATGTTAATAAAATTTTTAGCTCCTTTATACATTTCGATTTGTTAGTACGTTTGGTGCTGATTGATTAAGTATATTAAAAGAAATATATTTAACCAACACACCTATTCTAAAATGAATATGATAAAACCAAACATATCCACTGGCATTAATAGTGAAAATAATAATAAAAAAACGTTTTATTGTTGTGCCTGACTTCTGTTTTTTCACTAGGTGCAATTTCCTTGAAATTTGTTGTAGAAATTTTTAATGATGAGTATTGTACAGAATGTAAACATTAAGGATTTAGATAGGCAATCAAAGTTGTGTAAAAAAATAAAAATAAATAAACCAACAAAAAAAAAGGGAAAAGATGAATTATGAAATAAGGGCACATAAAAACCCACATTCCTCGTACAGACTGCAGTGTTTTCATATTCGATTTGTACAGCATTAAACAATTTTGATAAGAAAAGTAAAACAAAAAAAATGAAGCATAGTTTGCTATTGGTTTTAATAATTATAGCTCTCTTTGTATATTGGAATACTGTTTATATAGGATTGAATGACTGTGCCTTCTATATGAAAAGATTTTCTTTTTTAATTTGCATGCGGAATGATAATAATGTCGAATGGAATGAAAAGAGTTTGTAATTTTGTACAACGTGCCCTTATTTAGTCTATTAAATATTACATAAATCCTGTTTCATATGTCTTTCGAGAGGGAATATTTTTTTTTTTTTTTTTCTCTTAGGTTTGTGCTTAGTGCATTCCTTTCACTTAGTAAAATATTATCTAGGTTTTTCTAATTGATTCTTTGGTTCCGTAAGGAAATAGGTAAACTGTTAATAATATATTTAAAAAAAAAAAAAAAAAAAAAAAAAAGGAAAGAAAAAACAAACAAGAATTATCTTTTATATAGTAAAATTAAAGTTGTGAATAAGACTAAAGAACGGATAATGTTCTCCTAAATTTATATGAATGTTATTGACGTTGGTAGCTTATATGTTTGTTCCATTTTGATTCCAAATGTGTTGCATTTATTTAATTTTTTAATCCTCCAGTACAAGCAATTTGAGTTGTAGCATAATACGCAATGATCTGAGAGATTCAAAGAAAATTTTTTTTAAATTTATTTTCATTTAGCATTTTATACCAATTTTAAAAAATAGTGGGCAGGAGTTGAATATATTGCCATTTTTATTTTAGTCCGTATATCTAATAGGCATTATTTTAATGTTCATATTACACTCTTGTTTGTTGAATTTATTATTTTTTATTTTTTAAATAAAAGTTTTCTGTAATATATTCATTGGAACCTTATTAACCAGCATTAAAGCCAGTGTCATTCCTTATACTCAGAAAAAAATTAGTTGTTAATTTTGGATCTTTCAGATTGATTGTCTGTGGTGGAGGTTAAAATTTTTTTTTTTTAATTTACTAACAAACTTTATCTACACGTGGATATATATATTATTTTGTTTTCGGCACTTTGTAACGTAATCATGTCTATTACCATCTAAATAATTTCATTGAATGTTATGGTGCTATTTGGATAATTAATTTGGTGTATATTAGGCAAGTATTTTTATTTATTTTTTTTTCCTTCGTGAATAAATGAAACTTAATCTTCGGTTTAGTTAGTTATTGAAATCTAAGATATAATTGTATCTGTTGTGAACTAATTTGAATATTATTAATAGTTTGTTATTATTCAACACATTTATTGCTCAAGTACTCATTTAAACCAAACAAAAAAAGGAAAAAAAAAAAAAAAAAAAAAAAAAAAAAAAGTGTTTGTAAATATTAAACTAAATTCCATTATAAATAGGAATTTTATTTAGAATATCTTAGTTAAATTTTTACTTCACTTTTCGTAAATATTGGACTATTTCTAAATTTTTCTTTAGTATGATTAATTTAGTCATGATTAAGCCCCTATGCACAACCTAATATGTAAAAAAAACTTCATATCTGTTATTCCCTACTCTGAAGTGTTAAAAAAAAAAAAATTAATTTTAAATGTTTTATATAGTCATAGTTTAATTTTTCGTATATTTTAGTTGCTTATTCAAATCCCTATTTAAGCATCAAAATATACATATTAAAATACGATGGATTTACTCATATATTTTCATTTGTTACTTGATAGACTTTATATATTATGAAAAAAAATTATTATATATTATTTCATTATCATCTGGATTGTAGTCATTATTATATTGTTGCTTTTTATACCTATTAAACAAATATGTCTTTTATTATTAATTTTTTTACTGCCCATGTTATTGTTTTATACCTTTACGGCATAGGTATATATATATTATTAAAGTCGTTTTATCCCATCTCTCTCTATACAGGGTGAGTATCTCTTAGTGTAAAAAAAAAAATTGGGTTAAACTAGATCAAAAATGTAGCTAAATGCCGCAAATCTCACCTTTCTATTCCAAACCGTTGCAGATATACGATAAATCAAAGACTTTTTTGAGGAAATCACGTTTTTTTCCCATAAAAACTGTAATATCTCCATTTTGTCTAAATATTTTTCAAATTTTGGCCACATTTTCAGATTTAGCATTAAATTTCCTATAAGAACAGAGTACACGTAACCTTGAATTTTACAAACTTGGTATCTAAAGAACAGCTTGATCTTCACCTTATTTGGGGAAGTCACAATGTCTTATTTACTTCAACGCTCACCGTTATTCGTAAAAACTATCCACAAAACGTCAAATCTCACAAAAACTTGCAAATTTAATCAGCTTTCGAATGATATGTTAAACGTAATGATTTTGTTTCGAATTCATGGAGATATTTACTTTTGAAACCGAAAAAACATGGTGTTCTCATTTTGTATACAAATCAGTTACTTGGGTAAAAAAATCATTATGACAATCCCTTAATGGAAATGTGCATTTTAAACATAATAAACTGTTCATTGGAAGAGTTTATTATTCATTGGAATAAAAAGCAAAGGAAAAAATGATTGTTTAATAGAAAATAAAGGAAAAGTGTCAATAAAGCGACACTACATCAGAGGATATGATATTATTACATTTATTTATTATTATTATTTAGGATTTATTTTATTAGATTTTCAATGTAATGTTTAAAATCCAGTTATAATGAACATAGACCTTAATTTTGCCGTTAGCTTCTGAATGCAGATTGTGTCTAAGAATACTACTTTTTGAAGTGAATTTTATGGGCAGATGTGTCTGTTTTTACAGGGGATGGCATTTGTACCAACCCACTTATATCGTTATTATGAATGGTCGAAATGCCTTCTCCTGTAAAAATGAGACTCATCTAGCCATAAATTACATAATAAATAAATAAATGTAATAACATAAGATCCTCTGATCTGGTGTCGCTTTATTGACAGTTTTCCTTTATTTTCTATTAAACAATAATTTTTTTCTTTGTTTTTTTATTCCAATGAACAGTTTATTATGTTTAAAATGCACATTTCCATTAAGGGATTGTCATAATGATTTTTTTACCCAAGTAACTGATTTGTATACAAAATGAGAACACCATGTTTTTTCGGTTTCAAAAGTAAATATCTCCATGAATTCGAAACAAAATCATTACGTTTAACATATCATTCGAAAGCTGATTAAATTTGCAAGTTTTTGTGAGATTTGACGTTTTGTGGATAGTTTTTACGAATAACGGTGAGCGTTGAAGTAAATAAGACATTGTGACTTCCCCAAATAAGGTGAAGATCAAGCTGTTCTTTAGATACCAAGTTTGTAAAATTCAAGGTTACGTGTACTCTGTTCTTATAGGAAATTTAATGCTAAATCTGAAAATGTGGCCAAAATTTGAAAAATATTTAGACAAAATGGAGATATTACAGTTTTTATGGGAAAAAAAAACGTGATTTCCTCAAAAAAGTCTTTGATTTATCGTATATCTGCAACGGTTTGGAATAGAAAGGTGAGATTTGCGGCATTTAGCTACATTTTTGATCTAGTTTAACCCAATTTTTTTTTTTACACTAAGAGATACTCACCCTGTATATATATATATATATATATATATTTTTTTTTTTTTTTTTTTTTTTTTTTTTTTTTTTTATTCTTATTTTCCTAAATTTATAAAATAAATTTATTTTGTTTAATGTTTGTTGCATGCTTTGTTTAGTGTATTAATATGTTAAATTGTAATTATCTTTCTATTAATATTCATGCAGTTGTGTCTTGATAGTTCATGGTGTACGTCAGTGTGACCAACTCGAACTAACGAAAACTGGGGCTACTGGAGTTTATGTTAAAAAATGACGTAAAGTGATTATAAATTATAAAAAAAAAAAAACTTCCTTAAAAGAATAGTTGAAATCAAGGAGGTACCAATGGGCATTTGTACCTCACTTGATATAATTAATTTTTTTTATTTGTATCCTAGCACGTTTTTTGCTCACAATTATTGTGAAGATATGTAGAATAAAAGAGTGTTCTGTTGAGAATGCAAAAGAATTGTTAATTTAACAAAGCTTTATTTCTATGCCAATGCTTCGGCCATGACAATGATGGCTGTCATCTAGGCGACAAGTTGTGTTTTATATTTTATATCATCTTCATTCATTTTCTGTATTTTTATATTTTTATGTTGCATATCTTTTTTGTAGATCTGCTAGCCATCATTGTCGTAGCCAAAACACCAGCATAAAGTTAAAGACTAGTTGAATTAACTATTCTTTTATACTCGTGACTGATCCCTCTTAAACTCTTCACATCTGCCAATTGTTCTACAGTCGAAAATTCAACACTACTATCCTTATTGTCAGACCAGGTGTGAATAAAACATGAGTTATGAAATAAAAAAAAAATTAAAAACAAGGCTCGAAATTAAGGGTAACAAACTATCCAATCCAAGACTACTGCATTTGCATTACTAAGTTTTTATATAATTCAGTACTGGTTATTGCAGGCATTTGCTGTCAGTCACTAAGTCAATAGTATTGATTCAAGATACAGTGGTACACTTAATTGCTGTTAGATAACTGTCATTCTTAAACCACCTCATCTGATGCGTATATTGGAGTTCACATGTTTGATTACAATCTTGCTTCTTAGTTAATATATTAGCGGGTTACATTATTTGAATGGATCCGCCGAAAAATATTCTAAGTGACAAACATACAATTATGAGTAATCAGTGAAAGAAAATCATAATCTAAAGTTATTGTTAGTTCTGTAGGTTAGATTTTATATTTATATATTAATTGATTATATTTTACATTATGTATAATAACATAATGGAGTACTATATTATACTATGATATACTATTATACATTTTAAAACCTTTAAAATCGTCACTTTTTTTTGTCACTTAAAACGTTTTTTTGGCGGATCCATTGATTTATATTTCATTTAATGCATAAAATTCCTGAGGGATGTTTTCATATTCAAGTACATATTTATAAATTGGTGATGTGTTGGTACCAAAATTTTTTGATTCTCGATACGGGGTCACCTGGGGTGTAGTGGTTAGCATAGCAACCTACTAAACCCAAGATCGCGGGTTCGCAGCCCGGCAGATGACCTTAGGATTTTTTAAAGGGAGTAAAAAATCCTTAGCTATGCCGTCCTTAGGAAGAGACGTAAAATGGGGTTCCCGAGCCTGTGCGATGTCAGGTACTCGTTAAAGATCCCTATCCTAATTATACCTGGATAGGCAAAATTTAGGACTCCCACCATAGCATCGTCCGATTAGCCATAGCAGCATAAAGTGACGCTAAACGAAATAAATAAATAAATAAATTGATTCTCAATACTGCTAACGGTAAAAAAATTCTATTCTTGATTCTCAATACCAATACATTCAGTTTAAAAATAAATCGGCTAAAGAATTTCGGAACGAGTTTTGAAGAGCTTTTTTTTTTTTTTTTGATTATGTACCATGCAGTTTAGATCTAGTACGCGAAAAAAGGTTATTAAATATGTAAAAGAATTTCTTTTGTTGGATTTTTTTTTATTCATTAGAGAGAAGAATTGATGTTTAATAATGAATATTAAGGTATCCCAAAACAACTATGATTGTGAGTGATATCGATTGGTAGCTGGGAATCGACTTGGTATTAACAATTCTCGATACTGATTCTTTTCTCGAGAACTGGTGGAATCAAGAATCGACACATCCTATTATAAATGATACTGTCCTTCTATGATTTTCATTTATTTGACTAATTGTTGCTGTTATCATTAGTTATACTTTTTTTCACTGAAATAGATATTTTAAGGCCATATTAAGAAGCGCAATTGAACCAATATTGCAACACAGATATTAAAAATGGATCTTTGAAGGCACAATCAACTCATTTTCAACAAGATAATTAGGCTTTTAACTTCCTCCACAAGAACCCCAGTTTAAAGTATCTCCATTTCTTAGAAAAGGACCCTTTTTCCAAATTTCTTTTATTACCTCTGCACACTTCCATTATTTTACATAAATATCACTTGGAATGCATTTTATGCTCTTGTAGTTTATTATATTATTATATAAATTGAGAATATTAGATGTTATTTTTATGTTCTAAGTACTTTAGTTTTATCTAATGACAGATGAAATATGATATATTGATTCTTGAATAATAATAAGAGTATTATTATTTTATATATTCGCTAAGTAATACCTTTTAAGTAGTATTACTTAAAAGACTTGATTATCAACTTCTATGGATTGTTGGTCCTACAAAAGATCATTATTATCATTAGCTCTTGAATGATACCCATCAAAACTTCTTTAATTAATTTCAAAACTAATTTTGATGATGTATTGAAACTCATACTTGCTACTAGTATATGTTCAATACCAGTAGATCAAGAGGATCTAAATCGACATACTATAAGTTGAAGAATTATTAATGAAGGTATGTGTCCACAATAATTCATACGGTATTTAGATTCCAATTTTTACCCTAACCTTAGCTCATTTTAAATTTTACTTTCTTTCTGGTGTTTTTTTTTTTCTTTTTCATTTTTATACTGCTTTATTTATGTATTAATCCTCCATATTGTACGCTAATCTAATTGATTAGGCAGAGAGTTGTTGGCTTTATTATAACAATCCCATTGCCATCTAGAGATTCCAACCAGAGTGGGAATGCTAAGATTAATTTTTCATCATAACCATGAAAGAAATAGTTCACTCTAGTGTGATAAGATTCCACTCAGTCCTGAGCCTTCATTTTTCGATCATTCAACTTGGCATCTGAAATAAATTTACTATAGCTCTAATGTTGACCTGTTAGGTTTCAAAAACAGCTGTATTGAAATTATTTGAAAAATTGTTTTGTTTTTTGTCTCATTTTGCTAGTTTAATTAAGTTTTTAGTGGATGTATCATATTAAAATAAAAGTATTACTCAGTAAATTTTCTAGGTTATAAAAATGAGAAACGAGCTCTTAATATTCTTGGAGAACCAAATCAATGTTGTGAAGATGCCAAATTTTCATACCTATTAATGAATATGTAGATTTTTGAGGGAACAGTCAATAGAAATATAAGACTTGAATATAATAGAAAATAAACTTTATTCTGGGCTAATGTCCCCTAAGAATAATATAATGTACATAAATAAATGAAGAGTCCACGGAAGGAAGGACGGATGTCATTTGGAGTGCTTTCCGAGAAAATCGAGTTTTTAGGTTTGGATCTTTAATAACTTAAGTATGTTTTATAATTTTTCTTCAATTTTTTTATATGTCCTTTTCCTTTTTGTTTTGTGTGTCAGAAGAATAAATTTGCCCGAAACAGACTTAACACGCTATAAAAAAAAAATGTTTTAGTAGAAAAAAAAATTTTAACATGAAAGAAAGGGGGATAGTCCTGGACGCTCCCCCTTTCTTCCCTGTTTTATTGATGAAATGGTGATATTAATACACAATCCACACTAATAAAAATAATCCCACTTGAGAGAAAAGAGGGTAAGGATCGAAAGGAATAAACATGAAAACGTAAAAAAACGCAATTTGAACTTCTAACATGACTCTCCCCCATTCTAGGTTTTTCCACGTGGACATTCCCCCTTTCTTTGGAGTACGCGGTTCTTTCCATCGATTGTAACCAACCAACCAACTATAATTTTTTTCTGACTATTTCTCTTCACCAACATATTCTACTTAATTAGACGAACAATTATATATATATATGAAATGAAATGAAATAGCCTTTATTTATGCAAAAGAAATTGTATACAGATTCACAATAAATATTCAGAATCTAAACAGGAGAAAAGAAAAATATATAAAATAAAAATATTGACTTTTTGGTTTCTATAAATGTAAATCATAAACATATTCTGTTATCATAAACATGTCATAAGCATATTCTGTTCTATAAATATAAATCATAAACATATTCTTTCCTTCCTTTCATGCCTAGGCCTTCCCTTTCGGGAGTAATAGTCAGCACTTCCCGGGGTGACTGGCCCTATTGGGATGTGAGTTCGGTCCACTTCTTCTTCCAAACGTCTCTGTCCCTAGCAGCTCTCCACCAGAGGGGTCCTGCCTGCAGTTTAAACGTGTCACTCCACCTTTTCTTTGGGCGCCCTTTTCCTCTTTTTAGGTCATATGGAGTCCATTCAGTAACAATTTTCGACCATCTATTTTCTTCACACCGAAGAATATGCCCAGCCCACTTCCATTTGCTCAGTTTTATCCGCCTGAGTGTGTCTGTGAGCCCTGTTTCTTTCTTAATCTGGATAGTTCTCACCCTGTCGCTTTTTCTCACCTTCATAATAGATCTTTCGATATTGTTCTGCCACACTTGGATCTTCCTCTCTTGAGATTTTGTCAGAGACCACGTTTGGCATCCATATGTAACCGCTGGGCTTATGCAACTGTCAAAAACATGTCTTTTTAGCTCCATACTTATATTGCCTTTCATAATATGTTTGAGGGACCAAAACTTGTTCCAACCTAGTGCCATTCTCCTCTGGATTTCTTTTGCTCCTCTATCTGCGAAGGATACTATTTGACCCAAATAGATAAACTCCTCTACATATTCCAAACTGTAGTTGTTTAGTTGGCATTCTTCTTTTCCTCTATTCGTCATCAGTTTCGTCTTTTCGTAGTTAGGGTAAAGACCAATTTCTTCACATAATTTTAGAAGATGCTTGAGCATTTCCCGCAATTCTCGCATATCTTTGGCAAACAGCACAATGTCATCGGCAAAACGTAAGTTGCTTAACCATTTACCATTTATTTTTATTCCCATGTTTTCCCATCCAAGACACCAGAATACCATCTCCAGTACAAGAACAAATAAAAGTGGGGATAGCGGATCTCCTTGTCGCACACCCTTCTCAACACTGAAGCTTTGTCCTCTCTTTTCTGTATATATATTGTAATGATTTTCTTAAATCATATATTTTTAATAAAATTATATGTCTATAATTAACTGACTTTAACTCATTATTAGGGTTCTGTCAATATTCTTTTGAATTATGACTGGATATTTTTAAACAATGTTTTGTGCATACTTTTTATATTTATATAAATTACAATATGAAACAATATTTAATTTTACCTTTAATCTAAATTCTAAAGTCCTTTAAGGAGAGAACCTCTAAACACTTTCACTCATCTTGGTTCCATAGTCTTCTGACTCCTGACACTGGTTGCTCTAAGGTCCATAAACAACTGACCCTGTCTTCTTTCTTCTCTGTCCTAATACCAACTGCCTTCCTTTACCTGCCTCAAGGGCTGAACCTTGCAGGTACCTCCGGTGTCCCTAATCCAAGGGTTCCTACCTGGTTTAGACCCTTACACTTTCATCCCTTGTCCTATATAATTTTCAGTTTTAAAATATCTCAACATTCGGGTTCTCTCCAATTTAAAAAATTTTGAGCTTTGCGTAGAAATTTTTTCTACTTGTTCTATATTATAGCTTATACAATTTGTATTAAATTTCTAAATCTAATGAATTAACAATGCAAAATCATAATACCTAAATAATTAAAATATAAGAAAACAATTATTAATCCCGAACGCTGAACAAATCCTTAAAATCTAAATGTTATATACAATAACCAAATGTTTACTATAAAATGAAATAATTCTATATTAATCTAATAACCTTTATTTTTTTATTTATTTATTTTTTTTTTTTTAATGAAAAATGTTCAAATTAATTCAATAACATGCGTAACTGACTGAAACATAATTTAATTAATAATAGTACTTTTTCAAACATTTATATAATACAGTCAATTTATTTTAATATAATAATATCTATAAGTAACTACAAACCTATTAGATTTTTATGAAAATTATTACCAAAAAAAATTTAATGACCATGAAAATAGGTTGATTTACAGATGAATTATCTATGATCAATTGTTTAAAACATTTACATAAAATAAGCAAAAATTTTTAATAATAACACTTAGTTCTTTGTGAAATTCACATTTTTTTTTTTTTTATGTCAGCGATATACTAAATTTCACCAAGAAAAAATGTTTTAATTCTTTTCTTGACATATATAAATTTCTTTTTAAACCCTTTATGGCTGTTTGAACATTTTAATTTATATAACCACCATAACCATTCTGAAGTATATTTGCTCCAACTAAGTGGAATTTGAAACTCCATCATATGCTTATTCAAACCTTTATTTGAAGCATATTTTAATTTTTGATTATATTCAAAGAAACCAGATTTTTCTACTTTTCGAAATTGAATGATATTGGTATATTTATTTTTTCGAACCATTTGACAGTTTAGTACTTCTTCATTTTCATCAAAGTCATTGTTTATGTTTTCACCAATGTCCTCTTTTCTTACTTCTTCTTTTTCCACTTCATTTAAGTTATCAACAATTTTACTTTCACACACTACTATCTCACTTATAAAATTTTGTTCAGATTCCATTATTTCTTCATCTTTTAAATCTTTCTTTATCCAAATTATCAGTTACTTTTTCTCTGTTCATTTTACTTTCTTCATATTCCATTAATTTTTCATTTTTCAATTCTTTGTCTTCTTTCACAGTGTCAGTTACTTTTTCTTCTTCTAATTCCATTTGTTCTTCAGTTCCAGTGTTTCTTTCATCTTCACAAACATTTATATCAATGGCCTGAAAGTCTGAATCTTTTTCAGAACGTTTTCGTCCATCTTCTTCAAACTTTTTCATGCGTTCTTCATGGTTTTTATTTTCTTTTTCAGCAATTTCATCTATTTTTTTAGATATGGTATTAAACAGCAAATCAACATTCTTATTGATAGATTCCAACATTTGTTCGAAATTCATTTTGTTTTAATTCCCTTAATATAATTTGACTTTAAAATTACTATTTATTCATTATTTTCACACAAACATCTACCAAATTTTAACCATTTTCCAGTCATAATTTCAATATTGACAGCCCCACGTTGGGCGCCAAATGTTATGATTTTCTTGTATCATTAATTTTTAATAAAATTATATGTCAATAATTAACTGACTTTAACTCATTATTAGGGTTCTGTCAATATTCTTTTGAATTATGACTGGATATTTTTAAACAATGTTTTGTGCATACTTTTTATATTTATATAAATTACAATATGAAACAATATTTAATTTTACCTTTAATCTAAATTCTAAAGTCCTTTAAGGAGAGAACCTCTAAACACTTTCACTCATCTTGGTTCCATAGTCTTCTGACTCCTGACACTGGTTGCTCTAAGGTCCATAAACAACTGACCCTGTCTTCTTTCTTCTCTGTCCTAATACCAACTGCCTTCCTTTACCTGCCTCAAGGGCTGAACCTTGCAGGTACCTCCAGTGTCCCTAATCCAAGGGTTCCTACCTGGTTTAGACCCTTACACTTTCATCCCTTGTCCTATATAATTTTCAGTTTTAAAATATCTCAACAATATATATATTAACTACAATTTGGAAAAAAATTGACTCTCCCCCTTTCTTCCATGGACTCCTCAAATGCATTGAGTCTAGCTTTCATAAGATGAAATAAAATAAATTAACAATCTGGTTAACTATTTACAATTTTACAAATAAAGAACAAAACAGACACAGATGAAATAAAAACCTATGTACATCTACTGAATGCTTTTTTTTTTTTTTTTTTTTTTTTTTTTTTTTTTTAGTCAGGTTTTGCTAGTCAGTATCATTTTGGAGGGAAAGGAGGTATTGAAAGAGAAGGGATTTAAATGTGGACAGAGATGGAGCATTACGGGTATTATAGGGTAGTTAATTCCATAAGGAAGTAGCACGGGAAATGAAGGAATGGTCAAATGATGTACTCTTATGGGAAGAAGTATACACGTCTGAGGAGCGAGATCTTGTGAGGGAGGAGACGGAGGATGTGAACTGGAAGAAGTTATAGATATAGGAGGGATTCTGAGAATTGATGGTTTGATAGAGGAAGGGGGCTAGGAAGTAATTTCTGCGGGATGAAGGATAAAGCTGTTTTAACTCTGTATATAGATGTGATGTGAGCTATAGTCAAAATGGGGGAGGATAAGGGAAGAAACCAAGAGTTGACGAGTAGGTTTCGGAAGGAAGTCCTGGGAAGAATGGAATAGTTTAAGGATGGATATAGCCCGTCGAGAAATTTGGGAGATATGAGGTTTCCATGAAAGGCTTTGGTCGAAGGTAATACCAAGGTTTTTAACTGGAGTGGAATTGAATAGGTTGGGAGTTCATAGACAGGATCGGGAGGAGGGGAAGGGACCTCAAATGGGTACTAGAACTTATGATAGCTTGCGTTTTTTCTACATTTAATGTTAATTTGTTATCAGAGGCCCTCTTGCAAGTGCTATTGAGGTCCTCTTGGATAAGGGAGAATGATTTTATTAAATCAGAGGGATGGAAGGATAGATATATCTGGAAATCATCCGCGTATAGATGGTTAATAAAAGACTTCATTTTGATGAGGTTCCGTCTGGTGGCCATCATCCCCGAAGAAAAAGGTAATACATCGATAAGAGGTACAAAATAAAAACTGGTAGCTCCAATATAATATCTTCATTTCTATGGTTTATTTTCAGCCAAAACTTGGCCATTACTATTCATACCTAATAGTGTAAATTTCATTTAATTTACAAATTAACAGCTGTTGGCCTGTAAAATTCACTACTAATTCTTAAACTTCTTTTATTCACATCAGTACTTCCTATATACTTTGTTAACACTATTTTAGATAAGTTGTATTTTAATATTATAACTGTTATTTGAAGCCATTGGTGGAAGAGAAGGTTTTGACTCATGTTTTTCAAAAATGATTTTATTTTGTGTACTCACATTTTTGCACCTACAGTTACCGCTTTATTACACAAAAATTGCACTTTAGAAGGTGCAACTCAAGAGGAAAAGGTGTTGACTAAATTATAGGCAGAGTAAAAAATAGAATAGAAATAAAATAATAGAAGACAGATAAAATAGAAACGATTTTACAAAGAAAATATTAATGTTAGGAAAAATTTCCTATGTGTTACATTGTTTCTTCTGAACAATTTGTTAAAAGTGAGTTAATACCTTCTTCTGTAGTGATGGAAGCCATTGGGCTTCATTAGCTTAATATAATGATTAAATTAATTAATAAAACAGTTGAAAAGTCTAATATACAGTAAAATATATATGTACATATGAAGAAATAATTGTATAAGTCCATCAGTTGATATTGAGATAATATGTATTTAGAATGACTAATAGTAGCGATTACTGTTTTGAACAGATTTTGAAAAAGAAATTGTTTTAAGTCTAATTAAATATTGTTAAATGGTACTCATAACAAGTGAAGATAGCAACTGCTTTTGGACCAATTAAATCATCTTAATACTAATATTAATAATTGCATTTAGACTTTTATTTAAGAGGAAACTAATGAACTACGTTTTCCTTTGTTTCACATAAAGCTTAAAATTGAATTTCAAAGCTACACATTGACAAAATATACTAAGTTTATAAGTCAAATGGTATATTTTCATGAATATATATTGCCTTGAATGAAATTTTCTTTTAACAATAATATTTTAAATGATTATTGTTTTATTGTTATTACAATAAAACAATAATCATTGTTTTAAATGATATTACAATAAAACAATAATCATTGTTTTAAATGATATTACAATAAAACAATAATCATTGTTTTAAATGATATTACAATTAAAAAATTAAGCATTAAAATGGCTGATTTAAGTGTTTTATTTTGAAGTTGTTAAACTTCAAATTTTTTTTATAATCATTTATTGAGGAATTATTAAAATCTGCTACAAATGTGGGCAGTAAGTAATATAGTAAACTTATAATAGAAATCTTAATTGATCAGGGTATTTTATTTCTTGTGGAATGGTTACAGAAACATTTATACTGGCATCAATAAGTAGTATGATAAAAATAAGTAAGTATATAAAAAAAGGCATATATTAGTAAATATGTATATAATTTAAAAAGAAAAAAAAAAGATCTAAGTATTGAAGTTTTGTTATTTTAATGAATAGTAAACAGGATTTTTTTTTTTATATCAAGCACAGGTATATTGTTATATTACTTGTCAATTACTATGAACATTAATACTCCAATATCGTTAAAATTAAATTCTAGTGGAAAAAAAATAAATGTATTTTTTATATATATCAATATGGCCGACAATGTTCATTTATCATAGGGCACTATATCAATCAATAATAATAAAAAAAAATCGTTTTAAATTTGTTATAATGTTTAAAAAAATTAATATATAGTCATTTAAATTTAAATAAATATTTTTTTATAAAACTAGAAAAATATTTAAAAAAAATGAAATTTTTACGTAGTACTACTTTTCTTGGACTCCATTTTTTCTTGAGTATCGCGTCTGTCGTCTTCCGAAGTGTCCAGTTTGTGAACCGTTTTTGTGTTCCGTGGATCAGTTTCTGTGTTGTGTTGTGTTTCTAAATTGTAAATGTTAATTGTTAAGTTAAACTGTTATAATATTGCTCTGTTAGTGATTTTATGTGAGTGTCTCAAGAGAATTGCTGCTTATGGTCTCTATACACTATTCGGTATGTTTTAACATTTTACTATCTATTTCGTTATTTTTGATATTGTATTTTACTTCAGATTACAAGAAACGTCATTTAGTATGTAAGATGACTATGATTCGAATGAAGAAAGAGTTAAATGATGACAATATTCACTTAATTTCTTTTGTTTGTTGAAACAAAATTCTGTTGCAATAATTATTCAAGAAATAAACCAGTAAACAGCATATAATTTCTTATCTGCAACTTAAAATATTTAAGTTAATTATAATTCTGGCAGCGTACAAAAAAACAATTCACTATATAAAATATTATTTAAAAAGATAAATATTCCTAACGTTCTGGGTTTTATAAAAAGTTGCTATTATCTGGCTAAATTTATTCGTTAGTTGCTTCAGCTCCGGTAGTTTGATATTGTATTCCTTTTTCTTTATTTTCCGATAGTGTATACATGTTTTCATAAATTATACGTTTGGTTTGCAGTAGCAATGCTTCATTTTTTAAGAGAATTATTTTGATTTCTTTACTAATGCTGATCTAGAATATATGAGTTGCTCTGTTATTAATGATAGAAAATAGTTATTACTACACGAATAGTTATTACAAAAGTGTCACTAACTTCAACGGTATCGATCGGTCCCTAGGAATCGATTCCCAATATTCTTAAGAAACAGTGGAATCGAGAATTGACTAATGTGTATATATTTATGTGTACACATAAGTATATATTTCTATATACATCACTAAATTATATCTATGAAGAAAGTGCTTATTAATTAGTAATTAATAATAAGTAATCATAACTTAGTAATAAATTATTCTCTCTTATGAGTTCATTAACGTTATGTTTGATCTTTTCAATATAATCGCGGTATTATACTAATTAATGGTTTAGATATCTTTATTTTACTCTGAGGTAGCTATTTTTTCTAAAATAATGGGGTGTATAAAAAAAAAAAAAATGACCGCTTTTGGAACAAATATTTGTATTATTATTTCTTTGATATAAAATACAATTAATACTCAAAGTATAGTCCATTGCTATCTACCGTCATTACCCATCTGCTAGCCAATTGCTCTAAGCCATGCTGATACTATTCCTTGGGATGGCTGTCAAAGAACTCTTGGACAGAATTTTCAACTTCCGCAAAATTATCAAATTTTTGGCGTTTGAAGAAATTGGGCCATGGATCGAAACAAGTAGTAATCCGAAGATGCGAGGTCTGGACTATATGGTGGATGAGGCAGGAGTTCAAACCCATGTAATTCTGTAAACTTTTCTTTGGTTCGACTGCTGATTGTTGAGGATCAAGTTCGTGAGGGACCAGTCTACAGGTCTTTTTCACCTTCCCCATGGAGAGAAGATGGCGACTAACAGTATCTTTCGACACACCAAGATACCCTGGCAAGTTCGCGAGTACTTGTGGACGGATTTGACTCAGCAGCTTCCTTCAGAACCTCATCAATATCCATTAATGGCCGCTCAGAGCCCTTCTTCCTTTCCAACGTCGTATCTCCACTTCTAAATTTTTCAAACCAATGCCGCGCAGTGAGCTCTTCAAGGGCACCTTCCCCTTCGTATTTAATAATTTCACGAGTTGTTTCAGCGGCTTTGAAATTTTTTTTCCAGTAATGTCTTAAAATTACGAGCATTTCGTAGGACACTGTCATGTTTCTTCTTTGAAATAAATAACTGAACTGAGGCTTTTTTTTTTTTTAAGAAGTCCAGTGTTAGAAACAAGCTTAGAGAATGCTCTAAAGATTTATTATTTATCTATTTAGATATTTACAGACTTTTGAACTGTGGAATTTGATAGAACGGTCATTTTTTTTTTATACCCCCTATTATTTCTTGCAGTTGGCAGCAATGAGTATGAGTATTTCACAACTGATGGAGTCTATTGTTATCTTTTAATACTTGGCCTTTTTTCAATCAATGAAATTAAAATAATTTAAAATCCACATTTACCTTGATTTTCTAGTTCAAATTATACTAACCACGTTTGACTAAAGACAGCCAGAAAAATATTATGTAGATTTTGTTGAGGTATGATCTATTTTATACTATCGTGACAGTAATTACAGTGTTCACTAATAAATATAAATCTTATATTAAATATAAATCTTATGAAATCTATCACTCATCGCTGTATAGCGCTGTTATTAATTACCAATTAACTTATTATTAATATACATTTTTATTTTATCATACAGATGTATAGTTTTTATTGAAACTTAATGATATTGCTTTGGAGGAACCAGCTACAACTGTTTTTTTTCTCAAGCAGTAAGTGAAGTTATTGAATTACCTTTCCTACTGTTTTTATTGAATCAGCAGAGACTATTTCCTTTGATGCATTCTTGTTTATTCCTAAAGGATGTAGATTATTTAATTTTAATACAGAAAATATGTAACATTTATTTAAGTATTGCAAAATTTAAAATAGTTGTCAAGATGTTAAAAGTTACAATTTGAAATGAAAATAATTAGGTATGTACCTATATATATTGAGCAGCAAATATTTTGGTGCACCTACTAAATTCATTAAAATGTGATTCCTTCTATTATTTTTTGTAGAAAAATAATTTTTTTAATGATTTTCTTGTAGGAAACACATCTAATAATTAAAACCCCCAAAATATGGGCATATTTATGCATTTACTCTATAATAAATCTTAAGATAAGGGAATAAAGAAGTTAATTTGATGCTGTAGGAAAACTTTTTTTTATTTATTTTTTTTAAATAAATAAATAAATTAACTAACCAAAGCAAAAGTTTTCCTACAGCATCAAATTATCTTCTTTATTCTTTTACATATATTAAGATTAAATCTCATTCCAGCTACGTTTAGATCAGTTAATTCTCTGTGTTCTACAGACAGTTCCAATTTTCTATAATATAGTGTTGAATTATTAACTAATATTTATTTTAAAAAATAGTTAGTTGAACCTATGCTAATAAATTGTTAAAATTGAGAAATCAAAGTTGATTTTCCCGAACTTTCATTAATTTACGAAAATTTTAGCTCATCATAATATACCATACAGTCTGAGTCAAAAGTATTCGTACACCTGTTATAAATAATTTGAAATAACAAATATTAGTATTATTTAATAGGATTGATTTAAAACAATAAGTCCATTTAATTTAGACATCAACACGTTTATTTATAAATATATTTTTGTATTTATAGAACATTTCACAAAAATAATACAAGAAGAATAAATGAAAAACACAATAACTTCATGAGTCAAAAGTATTCGTACACTTGATAAAATTTCTAATTAATATTGACATTCTATAACAATCAATATTTAATAGGGCCAACTTTGGCTTTTAATATGCTCTATATGCTTTGTGGCATTGAATTTGTAACTTTTGTGTCAAAGTAACTATAATTTTGTAATAATAACGTTGCTTAAATTTTGATTGTTAGAAACACATCTTTTCGGTACTCGATCCTTTAGATATTTCCACAAATACGCTAAAGGGTTAATATATCGTGATTGAGGGGGTGTGGCCTCCACTTTGATGTGTTGTACAGGATCTACATTTTGGATTTCCAAGCTGTTGAGTGAGGTCTACTTCTCTAAGCGTCCGTAACTCATTATATAGGCGTAAAATAATTTGTGTTTCCTCTTCAGTCGTCTCTTTGGTTTTGCGCCTCATTTTCAAATTACGAACAACAATAATAAGTACTAATAATCGCTACATCTTTACAAATGACCTCAAGGTATAGACTGATCGCAGGTTGTCCTCAAAATATTAAGACAGGAGGTATTAACTACAGTTAAAGTCTAGTGTACGAATACTTTTGACTCATAAAAATGAGGCATCTTACTATAATGTATAAGATATTAAGCTAAATTCAGTCAATTTTCACGTGAAAAAATATTAACTCTATTCTATAATCATCAATGCAATATTATATCTGTTTAAATTAAATAAATATGTAGTAAATAGAAAATAAAACTTATAATAGTGTACGAATACTTTTGACTCTGACTGTACATATTCTATGTATTTAAAAACATGATTGATTGTATATACATATGTACATAGAATTTTAACTGGAGAAATTCGAGTTAACCCCCTCTACTTGGAATATTGAACAATGGACTCAACATGCCTGTGCATGTTCGTACCTTCCTCAGTCTGGTCCCTGCTCTGTACCGAATTATTTCGCAATAAATTCAGTTTTTGCTTAAATCTGAATCCGATTTCATCTATTTATATTGACTGCAAACAAACTATAGATAGTTATTAAACTATCTGAGAAATATACAGTATTATTCCTCTGCAATTTAGAAACAAGGTACCGACTAAATTTTTTAAATAATTACAAAAATACAGTGGCTCACAGTCAAAATTGACTAAAAAAAACAAAAAAAAAAAAACTATTTTATACCAAGCCAAAATTTATTATCAACAATCTTTGCTTACAAAAATATAGTACGAAAATTAGGCTACAATTTGCAATAGTTAAAATTTATTTGAGATCAAATCATAAAATTAAAAAAAAACAAAAAAAAAACATAAATCAATATACACTTCTAAGGTCACAATAAAAATGATGCAAAATTAAAAACATTAAAAAAAAACACACACACAAAAAAAAATAATATTTTAAATTTTAATACTTTGTAGGAACCTTTATTTTTTATTACCCTTTTCAAACGATTAGGCATGGATTGGACAAACTTTTCTGTGCAACTGAAAAAAGGAGAAGACTTATCTTCTCCCATTCTCCATGAAGCGCCTTTTTGAGATCTTCTCTGTTCGATATCTCATGTTTTCTCACTTCGGTTTCTAATTTAGTCCATAAATTCTCTATGACGTTGAGGTCTGGTGATTTGGGGGGGGAGGGGTTATAGTTTTGGGGCAATTATATAAACACCATTCTCTTGCAAGATAAGAAGAATGCTTGGGATCGTTATCACAACGAATGAATGAATGAAAATAGCCTTTTATTTATGCAAAAGAAATTGTATGCAGATTCAACAATAAATATTCAGAATATAAACAGCAGAAAAGAAAAAAATATTGACTTTCTGTTTAGAGCTTTTGTTCTATAAACAAAAATCACAGTAAAAAGCAAAATTATTTTTTATTCCAAGCTTGGTTGCACTTGCTTTAACATTTTTTTTCAGGATGTCACAATATGAATGTTTATCCATTGTTCCTTCATTTAAATGATTTCCTATCCCCGAGGCAGCCATACACCCCCAAACCATAACATGACCACATCCATGTTGATGGTTGGGCGAAGATTTACTTGAGGTACGCATGATGATATAGAAGGATCAATACAATTAGGATTGATGAATTAAATGCCACTTCTATTCAGATTATTTTATTTGAAAACTAGTTTCGAATGCTAGTTTTTTTCATGGAGCTCTTCATTCGCCTTTCTCCAGACGGAACCTTTTCCATCAGAGCCAAAAAAATTTTGATTCATCCGAATATAAAACAGTGTTCCAGAAGTCCATGTATTTTGTTAAATAATCCTTAGCAAAATTGATTCTGACCTTTTTATTTTTGTCATTGATATAAGGTTTTTGCCTTCCAACTCTACCATTGTATTGGTTTTTTCTTAAGAATCTTCGAATGGTTTCAGCACATACCATTTTATTTAAACGTTCCATTACTAATGTAGCCAACTTTGGAGCACTTAATTTTGGATTCTTTTTCATTTGACGCAAAATCCAACGTTCATAGTTCCCAGTAAAACTTTTTTTTGCACTCACCCTAGGTTTTCTTATAATTCTGTTTTCCTTTCTAAAACGTTCAATAATATGTTGAACGGTGGCATAACTCCTATTGATAATAGAGGTGATTTCTCGTTGTGTTTTACCCATTTTAAAGTTGTTGATTACTATTTCTCGTTCACGAATAGTTGTATGCGCACCCATTTTAAGCAAAAGCTCGAACAAGACTGATTAATTGTATTCATGTTATTTATTTTTGGTTTCATTAAAAGAATAAAAAGGAATTAAAAGAATAGTAAACTCGGTAGCCGAGAATTCCATGTAAGTAAACATTGCATCTTTTTCAGTGTGACTAAGATCCCTGCGAGTTCTAATGAAGAATTTTTTTTTCAATTTTTATAAATGTAGCTGAGTTGATTAGATTATATAAATTTAATCTATGACAATGAATGATTATGCTTTCATGTGCATTGACATTTAAATTTTATTAAATTTTAAACAAATTGAAGGTAACGAGCATCAGAAATATAAATCTTCGTTTGCATCATTTTGACTGTGAGCCACTGTATGTATTCGAATTGACCACATCTGCTCTATATTATGTAATCTCGCAATATATTTTTTTTAATATACATCATAATCATCATCATCATCATCATCATAATAATAATCATAATCTGTCCCTCTCTACCGCTGTGCAGTGTGGGGATTCCCTCTATAGAGCTTGACCCAAGTGTCCCTTTCTTGAACCAATTCTCTCCTCCTGCTCCAGACCAGCCCTCGCTTCCTGAACCCCTCCCGCACGCCTTCCTCCCAGGTGATCTGTGGTCTTCCTCTTGGTCTTCTTCCTTCTACTCTCGTCTCATACGTTATCCTGGCCGTTCTCTCCGTGCTCATCCTCAGGAGGTGCCCAAACCATCTTAGTTTATTTTCTTCAAGAGTGGTTTCTACCGCCTGTACCTCGAGGTTCGATCTTATTGTAGAGTTACGGATCCTATCTCTCCTGGTCCTTCCTTCAACCTTTCTTAGGTCGAATATACATTTACATATACATCTCATTAAATATTTTTAATTAATTAAAACAATTTTTCATCTTAAATTATATTTAAATTTTAATTTTATTAAAGCAATTTTGGGATAAATAATGAAATACTGTAAGCAGCGAAAGATTTCTTACACCTAAATTCATTAAAATACGGTAATTAAAAATGTTTTTTTTTTTGATGATTTCATATTCTTTTTTATTCACATGAAAAACAATCCTAATAATTAACAACCCCAGAATATGGATAATATTTATTTATTTATTCTTATTTATTCTATAAATATAAAAAATCGTAAAATTACTGCAGCAAAAGTTTTCTTACAGCATTAAATTATATAGGCTAGACGATTAGAGCCGATCGGTATGGCCGAGAATTTCTCTTTTTATTGTATCTCTGAGATGAGAGGAATGTCTTACGGAAAGTAGATGCTAACCTGATACAATTATAAGAGACCTAAGAAGAAGTGGGGTTTAAGCCAGATTAAATAGGAAAGAAGTAATATTTTCTGTCTGTTCCTTGCTCATTAAATTTCTGTTCGTAGGCGAAAAGGACGTCGTTTCAGTTATCTAAATAGAAACTGATCAGAATATAGCTAGAAACAGGAAAGGTTAACCTCTATATATCAGACCTGAAGTATTTAACCCTTTTCCTGGCAAAAACAGAAGTATTGGGATTTTTTTTAGAATTCAAAAAAATTGAAGTTTAGACTTCACAAATCAAGAAATGATAATCTATTCCAGCCACAACTGGTTTTAATTATTTTAATTGCCATTCTTCAAAAAAGGGAACTGTAGTTCCCATTGACAGGTTACCTTAAGGTTGCCCTTCCAACAAAAGGTTAACCCCTTGGCTGGTTATCGTCTATGAAAATTAGGAAAGATAAAAATTTAAATCTCTTTAACCGTGTCATAAAATTGTAAATTATATTGAAAATAAATATCAGCTGTTTTCTGATATTTTAGAAAGGTAGAAATTCAGTCTTTCAGCATCTCATTGGTACGAGGTGTGATCAAAAAGTTCCAGGACTGAATTTTTATACATTTATTCATACAACATACAGGTTATTCAAATTTGTCTCATTCGAAGTACTCCCCTTGGGAAGCTACACACTTTTCCCACCGGTGTTTCCACTGATCAAAGGTCCCAGAAAACTCTTCTTTTGTAAAGGTGTTTAGCAGCTCCGTTGTTTTTTCTTTAATTTCGTCAACTGTTTGAAATCTTCGCCCTTTCAGGTGTCTCTTAAGCTTCGGGAAAAGAAAAAAGTCGGCTGGAGCCAGGTCAGGTGAGTAGGGGGGCTGAGGAATGACAGTCATTGCGTTTTTTACACAAAAGTTACGGATAACTAATGCAGAGTGAACAGGAGCATTGTCATGGTAAAGGACCCAATCACCAACAAAACTTCACACAAACACGTTGCTCTTCTTTCACATTCATTTTCATAAAATAGCCAAACTCAATAAAACTAACCTCAAACAAACTGTGCTAATGTTAATTTCAGTGATGTTATGATTGATCTGCAAACACAGCTGTGTTTCTGTTGAGTCAGGCAATACAATGCTGCCAACCGCATCGCTGTGAGGCATTGCATCCCCATAGTATATAAAAAGTCCTGGAACTTTTTGATCACACCTCGTAACAACTTAAAACCGATTTGAATTCAACATTAACTGAAAGAAATCATTTCTAGGAATAGTAAACCAAAATCAAGAATATATGACTCTAAAATAAAGAAATAAAAATGGATCTTCAAAAAGAATGAACTATTTTAGAAGGACACCTTGGACCCCCATTCGTAAATAAAAAAAAATGAAAAGGCTATTGCTTACACGGAATGACTGATACTGGAAGTGATGTTGTACTGAAAGGGCAGTTTCTGGTAAGAACTGTCAATTTGTGATCAGAGAAAAATTGTTTTGTTGATGTGACATAGAGCACATTTACCTTTTCCTCTGGAGGTCTGGAAATGTTCACCACCTTAAATCTCATCGACACTGTGGCAGTTATTTGATTGTGGCTTGCAAACGAAGCGCGACCAGGCTCCATTCCTGGATACAGAACCAAATCTAGTAAGGATGAGCTGTTAGGCGACATCAGCCCTGGATTCATTTAAAGAAAATTCTAGCAAATTTGATGGTCTCTTCTTTCCGCTAGGTGTATTATCTACATTTTTCTTTCTTTCTCAACCTTCATTTTCTCGAAGTTCTTTTTATAAAGATTTTTATTCAGGCAAGATGTAAAATCAATCGCCTTTTTTTCAATACTGTTATCCAGGCAAAGGGAACTGAGGTTCCCCTAGTAGATGTACTGGTAACCTGGCATGGGGAATTGAGGTTACCTTTTCAATTTCTTCGATTATAAAAGTGTGAATGTAAGTTTATATTATTTTTTTTGCTGTTTTCTTTAGTAAACAACCCAATCTATACGGATCAACAGATCACAGGCCTCAGAAACAATGAATAACTAATAAAAACCTGTTGTAAACATGGCTAACTCACAGAGTCAACCATGGTCAACAGCCCAACTGGACTTTGCCGCAAATATCGTCGAAAAACTAACCTCAGGGCGTTTATCTCGCCCTATAGAGCTGCCTACTTGTTGAGAAGGGTCTTCTAAGCAGAACAACGCCGTTTGCGACGTCTCCATTCAGATAGTGACTTCATATACTTTGACCAAAGTTGTTGGGAACTGTTGTTCCACTTGCCAGGATAAGGGTTAAGAGATAGAAGAAGATAATTTGATAGTGAACGAAAACTTTTGCTATGGTCAGTTTAGTTATTTTTTTTATATTTTTGGAGTAAAGACACAAATATTATCTATATTTTGGGGTTTTTAATTATTAGTTGTGGTTTTCAGATCAATGTAGAAGAATAAAAAAAAAAAAAAAATATTTTTTTCTAAAACAAATCATGTTTTAGTGAATTTAGTATACGAAAACTTTTGCTGCTCACCGTATATACAGTTTGATGCAGAACTGAGTCAATTTACCGACATTTTTTATTATATGAAATATGTTCATATTTATGAATTTGTATGGGTTTTGATCTTAAACTGTAACTCATTAGGCACTTAATCCGTATAAATCTTGTCAAATATCTACGTTTTAAAATACGCCTTGGGAAGCCGTTTTGCATTGATGGTCGAGCAGTGGACTCAAAACAGAAAAAAAATTATCGGAACTGTAAAAATTAAGAGTTTCACCCCAGCATAGCATAACTGAGATATTGCACCATGAGGATATGATTCGTTTAGATCGATGGCTCGTTTTAAATTTAAATTTGAATGTGAAGAGTTCCTTATCTCAAAGTAAGCGGATTGGTACCGGTAAGTAGTTAAAAAAAGGTAAAAAGTAGTTACAAACAATGGACATTACATTGAAGGGTTTATATTTTATATTCAATGTTTAAAATATATAATCTTAAATATGCACAGAGACGTTCGAAACAGCCTAATACAATATTTAGCTAAAACTAAAAACTAAAACATAAAAATCGGTTTGTAAATCCAATTGAAATGACAAATGTACACTTGTTTCTAACGCCATCTACTGGACAACTCCCAATACTACAAGCACCAGTGGCTTTCAGTTCGAATCATGGTCACTAGAAGGCGTTATGATCTACGAGTATCTAAATAGCAGTCTGATCATTATTATAACACTAATTACTTACTTATTACTAATTATAACTAATCATGTTATCACCTTTATCACCACATACTAACTTAGCCCCGATATTTTCCAGCCTTTAAAATTCCCTTCCCCGCCCTTCACTACGGTCCGCCTTTTTAGCAAAAGTGACCGCAGAATGTTCATTTATTATTCTATATCACTTTTAAACATACAATAAATATCTTATACTCATATATTATTTATCCATTTAATTTATTACATTATTTTTATATACTATATTTATTCAAATAAATAATATACTATATTTATTCAAATAAATAATATACTATATTTATTCAAATAAATAATATACTATATTTATTCAAATAAATAATATACTATATTTATTCAAATAAATAATATACTATATTTATTCAAATAAATAATATACTATATTTATTCATGTAAATAATATACCTCATATATTATTTATATTATATTAGACTATTAATAACATAATATTATTAGTTTTCAATTAAATCATTCTCACACCTTGCCATTCATTTATGGCTTCTCAGGCTTTTTGCTATTGTCATTTTATTTTAAATTGTTGTTCGTTTCATTTAGTGACTATTTATAACAATAATAAATTTAAACACTTTTATTCATTTCTTTTCTGGTTATTTTTTTCTCTACTTTTAAAATACCCTGTCTATTTAATATTATTACATGAATTTCATATTTATTGAATAAAATAAAATTACTTAAACATTGAAGTACAATTTACAAAAGCATGTAGTGTGATTTCTGTTTGCATCTAGAATAGAATCTGAGGATCTCGTACTGAAAGAAGGGAAATTTGAAATTTTCATTTCGAATGGCTGCCGCTAGAATATAGTCCAAGCAATGAAGACCAAAAAAGGCCAAATAGGGGACACAATTCATGTAGAAGCCAATTTTGGCACAGTTGTAGGGGGAGGTGTCCTTAACAACATACTAAAAGTACTGGGGGGTGGGGGTCTAAAGGTCATACATAGGTAATACATACGGGCTCTCAAGGTAATATGTACGAAAATATGTTTATGTATTAAATTACTTTACATAAAATTGTTTACAAAAAAGGTTCTTTACATTTTTTTCTGGGATCAATGCTTAAGAAGATATAGTGGGGGGATATGGAAAATGTAAAAAAACACGTTTTTATTGTTAAAGTTTATATATTTATTGTTAAAATTCCAATGTTTATTGTTACAAATGAATAGTTTATTATTATTAATTGAATGCTTATTGCTAGAAATAAAATTATTGTCGTCAAGCCTAATATGCTTATGATAGTACTTGCGGTAAGTCGCACTTTTCCTCAAAAACACGTTTGTCGGTACTCTTTTGGCTATAACTCCGAAACTATTTGTCTAATCTCAAATGTTTGTTTTCATCTTAAAGCTGGTTAAATTTATTATGAGATACCATATAATTAATTTTAATTACGTTCCGTGAAATATCCATTCCACCTCGCTGAATTCTGCGTACCGTTGTGAAATCCTTATTTTTTCGGAACATTTCTCGTTATAACTCTAAAAATATTTGTTCGATATCGAATTTATTTTTTCCATCTCATAGCTGGTTAAATTTGCTATTAGATCCTATATTTCCATATTCCCCCCACTATATCTTCTTAAGCATTGATCCCAGAAAAAAAATGTATAGAACCTTTTCTGTAAACAATTTTATGTAAATTAATTTAATACATAAACATATTTTCGCTAGATGCAAGAGTTTTCGAGTTGTTAACGAAAAACCGACCTTTAGAGCCCCCCCCCCCCCCCCCCACCCCCAGTACTTTTAGTATGTTGTTAAGGACACCTCCCCCTATAACTGTGCCAAAATTGGCTTCTACATGAATTAACTCCTCTAAATATCCTTCGTTGCCTGGGCTAATACGCGCCGGTTAAACAGTAACAGGTTATCGAAAAGTGACTGTTAAATTGGGCAAGCTACCTCTTCGCAAGTAATACCCCACTTCCCTTTTGCGAGAAATTTTCATTTCACGTATTTTGTGAATGGATTCTTTGTCGTCCATATTACTTATTGCCCTAAGACGAGAGAGATTGTAATATTATTTAAATAAAACACTTCAATCTAAAAAGAAATGTCAGAAAGTATATCAGAAGTTTCACATTTATCTGCTTTATTTTCTTATTTTAGAAAATAAAATGTTATTTCCACTGTATGTTTACCTTCTAACTACTTCCGCTGAACTAGATTGTATTTTTATAAAAATGAGACATAACCCCTTCATCCACCAAACCCTTCAATTACAAGAGTTTGAATTAAGGGTTGTGTTCATGTACCTTACGTTTTATACCTTCCTTGTTAACCTTCCAAGCAGGATTTTTAATATCTGCATTGGCAAAAATTAGTTTAGTTGTGCTTGTTACTAAGGCCTTAAAGTATCTATTTACAGGGTGTCTACAAGTCGGGAATTTCGTCTGGTCGGGAAAAATTCGGGAATAAGTCGGGAATTTACAAAATATTTGCGAAAGTCGGGAAAAAGTCGTTGTTAATGCTAAAATTTTCAAACTTTTTTCAGTTTTTGCTCAATATGTCAGTTAAGGAAGCGTCTGATAGGTATAGTTACTCCACATACTTTTAAAGTAAACTAAATTTACTACAATTTGAGATCAGGGTAAACTCTGTATAGCAATTGGTTCCATGATACAGGGAGGGAAAGAGGCCAATTATCTTCGAAAAGAGGCCATTTCCCCCCAAAAACTGATGTTTTTTCGATATGGTCACTTATTTTGTGAAATATCTCCTGAAATACATCATTTGAGACCAGAATGGTACCGGTGGGCCCAGCGGTTCTCTCAAATACGGCAGATAACAAAAAACAGTCAAAAGTGGGTTCTGGGGGAAAATACTGTTTTGTCTTTTTATGGTTTATTTATCAATCAAAATTTATTTATTTTTGTTATTGTTAAATAATTGATTGATGAAAAAGAAGAATATAGAATAATCGGGAATTACGTCATTATCGAACATTGTTTTATATACCAACATGCTTAAACAAACATACAAAATGCTTAAACAAACACACACATATATATATATATATATATATATAATATATACACATATATATATATATATATATATATATATATATATATCGTATACCTCAGGTCATAGCAAGGGGGAGAGGGGGAAAGAGTTGAAAATCGTAAGTTCACAGCCGTTTGATCAAATAACTTGGAATCCGTTATTTGTAGTACATTTGGAAAAAAATTGATCCTATGAATTTTTTTTTATTCCAAATCAATAGTTTTAAAGCTGTAGGGGGCAACGCACTACTCTGCGAAAACACGTTTTTCTGTACTTTTTTAAATCTAACTCCGAAACTATTTGTCCGATTAAAAGTTTATTTCTATGGATATGTTAAGTAGCAAAGTATGCATAGATTGATTTGTTTAGATTATTATTGATTAAAATATCGATTGGCTAAAATTTCTAAAAAAAGTTTTGAAAAGTCGGGAATTTCTAGAAAAAGTCTTGAAAAAGTCGGGAATATGTCGGGAATTTTGATAGCTGAAATTGGTAGACACCATGATTTAGGTACAAATGGTATTTTTAGAGCAATTAGTGGCTTTTGGAAAGCAATCAAAAATGCTGTAATAAAAAGTGAACAATTTTGACTTATCCACTTCTTTATGACAGCCATGGATATAATGTATAATACACTTGTGTATTATTGTGTACATTTTTTAATAATGAGTACATTATACACATATAATTTGAACTAATACTTTCTTGAGTTCGCAACTTTTCTAATGCCTATTTAGCTATACACCACGCATCTCTAGACAAACCCGTTGTATTTTTTACCCAATGTAGAGCTCCTTAATAAATTAACCGAAAGAGAGAGAGAGAGAAAAAAAAATCACTCACTATCAGCGTTAGATCTAGAAATAAAAAACGATCTGCAAGCTCATAACTTTTGCCGGTTTCTTTTAAAAACAGGATTTATTCCTTTGCAATAAAAAAAAAGAAACTCCTAATAGCATAGGACTGGAAAGTAAAATATCTGTTGAAGAGAAATGTATAGGATTGACAGACCGAATTCTGTTTATAGGAATCTGGTCCGTTGACCTTACTACTCGGGAACAACTTTCCTTATATGCCAGCTGGAGCTAGAACAATGCACCACTTCGCGAGCAGCTCAAGTAGGTTCCGACTACTAAGTCCTATAAGCCCTTTCAACCTTTATTTGTTTGTATTCCCAATGTGAAGTGCGACATACCAACGGCTCATCATATCGTTTAAAGACATTCTATGAGAACGATCAAGCTTTTGGTTTTAGAATAAATAAAAAAATAAAATCTTTAAAATATTAAGTAAAGACGACGTAGACCACATTACCTCAATTTACGTCAGTACTTCCTAGGTGCACTAATATTTCAAACCTTAAAAACCAGAAATCCCAACATTCAGAGTGACTAGAAAATATAAGCGGAGCCAATAGGGGGAGATAGTGTAGGCTAATTGAGTCGATTTTACAACTTCTTTCCGAAAATTAGCCGTTTTCGAGCTATACTAATTTTTAAGAGTTCATAAAATTAACGTCCTTCATGCGTTAAACAAGTCATAAAACTTAAAGTTTGGGTGGTTTATATATTTATTTTGTTTTGTTTTACAATAAAAATATTCTAAAATACGAAAATTGATATTCAGATGTACATTATTGACGTTATCTCATGCAGTGAGCTTCAAAATAGTTCAATTTTTGTTTAAAAATATCTTCGTTCATCTCAAAAAATTCAATTTACTAGATAAAATCACCTTCGAATTTTTCGTACAAAATAATTAGAAAACATTTACGTTTCATTACCTTTCAAATGAGGAATAAAAATCACAAATTGGTTAAGAATTGGCAAAAATATTACTATTAAAGAGGAGGAAGGAAAAACCAATAAAAATACTACAAATACAAAATCATACTTTTATATAGGATAATTTGTTTGAAACTACATATTTTATTTTCAGAATACATTTTCAATGTGGCGCCCTCTATTTCTAATGCACATACGTGCTCTTCCTATTACAGCTGATTTTACTACCGCCGAATTCCTAAGAGAGGCATGAATTTCTTATGCTGCATGCATTATCCTGTTTCTTGTAGTACCCTGAGGTCTCCTATTGTGGGTACAGGATTTTGATCAGATACTAAAGTTTTCATGCGACCCCACACAAAAATTTTTAAAAAGTTTTATGACTAGTTTAATGTATGAAAGACGTTAATTTTTCAAAATCTTAAAAATTAGTATAACTCTAAAACGGCTATTTTTGGACAGTAGTTCTTATTGTAAAATCGACTTAGATTAGCCTGTACTATCCCTCCCCCCTCCTACCGGCTCCGCATCTATTTTCTAGTCGCCCTGTATATCCATGATCTCTTATTTTGGGATCCTCCATCCACCTCTTAAATACAAGAACCCAACCCATCTACCTGTACTCTCCTACGCATCGAACTGCATCTGTTGAAAAATCCTTTATCATCCGCGTGCCTCCTCTTTGTGGAGTTCGTTGCCCATCTCGATTCGAAAATGCCCCTCTCTAACTTCCTTGAAACGCCATCTATTTATGTACCTCCTGAATTTTCATTCTTCCGGGCAAATGAAAAATACGAATATTTATGTAATAGATATTATAACAGTATATGTAAGTTGTATACTTTTACAAGATTTCTCATTTCTTTTGTAACTTATAATGTAATTGTTAATCAATTGTCATAGTCAGACGATTACCCTATGTTATTGTTAGAGGACAAGTTGTCTCAGAATGATGTTTATATTATCCTTCCATGATCAGAACGGTAAAAATCAATGCTTAAATTGTGGAAATTTGAACTCGGAAGCTGATTTTAAGGATTTAGGGAGCTAGGAACAAAAAGAGAACAGAAAAGTGTATAAGAATCGGTATTTTTTATTCTGAAAAGCGTAAGGTTCGTTCTGGTTAAAACAGAAAAATTCTGTTTTATCGCATTAGCGCTAGAATACTTATATATAAAATATATAGGGAGGTAATGCGTGCGAGAAAAAAAAAGGCAAAAATGTGTGATTAAATACCGATACCGATAAGGGCAAGTTGCCTAGAGGTCTATAGAGTGCGTCTATATAAACGATATACTAGATCTTTTCTCCTTTCCCCCCCTCACAAAAGCGCCGATTGGCGCGAACACCGATTCTCGGTTACGCTGATGATTTGATGGGTGAAAATTAGAAAATTATCAAATTTAACAATGCTCATAAAAGATATAAAATTTACTGAAAGTTGTCTTATCAGAAATTAAATGGAAAATATTTTTGTTATATAACATTTGTCGCTAGGATCTGCCGTTTAGGAGTTAAATTGGTTGAATGAAAAAGTCACGTTTTAAGCCGCCATTTTTTTCTCAACTTTGTTAATTTCGAATAATCTTTATTTTATTTTTATTATTATAATTATTTTCAGGCCGTCAAAGGACCACACTTAAGCAACCAAGCCAGCTTCACGCTTTTTTCGATACTTTTTTATCTGTTTACTTTTCTCTCTCCTCTCTTCTGCCGTCCATTTTCTCCCCTGTCTTTTTGGAGCTGTTTTGTCTTGGAAACCCTCCCACTCTATAATTTTTTGTCTATATCTTGTTCTGTCTTCAATTTCTTTTTTATTTAGGCCAATTTCTTTTAAATCTTCATGTACTTTCTGAAGCCAGTTGGGTTTGCCTTTTAATTTTTCAAAATGTTGCACAATTTTTCTTGTTAATCTGCTTGGACTCGTTCTTTGTATGTGCCCATAGAACATCAGTCTCCTTTTCCTAATTTCATCAGTTATCTTTTCTATATGTCTGTATACCTCTGTGTTACTTATCAATTTGGAGGTTTCACTCACTGTTCCCAATATCTTCCTCACAATCCTTCTTTCTTTTTTCCTGATTTCTTCATTCTCTTTAATTGTTCCCAAAATCAGTGTCTCAGCTGCATACAAACATCATGGCCGAATTAATTTTTTTTTAATTTAAAAATTTTTTTTTGGGCCGAAGACTTCCATTGAAGTCCTATACTGCCTATAATTTAAAATAATATAGATTAAAAAAAAAAAAAGGAAACGCAGGAAGCGCCCCTAGTAATGGAGAGGAGCAACAGCAGTAAAATATTTTTTTCTATTTTGACACGTAGACATATATATATATAAATTATGAAGTGGTTCTTGTTTACTAAATATTTTTTAAATATATTTTTTATTTTTGAAGAGAAAAGATTTGACCCCAGTTGGGATTCGAACCCAAGTCTCCACCTCTCTAGCGTGGCGCCTTATCCACTAGGCTACCGGGCTCGTATCCGAACCAGGGAAATCTTCTCTCTTCACTGATCCATACCCCCGGGCACTCGCAATTGCGACGTACAATTCGGGGATGAATGTTCAAATTGAACATTACTTTAATTAGATCTATTGACGAGCTGTCATATCTATATATTAAATTATGAAGTGGTTCTTGTTTACTAAATATTTTTTAAATATATTTTTTTTTTTTTTTTTATATTTAAAAAATATTTAGTAAACAAGAACCATTTCATAATTTAATATATAGATATGACAGCTCGTCAATAGATCTAATTAAAGTAATGTTCAATTTGAACATTCATCCCCGAATTGTACGTCGCAATTGCGAGTGCCCGGGGGTATGGAGCAGTGAAGAGAGAAGATTTCCCTGGTTCGGATACGAGCCCGGTAGCCTAGTGGATAAGGCGCCACGCTAGAGAGGTGGAGACTTGGGTTCGAATCCCAGCTGGGGTCAAATCTTTTCTCTTCAAAAATAAAAAATATATTTAAAAAATATTTAGTAAACAAGAACCACTTCATAATTTAATATATATATATGACAGCTCGTCAATAGATCTAATTACAGTAATGTTCAATTTGAACATTCATCCCCGAATTGTACGTCGCAATTGCGAGTGCCCGGGGGTATGGATCAGTGAAGAGAGAAGATTTCCCTGGTTCGGATACGAGCCCGGTAGCCTAGTGGATAAGGCGCCACGCTAGAGAGGTGGAGACTTGGGTTCGAATCCCAACTGGGGTCAAATCTTTTCTCTTCAAAAATAAAAAATATATTTAAAAAATATTTAGTAAACAAGAACCACTTCATAATTTAATATATATATATGACAGCTCGTCAATAGATCTAATTACAGTAATGTTCAATTTGAACATTCATCCCCGAATTGTACGTCGCAATTGCGAGTGCCCGGGGGTATGGATCAGTGAAGAGAGAAGATTTCCCTGGTTCGGATATGAGCCCGGTAGCCTAGTGGATAAGGCGCCACGCTAGAGAGGTGGAGACTTGGGTTCGAATCCCAACTGGGGTCAAATCTTTTCTCTTCAAAAATAAAAAATATATATATATATATATATATATATATATATATATATATATATATATATATATTACTTGTTTTCAATATAATTCAGTTGTCGGATATCTGGCATATTAAAGAGGTATTCAATTATCAATTTTGATTTACCTATAATATTTATATCTGTTTTCTAAAAAACAAAATTAGGTTTACAAATAAAAAAACTGACGTGGCCTTCTAAATCTGATATGGGAGTATTGTAAATTTAAGTTAGTACTGACCTTGAGACCAGGTAAAGCTAGGGGAATTACCGGATGATGTTCCAATCAATTCAGGTAATGAGTTTTGAACAATATTGTCTAACGATCTGCCACATTATAGTCCCTTTCATTTGCAAAAAAATGTAATGACAAATGTTGCTTGCATCGAATGTTATACGCTTTAATATTTAAAAAGTTTAAAGTTTATATTACATGAGAAAAAAGATAATTCTGATTTATTAGGATTTAATAACTGATACCATATTCTAAAGTAAATGAAAACTTTTTTGTTTTTGAGATATATTTTATTATTATTATTATATTATGTATATATAAGAGATATTGCACCTATACATATTTATCTTAACCTATACGTGAAATGAAAAATAAACTTCATTTTAGGAAAAATAAAATTTATCAAAGTTATTTTAGCCATAGATTGACTTTGAGATCGGGAAACCCTCCTGTGTCACACGCAGCCTCTTTAATTGGGGTAAAAACCTGGCGGTTGTCTCGGATATAAGCCAAATTTCCTTTCACAACCGTCGGCCCATAACTGTACAGTACATCCTTTTAACTTAACGAATAGGGATAGGTAGGGAATTTCGGATGGAGATTTGATACCAGGTACCATTACATTGGTTTCGAGGCAAAGAACTTTTCAGATCCAATTTTTACAATAACTTGTAAAGCAACCACCCATTGGTGGCACTTTAATAAAACTTCTATTGTTGAAGGTTTAGGGGCCATATTTTTTTCAGACGTCTCGGAGGGTTATCTGGGATAGAATGCGAAGCAAATTGAGATACTAGTGGGTTTGTGTGGATATGGGGTCTATTATTAAGGTATAGGTATCTGGTTTGGGCTATATCAGCCAGATCATTTTACTTATAATAGGAAATTTCAGAAATCAAACCATGAAAAAGGAAATGTATATCAAAAAGAAAACCGCAGATAGTGACAGTTTGTGAAAAATTGTTATATTTGTATAATGATATTTATTTGTTACTATTTATTGATATTTACAAATGTATACATTATATACAAGTAAATTTGAAAAAAAAAAAAAAATGATTTTAATGGCTTGTCAATAACATGTAAAGAACTACTCACTTGTAGCACTTCAATAAAAGTTCTATATTTGAAGGTCTCTCGGCCATCTTCTTTTTAGACGCCTCGGAGGTTTATTAGGAATCGAGTGTGAAGCAATTTGGTAGACTAGTGGATTCGTGTGGAAATGGAATTTAATATGAAAATACAGGTATTTGGTTTGGGCCAAATCGGCAACTTATGGAACATTAAGATCTTTATAGAGAAATTTGCTTGTGACATAATAAGGAACATTGAGGATTTTACGAAGGATTTTGGATTGTAAGGATTGGATTCGAGAAGAATTGGAAGGTTTAGTGGAGTCCCAAATCTCCAAGTTTAATTACTGTCATGTAAATGAGTATCTTGTGATCGGAAGGTTAATAACGTTTGTCAAGTAAATGTTGAAAGAGTCGAAAACGACGTTTCTTGTCGTTTTATTCTTGTATGCGGATTCCAAGTGAGAAGTTTGCCCAGATAGAGTCCTAGCTATCGGATCTGTTCAACAGGGATTAGTGGAATATCATTAAAGGATACTGTAGGACAGAGAGTCGTAAAGGTTCATTTATGGGATTTATTTTGATTCTCAAATTTTGACACCATTCTTGTAGGTTTATTATATGGTACGGGAATGTCTGGGAGGCAATGAATGAAACATTGTTTACTGATAAATTTTAAAGAAGTCGAAAACGAAGAGCCGTTTTAGTCTTAGTATTGTATGTGGGTTCCAAGTAAGTAGTTTGTCCTAGTTCGATAATTGATTACAAAAAAAGGGTTCTTATTCCTAGAATAAATAAACTGTAAAGATAAATCTAAATCAAAAGTTGTAATTAATATAGGTTTTCATTGTTATCAACCTATATTTTTTTAATATAAATTTAATTGAAATTTTTATTTAAAAAAAATTTATATTAAAATTTTTTTTTTTTTTTTTTTTTTTAATATAAATTTAATTGAAATTTGGGAGGCGCGGTAGCTCAGTGGGTAAGGCACTTGACTACCATGCTCCCGGGCCCGAGTTCGAGTCCGACTGAAGGCAGAAAATTTATTTTCTGTTATTTCGGCCGTGGATCGAATTCGAGGTCGGGAGACCCTCCTGGGGCACACCCAGCCTCCTAAAAAGTGGGTACCCTTAATTGGGGAAAAACCTGGCGGTTGAGCGTGATTCTGGCCAAACCACCTCCTTTCACAACCGTTGGCTTAGAAACAGTACAGCCTACCTAAGTACTGAACCCGAGACCCTTCATGGGTTGTAAGTGGTACAGGTTTTTTAATTGAAATTTACTACTGTACAAATATATACATCAAGCAAATGAGCTGATCACGATTATAATAACATGTCAAAACTTGAAAAGAGCTACTCATCAGTAGCACTTCAATAAAAATTCTACACTAGAAGATCTCTAGTCCATCTTCTTTTCAGACGCCTCGGAGGATTATCGTGAGGCAAGTTGGGAGACTAATGGATTTGAGTGGTTATGGAGCTTACTATGAAAGGATAGGTATCCAGCAACATATGGAACATTAAAGTCTTTATGGATACGTTTGTTGGTGACATAGTAAGGGGCATTTAGGATTTCTCGAAGGATTTTGGATTGTTAGGATTGGATACAATATGAATTGCATGGTTTAGTGGAGCCCCAAAGTTCAACTCCCTACGTCCAAATAGGTATAATTATTTTCATGTAAATGAGTCTTCTGTAATTAATTGGGACCTTAAAACGTTTGTCTAGTAAATGCTGAAGTAGTCAACCTAGTTAATGAATGTAAATGAATAAAATAGCTGACTTTGTAGCCGCCGACTACAAAAGCAGCCAACTAGTCGGCTCGTCACTAATTATTAACAAAAAATAATTTAATACAACGGTATCGTCCGTGTGCTCGAGACGATTTGAATAAATTTAATGGCTCCCTAAAAGTTTACACCGATATCATTATAATATAAAAGATCTTACCCTGAGCCGTTATCGGATGACAAGCCCTTTAGTGGAACGTATAGGGCACAACAAACGAGATAAGGTCGCGGCTCTTGGAGTGGATCTGTTTCTCGGGGGTGCTCGGGGCTTCAATCAATTTTAATGGAAAACACGCCAACAAAAGCCCTCCTTTTGATTGGACAACTTTGTTTTATAACGTTGATATCGGGCTTCAGTTTACCTCAGCGTTCTGTTTTCAGTCTTCTTGTTTGATCGAGAATAATGTTTATCATCAGGGTTTTTTTTTTTGGTTTTTATGTCAGAGGAAACGTTGATCCTCCTGTATGAAAAAAAAAAAAGAAGAAGATTATTAACAAAACTAAAACGACAAGAAACTGCCCGTCGTTTTCGGCTACTTCAACATGTGGTTTTTATGTCAGAGGAAACGTTGATCCTCCTGTATGATATCAAAGGGTCTGTTACGCTCTAAAAAAAAAAAAAAAAGAAGAAGATTATTAACAAAACTAAAACGACAAGAAACTGCCCGTCGTTTTCGGCTACTTCAACTAGACAAACGTTTCAACATACTAGACAAACGTTCAAACGTTTCAAATTAATTAAAAGACTTATTTACATAACAGTAATTAGACCAATTAGTTGGGCTGTTTCCTTTTTCTTTACATTGTATAATTGTGCACCCATTCCAATTTGGTCATACGGAGTTGAGCTTTGGGGCTCCACTAAACCATCTAATTCATCTCGTATCCAATCCTTACAATCCAAAATCCTTAGAAATATCCTAAATGCTCCTTACTTATTATATTATAATGATATCGGTGTATACTTTTAGGGAGCCATTAAATTTATTCAAACCGTCTCGAGCACAAATTATCGTTCCTTTTATTAAATTATTTTTTGTTAATAATTAGTGACGAGCCGACTAGTTGGCTGCTTTTGTAGTCGGCGACTACAAAGTCAGCCATTTTATTCATTTACATTTCTACGCTTAAAAACAGGTTGATCACTTTACTAGACTAGCATTTACTAGACAAACGTTTTAAGGTCCCAATTAATTACAGAAGACTCATTTACATGAAAGTTATTATACCTATTTGGACATAGGGAGTTGAACTTTGGGGCTCCACCATGCAATTCATTTTGTATCCAATCCTTAAAATCCAAAATGCCCCTTACTATGTCACCAACAAACGTATCCATAAAGACTTTAATGTTCCATATGTTGCTGGATACCTATCCTTTCATAATAAGCTCCATAACCACTCAAATCCATCAGTATCGCAACTTGCTTCTCATTCTATTCCAGATAATCCTCCGAGGCGCCTGAAAAGAAGACGGCCTCGAGATCTTCTAATATATTGCTTTATTATATAGAACCTTTATAAGTTTGCTTTAATAACTTCAATGTGTAGTCACTTTAAAAACAAGTGACGTGTCATTTTTATCATTATCATCATATTTACTTGATGTATTATATTTGAATATTGTATATACAGTTGTAAATTTCAATAAATATCTAAAAAAAAATATATATATATATTATTAAAACCGAAAAGTGTTGAAATTTGATCAACTCGTACTACTTTTCAATCAACTGTTACTAATTAGTTAATGAAGAGTTCACTCTGTCTAGGAAAAGTCGACTTTTCCCATAACATATATATTTTTAATGATATTTCCACCTGTATACAATACTATATTGTATAATGAATGAAAAATTATTAGAATGACATGTCAATAAGCAAGTTGGGAGACTTGTGCATTTGATCGGTTATGGAGATTACTATAAAAGGATAAGTATCTGGTTTGGGCTTAATCAGTAACATAAGGAACATTATGAACTTTATTGATAATTTTACTTATAAAAGGAAATATCTGAAATCAAACCATGAAGAAGGAAATGTATTTTAAAAAGGAAACCACAGAATTTGATAGTTGGTAAAAAATTGTTATTAATTTTTTAAAAACTATGAATTGATATTTACAACTGTGTACATTATATACAACAAGTTAATTAAAAAAAAAAGAAGGTTAAAATGACATGTCAATAACGTGTAAAGAACTACTCACTAGTAGCACTTCAATAAAAGTTCTGCACTTGAAGGTCTCTTGGCCATCTTTTTTTCAGGCGCTTCGGAGGGTTATTGGGAATGGAGTGGAGGGCAAGTTGAGATACCAGTGGATCTGAATGATTTTGTAGAGTACTATGAAAGGATAGATATCTGTTTTGGGCTAAATCAGTAACATATATAACATTAAGGCCATTAATGATAATTACTTATAAAAGGAAATATCCGAAATCAGACCAAGAAACAGGAAATATATATCAAAAAGTAAACCGCAGATAGTGAAAGTGGTGAAAAATTGTTATAATTATGATTTTTTCTTTACTATTTATTGATATTTACAATTGTATACATTGTATACATATGCAACAAGTAAATTTGAGAAAAATTACTTTTCAATAACATGTAAAGAAATACCATCTTTTCAGACGCCTCGGAGGTTTATTAGGAATCGAGTGTAAAATAGACAACTGGATTCGAGTGGGTATGGCATTTACTACGAAAATACAAGGATCTGTTTTGGGCCACATCAGCAACTTATGGAATATTAATATTTTTATAGATAAATTTGCTTGCTACATAATAAGGAGCTTCGAGGATTTTACGAAGGATTTTGGATTGTAAAGACCCTTCATTGGCTGTAAGAGTACAGGATTCTGCTATCCTTGCCACCTGCAATTGATTTATTTCGATTCGCTTTTGTCGTTTTGTCGCTTTTGCAATCGTTTGTAAGAAAAATATGATCGGAGGTGAAAATACCCGCTTTGTGAATAAATTGAAAAAGTAATTCAAGTAAAATTGGTAAGATTATTATAGAATTATTTGAGATTTCGAAGTTGGAAACCTGCTTTGATATAAAGATGTATAGCGGGTCTAGGCATTTGAGGAGGGTAGCCAACGGATATGAGAACCAATGTTTTAATTTTTAAGTTTCTTCATCCACACTTGGTAAACCAAAACTAATAGTAAACGATTTTATAGTATATATTTTCATAGAAGGAATGCCTGTCATAAATAAGATTATTCATTCATTCACATCAGCAGTTCTTGCATCTTTGGTTAATTTTAATAGATTACGAGATTAGATCTTTTATCCAATAATGTATACACAGAGTGAGTACTTCTTAGTGTAAAAAAAAAAGAAAAGATGGGTGAAACTAGATCAAAAATGAAGAAAAATGCCGCAGACCTTACCTTTCTATTATAATCCGTTGCAGATATAAGATAATTCAAAGACATTTTTAAGGCAACAACGCTTTTTTTTTTTTTTTTTTTTTTTTTTTTTCAAAAAAAACTGTAATATCTCCAATTTGTTTAAACATTTTTCAAATTTTGACCACATTTTCGTGTTTAGCAATTAATTTCCTATAAGAATAGAGTACATGTAACCTTGAACTAACATACTTGGGACCTAAAGAACAGCTTGATCTTCACCTTATTTCAGCTTCAACGTCACCATTTAAAAAAAAAAACTATCCACAAAATTGCAAATCTCACAAAAACTTGCAAATTTTATCAGCTTTCATATGGTATGATCAAATTAATGAGGCGTGTCGATTTCATGGAGATATTTAATTTTAAAACTGGGAAAACACGTTGTTTTCATTTGGCATAAAAATCAGTTACTTGTGTAAATAAGACATTATGATAATCTCTTGATGGAAACGCATTTCAAACATAATAAACTCTTTATTGGAATAAAAAGCAAAGCAAAATATTTATTGTTTAATAGAAAACAAAGGAAAGCTGTCAATAATTCTTTCAATCAACAAAGTTATCCGAACCCGACGTTGCTATGGTGCCACAGTAACATATGGTTCGTTCTCACCTGGTGCAGGTTGTAGTTAGGTTTCATCGATACTGGAAGCTCCGAGAGTATCTAACTTGAAATAGAAAAATAATATATGTATATATATCTATATATATATATATATATATATATATATATATATGTATATATATATACATACACATATACATATACATATATATTTGTTTGAATGTTCCCAATGTGATTTTATTCTGAAAAAGTTAATTAAATTACACGTCCTTTAACCTTGATAAACTTAATAAACACTTAAACAGTTTTAATAAAATAACCTACTTATGAATTTAACACATTGCCTCTCCATAGAACAATTTTATACCAGCATTCGTTCCTAGTCAGATCCGCTACACTATGGAACACTCTCCCGCCTGAAATACATGCCCCTTCCTTAAGCTCATTTAAAACACTCCTTTTCCAATATCTCCTCTCATCCCAGTCTGATGCCAGTCAATATGAACAATAATTAACATTAAATTTGGTAAAATCGAATAAATCTTATAACGGTGAATTGGTTGATAAATTTTTTCTTATTTAATAATAATCCTTTATTTGTTCCGTAATGGAACATAATCAGTTGTTTTATAGAAATTCAAAGTTCTTTTCAGTTCAAATGTTTTTCCTGTACAATGAAATATTATCTATTAACTTGACAATTCATGTATGTATGGTTATATAAGTACATGTGTGCAGTGTATATAAATATATATCGTGGTATCTGCAAATATTTTCTTCATTCAATGTACATATAGACATAGTTTATTCTCTATATATCCTTTCTTATTTTCTCATGGTTATTTGTTTATTTTATTTCATTACTCCTTCTTATGTTATCATATCTACTTAAGTTCTTTAGACAATTAGCTGTATTTGCATGTTTCATGTTTCTCATATATGAATACCTTTTTATGAAAATATATATGCCAGACCATCGTACTACTTCATGATAAAATTTTGTTATTCTTAGGTATAGGACAACACGTCCCAGAATAAACATTATTTTTTCATTCATTCATTCATTCATTCATGTTTAAGTAATATCTGTTTTAACATGTATTAAATTAAATACATATATATTATATCGGTCTTATAAGTTCATAACGTACAATAGAATCTGTTTTAACCAATTTAGGGCCGAGGCTAGAATTATTTGAAAGTTTTTATTTTTTATTTTTAGGGTAATTTAATTTAAAGAAAAAAAATACCCATTCAAGAACATTGACCTGCAGAATATATAATTTTTTTTTTTAATATATGCAATGTGATATATTTATAAATGCTATCATAATGCTGTTTCATGAAAACTTTTATTGCAATTGTTTCAATCATAAATTCATAAATTCCTTCAAAGAAGTAATAAAATTTAATTTTCATACAAAAATTGAAATTAAAATTTTTTTTTTTGTGGAATGCTTTAAAGCAATCTGGGTGTAATTTTACATTAAATCGCTCACAAATTTTAATTGTAGCAACCCTTATTTGCCTGAAATTAACATTTATATATTCATACTCATTGGAAAAATAACCTAATAAATAAATAAATAAATAAATAAATTGTACTACTATTTTTCAATGGATAAAAAAAAATTATAAAAAAATTATTTTTAATAATTAAAAACCTTAATAACAGGCTATGTAATGCGATAGAAAAATATTTTAACTTATAAAAAGAAAAAGAATGTTTTTAATTAATGTTGGATATACACAACAGCGTACATAAATGGTTTAAATGCCGATAATTATTAGGAGAAAACAGTTTTACATCAGAAAATCTGTACATCCTTCTAATGAATATATTTTTCCCGCGAATAATTTTGTTAATTTGGAATTGATTCTTTATTTAATTTGAAAAATAATTATATATACTTAAAAAAAATTATTACTAAAATGTATAACATTGAAAACAATTATTATGCAATTTTGTATTAAAATGAATTGCAACTTTATTACAAAGAAAAAAAACGAAAAATGTTTGATACATATTACTCAGGATTAGAGTTATCAAGCACAAGGGTTTATTAAAATGCAAATCAAGGCCGCAATTAGTCTTCAATCTTTTGAGTGATTTATATTTATTAATATCCTTTTTGATTCGATCAAATTCAAAACCAATCAAATTTCAGGAATACCTGTCATGGAGTAAAGGAATAACTTTTCCTTCTCCAAATTATATACCTTACCTTAATTTGATTTCGGGTTTATACTTGTTACAATTAATTGGCTTCGTTTAAATTAATCTCATCTAGAAGTTTTTGTAGTAAGGCGAAACTTTTTATGAACATGCTAATTATTCATTTAATAACATAGATAGAATGTTTGCAAATTTCAGGGCAATAAGTTGTTTTAAGTAAAGTGTCTTGTTTTTGTTAAAACATTTTTTTTTTTTTTTTTTTTTTTTTTTTTTTTTTTTTTTTTTTTTTTTTTTTTTTTTTTTTTTTTTAATCAAGACCTATTTGTACATACGGATTAGAGCTTTTGGGCCTTACTTAACCGTGAACAGGAAGATCCGCAAAATAAACAAGATGAAAGATACCGCGACAACCTTCCTAGAACGTAAGTGAAATTGGCAGGCCACATAGCAAGAATGGACAGTAGAAGATGGGCCAAAAGAACCACTTATTGGTATCCTGTCCATTCCACACGGAAGAGAGGGAGACCTAGTTAGAAATGGCGGGACAACATCGAAGATCTTTTCGGGTGTCTATGGTCAGCAAGGTGGGCACGTGATAAAGTTATTTGGAAGAAACTGGAAGAGGCTTATCACCAAAGATGGGTTATTTTTTCTTTAAAAAAAAAAATGTAAATTTCTGTTCAAAACATTTAATAGAGTCCGCATTGGTACTTTTTACTTCGAAAAGTTTGAGGTACATTCCGGTTTAAAATAGGGAGATTCTCTTTCTCCAGTATTATTTAACTTAGAACTAGAATATGTGATTAGGCAGGTAATGCTTCTTGGTTATTGGTTCTTGGTTATGCTGATGATTTGGTACTTTTGGGGGAAAACGAAGAAACCATTAAAATAAACGCAACTGCGTAAAGAAATTGGTTTCGTAATTAATACCGATAAAACGAAATATATGGTTATTAGTTGAAAAGGTGTACGTTTTAGTAATGTAGATATTTCCGGGATATAGTTTGAACACGTTGATAAATTCAAATATCTAGGATCTATTATATCAAGAAAAAATGAAATTCAAGAGGAAATAAGGCATAGGTTAAAAGCCGGTAATTCTTTGTATTTCTCAGTCGCAAAACTAATCAGTTCGCGCTTACTCTCGAGAAATTTAAAAATTATGATATATAAGACTATTATACTACCAACAGCTCTCTACGGATGCGAAACAAGGCCGTTTACGTTAAGGGAGGAGCAGCGCCCTAAAGTTTTCAAAAATAAAGTACTGCTTAGAATATTTGGTCCAAAAAAGGATGAAGAAGGCTTCACAATGCAGAACTGCGTGAGTTATATCCGGTAAATATGGTTCAGGTAATAGCAGCGCGACGCTTAAAATGGGCATGTAAAGTCGTTGGGTTTAGTAATGATCGAATTCAAAAGTGACTAGTTTCGAGCCGTCGGGTAAACGACCGAGGGGTAGACCAAGACGTAGAAGGGAAGATTGCGTCAAGGCCGACCTGGGAGGTTTGGGTTTTGGGGGAGTGGGTTGGAGAGAGGCTTTTAGTCAACGGCATCGAATCTTCGAGTTCGCTAAGCCTTTATTGATGATTATTAAATTTCTGTTATTTTTTTGTTAATATCTTATATGGAAATAAAGGAGCTATTATATAAGTTCTTTACTTATGAGAGCAGGTGAAGCATCGACGGGGGATGCTGGTATACACATATACACTATTCACAAGTGCCGCAGATATAAGATATGTGATATATTATATGTCTAAATAGGTATATCATATTTAGTGCGAAACTAGGCGGTAAAGATCATAGAGCTCCTCTATCTAGCCCTATCTAGAGCATCTAGATCTAGCGTGACGAGACCTGAGATAGTGGGCCCAAGGATCGGTTGCCTAAAGGAGGCTAGATAAGGCTAATTATCTGTTAGTAAATAATAGTAGGCGAGCTATGAGAGAGGTGAGGTGGTAGGTGAGGAGTGAGTCAGAGAGATTCCAAGGCTAGTTCCTGGATCGGCCGCTAGGGGCTAGTGCAGCGGGAGGCCAGTGCCCGGCCGGCGACGGAACAGTCAGTGTCGGTGTCTGTGTCAGTTCGTGATGGCCCTCGTTCCTCTGACCCTCGCCTTCTTCTGCATCGCCGTCGCCGCCCTCCCATCCTCCAGGCCTCCGGACTGTGCCTCTCTGGCCACTCTCTTCCCTCCCGATGTCGTCCTCAACTCAACGCCCGTCAACGGTAAGTCCGCTCAACTCTAATCTCACCTACTCTAAGATAACTTCTTCTTCATATCAACAGGAAAAAAAAAAAAAAAAAAAAAAAATACAATCATTACTGACAAATATTCTTAAGACTCCGCACACTCTACCAAACTAAAATTATTTGTGTATACAAATATAAACTTATGACTCACAACATATACAATATGTCAACTGAGTCGACTACAACAAAAATATACAAAAAAACTACAGCTACAATATTTAAATGATTCAACCAAAAAACAAAAGAAAATAAACTAAATTTAACAGGTGTTTCATTGCCAACATGATTTCGAACCACTTTCATTATTATTTCTTCTTCAATACGTATATTTTCTTTCCATTCATTTGACATCAAAATGTAACGATTTTGATTAGCAAAATAATACGAAGTAATTCGTTTTTTATAAATGTTTATATGAACTATGAATATTTCCACACGATGATTCTTAATAATTGACAGTGTTAAAATAGTCAATATAATTTATCTAAAAAAATGCTCGAAAAAACAAAAGTGAAATTTCAAACTAACCTTTAAATGTCTTTCCGCTTTTTAAACCGTAAAATAGTATATCTTGTGCCAATTGTTCTAATATACAAATGATTTGATAATATAGTCAATGATAAATTTTTTCTTAGTTTTATTTTTGTATTATTTATTTATTTATTAATTAATACTATGTGATTAAACGCACATGAAAATTCACAGTTATATAAAGTATTTACTAAATCTAGTAATATAATTTAGCAAGAATAATATTAAAAAAATAAAATAAAATCTTGAACCATTAATCATTTATACTTTTTGAGCATTTTTTAAAAACCGTAAAATAGAATAACTGGTGTCAATTAGTCAGATATCCAAATGATATGATAATATTAAGTCTTTTTTTTATATTTTTAAAAAAAATTATTTTTTGATATTACATGAATATACACGCTCGATGATTCCTAATTATTTAAAATGTTTACAAAACTAATGTTATCATTTATCAAAAAATATTCTTGAAAAAATTAAGATAATTCTTGAACTAATCTTTTAACTGTCAATACTTCTTCAGCCCTTATTAGATCGTAAAATATTATATCTAGTTTCAATTTTTTCTATATCGATATTTAATTATTTCGATTAATAAGATAATCCAATATTTTTTTAAAAATTTATATTTTGGTTTTGTTATTGCATAAATATACGTTTATGTTGATTCCTAATAATTGAAAGTGTTAAAATAAGTTAGCGAACCCATTTGAAACCATGAAATACGTTAAATTAGAGTCCATTAATTTAGTAGAGATAGTTAATTATTTCGTATAAGGTAATACAAACTTATTTTTTATATTAATTTTTAAATTAATGTTGACAAAAACTATTACTGAAAATATCAACGGAATTATCAAAATCAACAAAATAATTTAAACATACACTGTAAATACTGTTTTAGTGGTGATTAAACCAAATAATACTTGAAAAATTGATTTCTCAAAATCGACACTCAATAATTTCGATTATTAAGATAGTTAAAATCGACATTATAATTTATTAAAAAAAATTTTGAAAAAAAAATGTCTCAAATTAACCTTCAACTGTCAATACTTCGTGAGCTGTTATTAAACTATATAATGGTTTAACTCTTGTCAATTGATATAATCGATAGCTAGCTGTTTCGATTAGTAAGATATTCCAACATTTTTTTAATTTTTATATTGATTTTATTTGAATTATTATTTGATATTATATGAATTTTACACGTTCCTGATGATTGGAAGTGTTAATAAATTAAAATATACTACCACTTTTAAATATCTTGTTAAACCAAAAAATACGTTGTCAATTGATTTGGAATGTATAGTTAATAATTTATATTATGAAGTTAGAAAGTAATTTTTTTTTATTAATTATTATATTTTAGCTGGTGTTACCTGTTATATTAATATATTCATGCGATGATTCCTAAATAAAAAAAAATCTCGAATTAACCTTATATCGTCAAATCTGTTTTAGTGCTAATCAAAGTGTTCATAATCGGTGAAAATGGATTCCTCAGAATCGACAGTCATTTATTCCGATTATTAAGGTAATGAAAATCTTAGTCATTATATATTTATATGTTGTCGTTTCGTGTTAGTAAAAACACTTTTCATACTGTCACACAAAAAGTATACAGTATTTTAAAATTAAAATATATTCTTTATGATATTCTTGAAGCAAGCTTTATGTATACAAACGTAAATATTTGTAAAGCGTAAAAATAATTTTAAACTCTTGGACTTTAATTAACTGTTTTAAATAAAAAAAACAGCATGAAGGCATATCCTAAAAGTGCACTTACATATTAATGATACGTAAACGTATCTTTTTAGGAGATATGGATTAAATAATAAAATACCTATATTTGGTGATAACGGATTCTTTAAAATCGACTTTTAATTATTTCGATCCTTCTGATGTGTATACATATCGATCTATTGTATATATATATATATATATAATAATTCCTAATTGTTTGTTTCAGTTTTATGGCGTACTACTCCGTTTATTAACGTCAATTACTCTTTTTACTTTATTTTTGTACATAGATATTACTTCTATTCTTTAGTTTATATTTTAAAAAATATTTTTTTTTACAAACTTATATTTTTGTACCTATCATAAATGTCATATTTTGATTTCCGGAGTTTCGATACTAATTCTATGATAATTCCTAATTATTGAGTGTTTTAACAAAATCAAAATCGAGTATATATTTTGAATCTTGTATAGTTATAACTTATCAATTCATTTACATATACATATATATGTATTTGATAGTTTTGTAAAAATAAAAAAAAAATAAAAAATAAGAATAAAAAAAAATAATAAAGCTTAAACCATATTCATAAATAAAAAGTGAAAAACTCATATATACTATCTTAATACAACGAGGAAAGTCCAACTACAGCGTTGTAAAAAAAATAATAAAAATAATGCAGTAATCAGAATTAATTATATTGGTTTTGTTGTAATTAATAGCGTTACAAAATAATCCAGTTAATTCCAGCTGTTTTATATATATATATATATAGTTTATTGTACGGTTGACATTTTGCAATAGCGTTGTTATCAGCATTACTTAGTGCGACTCGTGTAATAATTAGTTATATTGTTTTTTATGTCTTGCATAGAAACTACTGAAATATATGTTACAGTTCTAAAAACCTATGATAAAAATATGATTGATACAAGAGACCTATTCAATTTATGTTTGATAGACGACTATTCGGGATTTCAAAGATTTAGTTTAAAGGGTCTATTTCAACTTTAACATGTAACGATTATTTGGATTGCTATCGATTGTAACAACTATTTTGGCGACGTTTCATTTGTGTACTAGAATTGTTCGTCTATTCCATATCCACTATTAACATTGGCATGATTATGAGAACAATGTAATCTCGAAACGTCGCCAAAATAGTTGTTTTTTATTTATTGACTGAACTTCAAGAACCTTACTAAGCATTTAATAGTCCATATATATACATATGGATATATATATGACTGTTACTATTAAATATATAGGTATATATATATATATATATATATATATATATATAAATATATGATATGTATATATAATATATATATATATATATATATATATATACACACACATATACATATATATATTTATAATTTTTTATAAATAAACAGGACGATAATAATATGTTTGTTATATATTTAGATCCATTGATCTAAATATATTGTCTATGAATTTATTTTTTAATTGGTTTATTAAAATAACCATAATATATTTTTAGATAATTTTCTGTATACAGTTACTTACAACTTATTTAAACCGAGATTACAATTTAAAGAAAAACCATTCACACCTAAAACCGGGTAGACTCATGCTCATGAGAGTAACTGATTTACTACTTGAAAAACGATTTTTTCTCCATCGATGAAACCGAAGTTACGAACTATTACGTGCTAGCCTTCACGTCATCAAACACCTGGGCAACAACTGATTCATTATGCCAAGCATTTCTCATAGCGTTGGTGAGGTAGGTTTAAAATAAAAAAAAATGATTCTGTAATGACGTCTACATTATATTTATATGGAACATTATATATTTATTAACTTATATTGCAGATCCTATTTTATTTTTTAATAAATATAAAAATATAGCAAGTATTTTTTTTTTAACTTTATTTTTTTAATTTTTATTACAATCAGCGAATGAGATCATACATAACAGATAATTGTGGTATGAGTTGGAATGATGGAGAAAGATGCTCACTCCTTACACATTTAATTAAACTGTTGTACTAGGAGGTCTCTCTTCCACCATTTCTTCATTTATCCTTTTTTCTTCTTACCGTTCTCTCGATTTGATAATGTGTTATTTGTATAGTTAAAACAATAATTGACATGTTGATAAGTATATACTTATATCAGATTATTTTCTAAAATTTATTTAAATTTGAATTTTTCAAATTAGTTCCAAATACGTTTATGTGGTTGGTGTCGTTATCAATAAAAAAACAAAATAGTAACAAAAAAAAAAAAATATATCGAATTCTGTTTTATCGTGGTTTTGTTTAATGATTGTATTTATCAAAATATATTTTAGTTAAATATTTATTTTTTTATACAAAAAAAAATATGCATATTAGACAATTTTAATTAAGTTCAAAATCTTGAAAAAATAATAATACACCGGATGGCTAAAATAAAACCTAATTTTTTTTTTTTAATTTTCTGATCTAAAAGTTTCAGTTTTCTTTAGGTATTGTATATGAAATATATTAGGATTGTTAAAAATATTAATTAAATAAAAGCAAGAATCAATAAAAAAGAAATTTGAAGTTCGAAATTTTAAATTAATATGATTTATTACATTTTTCCATTAGATATGGCATATCCGTCAAGAATGTATTTAAAATCACATTAGACCCAAACTCCATCGAATGCAAGACGTAATGAACGCAAGGGGCGGGTTAAAGATTAAATGAAGATTTCGTAAATTTAAAATTACTTGATATATTTTTTGTTTTTTTAATTACAATTTGATTTTATCTAATTAATATTTAATCTACCTAATACGTTTCACAAGCCTTGGTTAAAATGTATGGAGACGTAGGCACATGAAAAAAAACAAAAAAAAAACTGAATTTTTATCAGAGAAAATGAAAAAACTAAACAAATTGGATGGAATTTTCTGCGTTGATTTAAAATAATATATTTTGTCGTACAGATGTATTCTTCCTAATGTAAATTTAATATGCCAAGTTATGGAACACCTTCTAAATATTATAACAAATGCTAAAATAGTTTTAATGGATAACAGTTTTTCGAAGATATTAATAGACTGGCGAAAGCCTTTTCGAAAATGGCCACAGGGACTATAAGTCGAATAAGACACCCACTGTCGAAAAGGATCTTGATAGCAGCTGGGATTTCTCAACTGTCGATTATTAGGGCTCGCCCGTCCTGTTTCCCCTCAGTCTTTCGTAATTAAATTCCTTATATCATTTTTTTTTTGCCATATGTTGAATAAACTTGCTTTAAATGGCCTATATATTATACAATAATTCTACATTATTTTTTTAATGTATTTAATATTGTATAATTGTGGAGGTCAGTTACAAATAGGTCCTCTGATCTGGTGTCACTTTATTGACAGTTTTCCTTTATTTTCTATTAAACAATAATTTTTTTTCTTTGCTTTTTATTCCAATGAACAGTTTATTATGTTTAAAATGTACATTTCCATTAAGGGATTGTCATAATGTTTTATTTACATAAGTTGCTGATTTGTATGCCAAATGAGAACACCATCTTTTTTCGGTTTCAAAAGTAAATTTCTCAATGAAATTGAAACAAAATCAATAAGTTTAACATATCATTCGAAAGCTAATTAAATTTGCAAGTTTTTGTGAAATTTGACGTTTTGTGGATAGGTTTTTCGAAAAACGGTGAGCGTTGAAGTAAATAAGACATTGTGACTTCCTCAAATAAGGTGAAGATCAAGCTGGTCTTTAGATAACAAGTTTGTAAAATTCAAGGTTACAGGCACTCAGCTATTATAGAAAATTTAATGCTAAATTAGAAAATGTGGTCAAAATTCGAAAAAATATTTTAAAAAAGTGGAGATATTGCAGCTTTTATGAAAAAAAGACGTGGTTTCCTCAAAAAAGTCTTTGATTTATCGTACATCTGCAACGGATTGGAATAGAAAGGTAAGGTCTGCGGCATTTTGCTACATTTTTGATCTAGTTTCACCCAATTTTTTTTTTACACTTAGAGATACTCACCCTGTATCGACTCGAAAAATCTTAAAAGAAAATTAATATCGAATTAATATATAATATTACCTTTATTTATCTGTATAATTAGACTTAAAATATGTTAATTGATGAACTTTCTAGTAAACTGAAGCAACGTGAAGTAATGAATGTTTTTAGGATCGATTTATTTACCACTTCTATTGGATTTTTTTTTTTTTAAAGACTAGTTTTGAATGTTAAAATTTCATCATGAGTTCTAAAAACATACGAACGATTCAAAACATCACCACTTCGCTACATATTCCTTTTTTATTAATGTAATACAAGAAATTAAACATGTTGATACTAGCCTAAGGAGGCAAAGTGAAAAGAAACAAAGGGCAGTAAATAGGCAGTTTAGGTTTTCCCTATGAATGGTTGGTTTTTCTGTTCCTACTAGAAAGACATTTTAAAAAGGGACTATGTAGCAAAGTGCTAATGTATCTTTAACATTCAAAACTAGTATTCTAATAAAATAATCCCAAAAGAAGTGGCAATTAATTTATCAATCCTAATTGTATTGATCCTTATATACCATCATGCGTACCTCAAGTGAAATTCTCGTTTGCGATCTAATTATATTCTTTGAATGTTCTTTATATTTTTATTCCTGTTTAAATTTTAGTTGAGAATTGTAGAAATGTTTTTATTGCTATTTATATCAGATGTTACAAAACTAAACATTTTAAATAATCATAATATTTAAAAGCACTACCGCAACTAAAAATGATATATGCAATATTACAATATTATGCAAGCATCATTTTAAAAAAAAATTCAATTGAATCTTCCATTAATTTTTCTCTAGAATAATATTCTTGTTTTTTGTAATATGTCTCAATGACAACTTTGTTTTTCAAATACACCTATTTTTCTAATTTTTATGTGAAGAAATATTTCGTCTAATGGGAATAGGTTGCCTGAAATATTATTTATATAAGACTATGTTTAACATATTTTTAGAAGGGTTGATTTAAAAAAAAAAAAAAAATTTGTCATTTCGTATTAGTAAAAATACTGCAGAAGAAGAAGATTCTGGGACAACTTGTCCCCTAAGAATGACATATGATTACCGTAAATAGGATCTGGCTATGATAATTATTAACAATAAATAGTATTAATAAAAATCGATTAATAATTAGATTATGAGTAAAAGGATACTTCTTATGTATACAATTATAATGTAAATATTCAGATTGAAAATTCAGGAGGTAAAGAAATAGATGATGTTTAAAGGAAGTAAGAGTGGAGCTTTTTCGAATTGAACGGATAATTTTTCGAAGGATGCAGTTCGATGCGCAGGAGTGTACAGGTTGATGGGTTGGGTTCTAGTATTTAAGAGGTAGATGGAGGAGCGCAGGGTAAGGATGTCATGAATATAGGTGGGTTTCTGTTTGGTTTTCAAGAATCGAGTGCACCTAGGAAGTATTGACATCGGAAACTGGGGTAAAGCCACCCAATTTCAGAATGCCTGTGAGATATGTGAGAACGTCTGGTGATCACGAAAATAAATCTAATTAAACAGTACATTGGTCTTTAACATCTCATTTCGAGCTCATCAGACAGTCCTCCATACACAAACGTTGTCGAGTACATAGTCATAATGAATCGCGGCAATAGAAAAGTTGCTTAAGAATAAAAATAGATTTCCTCCTGATTTGGGAAATATAATTATTCCAAGTAAGATGTTGATCAAAAGTTACTCCCAGATTTTATTGGAATTTAAAACATTACTACGTTTACTTTCTATCACAAGTACTTTAAAAATTAAAATATATTTTTTATGGTATTCTTGAAATCTGTTTACAAATAGCAATACTTTAGTAGTAACCTCCGCAACCACTCGAATCCGAGGCGAATCGAGGCCCCCGAAAAGAAGATGAAAGATCAACTAATGTAGATTTTATTGAGGTACTATTAATGATCAGTTTATTTACAAGTTATTGACCTGTCATGATTTTTCATATTTCTAAACGTTTACTAGTTGTAAACTGTTGTAAATATCAATAAATAAAAACAAACAAAATTTATTGGTTTTCTCTCTATTCTATAAGACAATGGTAAAATAAAACTGTTCTCTTTAACATTAATTTTATTATTCTTACGGCCATTACTTAAGAGCTGACAATGGCCTAAAGATATCTGCAGTATTGCACCTCTTAAAATTTTTAGTGTTTATTGAGTGGAAATAAAGTAATTTACGGCTCCCAGCCGCCCGCAACGCCCTGGGACAGAATTCTCTTTTACTGGCCTTTTCTTGAATGACCCAAACATTTTAAACGATTGCGTTAAAGAGTAACAGACCAAATTTATGGCCCTATGGCTCTCTTTGTGTCCGATATTTAGGCCAGTAACAGTAGTAGTAACGCAAGACCTCTCTCTTTCTTTTTAGTTAGAAAGTATTATAACTAAGGTTAAGATTTATTTGGAAAAACATATCTTTTATGCTTCATTTATTTCAAAAACATGAATTGAAGCTTACTCCAAACAACGAGTTTTAAATAATTTTTTTTTTGTATTCTTTATTGAAAATAAATTACATAAAGGCGAACTAGGCTAATAATAACATAGGCACATGCCTGAACACACATCCATCTTACGTGACATAATAAGTAATAAGAAAGAATTCATAAACAGATGTAAGAACGCAAAAAGCTTAAATAAAGAGATGAAACAGTAGGAAAAATTAAAACAAAAACCTACACAACAAAATGAACAATACTAGTGCGAATAATGATAAATAATTGTTAAATTATAATCCAACCCAAATTAATACAAATAATACTATACAATTTATATAATAATACCAACAAAAATAAAATAAAACTCTTTGGTGGTATAATACAAGATAAACTTTTATTGTTTGACTGTATAGTGTAAATAAGATATTTAAAATATTGTAATGTGTGTACTATTGTGTAATTTAGATAAATTTGATTCAATTTTCAAATAATTTGTGTTTTGTCCGTTAGTGTTTGTATCTTTTTATAGTTTGCTTGTTGTATTTTCCTATTGGTTAAATCATTTGAGAATTTTGTTATGCTGCTCATTTTTGCATACTTGGCCAAAATTTTACTATTATGAATATTTTAAATTATTTAACATAATTCAGGCTATTAAAAATTAATTTTTCAATTCAGCTGTTAATTTCTATAAATTAACATTTTGCCTAATATTAATCATATTTTTAGATTATATTATCTGTAATTAGAATTTTATAATGAATCATAACATTTTTTAATTAATTAAATAAAAGCGGAATAATGGTCTATATTGAATGTACGCTGAGATCCGTACTTTGTTTAGTTTTCTACTAATGAACTGTCATGACAATGCAGCTTCAGCTGCAACCCATTTTTAAATGTGGCTATATGTACCAGAATGAATGTAATAGAAAAATAATGTTTTAAATTTCTGCTCAGTCGCTCAAACAAACTCAGACTTTATAAGACACTCGTCCGACCCGTCCTGACATATGCATCTGAAACCTGGACATTGCGTAAAGTATCAGCTGAACGTATTGACAGGTTCGAAAGGAAGATCGATGGACCTGTAGAGGAGAATGGTTTGTTTCGAATCACAAAATACAAAGAGCTGTACGCACTTTATAATGACCTAAGTGTTTCCTAATATGTAAGAATACAGCGAATTAAATGGCTGGGACACATAATCAGAATGGGCGAAGAGAGGACAGTCAGGAGACTGTATTACGGAAGCCCCGATGGAGTAAGGCCTCGTGGAAGACCGAATGGAAGATGGAAGGACAGTGTCTCCAAGGATCTGAAGAAAACATCAGACGTGCCACCGACAGGGAAGACTGTGGAAGAGCCGTTGAGCTGGCCAAGGACCGCTTCATAGTGTCTGTTGCGCCGAGTATGAATGAATTAAAGTTTCTGATAAACACAGAAAAATTGGTTCTTTCCTTAAGATTAGGAAGAGGCCTTATTAATTAATAATAATTTGATTTTATAATAATGATGGTATTTGAAGATAAGGAATTTGCATACAATAAATACACCAAGTAACATATAATATAATAATAAAAGTTTTATTCAAATGATTTAACATTTTACAATTGCTCATATTAAATATTATTCTATGTTTATGTAATAAAACAATTTACTCCACATAGTGAGCTTAGCTAAAATGGATATAATTTGAAATACATTTATTTTAACAGTAGGATCCAAGCCAGGTGGGAAGAAAACTGGAAAACAAATAGGTCTAAATTGTTACAAGTAAAGACGAACTGCTCCGCTAAGTGGCAAACAAGTTGTAGGACGTCTAGAAAGGAAGAAATAATTTTGTGCCGCCTGAAAATCGGCCACTGTGAATTCTCACATGGCTACCTTCTACGCGGTTTGGAGCCCCCTACCTGCGTCAACTGTCAGGAACCGAGGACAGTACAACACATTTTAGTAGACTGCCCACAGCTTTCATCTATAAGGGAGAGATTTAAAATTTCAAACTCACTTCAGGAAATCTTACAAGATGATAACAAATCAGTGAAGTCTCTGTTGGATTTCCTAAAAGCTATCAGGTTTTATGGACAAATATAGGAGATAAATAATCGAAGATGGACTGCCAATGACCCTGAAGGGTAGAGGCAATCAATCAAATAAATAAATAAACAGTAGGAAAAATACTAAAAACACTACAAAATAAGAAAAAAATTTGGTAAAAACAAATACATAATTAAATTTACTAAACTAAAATGCATGATTTATTAACTTTTTGTACGTTAAAGTTAATCAACTTTTTGGATAATTAACTTATATATTATTTGTGTTTCAATAAATATAATTTCAAGCTCAAACAATAACTTTTGGATGTCTCATTAGCAAAATATTAATCTAGTAGTATGTGATTTGTACGTTTGTGTATGTACGAGTATCTTCTTAAGGATCGCTTGTTAGAACTGCATATTGTTTCAATTATTGGATTTCCTGAATTGTTTGTAGAGTTGAAAAAGTTCTTGGTCTGTGTGTGAATAAATTGTTTAATTGTTTGAAAACCTAATTCGAGTAGCATGTTGGTTATTTTTGTATATCTGGGGTAGTCATTTATTATTCCCATATATAGGTTTTCTATATCCTCTCTATACGGGAGAGGCGAACGTCAGTAATGGTCTTATCACTGATTTATACTGAATGATTTTGTTTTTGATGGACAGTGGGGATTTTCTTCTGAAATATGGAGCCATCCATAGTACTTATAAGTTTTTTGGCTTAATACACCAAGTAAATGTGTTGATGTCTATAACTTATTAAGGCATTCTTCATGAGTACTTCAATGAGCTCTTCATTTGAAGCTGCCTAGTCCATCTTCTTTTCAGACGCTTGGAAATGGGGGAGGAAGCATTTTGGGAGACTGGTGGATACGAGTGGGTGTGGAAGGATAGGTATCTGGTTTGGGTCCATTCCGCGGCATATGGGTTGTTATATCATTATGTATAAGTTTATTTGTGACATAATAAGGAGCATTGAGGAATTTATGAAGTATATTGGATAATAAGGATTAGAAGATTCAGTGGAACCCCAAAGCTGATGTAAATTAGTCTTTTGTAATTAACTGGAAGTTTTGAACATTTGTCTAATAAAAGACGGAGTAGTCTAAAGCGAAAAGCAGTTTCTTGCTGTTTATCTTTGTATATTGGTTAAATTAAAATTTCAACATCTTGTATGAAAGGTTCGTTCTGTGTAGATTACAAGACATCTATAAAAATATGAATCAGATGATTAATGTCCTATAAGTTTCTGAGTTGCCCCGCACAATTTATGTATTCTTTGTATGTATTAAATAAAATATATAATAATTTTTACGACATTTCTCCATTAATATGGAAAATCGTTGTCATTATGTTTTCGAAATTATGTATTTTTTTTTATTATTGTAATTTTATTCGACTATTTTCTTGCCTATTGCAAGTAGTGATATTGAAAAAGAATTAAAATAGGTTTTACAAAAGGAGAAAGGAATTTATTGTCACGTTGGAATAGTATTTTTTATTAAGACATTTGCTGTTATCAGAGTCGAGATATCATATTTGCAGAACGAAATATGCTATCACGTGTAGAAATCGTTATACTCTGCGGTTTCTAAGAGATATGGACTCCTATGTAATTGAAGCTAATGTAATTTATATTTACTATATCCATTGGAATTATATTCTTAGTTTCCTTCTGACAGTTGTTTTTATTAAATTAAAACAAATATTTAAATGTCTGTTACTTTGATTATTTCTATTTTTGTATAAGTTGGTGTTTTTTTAATTTTTAAATGTAAATTGGGAATAGTGGTAGATTATAGGTAGGCGTATCTATAGTTTTTTCCAGTCAGCAAGAAATTGGTTCTTTTTAGGAAAATTGAGCCTTAGTACTGTTTTTTATTATTTTTTTATTTTTATTTTAATATGACAATATTTAAATATATTTTCGTACCGATAACCGTTTTGTTCTGCCGTTGTGAAGTGATACGATGCGGTAAGAGTGAGAGGCGTATTCGGCCCGCGTGTCGACCGAATCCAGTTTCTGCCATTGCATTTCCCCCTACCCCGCGCCGTTATAAAAAACACCTATCTCCCCACTTCGTAAAAACACATTTGTATTTTAGTCAGCGACCTTATACAATATTCCTTACTTTCACAGCATTAGAAAACTCGTGTTGTCTTTTAATGGAATTAGTGTTCGCTGCAATTGTTTATAATTCTTGGGAATATTAACATACTGGAAGTTTAGCATGGAAAAAAAACTGTTATTTTCGAAATATAGTAACAGGTTATTTTTATTTGTTAAGAGCTATATTATTAACTAGAGTTTCTTAACGGCTTCGCCCGCTCTCATGAGTAGGGATCGGATTTTTATGTATTTAAAAATGTCAAATATTTAATTAAAATATGCATTTATTTTATGTGGTAAATATGTGATTTTCTTAAAATATTTTCAGAAAAATATTAAAAGTAAAATGGACATTTTTTTTATCAAAATGGATTTTTTTTTTTTTTTTAAGTTATAACGATATATACAACAAAAGAACATTTTTACAATTTATAAACTTATAATAATTATTAGGAACAAAAGAATTTTTTTTACAAGTTATATAGATTTATACAACAAAAGAACATTTTTACAGTTTATAATAATAAAAGATGTGTTAAATTTTCAATTTTGAAAACTTTTTTTGGAAATTGTTTGCAACCACATGGAATTTCAAATGGAACGTAAAGCGACGATGATCTGTTTTACTCTTTAAGCAATATCTCCAAAACTAGTGAGAACTAAAATTACTTTTTTCTTCTGAAAGATGGTTAAAAAAACTATTAGGCGTCATATATCAAGTTTAAATTAGGTCTTATAAAATACACATACCAGAACGCTACAATTCCAGTTCTTTTGTGAATCATGTTTTTTAAGGATATTTTTCGCTACAACTCCAAAACTATTTGTCCGATATCAAATTTCTTTTTTTCATCTCAAAGTTGATTAAATTTACTATTTGGTCATATATATATATATATATATATATATATATATATATATATATATATATATATATATATATATATATATATATATATATATATATATATTTTTTATTTTTGAAGAGAAAAGATTTGACCCCAGTTGGGATTCGAACCCAAGTCTCCACCTCTCTAGCGTGGCGCCTTATCCACTAGGCCACCGGGCTCGTATCCGAACCAGGGAAATCTTTTCTCTTCACTGATCCCTGAAATCTTTCCCTGGTTCGGATACGAGCCCGGTGGCCTAGTGGATAAGGCGCCACGCTAGAGAGGTGGAGACTTGGGTTCGAATCCCAACTGGGGTCAAATCTTTTCTCTTCAAAAATAAAAAATATATTTAAAAAATATTTATTAAACAAGAACCACTTCATAATTTAATATATATATATATGACAGCTCGTCAATAGATCTAATTAAAGTAATGTTCAATTTGAACATTCATCCCCGAATTGTACATCGCAATTGCGAGTGCCCGGGGGTATGGATCAGTGAAGAGAAAAGATTTCCCTGGTTCGGATACGAGCCCGGTGGCCTAGTGGATAAGGCGCCACTCTAGAGAGGTGGAGACTTGGGTTCGAATCCCAACTGGGGTCAAATCTTTTCTCTTCAAAAATAAAAAAAAAAAAAAAAAATATATATATATATATATATATATATGTAATTTATATATATATATATATATATATATATATATATATATATATATATATATATATATATATATATATGTGACTTATATTAAATCCCATGAAATACCCACGCCAGCCCACTGAACATGTCATAATTGTCATATTTTGTCTAATCACCCACATTTAACTCGCTAACGTGGGTGTTTCACGGGATTTAATATAAATATATAGGATCTAATAGTAAATTTAACCAGCTTTGAGATAAAAAAAAAAGAAGAAATTTGGGATCGGACAAATAGTGACGGAGTTAAGCCGCAAGTTGGCCAATTTCTACAATTTTGCCCAAGATCATAACTTCGCGAAAAATGGTTCGATTTTGCAGTTGTTTTATCATTTCGTAGGTTCTGGTTCCAGCAATAATTAATATTTGCAGACTTTTATCGAAAAAAAGCTTCGTTTTCGTGTTGTAGGTAAAAACGAAATCAACCGGTATTTTGGGCGTTTTTTGCGATTTTGAATAATCAGCCGATCGCTGCCGTGGTAGCTAAGTTCAGATTCGGATTCAGCAGCCCAAAAAACATGAAGATCCGTTAAGAATAAAAGATCAGCAGTTTTTTCTTGAAAACGTCCTTTTGGAGCCTTATTTTACTGGACAGCCCTACAGTCTGTGGTTCATAGTCCCTGTTAACCACCACCAAATTATGAAAATATGCCCAAAATGAAAAATATGTGGAAATATGTATTTATTTTGATCAAATATGTATAAATATGCAATAACATTCAAATATGTGAAATAAAAGTAGGCTCAAACGGCTTGAAAAGTGTCAGTATGAACTCTTCCAGTTGAAAAGCGTCTGAAAATTGCCTAGAAAAAAATATGTAAATACATACGAATCCGATCCCTACTCATAAGTAACTAATGATAATAAAATTTACTAATAATTGAAGTTTTATTTGTTGTAATAAATCTTGTATTGAACTATGAAATTGAGTATAATTTCTTCAATAATACTTTCATGGCATAACAGTAATGTTTAACCTGTACAAACCACTTATCTGTTGATTTTCAAACTTCACTGGCATCACATATTTTTTTTTTTATAATTGAATTGAATATTAGTAAATTTTATTATCAATTCCAAGCTCAATATAACACTTCTAACAAAGTAATTGAAAATTAGTATATTTTCATTATTGCTAAATCTGAAACTATAAAGATTATGTGGTTAATATTTGGCACAGATTAGTTCTGCAATTTTCATAGTCCAGTCAATAAACATATTGTAGAGTTCATGGAATATGCAAACATTTTTGACTTCATAGCTTCGTTAGGAAAAGTTAGAAGGTAAACATACCAACAGTCCCCGCCCCTGGGGGTGAGCTAACAGTGGGCGGAGGGGAGAAGGTCCCAGTTTTTGGTTTTTCGATTATATCACATAAACGGTTGGCTCTTGAAAAATATATTTCGAATCAAAATTAAAGCTCATTAAATTTCCTATAAAATTGATGTTATACATATTTGTCGAACTTACAACGGTTTTCGAGATATACGTTATTGAAAATCGATAATTTCCGGAAAAATAAAATGTTTACCTCACTTTTTTGTCAAACTGTACATGTGAATATAGTGCCAGAAATGTATATATGAAATTAAAATAAATTTAATTCTCTACAAGTTTGATTTTGACATTTCTTCTGAGAAACGATCGTGGAAGGCTTTATCCTCTTTGGAAGGGATTAGGGAAATCAGAAAGGAAAAAATATGCAATGCACATATTTATAAACCAAAGTACTTACATACTAATATTAACTTTATTATAATTTTTTTAAATAGAGCAATTGTTTAATCATGGTTTTATATGTTTACCCGTTAAATAAACATATTTTCTTCATCGTCACATCCGGTTCTTTCTTCATCCTCATCAGCATCAATAATTACATTGTTAGTTTTTGTTAGTTATTTACCAAGATATATAAGAGAACAATATAAACAAAATTAAGAGAAAACTCTGTGTATCTAACTGCTGTTCTGAATTCTTTTTATGTTTTTAGAACTAATGATGTATGTTTAATATTAAAAATTAGTCTTCAAATAAAACAATTCCTATATATGTGAAGTTGCAAATTATTCATCAGTTCTAATCCAATATACATGAATGTTAAATGCTGCTGATGAAATTAAATGTTAAAAATAATATCAACTCTTACACGGCGTATATTTTATCTATTTTTTAATTGACGGTGCTTTTCATATTTCAAATCCTCTTTGGGTGCTTGATGGCCGAGTGAGTTGGGCGTGGGTCTCAGCGCGCTCGTTTTGAAGGTCGTGGGTTCGAATCCCACCTGTACGGGTTAAATTTATTTTGTCGCGAACCGACGAGTGAATTTTGACATTCCCGCCCTGGCTAGAATAGGTTGTTACCATGTAGCATAACCGTCCTTCCTGCCCTAGTTGTAGTACATAAGGACGTTAAGCCCCAAGAAACAAAAAACAACAAATCCTCTTTGAAAATATACAGCAATATATTGAAGCGATATATACTTATATTTTATAAATAAAATTAAATCCTGATATTAGTACAAGGTCGTTTCAAAAGTACATGTTTTTTTTGGAGTAATTAAAAAACTCAATGAATCAATAACTATACAATAACTTCATTCATTAAGATAATCTCCATTACATATAATAACTTTATCCAACCGTTTTTAAAAATAATTGATCTACTCTGGTATAAAAGTGATTTAATTCCAATTCAAGGCTTTGCTAGTTATCAAAACATTTCTGCCGTAGACAATTTTCCAGAGATCTGAAAAGGTGAAATGTCGCTGAATCCAATATCCAATCTCCGTTAATTTATCCCTAGTCAACTTTGCAGTATGTGGTAGATCTTATTCGTCTCTGATAAATTGTGAGGGACCCATTTATTTACTTTTTTATTTTTCCCATTCGATTTAAGTATCTCCGGGCTGTTACTTGTGAAATATTTACCTGCTTACCTATTTCCGCACATGTTTTATGTGAATCCCATTTAATGAATTCTTGAATTTCTAGTTCGTTGGCAACTTGAGGTCTTCCAGAACGAGCATTATCTTCAAGCGGTTCATCGCCTTGACGAAATTCGGAAAACCAAAATTGAGCTTTTCTACTCTGAGAGTAACCTCTCACCAAACACGGAGTATATTTTTCGAGCGGCCTTGGTTGACTTCAAACCAAATTTAAATTCATATAATAAAATTGACAAAATTTGAATTTCAACACACACCATTTTAATATATTTCTTTGAACGTTCAGCTGTGATTGGATTAAAAGACAATGGCTATTTCAAAGACAGTATTGTTTACATTGGAAAAGGTCGAATTGAAAATAGAATTATGACAAATAGGGTAAACCAGTTATTGACAACCTTAAGGAAAATAGTTCAATAAAGTTGAAATTCGCAGTCACGAACTTAGAAATAAACAAGAATGTTCACCTCAAATATTATACTGGAATGTAACAAATATGGTAAACCAGTTATTGACACCCTGCGGATATCTTTTAAAATACGGACAGAATTGAAAGTACTTTAACGCAGTTGAGTAGTAGGATTTAAAAGGAGTTTTATGATTTTGTTTTTGACTAATTTTTTTTTTTTCTTCTAGTTTTTAAGAAAGAGTGTCGATAACTGTCTAGTTTACCCTACGGTACAGACCAAATAAATCCTAGTTAATGAAAAAATAAAGGCAGGACTTTCGAAATGGCCTGGTAGTTTGAAATCAAACAAAAATTTTTTTTATAAAATACTAAAATTTTATTGTACAAGTCTTGGATTTGCCAAGTGAGAATTTGTAATAAAATCCTGAAATAACCGAGCGTGGATTCTCATTTGATTCCTGCTGAGTAGGAAAATGGAGCCCCACCGGCTATAAATGACTGTTGCGGAGAGCTGTTGGCAGATTACGCGGCAATGAACCACACTGCGCCGATGAGGCTTCGGTAATGCTCTTTAATGCATTCCTTCTCTCCATCACTCCACATCACAATTGTTGCAGCTATATTCGTTAGGGTATTAAATCTTAATAACTTCTTTAAATGATGTTGTCCACTAATTATTTTTATATAATAGATTGATTCTTCTCTTTCTCCAAGTGAAACCTCTCTCATCCGATCCCTTAGGGAACAATGGTTAACAGCAAAAAGTTCGGAATAATTGGAGATTACATTGAAGCACATGTTTTTTTCATAGTTAAAAGGTTATTATAATAACATTAAAAGTTATATATTAAAGTTTAAAAAAAGTAAAGGAAATAGTCTATACTATTATGTAAAAGGACAAGCCATTTTTCGTTTGTGATCACTAACCAAAAAACTACTGAACCAATCTCTACCAAATTTTAACCATATCTTCATTATAGTTTCGGAAAGCTTTAGTAATAATAAAATTACAGATTTTCAATATATTTGTTGCTAAAAAAGCAATAATATATGAATAACAGTGAAGTTATAAAATTGACCGATAGTTGTCGAGCGCCATTTTGCAAGAGACAAATGTTACAAATGTACGTTGTAACATAATATATGTAGAGGAAGATATTGATTATGAAATTAACTGATTTTCAAAGTAATTATTAAAAAAAAAAATCGATAAAATTATTTCTGCCGAATAAAAATTATTACCAAACCAACCTTTGCTCATAATCAAAAACCTTTGCTTTTTGATAACGTGTGTAAAAATATGATTCATGGGCCTTTAGTTTTAAGCGCTGATAATGTAGTCCAGTAGTCTCTGTCCATCTGGATTACCAATTCACATTTTAAAATTAAAAATTAGATGTCCAACTACGGTTTTATGTAATCTTTAACAATCTGATCAGTGCAATTTTAACCAGTTTAAAAATGACTCCCATGCGTGAAAATATCATTGAAGAAATAATATTCTATTACATACTTCAGTACAAGTTTTTTAGCGATAAACAAATGAAATTCAATTATTAGTTAAAATAACCAAAGTTATGGTAATGTTAGGGTATGCTAGTACGTTATACAGGTATAACCAATTAGTACGTTTGCATATAAATGTTTTAGCTAGCTATTTATGTATTTTGTACAGATACTGTATTGTGTCTGTTTTATGGCAAACTTTTTTTTATTTTTTTTTTATCTTTCAAATTTTTATTGACACCTGTTATTGGAGTCGCAATAAGTGAATTTGTTCATTTTTGTAATAATACAGGCTTTATAAGCAGCAATAGAACACAAATCAACTAAATTGAAGCAAGCACAAAGACTTACCTGGCCAACTTATAAAAAGAAATCTCTTTCGATAAATGCTAAGTTGAAACACTATAATTCCACAGTTAAATCAGAGGCAACTTATGCTTGTGAAACGTTATTCAAATTAAATGTTAAATCTACAACAGACAAAGTACAGAAAACTGATAGAAGAATTATCAAAACAATTATTAACAAAAAACACCAAGTTGATGGACAGTGGAGATTGTTGCCTAACGACATAGTCTACAGTGAATGTGAGTCAATAACAACTACAAAGCGTAAAAGAAGAATTTCCTTTTTTTGTCACATATCAAGACTACCGGAAACAAGGATATTGAAACAGCTATTTCAATACTTTTTGAAAAATAAAATAAATAATAATTGGTTCAAAGAAGTTCAGGTTGATTTGAAAGAATTAGATATAACTCAACAACAAATCAAAGACAGAGAAGAGATGAGGATTTTGAAGAATAAAAGTATAAGTCTCGAACTAAAAACAGTTAAACGGAAACAATATACTATAACGGGCACACTAAGGGCAGCCAGGTCGGAGAGGATGAGAAAGTTCTGGGAGCAGAAGAAGAAGAAGAAGTCTAAGTAGAATACTCAAATGTATTGATTTAAGTGCTCCAATGTGGGCGTAAAATATGTAAAAAAAAAAAAAAAAATACAGGCCTTATAGGGGTGTGGGAGACTAGCACTCAACAGTACCTCCTTCTGGCATGGATTAAAAAAAGAAGAATTATTTGAGCAAATCTCTCATTCAGCTTCTTGTAAGCCTTCTGAGAGTATTTCCAGGTATATCAGTCGTGGCCATGTCATTAATGAGTATGCAATTATCGTGAAATAGTCTATAAAGGTTATGTGTATGTTCCTTTACTGTGGGTAATTTTAAATCAGAGTGATGTTGGTTAGAAATGTTCCGAGGTGATTTCGTGATTAGTCTAACAATAAGTATTTTTGATTGGAATATCTGTATTTTTTTAAGGTGCGTAATTTTTGTACCCCTGTATATTGGTGTGGCATATGTCCATATAGCAAACTAACTCATTTTTAAAATCATTCATTGTGAGGTATGCTTTAAACATACTCCTTAAGGACATGTTGATCATAACAGAAAGCCTATTTCTTTGTCCCCGTTCAGGCTGCAGAGATTATTTTCTGCTCAAATTGAATCTAATTTGGTCTAGTCTAATTTCGAATGTGACAAGCTTTTCTTTAGAACCAACCGGGCATCAGATATTTTGGGGAGACTTGGAAAAGTTAAAAATATTTGGCGCTTTGACGCTACCAATTAGCGTGCAGTGGAACTTCAAGATCCTCCATCTAAATTTTCGCACTCTAAAACAACACAGCGTTCGAAAAATCCAAACTATCCGTCCTTTTGCATTCCAAAATGCACAATTTTACTAAACTATTAGAGATCCCGCGAGATTGTCCCCTACCCTTTTGACTCCACGGGAGGGTCTGATTAGTGAGGTTCGGCTTTATTTAACTTAAATCTAGACTACGTCATTAGGAAGGTAATCCATTCGGGAAAAAAAGGACTAGAAATGTATAATAAAATACCGGTCCCCATGGTTACGCTGATAATTTCTTAACACAACTATGCTCATAAAAACCGGTAGCGATATTGGTTTAGTTGTCAATTCCATTACAACGAAATAAAAGATTAGTATTGATGAGGTCTAGTTGACAGTTAAGAATTTAGAGAACTAGATAGTTGGGGTATGCAGTCATAAAGATACACATTGACAGTAATTAAAAAATAAGTTTTTTAAATTGTAATGCTAACGTTTCAACTTGCATTGCAAGCCTTCATCAGGGCTGGAAGTAGAAAACAAACAAAAAGGTATAACTAAATTCTAGAGAGTATAAAAAACAAAGGTAGGAAAATAATAAATATATTAGAGTAAAGGCAAGAACATAAAGTCCATGAATACAATACATAAAGACTATTGAAATAAGATTACAATTAAGAGAAATTAAAATGAGTGATAGTTAATTAAAAAATTAATGAGTAAATTCAATAATATACTTGGTAAACATAAAAACTGAGTAGATACAAAGTTAATGAAACTGGTCATTACTATTTTATTAACTTTGTATCTACTCAGTTTTTATGTTAACCAATTATATTATTGAATTTACTCATTAATTTTTTAATTAACTATCACTCATTTTAATTTCTCTTAATTTTAATCTTATTTCAATAGTCTTTATGTATTGTTTTCTTTACCTTTAGATATTGCCTTTATGTTACTGTCTTTACTCTTATATATTTATTCTTTTCATACCTTTGTTTTTATACTCTCTACAATTTAGTCAAACCTTTTTGTTTGTTTTCTACTTCTAGCCCTGATGAAGGCTTGCAATGCAAGTAGAAACGTTAGCATTTCAAATTAAAAAACTTATTTTTTAATTGCTATGTATCTTTATGACTGCATACCCCAACTATCTACTTCTCTAAAAGATTATTAGTAAAAACGGTGATATTTCCAGGATTAAATTTGAATACCTAGATCAGTTTAAATCTTAGGTCTACCATATCAAGAGAAATTTAAATTCAAAGGGAATACAGGCTAGTTTAAAAGCCGGTAATACTTGTTATTTCTCAGTCGTACAACTAATCCTTTCGCTTATGCTCTCCAGGATTTCAATTTCAGGATATACAAGACTATTAAAATACCAATAGTTCTCTATGGATGTGGATCGTGGCCGCTCACGTTAAGATAAGTGCCTTAACGTTTTTGAATTTAGAGAATTTAGAATTTGAATTGTAGAATTTTTGGCCTAAAGAAGTATGAAAGTACAGGAGAATATAATTAGCTGTATCTGGTAAATATAGTTCAGGTAATAGCTGCGCGACGGTTAAAATGGGCATTTAAAGTCAGTCGGATTTAATAATGACCTAATTTAAAAAACGGACGAGAGGTAGGACGAGAGGTAGACCGGAACCTAGATGGGAGGATTTTGGCAGATCTGATCTTGGAGATTTGATTAGAGGTTGGTGGTGTCGACATCGAATCTTCGTGTTCGTTAAGCTTTTTTTTTTTTTTAATTTTTTTTTTATCGTTTGATTCTTCTATACTGTCAGGTTCTAATATTAATATTTTCAAAATCTTTTTCATTAAGAAGTAGAACTTTGATCTGATATGATTATGCTGTATTATGATGTATTATGGATAGATGAGTATGCTGTGTTTATAGCAACCCAATAAAGTTGGGCAGCACTATGTTTATTGTTAATTGTTTCAATAAAGCATATATCTCTCTCCGTGTCGAAATTTCCGTTTGCTCTTTAGTATTTACGGAATTTTCTACTAAAAAATTTGTAAATAACGTAACTTGATAAGATAAAAAGTATTTTATTTACAGATATATGTAATACAATGATGTAACTATTACGAAATATTCTTTTTATTAATTTACAACAGCTGTTATTATTACATATCATTTAATTTATTTGCGTGTTTTTTTACTTTACATTTTAAGTAACCAGCTGTCTTTAGATTGAAGACAACCAGCGAATGTTTCGAGTACATAAAAGTAAAAAATTATACTGTTTCACTTAAATGTATTTTTATTTAAAGATTAATCCATTTGGTGACTTCTGACTCTATTTCAGATTATTTACTATTGATAACTGGAACCTTCATATAGCTTATTTTCAGTTTTCTGTATGTGTATTGAGGAATATTTTTTGTAGGCATTGTGTGCCATAAGTCGGTTAGGATGGTCATAAAGTTCGTCCTTTATAAAGATGCCATTTGTAAGTCTGTGTACCATGTTTTATTATTGAATATCGTTTTATGAGTGGTGGTGGTTTTGAATAAAACGTTTATGTGTTTATGTCCCGTAAATTTACGATGCATAAATGTCTTAATTTAATTAATTCTTTGAAGCATATATCTTAATTATCAAATTGTTCTTTTGAACCATTTTTTTGCTTATTGTGTTTACAATTAGAGGACATGGTATTACTTGCGAAGAGGTGATGCTCATTTTAACAGTTACTTTTCGGTTACTGTTTGACCGGCACGCATTCTAGCGGTAGACATTCGAAATTAGAACTCAATTTTCCCTTTATCACCACATATTAACTTAGGCCCGATGTTTTCCAGCGTTTAAAATTCCCTCACCGCTCTTCACTACGGTCCGCATTTTTAGCAAAAGCAACCACAGAATGTTAAATTTATTATTCTATATCACTTTTAAACGTAATAAATACCATATACTCATGTTTTATTTATCCATATAAATAATATACTTAATATACTTATTATTTATGTAATATTATTCGATTATTAATAACATAATATTATTAGTTTTTAATTAAATTATTCTCACATCTTGCCATTTATTTATTGCTTCTCAGGCTTTGTACTATTGTCATTTTATTATTAATTGCTGTTCGTTTAATTTAAAGACTGCTTATAAAAATTAAACATTTTTTTCAATTTCTTTTATGGTATTTTTTTCTCTACTTTAAGAATACCATGTCTATTTAATATTATAACATGAATTTCATATTTATTGAATAAAATAAAATTTCTTAAACATTAAAGTACAATTTACAAAAAAACATGTAGTGTGATGTCTATTTGAATCTAGAATAAAATTTGAGGATCTCGTGCTGGAAGGAGGGAAATTTGGAAGTTTTCATTTCGAATGGCTACCGCTAGAATGCGCGCCGATAAAACAGTATTTGGTAACCGAAAACTAAATTTGAAAAGGAGCAAGCCACCTCTTTGAAAGTAATACCGAAGACATACAGCATATGCTCTAGTAATAATCCCACGTAGCTGTGGTACAAGAAGAAGTGTGTTGAATCCCACCTAGGGGAATTTGCATTTTATTTCGTGCTGAATCCGAGGTGTGAATCTCGACTTTCGATAGAATTGGTAGGTTACCTGTTGGATAACCCGTTCTTCTTTTCCCTCGTTGAAGTACTCAAGGGAGTTAAACCCATATTTTTTGGTTGAACTGAGATTTTGGTACCCTCTTTGAGGATTCTAATTTTTGAAAATAATAGAGTATTCTGGCTGTAATTTTACAAAATACACTTTACTAACCTTTATTATTATAGCTGTATCTGTATATTTTGTTCTTTTTTGCTTAAAACGCTTTTCTGTAAATATAACTAAAACATAAAATTACAATTACCCTTTTTCTGCTTTGCTAGGCAGTATAGATTAAGAAAGAGGCACAAATCGAGATTTCATCGTTTATTTATGTGTTTTACTTTTTATCCATGCCTTGCTGGTTTTAGGTTTTATTATTTACCTACTCCACGAATGAGTTTTATCAGTTTAATTAATTATTTTGTTTTTAATTAGTTTATATTTACATTTAAAGTGACTGATATTTGTTGTAGCCCTTCCGTTACTCGACTCTCCTTGCCTCGTTGCAGCTCAGCTGGGGTTTCATTTTTCTAGACATTCATTCAGATAAACCTCCGAGGTGCCCTGACGGGACCTGGAACAAAAAATTCCTTTTAGGCACCGACAATGGAGGCCATATTCTCATGTCTACTTGTCACAGGCTTCACCTTCTTTCACTCTAAGAAGAAAAAAATATAAAAAACCCTAACTCAGGATCAATAATGAAACTGATATTGATATTATGTTAAGACTGTATATACATATATATAATAATTCTAAGTGAAATCCATTAATTCAATTAATTAAATGCTTAATTCAACTACACTCCATCTCATTTGATTCTGTTATCCCCACGCTGCGGGAAGTGCGGACCTCCCACCAGCTAAAGTTTTTAGTAAATATTTTTTGTTCAATACTCGAATATAATTGGACATTCTTTGAGATATTTCATCTCTACCCACGAAGACATGATACCTGATGTAGTGGTATAATCTCTACACCTACACTGAGGCTCACCCCACGTTCTTCTAATCCCATTCACCTTGAAAGGGCTATACTATATCTACTTTTTGTTCTAGCTGCTGCTGTGTGTCTGTATATATATACACATACATACACAGAAGTACATTTAACCTATTATTCTATCGAAGAACGACTCCAGAAGTCGAAATACCATGAAAACGAGTAAGCAGTGCTCTCAAAGCTCTATTTTAGCAGATAATAGATTTGTGGAAAATTAGTTAAATTGTATTTCTTAATTAGACCTTAAATTGTATATTTTGGCTAGAATGGTGTGATTTTAGAAAACGAACAAAAATTAACCTACTGAAAAGTGTAATTAATGATAAGTGTATAACTTATCGACCTCTTTTTGACGGTCAGGGAAATATTAAAATCAATATTACAGTGTTAGCTATATTTTATTAGTATAAATACATAGTATATTAGAGTAAAACAAATCCTTCAAATCCTTGAAGGAGGCAGTGGGAGAGACTCATAAATGGGATATTTTTATTTTATATTCTAAATAAAAATCCTTGAGCATTTTTGAGTGTGTTCTTCAGTTTGGATTTGTTTTAGAAGGATTAGAAAGATTTGTTTTGGGTTTGTGTGTAGAAAAAAAAATAGCTCAAAAATCTGTTTAATAGGCATCGTTGACGGTATTGATCTGATATTATATATATTATATTCAATAATAAAAAAGTTATTATTGAAAAAAGTGATATATATGACAGATTTTTTTCTCAAAGTTTATGAAATCTTTTTTCGTGTTTGATAATTCTCATCCAATGTTTCTTCAGGGTCAATCCCAATGAGAAATTATTCCTTTCAAGCAACATTTTTTAGAATATTTGTGCGAAATCATTAATGGATATTCCATTAGGGAAAACGTTTAAATAATAAATAAAAAAGAAAATTAGTATAATTATAAGAAAACTAACCATCATTAATATACAGAAAAGAATACATTAAACAAGAACTGCCTTGTTTAATTAAACAAAACTTTGTTCGAAAAAAAAAATCTATTAAAAAGCAAGTCATCGTAATTAAGTAAACCACTAACCACTTATGAATATTGTTATTATTATTTTAAAATAAAAAAAACAATATAATGATGATTTTATAGATTTATTAACTATCTTCATTATAGTGGAAATAAATAAGGAAAGAAAAATGTTATTCTTTGATCATTACCATCATAATACCTACCAAAAAGATTTTTGAGCTATTTTCTCTATTAATAAACTGGGGAAAGTCCTGATGATTGAGAGGAAAATTCTGAGGAGAATTCACGGATTCGAAATAACGCAAGAGGCGTATAGAGGAAAATCCAGTGAAGAAATATCTAGGAATTTAGGAAAGATTGAGGATTTGGAAACAGCCATAAGGATAAAAAAAAAAAAACAGTCCAAGAGGATGAAAGAGTATTGTAGTAGAAGGAAGACGGAAAATAAAGAAGAATAAGAGATATCCGCATGATTTGTTGGCCGATTCGTTTAAAAAAAAAAAAAAAAATGATGAACCTACTCAAAAATAATTAATTATTTTTGTTCAGAATAAAAAAGGGCACATGGTCAGAATGAACAATAAGAGACTGAATAAGAAAATATTCGACAACGTCTGCAGCTATAAAAGTATGGGGATATGTAAAACAAATGAAACAGGAACTGGGCAGGTTAAAAATCACGGATAAAGATTGCTAGGATAGGGAACTTTTTGGGAGAAAACTAAATGAACTTATGGTTCTTGCGGGAAAGAGACGAGGGAGAAAATTAACTGAAGAAGAGCTAGAAGAATAGTCCTGTGAAGGATGAAAGGGTATTGGAGTAGAAGAAAGTGAAGAAGTGAAGTAGAAGAATAAGTGATATTCGTGTGCTTTGCTGGCCGATTCGTGTGAAATGATGAACTTAATAAAAAATGCTCAATGACTTTTGTTCAGAATATAAAATAAAAATTCTCCATGAAGGAAAGAGTCACTTATCACTGGCTGCTTCTAATTTCAGACTGAAGTATTTGTAGGATTGGTTTTACTATATATATTACGATTATTATATATATTTTTACTATAGATGTTGCTATGTATTTATACTAATATGATATAGCTTACAGTATAATATTTAACATTAATATATTGCTTTTAATATTTCCTTGACTGTCATAAAGAAGTGGATAAGTTATGCAATTTTCAGTAAATCACACCTTTTTGCGAAAATATATAATTTAAGATCTTATTTAGAAATACAATTTAACCAATTTTTCCCAAATCTATTATCTGCTAAAATTGAGTTTTAAAGGCACTCCTTACTTGTTTTCATGGTTTTTCGACTTCTGGAGTCGTGCTTCGATGTCGTTACTCTTTTGTTTTTTGAAATTATGTAATCTTTGATTTTAAATAAATAAGATAATTTAATAAAACAAAAAATATTATTAATTTATTATATGAATTGTTTTTGAAACAATAGTTAAGGTATTTTTTGTTATGAAAACAAAGTCGTTTCAAAGGATCTTAAATGCCGGGGTAGGAAGGCGGCGTTCTAAAGAAGGCCATAAAACAGAACATAACCGGGTCTCAGGTTCGAACCACAACTGAGTAATAGAAACCATACAACTGGTTGGACGAGCTGTTCTCGAGCCCCTTATCTTACCTCAATTTTCATTAACTCTTTAAAAAAAAAGAACGAATCATCATTTCTTTTGTTTAATTATTACAAAAACTTGGAAGGTTTTATTCTCACTCATACTTCGATTATTCAGCTGAAGATTTGTTATGTGCAAAGTTTTGCAAACATTTGTTGCAAATTAGAGCATTTTGATGTTCAGATATTCACAAACATCGTGTTTGAGACGCTAATGTAAACTCAGATAGAATAGCTGAAATAACGAGAGAATAATATTTTAACACCAGTCGAACTTTAAACTGTGAAATTTTATTTTTTGACGAAGGCTGCCTTGAAGAAGTCGATAAGCAAAAAATTTCAACTACTCTAAGTAGCGAATTATAAATCCTGTAATTACACTAAACATGCAATTTGTGCCGAAAAATATATTTAAGGGGCTTATTAAAAAGTATATTTCCACCAATATTTCGCAACGCCGGTATTAAAAATCTTCGTTTGAAGGTTAATGTGTATTTAACACATTTTATGAGTAATTTGACTATAACCTTCTTCTTTAAGTAAAAAACCCCGATATATTGTTAGTTTCTTTTTTTGCTTTATCTTTCCTTACTTATTTATTTTTATTTGTATTTGTATTTTATCTTATTTTCTTTTTTATATTTCTGTTTTTTTCCCTCTTAATATTGTAATTATTTTGTATTATTATTATAATTTATAACAAATATTAACTGTATCGGTCGATATTCAAACTTCACTGGGATTTACATGTCGTACCACACATTTACTTCTTTTTTAATACTAATTCGATTGAAAATAAGTAAATTTCATAATCACTTTCAAACAGTGAATCACACCATACTTTCCTATCTTGCAGAATGGCACTCGCCACCTGTCTGTCGATTTTCAAACTGGAAGCCACAAATTTATCGTATTTTTAATGAAAATTTAATTGAAAATCAGCAAATTTTATTATTACTAAACCTTCATTGAACTAAAAAGATAATATGGTTAAAAATTGGTACAGTAGTTTTCGTGGTTAGTGATCACAAACGAAAAATGGTTTCTCCTTCTATCTAGAAGTATAGATATATAATTATCTTTGTCTGAAATTGTTATAGCTTGGCTATTGTACCATCTTACTGCACATTTATGTTATTCTTAGCGGACAGTATGTCTTATTTCTATATTTGTATATTTAAATAACTAATTATGCTAAATTTTGAGATATTGTGACCATTCATGTCGTATACCTTTAAGGTGCAGGGCATGTTATTATATATATAAACGATTCTCATGTATAAATAAATGGTCCTACATGGGAACCGTTTAGGAATGAAAAAAAAAAAAATATTATTCAGATTATAACTCCCGTCTCTGGAAACCTATTTTTCTATATCTTACAATGAGAGAAAAACTTTCTTCAAAAAACTTTTTTGAAAAAATAATTCTTTTTTTTTTTTTACATAAATATATCTTTTGGCCAGGGGCTAGAGTTTTCTTGTGTAACTTTTTTTTTCATACTCAAAAATGTAGCATTTTGACACGGTTTAGGTGTTTTGATGTTGCTTTCGAAAAATTGCTCACAGCTTTCTGATCATAAATCTAATGGAGAATATTTTTGTCATATAATATTTGTTCAAGCATCTACCGTTTAGGAACTATATCGGTTTGAATGAAAAAATTACGTTTTTCCTATATTTTTAAAGTGCAGTAGAGCGTCGATTATCCGAACTAATGTCAGACAATCGAAAATACGGATAATCGAAATTCATTAAAAAAAAATGATTATGTATAAATAGTATCTCCCAACAGTTCACTTTCACTTTTTTCTAAGTTTTACGACACAAACTGCGCGTCTCCCTTTGAAGATTATTAAAAGAAGGTACCTGATGATTGAGTTAGAATTATTTTTGATTCCCGTTATTGTTGATTTTCCAACCCTGAAATCGATAGCTAATGTCTGACCCGATTCACTTTTTTTTAGCCACGTAATGATTTCGATTTTGTCTTTACATGGAAAAGAGCTCTCATTTCCTTTTTGTTAGCATGGATGATGACGTGTAGTTTTTAAAACAAAAATTGATCAAAAGGCGATGTATACCTCTCAAAGAACGATTTAGGACTTAAGGTGAGATCTATTACCAACCAAATAATTAGGAAGATATTCAGAGAAACAAATGAAAACGTCTAATTAAGTATACTATTGTCAGTAAACAAAAATGTAGTTTTGTATAGAAGTTCATATTTTGCAGTTTCTGAGAAATAAATATAGGGTATTTTATCTCTTGTAAACATTCATGGTAAAAATAATTTTGAAAATTCAAGTAACTATTAGATGATTAATTTAATTAAAGTTACATTTAAAAAAAAGATTCCATTAATTGAAAGTTTCGATTACTGACGTTCGGATAATCGACACTCGACTGTATTGGGGCTTTTTTTGATGCGCTAGCTCTTTTGGTGTTGCAGAAGTTGTAGGTATAAAAGTAGTGGATCATAGACAAACATAACCATGATGTATTGGGTTTCCCAGTCAGGGAGAAATAGAAGTTTTTGCTAGACAAAACAGAAGAATTAGTGCATAATCGTCCTTTCTGTGAACCCTTCAATTGTTTTTTTTAATATTTCAATCATCTAATATCGATATATTACCAATCAATATCTATTTTTCAATCGATATTTATTGGCTTGAAGAGCCGAACTGTTCTTTATTGGTTATGTCATTAGCTGGCGCCGGATACGACGGCACTACTGGGCAGCTGAAAACCCACATATGGTTCAAGAAGCATCTTTCCAGCATCGTTTTACAGTGAATGTGTGGGCTGGGATAATAGGGGACCGACTCATTGGGCCACATTTTTTGCCCAGCAGATTGAATGGAGAAAGTTATTTGGATTTTTTACAAAATATTCTACCACAACTTATTCACGACATTCCACTTGATGTTCAGCAAAACATAATATTCCAACACGATGGTGCTCCTCCACATCATTCGGCAGCAGTACGGGAATGGCTGAACCAACGATATTCGACCTGGATAGGTAGAAATGGTGTGATACATTGGCCAGCTAGGTCACCTGACTTAGTTCCAATGGACTTTTATGTGTGGGGCTACATAAAAAGCGAGGTATATGCCAGAGAAGTGACCAGCATTGAGGTCCTAAAGACGAGAATTCTGGAGGCCGGAGCCAAATTGCAACAGCGTCTGACTTTAGCAGTGACCGTAGGGGCTGTGAGAAAGAGAGCAAGAAGCTGCATTCGAAATAATGGAGGACATTTTGAAAATTTAATAAAATAACGGACTCTGGCGGCGCTTTATTGACAGTGATTCTTTTATTTTCAAATTAACAAATTTTTTCTTTGCTTTTTATTCTAATGAAGTGTTTCTTTTATTTAAAATACAGATTTTCATCAAGCGATTATCATAATGTCTTATTTACCAAAGTACCTGATTTGTATGCTAAATGAGAACACCATGTTTTTTCGGTTTCAAAAGTAAATTTCTCCATGAAATTAAAACAAAATCATTACTTTTAACATATCATTTGAAAGCTTATTAAATTTGTAAGTTTTTGAGAGCTTTGCAGTTTTGTGGATTGTTTTTATGAAAAGCAGTGAGCGCTGAAGTATTATAAGAAATTGTAACTTCCCTAAATTAGGTGAAGATAAAGATATTTTTTAGGTCCCAAGTTTGTAAAATTCAAGGTTAAATTACTCCGATCTTATAGGAAATTTATTGCTAACTCACCCTATATATTGAGCCTTGTGGAAGAAGAGAGGAAACGCTGCCGTTGCGTCTCCAAGAGTACTCCAACATGGCGCCAGCTGATTTTAGTTAGCCTTCATTTAGATCAAACTTAAAGAAACTAAAATATATTCTAAAATATCTAAATTATAATTATTTGAAAAGAATTTGTTACTGTGAATATATACTATAGCTACTATATTACGTATTACATATAATGATTTAGATCGGTTGACGGTAATTTAATAGACGGGAAGATGGTTGAGAGAGAGCGGCCGTTAACAAAAAAATTTATAATTAAATCAATTGTGCTGACGTTTCGACCTACGTTGCTAGTCTTCATTAAGTCTAGCAAAAACAAAATGAATATTTATCACTAGTAATAATATAATAGAACAATGTTCATACCTTCTAATGAAATACAAAAGATTCATTTACCTGTAAATGGTCAGTAATAGGACTTTTTTGGACATACGGAGTTGATATTTTAGACTCTATTAAAACTAAGTCTTCTCATCCAATCCTTACAATCCAAAATCCTTCTTAGAATCCTCAATACTCCTTATTATTACACAAATTAACTTATCCATAATGATCTAAATTTTCTTTATATTGCTGAATTGGCCCTAATCAAGTTTCTATCATTCCATCTAATCTACTAATTTCCCAACTTCCATCCCACCCCATTCCCGATCACCTTCGAAAAGTAGATGGGCTATAGACTTTCTAATGTATTAGCATGTTAAACGTAATTTAATGTCACTATACAAACGTCCAAAGCTCCCAATTAATTACAAAAGACTAGTATACATGACTGTGATAGGACCTATGTATCTGGACGTACGGAGTTGAGCTTTGGGGCTCTACTAAACCATCCAATTCATCCCGTATCCAATCCTTATAATCCAAAATCCTAAATGCCCCAAACTTTGTCAGCAATAAACTTATCCATATAGATCTTAATGTTCCATATGTTGCTGATTTAGCCCAAATCAGATATCTATCCTTTCATAGTAAGCTCAGTAACCAGTCAAATCCATTATTTCCTCAACTTGCTTCCCATTCCCTTCCCGATAATCCTCCGAGGCGTCTGAAAAGAAGATGGCCTAGAGATCTTCTAGTGTAGAATGTTTACTGAAGTGCTACTGATGAGTAGCTCTTTTCAAGTTTAGACATGTTATTGTAATCGTTATGAAAATATTTACTTTATGTATGTATTTACTTTATGCCTATTAAATTTTATTTATTAATGATTTTATGTCTCAATTCTTGTTATAATCTTTATATTTTGTTCAGTTCAGCTTATACGTATCTTATAGACAATACCCTACGGTCTTTATTTTTATCTTTTTTTGATGAATGATTGCTACTAAAACGTTGGCACGATAAATTTGTTTCTTTTTAGGATTTATGAATATATTACAACTTTTATTGAAAGCCAGCCAGGCTACTTCATCATCAAACTTCTCAAAACTCAGCAAAATCAAATTGAGTTCTTTATTTTAAGAATTTATAACCGAGCTCTAGACTGCAAGTCGGATATTTGTTCTCGAAAGCCAATAGAAGTAGTAATTAATTCATCAATCCTAATTGTTTTGATCCCTCGATACCATCATGGTGTACCTCAAATGGTTTCTTTTTATTAGGTCTTTTAATAACCTCCCTCTTTCCACCCTACCAATTTTCTTCTCCCTTATGGCATATTTTCTGAAAAAATAATTACTATATGTATTATTATAGAACAAAAACTGTATAACTGTTTCATCGCATAGGGAATACCAAAAATTACTATTGTTGAATTTTCTATGGTCTGTAACCTTTTTTAAAATCTTTATAGCCATCATTATCGTCCTCTCCTTTAAAACTTTGTAAAAATTTTTGATATAAGCAAGAACTCTATTTAATATTCTTGTTGAATATTTCATTTTGTTTTTCTGAGAAGTAACAAATTCTTTGGAGAATTTAATTGAGGAAAGTAGGTAAAGAGATACCGGACTCTCTTCTTCCACATTATAATTTTATATTACCTACCTTGACACTGAAATTATAATTCAAATTTAAATTGAACTTACGTTCCTTTATTCAGGTGTTTCGATTCCTAAGTTCCATTATATTTTAATATTTTTTTAGTTTTTTTTTTTTTTAATTCATAGCAGTCAAAATATAATACAATCCCAAGGATATGCCATTAAATTAAAGCATGTGAGGCATGATATTGAGATACTTGAGTTACGCATGATGGTATAGAAGGATCAATATAATTAGGATTGATGAATTAATTGCCACTTTTATTGGGATAATTTTATTCGAAGACTGGTTTTGAATTATAAACATTTATAAGCTCTAAAAACATACAAACAATTCGAAACATCAGAACTTTGCCACACTTGTTTTATATATATTAAATTTCTATAAGATATCAGGACCTAAAGTAAACAAGGATGTAATAGAAAGAGAGGGGAAAGGAATAGTCAGCTAAATGGTGAGGTAAAGCCTTAGGTTTTTCCCTATGACTATTTGGTTTTCCTGTTCTTACTGTAATTTACATGGAACATGGGATAAGCAGAAATATTTATTTAGTAATTTAAACATAAATTTGGATTTGATTTAAATGATTTTATTATTTCTTATGATAGATGATTTTGTAACTGATGGTGAATGCTTAACATTCGAAACTAGTCTGATTAACAAATTCCAATAGAAGTTATATATATATTCAATAGAACAATCTAATACAAAAATAAAATATATAAAATATTTTAAATTTTATAAGAAAATATGTCTAATATATTTTTTTATCAAATAAACAATTTATGTGCTAAAAAGAGATATTTGATAGTCTAACGGGGAAAAACCTATAGAACATTTAAATATTTTTTTTATATTGAGTTTTTTGTTTTCTTGGGTTCCTGAATCTGGATTTCAACTTTGCCATTTTGAAAATAGTGAAATAAACTTTTACAAAAATAAACAATAGATAATGTTTTGCATTTTTTTTTCAGAACTCTTTAAGGAAGTTTTTTTTGCAAACTATATTTTATTTCCTGCTAAACAGCTGATTTTTGGACTAATTAATTTATATATACTTAAAATATATAATGTTTTTATTATTACAGTGTGTTTCGTCTTATTATTTTTTTGGGTCTTTTGCACTTATTCCCCGCATTTCATTTTAAGTTTATTATCATATGTTTAGGTTACTAGTAACCTTCCCAAAAGTAATAACAGGTCAATGAGAGATCGTTTGAAACAAAAATGTTACAATAGAAAAAAAAAAGACATTATTTTATTAAGACGGTGGCCAGAAGGAAATAATGTCCGAAAATATTTGTTCAAATAAGTTTTCTTCTCGATGTTTTTGCCGCCAAAAGGATTCGCACAAATAAGAATCTACCATTGTTGTGTCTTGTCCCACATTCAAGTTGATTTGCACAAAGCTTTGTTGATGAAAAATGAAATCATGGAATATGGCAATGAAATGGATAACATATGAGGTAAGAGCTGACAATTGGTTTCTCGTAAATGCGGGCAATAAGTACAGAAGATTCTTTTCAGAATTTTTTTTTTTTTTTTTTTTTTTTTTTTTTTTTTTTTTTTTTTTTTTTTTTTTTTTTTTTTTTTTTTTTTTTTTTTTTTTTTTTTTTTTTTTTTTTTTTTTTTTTTTTTTTTTTTTTTAATAAATTAGCCATTAACAATTTCAGCCAATAAATCGCTTAATATGACTCATTAAAAAAAAAAAAAAAAAGTTTACTGCAAAAAAAAAAAATCCATTTTGTCAAAGAGTTAAAAATTTCAAGTCTTAACTAGCAGTTATGGTGTTAGTATCAGCGCTTGGTTCGCCTTGGATATAATGAACCCTTGTGTTAACTTCCCACGTGCCATTGATATTTGGTTTATTTATTTTTTTTTAAAAATCGATACTATTTATCAATAAGGCGTCGACAGTCTCATTATTATTTAAAACCTCAAAAAGGAAAAGATCCGATGATCTAGGTGGCCGTGGCGAACAGATTAATGTTTGTCTTATTGTAGATATTTATCTTGAGCGATCTGTACTACGTTCTCTTGGTTAGCGATATCTCATTACTGAAAAAGATCAGACGATATGATCTCATTAGAGTTAATTTTAGTTTTTACAAATCAAAATTCTGGTTCCGCGTTCATTAACTAATGCGATTGTCAGTTCTTTATAAATAATTAGTAGCAAGGATTCGAAAATTAGGTTTGGAACTCTGGAGTGCTGCAAAGATTTAAAATTTTATTGAGAATCCATTTTTTTTCTTTCATAACTTACAAATATTAGAAAAAAAAAGTAAAGAGAACAAATTATTACAAAACCAGTTTCAAAAAATGTTACTCATGACTAAAACGACAAGCAACTGCTCGTCGTTACAGACTACTTAACATTTACTGGACAAACGTTCAAAGCTACGAATTAATTACAAAAGACTTATTTACATGACTGTGATCAGACCAATTTTGAAGTACGGAGTTGAGCTTAGGGGCTCTACTAAACCATCCAATTCATCCCGTATTCAATCCTTGCAATCCAATATCTTTCGAAAAACCTAAATACTCCTTACTTTGTCACCAATAAACATATCCATTAAGATCTTAATGTCCCATATGTTGCTAAGTTTGCCCTTTCATAGTAAACTCTCTAACCACTCAAATCCACTAGTTTCTCAACCTGCTTTCCACTCCATTCCCGATAATCCTCCGAGACGTCTGAAAAGAAAATGCCCTGTACATCTTCAAGTGTAGAGTTTTATTGAAGAGCCACTAGAGAGTAGTTCTTAACATGTTATTGTTATCATTATCAACACATTTACTTGATGTATACATTTGTATATTTAGTCTGTCTAAGCCATTAGTTGTATTTTGTAATATTTATTACTAATTGTTCTCTATTATTATTATTTTTTTTTTTACAGGTAAGTTTATCTTGCAGAACCACTACACTTCTATTATAGCTGCTACAACGTGAGTAAATATTTAAGGTTTTAAGGCACATGACACTTTTTAGTTTTTCTTACTGCTATAGAAGCTTTCGGATAATTTTTGTAAAAAATTGTTTTGTTTTCTAATTATTTAGGAAAAAAACAACTTGTCGGCAAATTTTCGATCTGAGCTTCACCAAATAGCAAGAGAGCTAATCAGTCAAAAGAGCTCAACACTTACAAAATCTAGGTTAATAGGTGACTTTCTTCATTCAAACTAATACAGCTCCTAAACGGTAGGTCCTAGCGACCAATGTTATAGAACAAAAAATATTATTTATTAAATTTATGATCTGTAAACAATAGTCATGGATTAATTTTCAATTCGTGCAACATCAACAAAACAGCACAAACTACACGTAACGCCCTCGTTCCCCAAAAACGTATCACATTTGACTTGAACTAGGCACGAGTACAACATGTTCTATGTTAAAACATAAAGAACTGATAAATATCTAGTGTTTTAAAATTCCTAAAAGATATATCGTATAGGTTTTGATCTAAACTATCTATTTAGGCACTAGTGGTCAGTGAAGTTTAATAATCGGATGTAGTTTCTGGTGAGTTCACTCTACATTTTCCTATTTTCCTCCTAGTGATATCAACTCTCCCTAGCACCTTAATTGCTGTTTTAAAAAGAAAAATATTTCTGTAGAATAACTTGTAAGAAATTTCTGTGGCACTTGTGAATAGTCGGTAAGTGCATTTCGTGAGTTACGAGTTTGTTAATTTTGGATTATGGTTATCACTAGAAAGCTAATTTTTTTTTCTCTTTATTTATGTCTAATGGACTTAGTTATGATTATATTACAGAGATGAATACTAATTTGTGAATTATTGTGGAAAATAATGCGTTTTTCCTAAAATACGATTTTTTCACTTTGCAATCGACTATTCACAAGTGGCACAGATTCAATGTTGTTTATTTTTGTATTACATTTTTCTTTATTCAAGTATGAATTTTATTTATTGAGGAACAAAAAAAAAAGAAAACTAAAAAATATAGCTTTTTTCAGCTCTCTGAAAAATATTAATCGAGAATGAATTTTTTTTTTTTCATTAACGTTTGACCTTTTCTTAGTTGAAAGTGCTTTCTGAATGGACCATTTGGACAATGGTTGGAAACGCCTGTTCAGTAGCAGCCGGTTTTGTTCAACGTGATGAGACCTTGTTCGTCTTTTGTCCAAATACATTCAAAGCCTAGCGTTGTCTACTTTGGAATGGTTTCTCCATTTATATTTAGCTATGGACAAGTCTAAGAGTAAATAAACCTGTTTTGTTTTGTTGTTATTATTATTGATTTTAAAGCATAATGATAATGGCTAAGCTTTCAGATTCTTTTATCTGATCTTATAAATATTTTTATGCTATTTCAATATGACCTTTTGAAGCCAAGACTTTTTTTGTTATTAAATGCCATCATTATCTAAGCTTTTATTTATTTTTCATCTTGATGCAATGACTCGTATATAATAGAGAACACACTGATTACACTTGTACATCAGTGTATACAAAAAATAACTAAAAATAATTACTGAAAATACAAATTGTAAAGTAATATAAAATAAAAATATATTAATTGAAATCAAAATACTAGCTGTTTTATACAATATATACAGGGTCAATTTGTGAACCTTGAACGATACTTGTAACTTACTTACGGATGGCCCAGCCTGACTTAAGGCTAAATGTCCCCTCTGTAGTACCAAATGCTGCCACCACGTAGCGTTCCAAAATAAACTTAGATTCCTCCTCAAATCTCAACAGATCATCCGATTTTAATTCTGTAAAGTTAATTTTGTTCCATATTTCCGTAGAATTTGATGTATCTATTTTAGAAGGCCATATATGTAATATTTACAATTTTAGGTTCAAAAAAACTACTTTCTAGTATTTTTTAAAGAAAAGTCAACTAATAGGCAAGTGTAGAATAATAAAATATAAATATCGGCGAAAAAAAAAAAAATTTTAATTATACGAACAACATCGCCCGAAACCCATAAATACGAATTTCTATGCATTTGTTTTTTTTTTTTCAGGTAGCGTCTACATCTATCATGACTAGAGTTGCCTCAAACTACAAATCTAAAATAAAATTTCAATCGAAAGGTTGTTTTGGAACTCAAAATAGAATTTTGAGAAAAATTATAAATGTAAACAATAATTAAAACTATATAACCAAAAAAACTGCACACTTATTGTAAATATATTTAAAAATGCGGGGTGCATCAAATATAAGAAGGAATTAGGAAAAATCACGTTAGAAGTATGGCAGAGGATAAGCTATTATAAACATAAATCCCCTACCTTCCGCCGCCGGGTATAACGACTTGCTCTAGCCCTATTTTGGAGGGCCTACAAATTTTGTTCTATTTCACTTCCCCAATGATGATTTTATTGACTAGAATTATAACATTGTTCATATATAACGGGAAAAGGATATAAATAAAAGCATTATTTTATTATTAATTTATATAAAAATAGTTGAAAAAAAAAAAAGGAATCCACAAACAATAAAGTGTTATATATTCCTATTACTAATTAAAAAATTAAAATTACTAATGCTATATTGCTGCACACTAAAAAAATATATATTATGAACAAATATGATATATTATTTTTGCATAAATGCTGCTTATTCTTAATAAGGAATAATTATATTATGAGCTGTATTCAATAAAATCATTTTCTTTTTTAATACCCAAATCAAACAGCTTTAGTACTTTTACTGATTTCATATAAAAGTGATGAGTACAAAAAGTTATTGAATTATTCAATTGAATGAGTTTAAATAGGCAGTTTCCTTCTTTCCCTTCCTGCCGCGCGTATTCCTGAGCTATAAAACTCATTTTTCTATCTTACATTTTGCCATAGGAATCCACCGTCAAGATTATGCTAGGTTCGGGTAAAAAGAAGAAGGTAGAAAAGACGCGAATCTCTTTACGGCATAGGATCAAAGGTAGTAGGTTCAAACAACAATGGTCTGGTAGGACAAGGTGTTTACAACCATTTCTTTGTGGAATTGATATTTTTTTTTTCATTTTGATCAATCCTTTTAATTGTTTCACAAGAGTAGTTTCATTTCTCATTTATTCGACTTATCACACACAGTATAGGCTTATTTGACTATTTTCCTCCTTCGAAACCCTAATCTCAAAGTAAAGGTAATAATAAATAATTGTAAGCTTTTTGTATGAGAAACTTCCCACGTTTTTTTTACGTCCCGGGGTTTAAATTGTAGAAAAAAAATGTTTTTTTTTACAGCTTAAAATTAGAAAACGGTTAGACATAAGAAGTAATGCATTACAAACCTTTTGATTTGACTGAGAAGTAATTTTGGGAAAAATTTGATTTCGTAAATACTATTTTTTATGGATTTTAAAAAAAAATAAAACATTTTTTTTTAACTTCCGCATACCCTCTTTTCTCTAATCTATTCGGGTCCCTGTTTTGGTCAACAAACACGGAAGGCTGCAAAGACAAAGAAAATATTTATAAATATATTACAATGGATCTAATTAGGTATTTGATCGCAAAAGGGAGTGTGCGTATTAAAACTCCTTTACTGGGAAATAAGTATATTTTGCCACTTATGATTCCACTTTATTCATTTTTTTCTGTTTGGTGACTAAATTGTTGAAAGGATATATATTGATATTTACAAGCTTACAATCAGAAAATGGCCAGGTGTATGACTAAATTTATTAAAAACATTATTGAACCGTTTGATTCTGAAAAAAAAACTCGTACTTTTTGACATTGACTATATCTTGAAAATGGTCGACTCTAGAAAAATATGTTACAAATCTAAATTAAAGTTGATTACATTTCCTATAAAATTGATTATGTATAAATTTGTCAAAATTCTATTGGTTTTCGAAATATATGTTATTGAAAATCGGTGATTTGCGGGAAAAAAAAAAAACAAATGTCACCTCACTTTTTGCAATACTTTTTGCTTCTAGTACCTTCCCCGATCGTTCCCTCAGAAAAAAATACATAATCAAAATTGTAGAGCATTGAATTTAATTTCATTTAATTTATAAGTTTATGGTATTTGAAGCAAATGTTTAAAAAAAGTGAGGTAAACTTTTTTTTTATTTCTAAAATTATTGATTTTTAATTACATATATCTCGAAAACCGTTAGAATTTCGACAAATATGTAAATAATTAATATTATAGGAAATTCAATTAGCTTTAATTTCGATTAGCAGCATATTTTTCTTGAGTCCACCGTTTTCGGGATAAGATCGAAAAATACGAAACTGGGACCTCTCCTCTCCCCCCACCTTTAACTTAACCTCCAGTGTCGGTGACTTTAAGTACGTTTACCTTCTAATTACTCCCGGCGAAGCTGTGTCATAAAAAATTATTGCATATTTCATGCAATCTACACCCCTCGTTTGACTAGGGTCGCACTTTTCTGCGAAAACACCTATATCACCACTCGTTCGGCTACAGTTCCGAAACTAATAGTTCGATCCGAAATTTCGAAATTTTTTTTTTATCTGAATGCTCATTAAATTTACTATAAGAACCTATATATGATAAAGTTATTATCAAGTTTCGTAAAATAAAACCAAAGGTCCTTTATTTTTTATACAATAGTTTTTCGAAATCGGCAACGCAAAATATATAGGAAAAGATGATATTTTTGGCCGGGTAGACCTACAAGTTACCTCACTGTGCGTTGGTGTTCCATATTGGTGTTATTTTATTAAACTCGTTCAATTGAATAATTCAATAACTTTTTGTACTCATCACTTTTATATGAAATCAGTAAAAGTACTAAAGCTGTTTGATTTGGGTATTAAAAAAGTAAATGATTTTATTGAATACAGCTCATAATATAATTATTCCTTATTAAGAATAAGCAGCATTTATGCAAAAATAATATATCATATTTGTTCATAATATATATTTTTTTAGTGTGCAGCAATATAGCATTAGTAATTTTAATTTTTTAATTAGTAATAGGAATATATAACACTTTATTGTTTGTGGATTCCTTTTTTTTTTTTCAACTATTTTTATATAAATTAATAATAAAATAATGCTTTTATTTATATCCTTTTCCCGTTATATATGAACAATGTTATAATTCTAGTCAATAAAATCATCATTGGGGAAGTGAAATAGAACAAAATTTGTAGGCCCTCCAAAATAGGGCTAGAGCAAGTCGTTATACCAGGCGGCGGAAGGTAGGGGATTAATGTTTATAATAGCTTATCCTCTGCCATACTTCTAACGTGATTTTTCCTAATTCCTTCTTATATTTGATGCACCCCGCATTTTTAAATATATTTACAATAAGTGTGCAGTTTTTTTTGGTTATATAGTTTTAATTATTGTTTACATTTATAATTTTTCAAAATTTTCATTTCGGATCGTGAAAATTTTATGTTGAGTTCCAAAACAACCTTTCTATGGAAATGTTATTTTAGATTTGTAGTTTGAGGCTACTCTAGTCATGATAGATGTAGACGCTACCTGAAAAAAACAAATTGCACAGAAATTCGTATTTATGGGTTTCGGCCGATGTTGTTCGTATAATTAAAAATTTTTTTTCGCCGATATTTATATTTTATTATTCTACACTTGCCTATTAGTTGACTTTTCTTTAAAAAATACTAGAAAGTAGTTTTTTTTGAACCTAAAATTGTAAATATCACATATATAACCTTCTAAAATAGATACATCAAATTCTATGTCCATTTTATTAATAAATCCGTTTTCAGATCTAAAAAACTGGTTTTTTAATTAGGAGGAATCTAAAATTGACCCCGTAGGTGCTGCGATCTCTTGAGGCAGAAACACACTAGAGTGAGGGGACATTTAGCCTTAAACAGATCCCAGCGTTGCTCTTACCTAAATACTTACAATATTGGGTGGGCCTAGATAATGTATGAGCATTTTTTTATTCCTCGTTAAATTTTTGTATTATATCTATAGTTCTCTTGTAGAGAACTAATTAGTGTTTAGTTAGTAAAGATGTTTCATTTAATATAATATACCTACGTAGTTATATGTAATAGATAACAATACAGTCTGTTGGATTTTATTTTTTATTTTTTTTATGTGAATTAGATATAATTCATTCATTATTATGTTTTTCAATTTTTTTTTTAATGCTATCCGTTTCTATATTTAGTTTTGCAGGTATTATCACTCTGTGCTAGAATTAATTTTAATTTTTTTATCTATTATTATTTTCTTCTTATTTACGCTGATGATCTGGTACTTTTGGTTGAAAACGAGGAAACTATTAAATTAAACGCAACTACGCATATGAAAACCGGTAACGAAATTGGTCTAGTAATTAATACCGATAAAACGAATATATGGTTAGTAGTAGAAACGGTGAACATTTCGTTGATGTAGATATATCCGGAATAGAGTTTGAACACGTTGAGTAATTCAAATAACTAGGGTCTAATATATCGAGGAAAAATGAAATTCAAGAGGAAATAAGGGGAAGGTCAAAAGCCGGTAATGCTTGTTATTTCTCGGTCGCAAAACTACTCAGTTCGCGCTTACTTTCCAGAAACTAAAAAATTAGGATTTATAAGACTATCATACTACCAACAGTTCTCTACGGATGCGAAACATGGCCGTTTACTTAACCCTTGAGTGGTCGCGTGTGGCTCAGTTACAAGAAAGGTCGCGCGGATGGCAATATTCATCCACTAAGTTTTCTTGTGTTTTAGCACTAGGCATCTTTTTTAATCCCTTTATTTTCAAAAATACTTCACAAGGGATACTTTAGGTAACTAAAAATAAGTAATTAAAAGGCCACGTGGACGTGGAGGACAATTGTTAGCCAACCAAAACAAAATGGAAATCACTGGTCGGGAATATCAAATAGCAACTAACAGAAGTACAAAGACTATCCCCCCCCCCCTAGCCTCCCTTTGCAGACTACGCTGATCATATTCATCCATGCCAAAACAAATACACAGTAGCGATGTTAAGAGCAGTGGAGGACTATTGCCATCCGCGCGACTACTCGATGGTTATCGAAAATAATGTACTGCGTAGAATATATAGCCCAAAAAAGGGTTAAGAAACGGAAGAATGTAGATGGATTCATAATGCAGAACTGCGCGCGTTATATCCGGTAAATATTGTTCAGGTAGTAGCAGCGCGACGGTTAAAATAGGCATATAAAGGAGTTTAGTAATGACCAAATTCCGAAAAAAGTAATAAGTTTTGACCCATTGGGCAAACGACCGAGGGGTAAACCAAGAGAGGAGAATTGATTCAGGGCCGACTTAAGGAATTTGGGTTTTGAGGGAGTGGGTTAGAGGGAGGTGCGTGGTCAGCGGTTGGTTGTGTTGGCATCGAACCTTCGGGTTCTCTCTACAGAAATGTTATTCTTGAAGGACAGAGTTGGAGAATTTTTTTTTTTGCTAATCCTAATTATAGCATAGTATTTATAATTATGTACTGTGTAGTAGATTTAACGAAGTATTGCGTTATAAAGTGATATTAAAACGGGCCCTGAAGCAAATAAACAATTCTCAAAGGGGGTTGAAAACGTGGGAAGGAATGGGCTACAAGAAGAAAACAGCTGATGAAAAACCGGGACCCCGGGAATGCGGCCGGGAAAAAAGCCGGTTGGCCAGAAGGAATAAGATGGGTGGTCCTCTTGCAGATTCTCCAAATATTTCCTTCTTTCCAAACCTGGAGAGAAAAAATCCTTTATACTCTTCCATGTACAGGATAGGACTTCTCTTCGTAAAGTAGGAAAAAAAAAGAAGTAAAGAACTTATTAAAATAGCTCTTTAATTTGAAAAAAAAAAATAAGTTATTCGTGTATGTTTCAAAATTGGTGAATAATTTGATAATGTAGATGTAGGGTTTGCAATCATGGAAAAAATTTTTAAAATATTAAGTCAGTGTGCCAAAGTTCACGCCTACAAGGTGAAGGCTTACATTGTAGGCCTAAACATTGGGTTGGAAAGTGACATGACAAAGAAAAGTGATTTTAAAAATATTACAAGAAACGATAAGCAGTATAAAAATGAAAAAAAAGTTTAAAAAACAAAACTTACATAAATATGTTGTTTTGTGAAAAAACAACAGGGGATATAGCTGAAGAACAAATACATAGATAAATCACTTGAGGTACGCATGATGATATAGAAGGATCAATACAATTAGGATTGATGAATTAAATGCCACTTCTATTAAGATTATTTTATTTGAAAACTAGTTTCGAATGCTAAACATTCATCTTCAGTTCTAAAACATACAATAAAATTTTCAACACATCAGTACTATGTTACATAGATTAAATATACTAAAGTTTTTTAAAAAGATAAGACAAGAAATCAAGCATAGGCACTCACCTTCGAGGTAACTAAAACACTGAATTTGTGAGAAGTAAAAGGGGGGGCAGGTAGGTTAAGTTTTAGATTTACAACGGGGTTTCCCTTATGACTCATTGGGTTTTTTCGTTCCTATGGGAAATAAATTTAAAATGGGGCTATTGGATATGTTAATCTGATCATTTAAACAAAAATCTGGATCGGTTTTAAACGATTTTATTATTTCTAGTGATTCAAAAGTATTTAATTTTAGGCTATTTTCTACTTGATGTAATATTTTTACTCCCGAGTCTTTATTAAATTTTGTGGTTATTTTCATTTAGATGGATAGCGAAATTGGAATTTTGGGTCTTATTAGTGTATGCTCTTATATGTTCATTTACTCTTTGATTTACTGATCGTCCGGTTTTTCCCGTGTATCTTGCTTCACAGTCATTACATTTTAATTCGTATACGCCGCTTTTTTGGAAAGGGTCTATTTTGTCCTTCGGTGAAGGGAAGTATGAAGACAATGGCTTATCTATTTTAAATGCAGGGTTTAAACCTAATTTTTTTAATTCTTTCCCGACTTTAGCGGATATTGGGCCGTAGTATGGTATCAAAATATATTTTTTAGGGGTAGCTTTATCCTCTGGGGGTGTTTTGTATATATTATTCATAGTTTTTTTATGTATTTGTTTTCTTAAAATATTATCGATTGTGGTTTTACTGTATCCGTTGTTGTTAGCTATAGTGTGAATCGTTTGTATTTCTTTGTTAAAATTTCGTTCGTTTAGCGGTATATTTAAAAGCCGGTATATCATGCTATGAAATGCTGCGAGTTTGTGTGTTAGTGGTCTCCTGGCATTGTTGTCTATAACTACATCTGTGTGTGTGGGTTTCCTGTATATATTAAATTCGTGTTGTTTATTGTTTATGGAGATTTCTATGTCTAAAAAATCTCCATAAACAATAAACAACACGAATTTAATATATACAGGAAACCCACACACACAGATGTAGTTATAGACAACAATGCCAGGAGACCACTAACACACAAACTCGCAGCATTTCATAGCATGATATACCGGCTTTTAAATATACCGCTAAACGAACGAAATTTTAACAAAGAAATACAAACGATTCACACTATAGCTAACAACAACGGATACAGTAAAACCACAATCGATAATATTTTAAGAAAACAAATACATAAAAAAACTATGAATAATATATACAAAACACCCCCAGAGGATAAAGCTACCCCTAAAAAATATATTTTGATACCATACTACGGCCCAATATCCGCTAAAGTCGGGAAAGAATTAAAAAAATTAGGTTTAAACCCTGCATTTAAAATAGATAAGCCATTGTCTTCATACTTCCCTTCACCGAAGGACAAAATAGACCCTTTCCAAAAAAGCGGCGTATACGAATTAAAATGTAATGACTGTGAAGCAAGATACACGGGAAAAACCGGACGATCAGTAAATCAAAGAGTAAATGAACATATAAGAGCATACACTAATAAGACCCAAAATTCCAATTTCGCTATCCATCTAAATGAAAATAACCACAAATTTAATAAAGACTCGGGAGTAAAAATATTACATCAAGTAGAAAATAGCCTAAAATTAAATACTTTTGAATCACTAGAAATAATAAAATCGTTTAAAACCGATCCAGATTTTTGTTTAAATGATCAGATTAACATATCCAATAGCCCCATTTTAAATTTATTTCCCATAGGAACGAAAAAACCCAATGAGTCATAAGGGAAACCCCGTTGTAAATCTAAAACTTAACCTACCTGCCCCCCCTTTTACTTCTCACAAATTCAGTGTTTTAGTTACCTCGAAGGTGAGTGCCTATGCTTGATTTCTTGTCTTATCTCTTTTTAAAAAAACTTTAGTATATTTAATCTATGTAACATAGTACTGATGTGTTGAAAATTTTATTGTATGTTTTAGAACTGAAGATGAATGTTTAGCATTCGAAACTAGTTTTCAAATAAAATAATCTCAATAGAAGTGGCATTTAATTCATCAATCCTAATTACATAGATAAATGTTTGTTGATCAACTATATCCACTCATTTTTTGTCGTAATATATTTTTTTTATCTTTAATAAATATTTAATTTCTTTAATTTTTGTATTGGCTTTTTTTTTATTTTCATAGTATTTTTCATTTCTTGATTTTCTTTTTTTAAATTCACACTTTTTTTTTGTCGTATCTTTTTGTTTTTCCTTTCAGCCCAGATGAAGTCTTAAATTGTTGGCCGCAACGTCGACACAATAAGTTAATAATTTTTAATTGTATTTCTTCAGTGGGTAAGCTCCCGGGCTCGGGTTCGAGTCCAACTGAAGGAAGAAAATTTATTTTCTGTTATTTCAGCCTTGGCTCGACTTAGGTCGGGAGACCCAGCCTCAGCAAAGTGGGTACCCTTATTTGGGGAAAAAACCTGGCGGTTGAGCGTGATGTAGGCCTAATCTCCTCCTTTCTCAACTGTTGGCCTAATAACAGTACATCCTTAACAGTACTGAACCCCTTCATAAGTTGTTAGTGGTACAGGTTTCAGGTTTTTATTGTGCTTCTATGACTGCACACCCCAACAATCTATATCATCATTCGTTCCACAGTTAAAAAAAAACATATAAATTGAAAAAAAAAAATAGCAACCTCGCTCTGGTTGGTGTTGCACGGATTGAAAATTTGATGACAGTTTCCTTATCAGAAGCAGTAGATCTTAGATAAACATATCCATGGTCTATTGTTTTTCTTTGTCAAGGATACTTTTTTTTCTGTATGAACCTTTAAAACTACATAAATTAAATTTAAAGCAGATGAATAAAAGAAATCTTAGGTTTGTAATGGGCAGTGAATCGCGTACTAACTAGTACAATTTATTAAAGGTCTAGAGAAGACAGGCTAATTTCCCCAGGCTAATTGCTCGAACGCGGCAGTAATTGGAGTTTTCTCAACAGCGGATGACATCCTCTGACCTGAGAAGCTCTTCTGGAATTTTTTTATAAGTTAATTGGGTGACAACACCATAGCCGGCTCTAAAACAATGAGCTCGCTCAAAACTTTATTAATCCTTAAAGTTATCTAATTAAAATAATAAATAACTTTTTACTCCTGCGTGACTTTTGAACGGGCCGTTGATTACTTTGTTGATTTCTGCTAGAACTACCTCCATCTGCTAACTTGCTCCAAATCCCGCTTGTAAAATATTAACCTATGAAATTCTATTTTTTATTTATTATTACTTTTATTCGAATTTCACAACTGAAGGGTGTTAGTTGTTAGGTTAGAAGGTGGAAAAAATATAAGAAAAGGTCCAAAAAAATCGGTACAGTGATTTCATCGCCACTTAGAAAAAGTATTATCACATGTTTTCAAGTTCAAGAACCCGTTACCGATTAAAAAAAAACTAGTATCCCCCATTGCGGCTTTGCTTGGTCTCTTAAGGAAACAACTAACATATTTTTTTTTACATAATTTAATATAATAAAGTTTTATTTGTACATGGATAAAAATCTTGTATTGAACTAGGCAATGGAGCATTATTTCCTTCAGTGATATTTACACGCATTGCAGTAATTTTTAACGTGTTTTAAAATTGATTAATTAAAAGCATAATTAGACATCAAATTTTAAATTTTAATCTATGAGTTGTTAATCCAAGTGGACAGAGACTTTTGAGAACCTCTTGGGGATAGTGGACTGCATTATCAGTGCTTACAGCTAAAGCCTATGAAAAATCTTTTTAAACATAATATCAAAAAGCAATGGATAAACATTTCAGTTTGGTAATGATTTTTATTCGGCAGAAATAGTTTTATTGATTTTATCAGGTTGAATTTTCCATAAAATGAATATGACAGTGTGACAAACCTCGTTTATGCCTCTCAACATGTTGTGTTTAAATTTTAATTATTATAAATTTTATTACTGCTAAGCCTTAAAAAACTATGTAAATTATTTAGTAAAAATTTGGTGCAGGTGGGTTTAGTAGTTTTACCATTGTACACTATTGCGGAATCGTGCTTACCACATATCGGTAGATATGAAAACTTGTGGTACCACATATTTGTAAAAATGTTTAATAATTTAATTTAATATAAGTAAATTTTATTATCAATTTCAAGCCCTATATAACACTGTATCTTCATAACCTCTCATGTACATTGACACTCGCCACCTATCGGTCAATTTTCAAACTTTACTGTTATCCACATATTATCGCTTTATTAATAACAAACTAATTACAAACCAGTAGATTTTATTATTGCTAAATCTTCCTAGAACTAAAAAGACAATATGGTTAGGATTTGGTCTAGATTGGTTCAGTAGTTTTTGTTTTTAGTGATTACAAACAAAAAATGGCTTGTCTTTCTATATAATAGTAGAGATAATTTGTTATTTCCCCTTCCCTAACGAAATTGAGTTTATTAGAAGTTAACTCATCAGCCTTTTCCGGCTGTTGTCTTGAATATGAGTTGTAGCCATGTAGTTGACGAAGATGTCCATTTACGTTGTCAAACGGTCAGTATGTTGAGTTATGTTGCTTTCGTACAAAGGTTCTTTCATGATAGACCTGAATGTTTTTTCCAGGAAAATTTAGAGTTTATTTATTATGCGTCTGTTTAGCTGTTCCGTATTTCTGTGATGCGTAAGTCCAAATAGGTTTCAGTAAGTAATTATAAGTGTTTATTTTGTTACTTGAGGCACGAATGATTGCATAGAAGGATCAATACAATTTCGATTGTTACAATTGCCACGTCTATAGGAATAATTTTAATATAAAACTAATTTCGAATGCTAAACATTTATCTTCAGTTCTAAAATATACAAAATGTTTCAGCACATCAGCATGGATTATATATACTAAAGTTTTCAAAAATATAAGACAAAGCCAATATTGGTACTCACCTGAGGAGATCTAACAGATATCTGAAGTAGATTCATCTTGGAAGGGGAAAGAGCTAGGTAGGTTAAATTTTTGAGATTTCACTATGACTCGTTGGATTTTTCCGTTCCTATTGGAAACAAATTTAAAATGACCAGATAAACATTTTCAATAGCCCCATTTTAAATTTGTTTCCAATAGGAACGGAAGGAAAAATTCAATGAGTCATAGGGGAAAGCCCAAGGTAAAAATAAAAAAATAAATAACCTACCTGGCCCGATGGATATCTGTTAGATCTTCTCAGGTGAGTACCAATATTTGATTTCCAGTCTTACATTTTTGAAAAATTTAGTATATAAAATCCATGTTACAAAGTGCTGATGTATTGAAACATTTTGTATGTTTTAGAGCTGAAGATGAATGTTTAGCATTCAAAACTAGTTTTCTAATAAAATAATTCCTATGGAATTGGCAATTAATTCATCAATCCTAATTGTTCATTTTGTTTTCAAGTTGTAGCTTTCAATGTTTTGAGAAAAGTTAGTATCAAAATCTTAATCTTTGATTGAGAGTTTTTTTTCTTGATATGTGGACTTTTTAAAATTTACATTCAGGGTTAATAAAAACAAATATATAGAAATTTCAATGCATAGAAGGTTCAATTTCTCTTTCTATAACTACTCTTTTCTGAAGCAGCTTACGAATATCCGACGCAGAAGTTCTCCTCCACATAATTCTCCTCGACCCCTTTCTGCGAACCATCAACGCCGTCGGATGTGAAGAACCTTTATCACTTCTGTAATTATTTCCCCCTGACCTGGTTCTTGAGAGCATAGCCAGTTCCGCGGTGGTCTCCCCTGCCAGGTATACACTAAGCACCAGGGTCCCTCAACACTCCTATGTAAGTAGCATCTTCCTCGATCAATAACCTTCCTCCTCTTCGGGTACGTTAACCTTACTGGAGGTTCTTAATAACGAACCTTATCGCGGCAATGGTTATAATCATATATCTGTACTATTATATAAAAGGAGAAGCCATTTTTCGTTTGTGATCGCTAACCGTGAAAACTACTGAACCAATCTACACCAAATTTTAACCACATCTTTGTAGTTCGAGGGAGGTTTAGCAAAAATGAAATATGCTGATTTTCAATTAATTTGTTATTAAAAAAGCAATAATATAAGGATAACAGTGAAGTTTGAAAATTGACCGATATGTGGTGAACGCCATTCTAGATGAAAGGTCACAAATAAATAGTGCTATATTTGATAATAAAATTTCATTATATTGAAAAGAATCAATTAAGTTATTGATTTTTTTCAATTAAATTATTAAAAAAGATTTAAATACCTGGTAAAGTTTGAAAATCGACCGCAATAATGTTCACAATGGTAAAACTATTAACCCATTTTTATAAATTTTAACTAATAGTCCAGTCAATAAACACATTGTAGAGTGCATGGAATATGCGATAATTTTTGACTTCATGGCTTCGTTAGGAATAGTTAGAAGATAAACATACTAAAAGTCCCCGCCGCTGGAGGGTGAGCTAACGGGGGGGGGGGGGAGAAGTTCCATTTTTTTTTTGGTTTTTCCATAATATCTCGAAAACTGTTGACTCTAGAAAAATATGTTTCGAATAAACATAAAAGCTAATTAAATTCACTATAAAATTTATAATACATAAATTTGTCGTAATTTTAACCATTTACGAGATATACGTTATTGAAAATAGGTGATTTTCGGGAAAAAACAAATGTCACCTCACTTTTTGTCAAACTTTTGCTTCTATTACGTTGCACAATCGTTTCTCAGAAAAAACGTCAGAATCAAAATTGTAGAGCATTAAATGTACTTTCATACATACGTTTTTGGTATTTGCTTCAAATGTTTAACAAAAAGTGAGGTAAACATTTTTTTTATTTCTAAAGTTGTCGATTTTTAATAACGTATATCTCGAAAACCGTTGAAATTTCCAGGAATACGTAAATAATTATTTTTATAGGAAATTTAATGAGCTTTAATTTTGATTTGCTACATATTTTTCTGGAGTCCACCATTTTCGAGATATAATCGAAAAACAAAATTGGGACCTTCTCCCCATCCCCTCACCGTTAGCTCACCCCCCAGGGGCGGGGACTCTTAGTATGTTTACCTTCCAACTATTCCTAACGAAGCTGTGAAGTCAGAAATAATCACATATTCCATGCACTCAACGGCTCTCATTTCAGCACTCATTGACTGGACTATAAATCATCTTTATACTTCAAGGAAGGTTTAAAATAGTTTTTTTTATTTACAATTTATTGAAATTTGCAACTGTACAAGTATACATTAAGTAAATGTGCTAAAAAGGCTTAGAATAACATGGCAAAACTTGAAAAGAACTAATCACCAGTAGCCTTTCAATAAAAATCTACACAAGAAGATCTCTAGGCCATATTCTTTTCAGACGCCTCGGAGGATTATTGGGAATTGAGAGGGAAGAAAGTTGAGAAACCAGTGGATTTGAGTGGTTATGGAGCTTACTATGAAAGGATTGGTATCTGGTTTGTGCTAAATCAGCAACATATGGAACATTAAGATCTTTATGGATAAGTTTATTGGTGACAAATTAAGGTGCATTGAGGATTTTTTGAAGGATTTTAATTTTAAGGATTGTAAGGATTGAATACAGGATGAATTAGTGGAGCCCCAAAGCTCAACTCCCTAAGTCCATATTGGTCTAATCACTCTCATGTAAATGAGTCTTTTGATATCAGTTGGGAGCTTTGAATTTACAATAGTAAAGTTTTTTATAAAAAAAAAAATTAAAATGTACAGTGGCAGAAACGAGTTTTTCAACACTGTCATATATTTTAATAATTAGAAATTAAAATCCAACCAGATGAAATCAATAAAAATTATTACAAAATCGAAATTTCTACCCTTTGCTTTTTTATATTGTGTGTAAAAGTATGATCCTTGGGCCTTTCTTAGTAATCACCGATAAAGCAGTCCATTTATCCACATGAGTTTCTTAACAGTCTCTGTGCATCTGAATTACCAACTCACGCATTAAAGTTAAAAATTGAAGGTTGAACAATTACGCTTTTACGCAATCTTCGACCACTTCATCAGTGCAGTTTTAATTAGATTAAGAATTACTGCTCTACGTGGAAATATCATTGAAGAAATAATGCTCAATTGCACACTTCATTAAAAGATTTTTATCGATAAACAAATAATCCTTCAGTTATTAGTTAAAATTATATAAGTTCTTTACTTATGAGAGCGGGCGAAACCGAGGCGGGAGTTGCTAGTATAAAAGAATATATATATATATTCTATTTCACTTATTGAATCTTCTGTGATATATATTATATTATAGTCACTAAAGGATACTGGTTTCAGATCTGCATAGATCGGCAAGTTAGTTTATTCCCTTTTAAATATGATTTAATTGTTTTAATTTTTAAAAGGACACTCCCTTTTAATTCTGTTCACAGGACACCTAAGGATACTATTTTGAGATCTTCCAGGATCTAACGATTTTTAAGATGGCCGAAGGTTATTCCGCCATTGTTCTTTTATTGGAAATTGATTAATTGTTTTCATTAAAAAAAACATAAAAAAAACTCTCTTTCTTCCCGTTTTATCCATTTTAGTTTTTTTCTAACACATTTCATTTCTAACGCATTCTTTGGAAAGTTGCATTTCAAAAAATAAATTGATGCGCCTAAATTGTTTCTGCTTATTACAAACTATTTTTTTATTAATTCTCCTTAAATAATAATAATATTAATATTTTATTTACATTTTTTACAATTTATAATTCATATTAAGTATTCATGTTCCGGCATTCATCCTCTACATGATTAATATAATTTTATTTAATAGTAAGTAGGCTTTAAAATTCAAAGTTTATCTCTAAGCAGTACGAAAGAAATAATAATAATAAAAATAGATAATACAAATAAATCAATTACAATAAATTATATGTATGTATTTACATCATATCATATAAAAATATGAATAGAATGAGATTTATAAAAATGTACGTATAATTCCAAATATTAAAACGTAGCTGACAAGAGATATATGAACTATTGAGTAAGGAGTACATGTTTCGTTATTTTATGCGTGTATCTTTTAAGTCGTTTTATTGTAATTACCGATGAAGATGTGAACAGTTTGAAACGATACAAAAAAGATTAATATAAGCACTTAATAACCTCATTTATTTTTAAAAAAAAGTTTTAGTGATCCATATTTTTTATTGTTATTTATTTTAAAATCCACTCCTGTAACTTATCCTGTGACAAAATGCAGGTACCTAGCGGTACTTACTCCTTACATGATATTTAATTAATTTTTTCTGCAACCGTTAAATAATGGAAACATTATTCAATTATAAACAGCTGATTAACGTTCCATTTTATTCTCTAGTGAGTAAAAGTTTAACTTTAATTCTCTAGAGTGTAAAGTAAAATTTCAGTAGCACCTTAATACATACCTTAATACAAAGTTCATTATTATTTAATTTAAAGATATATTAAATTTAATTAAATCAACTGTTTAATTAAAATTCAAAACTAATTAGTTCTAAAAATAAAATAATCAATGAACTTTTATTAGAATTCCCATGGCCCGGCCCATCCTTTCTGTCAGGGCCGAAATTTGTCCACTGTTTTTTGTTGATTAAAAAAATTTTAATACATTTTTTTTTTAACGGTTGCAGAAAAAATGTAATATTTAACTCGAGTATAAAGAATTTTACTCACTCACGGCAATTTACAGGACTCACCTTCGCCTCGCTCGCTCGTGCATTGTAAACCTTGCCTCGAGTGAGTAAAAGTACTTCTTTACACTCTTGCCAAATAAATAACTATTAACTAGGCCTTATCACTCTCTTCTCGTTTTACCTACGCCCAAAAGCGTTCTGTGAAAAGGATTAATCGGTAAGAGAGGTTGTCCTTCTAAAAATTAAAACAATTTAATAGATTTTCAAGAGAACGAAAACTAATTTTTTCGGATTTTATTCAATAGGTTTTAAACTAATTTAAACCAAAAGCCACTGAAAGATACCAGTTTCAAATCTGCCAGGACCTGACGATTTTTTAATGGCTTATTGTCTGAGTAGACACAAATTTTTTTCCCATTAGCCAGTGCTGCCCATATTTTTTTTTTTTTTTTTTTTTTAATAACAAATTATTGAAATTCACAACTGTACAAAATTTATGCATCAAGTAAATGTGCTGTTAACTATTACAATAACGTGACAAAACATGAAAAGTACTACCCATCAGTAGCACTTAAAAATAAAAATTCTACACTAGAAGGTCTCTGGGCCACCTTCTTTTCAGACGCCTCGGAGGATTATCAGGAATAGTGTGGGAAGCAAGTTCAGAAATTAGGGGATTTGAGTGGTTATAGAGCTTAGACAACTGGAGGATAGATATCCGGTTTGGGCTAAATCTGCAACATATGGAACATTGAGATCTTTATGGATAAGTTTATTGGTGACAAAGTAAGGTGCATTGAGGATTTTTCGAAGGATTTTGGATTGTAAGGATTGGATACGAGATGAATTGTATGGTTTAGTGGAGCCCCAAACCTCAACTCCGTACGTCCAGATAGGTCTAATCACAGTCATGTATATTAGTCTTTTGTAATTATTGGAGCTTTGAACGTTTGTCGTGTTTGTAATCTGTAACGAAGTTTCTTGTCTTTTTAGTCCTATGTGGATTACAAGTAAGACGTTTGTCTAAGTTGAGCCCTAGGTAGCGGATCTGTTCAACAGGGATTAGTGGAATATCATTAAAGGATACTGTAGGACAGGAAGTCGTGGGCTTACGACGAAGGGTAAAGGTTATTTGGTGAGATTTTTTTTTATTTATTTTGATTCTGCATTTTTGACACCATTCTTGAATGGTTAGGATATCGGATTGGAGTGTTTGGGAGGCAATGAAGGGATCATTGTTTACTGATAACACACATGTGTCATCAGCGTAAGTGGTGAGGACAGTGGTAGGATGAGTTGGAATGTCAGGCCAATAATTTAAATTTTCTTTTTTCATTACCAGAGTTTCTGTTATACTTTCTTCTTCTTTTTCTGAGCTTCAGTTAATTTTTTTTTTAAATAAGCAAATTGGCTGGCTGTCCCCTTTTTTTCTTTTTGTTTAAGCAATGCTCCCACTCGTTTGATACTATTAGTTTATTGCTTGTTCTGGGTCAAAGATATTTAGAATTTTATTTTTATATAGATATTTAATTATAGAAACAGCTTTTACAATCGCTGTTGTCATTTGTTTGGTTAATCGACATCCACGATTGATCTGAGTCTACAACCCTGTTTTATGGGTTTGTTTATATTTTATACAAATAAACTTTTCTACACAAGCATTTTTCAATCCGAAGTTTATGGTGAAGATAAGGTTGCAATCAAAGACAAGACTGCTGACGAAGGATCTCAAGCGAACAGCTGAGCCCAGCTCATTCTTAACACGTCTTGGTGAGTTACACTGCCTCCTCAACTCAAAAATATAAATGTGTATATATATATATATATATATATATATATATATATATATATATATATATATATATATATATATATATATATATATATATATATATATATATATATATATATCAAAATTATATTTTATCGACCCTTAGAAATTATATAATTAACTATTTTACAATAATCGGGTTATATTTCCTTTATATTTAACAATATTTTGTTTAAACAATATTATTATTTATCCATTTTATACATATTCACATTTCCTTTCTTCCTTTTCCTCTCTCCTCTCTTTTTGACGTTTCGACCCCTTATTTAATGGGATCCTCTTCAGAACTGGAAAAACAATACCATTATTAAACATCTTTCCCGACATTGGCACACATCCAGTCATTAATAATACAAAATTTGTCAAATACACACCAAAAACCGGGTACCCCGAAACTCCAGGCCAGTAAGCCCACCGACTCCTGCAGTAAATGCTTGCCAGCTCAGACACCAGGGTACTGAGCTGCTCGGTGGACTACCCGGCCAAAGAGTCCAAAGGTCCAATTACATAATTTTTCCTTTTTTGTAACTAAAATATAAAATCTATAACTAAAGAAAAACAATATATAAACATTCACACACACACCCATACGACAATACACACAAATATATAGGGGATATTTCCCTTCGTTAAAATCCAATAAAACAATTATGCTAAAACAATACACAATCAAATATTTATAACAATTTAAAACTTAACAATCTATTTTAAACTTTTAATATAACAATATAACCTAAAAAACCATTTTTACAATTTTATATACATCATTTTACAAACAATAAGACAGTCATTCCAATAACCTAAAAACAACAACAGTATTTTGACTCTTTTTATATTTTAAACAATTATTTTCAACTAAAAATTTTGATAATTCAAAAAACAAATTTTTTTTTTTTTTTTTTTCAATTTTGGCAATTAATAAATAAAAATTTTAAATTTTGACACTTAAAAAAGTTTACAATTTTGGCAATTAGATAAAAGTAGACCAAACATGAATATTTTAGAACAGCCCATCTATCCTAATTGTTAGCTTATAGCCTTTAGAATATTGTGGTTAGCCTGATTTAATTTGGAACAATCATTTCTCGTGTTGATGGCTGTTAATATCTTTTTTTTATGTGCATCATTTCGAGGATGAGCCTTTTTTTGTTGATTCTTTTCCACATCTAGTATCCTCACCCTCTCAAAATCAAACACGTGATTGTTTTTGATTGTGTGTATCGCTAGAGCTGTGTCCTCTTTGCCACTTTCTATGCTATATTTGTGGCTATACATCCGTCTGTGGAGGTATTGGGAGGTCTGACCCACGTACAAATAAGGGGTCGAAACGTCAAAAAGAGAGGAGAGAGGAGAAGGAAGAAAGGAAATGTGTATATGTATAAAATGGATAAATAATAATATTGTTTAAACAAAATATTGTTAAATATAAAGGACCTATAACCCGATTATTATAAAATAGTTATATATATATATATATATATATATATATATATATATATATATATATATATATATATATATATATATATATATATATTTAAATCTATAGCTCATTTCTTATCAATAGGTTAAAGTAAGGTTTTTAATGATATCTGTTAAGGACTATGCTAGATCGATATTCAGTAGAGTCTTATTATTGAATAAGACTTATTGAAATATTCAATCTTTTCTGCAATACTTTAAAGCCATATTCTTCTTTTTCTTTAAGGAAGTAAAAAATAGTTAGATACTGGCAGATGTGAATCCCCCCCCCCTTTAATGTCCTGTAAAAAGGATTTAACAGCTACAACGTACCCTTTAAATAAGATATTTTATAATTTTCAGTAGGTCAATAATTATTTTAAAGAAGTGGGCAAAGGTATCCTTCGGACGTTGAAAATCCTTGGATTCTGGCAGATCTGAAACTAGTATCCTTCTGAGGCCTATGAAAAGGAGTGTCTTTAAAAAAAAATAAATAAAAAAAAAATATATTTTCTAAAGGACAACAATTAGATTGTGGGGAAGGAGAGGACAACATCGTTAGATCCTGATAGATTCGAAACTGGTATTTATCAGTGGCTATAGGTATGTGGGAAAAATTAAAGAAAATTATATAATGGTATAGTGTACTCTGGTGTCATAAACTGCTAATCTCTTAATTATTTTTATTGCCATTGATCACCGCATTTCCTTCACTTTAGAGAACTGAAGAAATAAAAAAAAACAGTATTTGCTCAGTGTTCGGTTCAGATTACCAATTATAAGTTGGGAGGAGAGGGGGGCTTAGAACTTCTGCTAAAAGGGTTAGGACATTACTACTCCCTGTTTAGGACTAATTTAAAACTTTCAAATATATTACCTCTATATTAACTTCCTCTTTTTTTTTTTAATATATATTTACTTTTAAATTGTTTTTTTTAATGAAATTGTAACATTAAATTTTCTTAAATTAAGAAAGCATCTGAGGAGAAAATGCTAGGAATTTCCGTGCTCGGGCATCATAGCAGTTATAATCTGGAATTTTCCTTTACCTAGAACTCCTTAGCTCATTATAAAATCCTTTTAAATATTACCTAAATAATACGATATTAAAACGACAAGAAACAGCTCTTCATTCTCGGCTACGACTAAATTTTCTAAACAAACATCTAAAGCTTCCAATTATCTACAAATGACTCATCCACATGATAGTAATCAGACAACGAAATATAGAAACGAGTTTTGTTCCTCCAATAAATCATCCAATTCATCTCGTATCCAATATTTACAATCTATAATCCTTCGTAAAATTCTCATTGCTCCTTGTTATGTCACAAATAAACTTATGCATAATTATTTTAATCTGTCATATGTTGCTGATTTGCTCCAATCCAGGTATCTATCCTGCCGTGATACGCCCCATACCCTCTAGTCTCCCAACTTGCTTCTCTTTCCGATAAACCTTCGAAGCGCTTGAAAAAAAGATTACTTCAGGAAATTTTAATTTAGAACTTCATTTTAAGTGATACCAATCGGTAGTTTGGTAAAATTTACAGTTCCGTTATCTTACTTATATTATTATACAGTTGTAAATATCAATAAATTTTTTTTTTTCACATACATTAAATAATTTATAATCATTAATAATAAAGATATAAAAGAAAATGACCATTGCTGAATGGGTAAGGCTCTAGGAGGAATATTTATATTATGTTATTTTCTACGTGGATGGACATCAAAGTCTGGAAACCCTCCGATGAACATACAGCCTCTATAAAATTTCCTGCTTGGCCTTATAACAGTACATCTTTACTGAAAGTACTTAACTCATGACCCTTCATGGTTTGTAGTCGTACATTTTTTTTTTTGTTTTTTTTATAAATGCTTAAATTAAAGTAGGATTTCTGCTGAGTGGTAAATGATTTTTCTATGATGTCAGATGATGACGTCCACATGACGCACACATGAAATGTTGATTAGTTCGATAAAAAAAATGAAAATTTTAATCTTTTTTTTTCTTTAGGAATGATATTCTGTGAATAAAATCTCAATATTTCCTACTATTATGCTCCCGGGAGATTGCCCTTTCAGTAACATAAAATAAAAAATGTAGTAAATTGGCAATTAGTGCTAAAGAAAGAACTCGTTTTTACAGTTATATTTGTTTACTAATTTAAAATCCACACCTGTATAATACATTAGTTTCATCAGCAGACTTGCTAAAATAAGAATTTAAGATGCTGACAAGTTAGAAATGCGGAGATATAGTAACCACTGGCATCTCTTCCTTTTGTTTACTCGCATTTATTTAGATTTCACCTAGTTTCTTTTTAGTCTCCTGATATTCTCCGCCATGAGAGATGTGGTGGTCTATTTATTACTTTTTTGAGTATACATTTAATTTATTATAAAACAGTTTGTAGTGTGTCCGTATATAATCATTGATTGGAATGATGCGAATGTCAATGTGAATAGTTTTGTTATCAACGTACCATAGTGTTTGTGATTCTTGTCTTCATGTGATGGACTGAAAAGTTGTATGTAATCATCTTCTTATGCGTGTCTGTTTAAATCACCCTCCGAAGTGCCTGAAAAGAAAATAGTCGGTACCTGCTAATATAGTACTTTATTTTACAGAACTTTTATAAGTGCTAATAATGGGTAGTTGCTTTTAGAGTAATTGACGCGTCATTTTTAGCACTATCATCACATTTACTTGATATATTTTAAATTTTATTGTATACAGTAAATTTCAATAAATAGGTTTAAAAAAAATTAAATTAATATGCGTATGGTATAGAAATATATTTATTGGTGCGTTATAACAGAAAAGAAAATGGTTTCGTGTCCTCAGATATAGAACTGTTATTGGAGTGCTTCCGATGCATAATTTCTTTACTAGTCATTTCTATAATTAAGATTATTATTTATCTCAATCCTAATAATCCGAATCATCGTTAATAATAGTATCGCCCCATGCTCATTTTGTTTTTTAGGAATATCTGTCATACTAAATTGAATAATGGAGTATCCAGTCTTTCCAGGTATATTCTTAATGCTCACCAGACATAATTTTGGCAGGATGACCCTTTTCGGTTTGGAAACAACATTCATTACCTCGCTTTTTTACTTTACTGCTTTTATTAAAAAATATATCGAAAGTGTTTTTTCAATATCCACTCCTCTCTTATTATGTTTTTTTTTTTAACCTAGGAATTGTGGTAAAAATAGGTTTAAATGAAATGTCGGTAGGTTAAAAGTTAGATGACCAGTTTCCGCACGTTCCATTTCAAGCTTGTTCCTTTAGGAACAGAAAAACTGACAAGTCATAATGAAAACTTAAAGAATTGGGGCATGTAAATGGAAAAGGCTGTAAGTGCCAAAAATAAAATAACAGATTTTTAATTGGAAAATGAATAAGTCCCATCTCTAATGTATTGAAACCTGTGGTACGTACCTTTCTTGGTACCAAGCTCATACACCACAATTGTGGTACGCACCACTGTTACACCACAATTACATTGGCGATGAAACTTATACATTTTCCAATTCAAAACTTTTTATATTTTATTTTTGGCACTTACAGCATTTTCCATTTACATGCCTCAATTGTTTATTTGCTTGATTATTTCGCTCACTACCCCTAATCCCGCTTTCTTCCCAATACTCATGAGGATCCGTTCCACTTTGCCTACCTATGTTTGTATAAACATGTTTGATTTCTTTTCTTATATTTTTATTTAATATATATAATCTGCCTATTAGATTGCTGATGTTATAATTTGTATTTATAAATTATTATGACTGATTATGAACATTAGAGACTAATCTAAATAAAAAATTCCAACGTAAGTTGCAAATAATTCATCAAACCTAATTGAATTATGTAAGTTATTGTGCTTAATATTTACGTTATTTACTTTTTTTTATTTATAATTTTGGCTCTATATTGCTAAAAGGTTGCCAAATCCTCTACTTAAGTATGAGAAGCGGATAGCGGCAAAGCATCGTTTTGTAGAGATACTTTAAATAGCGTAGAGACCCGCTGGGGAAAGGTTTTCTTCGGGGGTATTTCTTTTGTGTACATCTACATCCAGAGATGGGTTTCCTTTTAAAGACGCATCTCGTATTCTTTCTGTATCCTTTGGATATTTTATCAACTGGCCCCAAATTTTAGCAAGGCTCTCTCACCATTCCTCTCTCTGGGACGGGCGGAAGACGTCTTGAATAACGATTTTTTTTTTTCGGTTGTGCCTCTGTTTTTTTTTTTTAAGTTCGAAAATTTAATAATAGAATTAGATATGAGGAATATTAATAAGCAATGTTATCTCCCATTTATAATTTTATTAAAAAAATTATGCTATATAACTTTTTTTTTTTTTTTTTTTTTGGGGCGACATAATCATCATGGCCTATGCCACATTTTCAAGCACTAAAACATAAAAACAGAACATGGATAATAATTTCTGAAAATTAGCTATGACAATTTTTACCCTAGTTTCCATCCAATATACAATATATATAAATATATTACCATTCTGTGACACCTCTAATCAGGCTATTGCCTTTATGTTATAGTTTTTAATCTCATACAGTTATTCATTTCATCCTTTTTTATACTACTGTTTTTTCATATCTTTTTGTTTGTTTTCTTTTTCTTCTAGCCCTGATGAAGGCTTGCAACGCAAGTCGAAACGTCGGCATAATAGATTAAAATTTATTATTAATATCTGTGCATCTATGACTTTATACCTCAACTACCTACATCTTTAAAGATTATTTTACTACTTTTTTTTCGTTTTTCCAATATTCTTTCATCATTTCATTAAGTTTTCTGTATCTTTTTTCCGCCATTTCGTACATCCCTTCGTGCTGCTTTTTCTGCTTTTATGTTGTGTATTAATAAATTTTTTAATTTCTCAAATATATTTTTGTTGATGCCTATTTCCAGAGATAGAAGGTCAATTAATTGAGAGATTGAAGGTCAATTTCGACTGCTTGCAATTATTTTAATTTTATTTATTTAGATTTGTTGTTACCTCATTTTTACTGCTGAGATGTTGCTCATTCACTAATACACTCGCCCATATACAACTCAATGAGTTATTTAGCCTCATATACAGTCTCAATCAGGTTGGCATCGAAACCTGATGTGGTGGTGGGGGGGTGTTGTGGTTAATGCCACCTGAGCCGGGGAGGCGGTCAGCGGTCTGTCAAGTCTGTGGTCTCTGTCTTGTCCCTACATCAGGCTCTTTATTGTAATACCTCTCTTATCTGATCTCTTCAATTTGCTTAATTTTATTATATTATTAAAAAACAATATTAACTCTATTTTTTTTCTTCTAAGAATGTTTTTTTTTTTTTGCCAGACATTATGGTACATTTTAAGGCTTACTCTCCCCAGTTGGGCAGTAGTTAACTACTCTATGCAGTTAACTACATTGTTAACTACTAATTACAAAATGTAGTAAGTTGTTTTAAACATACACTAATCAAAAATATACATTAATACCACTGGGTTGGTACAAAAATGTTTGTATATCCTTAAGGACAAAAACTTTTTTTTTTATATACATTTATTGAAATTTACAACTGTACAAAATACATGCATCAAGTAAATGTATTGACAACGATTATAATATCATGTTAAAACTTGAAAAGAACTACTCATCAGTAAGCACTTTATTAAAAGGTCTACACTTAAAGGTCTCTAGGCCATCTTCGTTTCAGATGCCTCGAAGGATTATCAGGAATGTAGTGGGAAGCAAGTTGAGAAACTAACGGATTTGGAGCTTACTATGAAAGGATAGGTAACTAAAAATTTTTTTAAAGTGTAGTTTTCATTCATTAATTTATTCTTCGAGTTCCCACAATTACCTCGATTATTGATAATCAATTGTTTGTATTGTCATTCTCCTTCAAGCATTTTTAGAAACGCTACAAACCATTTTTCCTCTTATTAAACCTGTCGTATTGTTTGAAGTATGTTTGATAGTGATATGTTATCAGCTGTTATAATACACACTTGAGATTATATCAGGACGTCTATTTGTCTCATACCTTATTTATTTTACTCTCTTTCATAAATATATTCTTTATTTTTAAACACTGACGTATTTCTTAACCGGATTCATAAAATGTAAACTTTAAATAAATGTTAATTTATTTATTTTAGAAAAAACGATTTTTATAATTCTAGTCTTTATATTTTGTGTCTTTAAACCTTCATATTGAAGATCGTGGGTTCGAATCCCACTGGGCTCTGACTTCCCACTCTGGCTAGAATAGGTTGGTAACCTGTAAGATAACCCGTCCTTCCAGCCTTAATTGGTCTTTAAATTTTTTTATTTTTAATAATGTCAGGTGTTTTACTACAAAATATTAAAATTGCATTAACTGCTTATTGCATACTGTTTATTATATTCAGGAGGAGCAGTATCTCGGTGAGTAAGGCACTTGACTACCAAGCTCTTGGGCCTGAGTTCGAGTCCGCCTGAAAGCAGAAAATTCATTTCCTGTTATTTCGGCCGTTTCTCGGCTCATGGGGCACACACAGCCTTGTTAAAAGTGGGTACCCTTAATTGGGGAAGCCTAGCGGTTGAGCGAGTACACTGGTCAAATCTCCTTCTTTCACAATCGTTGGCCTTGTAAGATCCTTACCTAAGTACTGAACCTAACACTCTTCATGGCTGGTAGTGACAGTTTTTTTTTTTTTTTTTCTAAAACTTGATAAACCTAATAAAACACATTATATCTTCAAAACATTGTAATTCAAGATTCAGTAATACCAGCAGTAGCCAGACATGGTACGTATACCAGGTTATCAAAAGTCTCCTTGTGCATGAACACAACCCTTGGTTCCAACTCTTACTATTAGTATCATTAAAGTCATTAAAAAAGTGACTCATTGTGTTTGGTGGGAATTCTTTGAAAAAGTAGTATTCCATAATGTTTGTTTATTTCGTTTAACGTCACTTCATGCTGCTATGGCTAATCGGACGATGCTACGATGGGAGTCCTAAATTTTGCCTATCCAGGTATAATTAGGATAGGGATCTTTTACGAGTACCTGACATCGCACAGGCACGGGACCCCCATTTTACGTCCCTTCCGAAGGACGGCACACCTAAGGATTTTTTACTCCCTTTAAAAAATCCTAAGGTCATCTGCCGGGCTGCGAACCCGCGATCTTGGGTTTAGTAGGTTTCTATGCTAACCACTACACCAGAGGTGACCCCGTATTCAATAATGTATATTGTAACAACACAACAGGGGTTTTCAATTTACAGTTTATTAACAAACAATTAACTAGATAGTTAACATGGTCAAACTTACAGAACAGTACTGAATAACATTAAAACAATAATAACAGCATTCCACTTCTATATACTACACAATAATCACAACATTCCACTTCTATATACTACACAATAATCACAACATTCCACTTCTATATACTACACAATAATCACAACATTCCACTTCTATATACTACACAATAATCACAACATTCCACTTCTATATATACACACAGTAATCACAACATTCCACTTCTATATACTACACAATAATCACAACATTCCACTTCTATATACTACACAATAATCACAACATTCCACTTCTATTTACTACACAATAATCACAACATTCCACTTCTATTTACTACACAATAATCACAACACAAAAAGAATATAACCAACTCATAATATTCTCTTTTGTTATTACTCTGTCCATGGCAACCAGTAAATACTCCTTAGCAACGGGGATAGTGTTCCTTATTATGTTACAATATATGTTTTCTTTATTAGATTTTTAAATTGATTGATTAAATTTGCTTATATCTAGGGTCCTTACTGACTCATCCTTCTCCATGATTATATGATTCTCACCCACAACACGAAGCCGGAGAACTGAAATTTGGCACAGGTGTTCCTTATAACCCATTAGCAAAAGTGTTTCAACCTAGCGTTTTGTGGTTAAGGGTTTGAAATTGTAGTAACTACCTAACATCACTGCTTTATTAGAACGTTTAGAGGATATAGTTATTTCTAATTGTGGACACAAAAAAAAGCACGGACATTACAATATAAAAATTCTATACTTGTATCAAAGTGTAATAAGTATAAAATACTATATGATGATGATTGTATTGTTGACTGTGAGTTTTTACTAAGGAGATGAAATGGTCAGGGGTGCAGTCAGGATGAATAAACACGGCAAGTTTTTAAATGAAAAACTTTTTTTTGGCGTGCCAACGTTTCGACCTGCCTTGCAGGTCTTCATCAGGGCTGAAATAACAAAAATTGGATGTGACCAAGGTGATACAAGCATTAAAAAAAAAAAAATAATAATAAAAATAATTTAAAAATGAAAAAGAAACATGAAAAAATATCTGTAGTTATGGTATTTAGATAATTGAATACAAAATATTAGCAAAGATACAGTTGTAATAAAATAATAAAATAATTTAAATTGAATAATACAAATTTTAAATTGTGTAAACTAATACAATGTAACAATTTTATTAAAAGATGTTTTTAATAGTATAAGGGATCTATATGAAAAGGAAAATGGTAAGATAGAAAGGTAAGCAAAATAATAAAGTTGGCATAACAATAAACGAAGGAAGAGGTTGAGGAGAAATGAGAAATATATTATTTTTATATTTAATATTTTAAAACTTGCCGTGCTTATTCATCCTGACTGCACCCCTGACCATTTCATCTCCTTAGTAAAATACTTTAAATTAAATATCCACAACTATTATTAAAATAATCTGAGGTAATGTTATATCTAAGAATAATCTTCCAGGATGTATTTTCTGTAATTCCTTTTATATTCAGTTGAAAGGGAAGAGGTCCTTATCTGGTACTCCTATAGGGTGCGTTCCCTTTTATCCTCTTACTGGTAAAACTTCGAGGCTAACTTTATTTACGGACTGACCTTACTTGATTTAGAAACTTATTTGTTTTCCGACTTAAAACTTGTCGGATCTTTTCCGGATGGGGTTGGAAACCTCTCTTCGGGACTATATCTGGCGCTGTAGAAATAAAGATCTTGTTATTTATTACAGATTAAACCTTTATAGATTTAATTAGATTAGATTGAACCTGTTTAAGTGTTACGGATAAAGTGTATATATTTAGACTGTTTACACTATTTATTGATGTGTATAAAATAATATACAGATAACATCATTAACTTATAAAGAAACTAATCTATAGTTGCACTTCAATAAAATCTGCATTATTGAGATCCACAGACCAGAGTTGGGCAAAATTCAATTACATTGTAATCCGATTACAATTGCATTACATTATATTTCAAACGGATGTAATCGAAATACATCGGGTATGAATTACAGTATTCCCACAAAGTAATTCAATTGGGATTACAATGTAATTCATCAATGTAATTCAATTACGGATTACATAATTGGATTACAGATTTCGATTACTTGTAATTCAAGGCATGAATTATTTGAAAATTTAGTTCGATTACAATATTTCTTCCATTAAATAGGCAAATAAATATCGGAATATCAGTTTTCACCTCCACCATTTAAGTTTAAGATTTTTTCATTGTCAACGGTTTTGAACTATCGCCATCTTTTTCTTAGAGAGAGGAGTGGGGGGTATATTTCTAAATTGAGAACGGCTGGTCCGATCTTAATGAAATTTGATAATTATGTTTCTTTCGTACTTATTAGCGTATATTTGGGGTTTTAACAGTTTTACTAATTAGGGGGGGGGGGGGGGGGGGGGGGATATTTCTAAATTGAGAACGGCTGGTCCGATCTTAATGAAATTTGATAATTATGTTTCTTTCGTACTTATTAGCGTATATTTGGGGTTTTAACAGTTTTACTAATTAGGGGGGGGGGAGGGGGGGGGGGGGGGGGGGATATTTCTAAATTGAGAACGGCTGGTCCGATCTTAATGAAATTTGATAATTATGTTTCTTTTGTACTTATTAGCGTATATTTGGGGTTTTAACAGTTTTACTAATTAATTAGGGGGGGGGGGGGGGGGGGGGGGGGGGATATTTCTAAATTGAGAACGGCTGGTCCGATCTTAATGAAATTTGATAATTATGTTTCTTTCGTACTTATTAGCGTATATTTGGGGTTTTAACAGTTTTACTAATTAGGGGGGGGGGGGGGGGGGGGGGGGGGATATTTCTAAATTGAGAACGGCTGGTCCGATCTTAATGAAATTTGATAATTATGTTTCTTTCGTACTTATTAGCGTATATTTGGGGTTTTAACAGTTTTACTAATTAGGGGGGGGGGAGGTGGGGGGGGGGGGGGATATTTCTAAATTGAGAACGGCTGGTCCGATCTTAATGAAATTTGATAATTATGTTTCTTTTGTACTTATTAGCGTATATTTGGGGTTTTAACAGTTTTACTAATTAGGGGGGGGGGGGGGGGGGGGGGGGGGGGGGGATATTTCTAAATTGAGAACGGCTGGTCCGATCTTAATGAAATTTGATAATTATGTTTCTTTTTCGTACTTATTAGCGTATATTTGGGGTTTTAACAGTTTTACTAATTAGGGGGGGGGGGGGGGGGGGGGGGGGGGGGGGGATATTTCTAAATTGAGAACGGCTGGTCCGATCTTAATGAAATTTGATAATTATGTTTCTTTCGTACTTATTAGCGTATATTTGGGGTTTTAACTGTTTTACTAATTAGGGGGGGGGGGGGGGGGGGGGGGGGGGGATATATTTCTAAATTGAGAACGGCTGGTCCGATCTTAATGAAATTTGATAATTATGTTTCTTTTGTACTTATTAGCGTATATTTGGGGTTTTAACAGTTTTACTAATTAGGGGGGGGGAGGTGGGGGGGGGGGATATTTCTAAATTGAGAACGGCTGGTCCGATCTTAATGAAATTTGATAATTATGTTTCTTTCGTACTTATTAGCGTATATTTGGGGTTTTAACAGTTTTACTAATTAGGGGGGGGGGGGGGGGGGGGGGGGGGATATTTCTAAATTGAGAACGGCTGGTCCGATCTTAATGAAATTTGATAATTATGTTTCTTTCGTACTTATTAGCGTATATTTGGGGTTTTAACAGTTTTACTAATTAGGGGGGGGGAGGTGGGGGGGGGGGGGGGGATATTTCTAAATTGAGAACGGCTGGTCCGATCTTAATGAAATTTGATAATTATGTTTCTTTTGTACTTATTAGCGTATATTTGGGGTTTTAAACTGTTTTACTAATTAGGGGGGGGAGGGGGGGGGGGGATATTTCTAAATTGAGAACGGCTGGTCCGATCTTAATGAAATTTGATAATTATGTTTCTTTCGTACTTATTAGCGTATATTTGGGGTTTTAACTGTTTTACTAATTAGGGGGGGGGGGGGGGGGGGGGGGGATATTTCTAAATTGAGAACGGCTGGTCCGATCTTAATGAAATTTGATAATTATGTTTCTTTTGTACTTATTAGCGTATATTTGGGGTTTTAACTGTTTTACTAATTAGGGGGGGGGGGGGGGGGGGGGGGGATTTCTAAATTGAGAACGGCTGGTCCGATCTTAATGAAATTTGATAATTATGTTTCTTTTGTACTTATTAGCGTATATTTGGGGTTTTTTAAACTGTTTTACTAATTAGGGGGGGGGAGGGGGGGGGGGGATATTTCTAAATTGAGAACGGCTGGTCCGATCTTAATGAAATTTGATAATTATGTTTCTTTTGTACTTATTAGCGTATATTTGGGGTTTTAACTGTTTTACTAATAGGGGGGGGGGGGGGGGGGAGGGGGGGGGGGGATATTTCTAAATTGAGAACGGCTGGTCCGATCTTAATGAAATTTGATAATTATGTTTCTTTTGTACTTATTAGCGTATATTTGGGGTTTTAACTGTTTTACTAATTAGGGGGGGGGGGGGGGGGGGGGGATATTTCTAAATTGAGAACGGCTGGTCCGATCTTAATGAAATTTGATAATTATGTTTCTTTTGTACTTATTAGCGTATATTTGGGGTTTTAACTGTTTTACTAATTAGGGGGGGGGGGGGGGAGGGGGGGGGGGGATATTTCTAAATTGAGAACGGCTGGTCCGATCTTAATGAAATTTGATAATTATGTTTTTCTTTTGTACTTATTAGCGTATATTTGGGGTTTTAACTGTTTTACTAATTAGGGGGGGGGGGGAGGGGGGGGGGGGATATTTCTAAATTGAGAACGGCTGGTCCGATCTTAATGAAATTTGATAATTATGTTTCTTTTGTACTTATTAGCGTATATTTGGGGTTTTAACTGTTTTACTAATTAGGGGGGGAGGGGGGGGGGGGGGGATATTTCTAAATTGAGAACGGCTGGTCCGATCTTAATGAAATTTGATAATTATGTTTTTTTGTACTTATTAGCGTATATTTGGGGTTTTAACTGTTTTACTAATTAGGGGGGGGGGGGGGGGGGGGATATTTCTAAATTATTTCTAAAGAACGGCTGGTCTGATCTTAATGAAATTTGATAATTATGTTTCTTTTGTACTTATTAGCGTATATTTGGGGTTTTAACTGTTTTACTAATTAGGGGGGGGAGGGTGGGGGGGGGGGGATATTTCTAAATTGAGAACGGCTGGTCCGATCTTAATGAAATTTGATAATTATGTTTCTTTTTGTACTTATTAGCGTATATTTGGGGTTTTAACTGTTTTACTAATTAGGGGGGGGGGAGGGGAGGGGGGGGGGGGGATATTTCTAAATTGAGAACGGCTGGTCCGATCTTAATGAAATTTGATAATTATGTTTCTTTTGTACTTATTAGCGTATATTTGGGGTTTTAACTGTTTTACTATTAGGGGGGGGGGGGGGGGGGGGGGGGGGGGATATTTCTAAATTGAGAACGGCTGGTCCGATCTTAATGAAATTTGATAATTATGTTTCTTTTGTACTTATTAGCGTATATTTGGGGTTTTAACTGTTTTACTAATTAGGGGGGGGGGGGGAGGGGGGGGGGGGATATTTCTAAATTGAGAACGGCTGGTCCGATCTTAATGAAATTTGATAATTATGTTTCTTTTGTACTTATTAGCGTATATTTGGGGTTTTAACTGTTTTACTAATTGGGGGGGGGGGGAGGGGGGGGGGGGGGATATTTCTAAATTGAGAACGGCTGGTCCGATCTTAATGAAATTTGATAATTATGTTTCTTTTGTACTTATTAGCGTATATTTGGGGTTTTAACTGTTTTACTAATTAGGGGGGGGGGGGGGGGGGGGGGGGGGGGGGGGATATTTCTAAATTGAGAACGGCTGGTCCGATCTTAATGAAATTTGATAATTATGTTTCTTTTGTACTTATTAGCGTATATTTGGGGTTTTAACTGTTTTACTAATTAGGGGGGGGAGGGGGGGGGGGGGATATTTCTAAATTGAGAACGGCTGGTCCGATCTTAATGAAATTTGATAATTATGTTTCTTTTGTACTTATTAGCGTATATTTGGGGTTTTAACTGTTTTACTAATTAGGGGGGGGGGGGGGGGGGGGGGGGGGGATATTTCTAAATTGAGAACGGCTGGTCCGATCTTAATGAAATTTGATAATTATGTTTTTTTGTACTTATTAGCGTATATTTGGGGTTTTAACTGTTTTTTACTAATTAGGGGGGGAGGGGGGGGGGGGGATATTTCTAAATTGAGAACGGCTGGTCCGATCTTAATGAAATTTGATAATTATGTTTCTTTGTACTTATTAGCGTATATTTGGGGTTTTAACTGTTTTACTAAGGGGGGGGGGGGGGGGGGGGGGGGGGGATATTTCTAAATTGAGAACGGCTGGTCCGATCTTAATGAAATTTGATAATTATGTTTCTTTTGTACTTATTAGCGTATATTTGGGGTTTTAACTGTTTTACTAATTAGGGGGGGGGGGAGGGGGGGGGGGGGGATATTTCTAAATTGAGAACGGCTGGTCCGATCTTAATGAAATTTGATAATTATGTTTCTTTTGTACTTATTAGCGTATATTTGGGGTTTTAACAGTTTTACTAATTAGGGGGGGGGGGGGGGGGGAGGGGGGGGGGGGGGATATTTCTAAATTGAGAACGGCTGGTCCGATCTTAATGAAATTTGATAATTATGTTTCTTTCGTACTTATTAGCGTATATTTGGGGTTTTAACAGTTTTACTAATTAGGGGGGGGGGGGAGGGGGGGGGGGGGGATATTTCTAAATTGAGAACGGCTGGTCCGATCTTAATGAAATTTGATAATTATGTTTCTTTTGTACTTATTAGCGTATATTTGGGGTTTTAACAGTTTTACTAATTAGGGGGGGAAGGGGGGGGGGGGGGGATATTTCTAAATTGAGAACGGCTGGTCCGATCTTAATGAAATTTGATAATTATGTTTCTTTTGTACTTATTAGCGTATATTTGGGGTTTTAACAGTTTTACTAATTAGGGGGGGAGGTGGGGGGGGGGGATATTTCTAAATTGAGAACGGCTGGTCCGATCTTAATGAAATTTGATAATTATGTTTCTTTCGTACTTATTAGCGTATATTTGGGGTTTTAACAGTTTTACTAATTAGGGGGGGGGGAGGGGGGGGGGGGATATTTCTAAATTGAGAACGGCTGGTCCGATCTTAATGAAATTTGATAATTATGTTTCTTTTGTACTTATTAGCGTATATTTGGGGTTTTAACTGTTTTACTAATTAGGGGGGGGGGAGGTGGGGGGGGGGGATATTTCTAAATTGAGAACGGCTGGTCCGATCTTAATGAAATTTGATAATTATGTTTCTTTTGTACTTATTAGCGTATATTTGGGGTTTTAACTGTTTTACTAATTAGGGGGGGGGGGGGGGGGGGATATTTCTAAATTGAGAACGGCTGGTCCGATCTTAATGAAATTTGAAATAATTATGTTTCTTTTGTACTTATTAGCGTATATTTGGGTTTTTTTAACTGTTTTACTAATTAGGGGGGGGGGGGGGGGGGGGGGGGGGGGATATTTCTAAATTGAGAACGGCTGGTCCGATCTTAATGAAATTTGATAATTATGTTTCTTTGTACTTATTAGCGTATATTTGGGGTTTTAACTGTTTTACTAATTAGGGGGGGGGGGGGGAGGTGGGGGGGGGATATTTCTAAATTGAGAACGGCTGGTCCGATCTTAATGAAATTTGATAATTATGTTTCTTTTCGTACTTATTAGCGTATATTTGGGGTTTTAACTGTTTTACTAATTAGGGGGGGGGGGGGGGGGGGGGGGGATATTTCTAAATTGAGAACGGCTGGTCCGATCTTAATGAAATTTGATAATTATGTTTCTTTTCGTACTTATTAGCGTATATTTGGGGTTTTAACAGTTTTACTAATTAGGGGGGGGGGGGGGGGGGGGGGGGGGGGATATTTCTAAATTGAGAACGGCTGGTCCGATCTTAATGAAATTTGATAATTATGTTTCTTTCGTACTTATTAGCGTATATTTGGGTTTTAAAGTTTTACTAATTAGGGGGGGGGGGGGGGGGGGGGGGGGGGGATATTTCTAAATTGAGAACGGCTGGTCCGATCTTAATGAAATTTGATAATTATGTTTCTTTCGTACTTATTAGCGTATATTTGGGGTTTTAACAGTTTTACTATTATTAGGGGGGGGAGGTGGGGGGGGGGATATTTCTAAATTGAGAACGGCTGGTCCGATCTTAATGAAATTTGATAATTATGTTTCTTTTGTACTTATTAGCGTATATTTGGGGTTTTAACAGTTTTACTAATTAGGGGGGGGAGGGGGGGGGGGGGGGGATATTTCTAAATTGAGAACGGCTGGTCCGATCTTAATGAAATTTGATAATTATGTTTCTTTTGTACTTATTAGCGTATATTTGGGGTTTTAACAGTTTTACTAATAGGGGGGGGGGGGGAGGTGGGGGGGGGGGGGGATATTTCTAAATTGAGAACGGCTGGTCCGATCTTAATGAAATTTGATAATTATGTTTCTTTTGTACTTATTAGCGTATATTTGGGGTTTTAACAGTTTTACTAATTAGGGGGGGGGGGGGGGGGGGGGGGATATTTCTAAATTGAGAACGGCTGGTCCGATCTTAATGAAATTTGATAATTATGTTTCTTTTGTACTTATTAGCGTATATTTGGGGTTTTAACTGTTTTACTAATTAGGGGGGGGGGGGGGAGGGGGGGGGGGGGGGGGGGATATTTCTAAATTGAGAACGGCTGGTCCGATCTTAATGAAATTTGATAATATGTTTTTTTGTACTTATTAGCGTATATTTGGGGTTTTAACTGTTTTACTAATTAGGGGGGGGGGGGAGGGGGGGGGGGGGATATTTCTAAATTGAGAACGGCTGGTCCGATCTTAATGAAATTTGATAATTATGTTTCTTTCGTACTTATTAGCGTATATTTGGGGTTTTAACAGTTTTACTAATTAGGGGGGGGGAGGGGGGGGGGGGGGGGGGGGGGGGGGGGATATTTCTAAATTGAGAACGGCTGGTCCGATCTTAATGAAATTTGATAATTATGTTTCTTTTGTACTTATTAGCGTATATTTGGGGTTTTAACAGTTTTACTAATTAGGGGGGGGGGGGGGGAGGGGGGGGGGGGGGATATTTCTAAATTGAGAACGGCTGGTCCGATCTTAATGAAATTTGATAATTATGTTTCTTTTGTACTTATTAGCGTATATTTGGGGTTTTAACAGTTTTTACTAATTAGGGGGGGGGGGAGGGGGGGGGGGGGATATTTCTAAATTGAGAACGGCTGGTCCGATCTTAATGAAATTTGATAATTATGTTTCTTTTGTACTTATTAGCGTATATTTGGGGTTTTAAAAGTTTTACTAATTAGGGGGGGGGGGAGGGGGGGGGGGATATTTCTAAATTGAGAACGGCTGGTCCGATCTTAATGAAATTTAATAATTATGTTTCTTTTGTACTTATTAGCGTATATTTGGGGTTTTAACAGTTTTACTAATTAGGGGGGGGAGGTGGGGGGGGGGGATATTTCTAAATTGAGAACGGCTGGTCCGATCTTAATGAAATTTGATAATTATGTTTCTTTTGTACTTATTAGCGTATATTTGGGGGTTTTAACAGTTTTACTAATTAGGGGGGGGGGAGGGGGGGGGGGGATATTTCTAAATTGAGAACGGCTGGTCCGATCTTAATGAAATTTGATAATTATGTTTCTTTTGTACTTATTAGCGTATATTTGGGGTTTTGAAAGTTTTACTAATTAGGGGGGGGAGGTGGGGGGGGGGGATATTTCTAAATTGAGAACGGCTGGTCCGATCTTAATGAAATTTGATAATTATGTTTCTTTTGTACTTATTAGCGTATATTTGGGGTTTTAACAGTTTTACTAATTAGGGGGGGGAGGGGGGGGGGATATTTCTAAATTGAGAACGGCTGGTCCGATCTTAATGAAATTTGATAATTATGTTTCTTTTGTACTTATTAGCGTATATTTGGGGTTTTAACAGTTTTACTAATTAGGGGGGGGGGGGGGGGGGGGGGGGGATATTTCTAAATTGAGAACGGCTGGTCCGATCTTAATGAAATTTGATAATTATGTTTCTTTTGTACTTATTAGCGTATATTTGGGGTTTTAACAGTTTTACTAATTAGGGGGGGGAGGTGGGGGGGGATATTTCTAAATTGAGAACGGCTGGTCCGATCTTAATGAAATTTGATAATTATGTTTCTTTTGTACTTATTAGCGTATATTTGGGGTTTTTTAAAATACCTTCACTTAAAGTAAAGGAAATTAAATTTATAGCTCTTTGCTGTACCAAATAGGTTAAACTTCATTATTATTATGTTTATTTTTAGAACTAACTTAAAATTAAAAAAAAAAATTTGTATTGAAGTTGAACTCAATAAACTGTCAATAAACTCAATAAATGAAATAATAATGATTGTTATATAACATCATAAAAGTTAAGAATGAGTTTTAATAACGTATTAAAAAAGAAGTTTAATCCATACTTTTCACGACATAATAAATAATAAAGTAAAGATGGTAAAAGAAATTACGAAATCACATTACAATTTTAAATATGAATACATGTTTTTATTACTAAAAATGTTAAACGCTAATAAGTACAAAAGAAACATAATTATCAAATTTCATTAAGATCAGACCAGCCGTTCTCAATTTAGAAATATCCCCCCCACCTCCCCTTCCCTAATTAGTAAAACAGTTAAAACCCCAAATATACGCTAATAAGTACAAAAGAAACATAATTATCAAATTTCATTAAGATCGGACCAGCCGTTCTCAATTTAGAAATATACCCCCCCCCACCTCTCCCCCCCCTAATTAGTAAAACTGTTAAAACCCCAAATATACGCTAATAAGTACAAAAGAAACATAATTATCAAATTTCATTAAGATCGGACCAGCCGTTCTCAATTTAGAAATATCCCCCCCCCCACCCCCCCCCAAATTAGTAAAACTGTTAAAACCCCAAATATACGCTAATAAGTACGAAAGAAACATAATTATCAAATTTCATTAAGATCGGACCAGCCGTTCTCAATTTAGAAATATCCCCCCCCCACTTCCCTTCCCCCCCTAATTAGTAAAACTGTTAAAACCCCAAATATACGCTAATAAGTACAAAAGAAACATAATTATCAAATTTCATTAAGATCGGACCAGCCGTTCTCAATTTAGAAATATCCCCCCCCCCACCTCCCCCCCCTAATTAGTAAAAACTGTTAAAACCCCAAATATACGCTAATAAGTACAAAAGAAACATAATTATCAAATTTCATTAAGATCGGACCAGCCGTTCTCAATTTAGAAATATCCCCCCCCCACCTCCCCCCCCTAATTAGTAAAACTGTTAAAACCCCAAATATACGCTAATAAGTACGAAAGAAACATAATTATCAAATTTCATTAAGATCGGACCAGCCGTTCTCAATTTAGAAATATCCCCCCCCCCCCCCACCTCCCCCCCCTAATTAGTAAAACAGTTAAAACCCCAAATATACGCTAATAATTACGAAAGAAACATAATTATCAAATTTCATTAAGATCGGACCAGCCGTTCTCAATTTAGAAATATACCCCCCACTCCTCTCTCTAAGAAAAAGATGGCGATAGTTCAAAACCGTTGACAATGAAAAAATCTTAAACTTAAATGGTGGAGGTGAAAACTGATATTCCGATATTTATTTGCCTATTTAATGGAAGAAATATTGTAATCGAACTAAATTTTCAAATAATTCATGCCTTGAATTACAAGTAATCGAAATCTGTAATCCAATTATGTAATCCGTAATTGAATTACATTGATGAATTACATTGTAATCGTAATTCATGAAGTAATTGCATTATATCATGGAATGTAATCCCGGCCGGGATTACAATTACAGTGTAATCGTAATTCATAGAATATATTTCAATTACATTTTGCCCAACTCTGCCACAGACCATCTTATTTTTAGGCGACTCCTCAGTGTTATCCGGAATTTAGTGGGAGGCACGTTGGAAGACTAGTGGATTTCGATTCGGTATGGAGCTTAGCATGGAAGGATAGGTATCTTAGTCGGTCCAATTAAAAAACGTATCCAAAATAAAATAAAATTAAGAACTTTAAATATTTTTTTAAAACTATATATTGATATTTACAACTGTATAAATTATAAATTGTATACAACGAGTAAATTTGAGGAAAAGTATTACAATGACACGTCAATAACATGTAACAATAACAACTACTCAATAGTAGCCCTTCAATAAAAGTTTTACATTTGAAGGTCTTTTGGACATCTTTTAGTACGCCTCGGAGGACTATCGGGAATAGAGTGTGAGGCAAGTTGGGAGGCTGGTAGATACGAGTGTATATGGAGTTTACTATGAAAGGATAGGTATCTGGTTTGGGATCAGCATCATGTGGAATATTTAGATCGTTATGGATGAGTTTATTGGTGACATAACATGGATTTTACGACTGGTGTGGAGACAAGAAAAAATGGTAGGTATTTGAAGGTATTGAATGTATTTGATACATCATGCAAATAATCGGTAGGAGATAGAGAACGAAGGACTAAGTTGAGGTGGTAATCCAGGTTCACCGAATGTTTCTTTAAAATTAGGAGCGAATGATTAGTTTTATGTAAATTTAAGATAATTTTGTTTTTTAAAAACTTATCCCGTATGTCGCTGAATCGGTTCAAACGAGATATCTATCAATCCATGATAAGCTCTATACTTGGATAGAATCCACTAGTTTCCCAACTTGTTTCTACTTGATTCCTAATAACTCTCCGAGGCGTCTCAGAAGATGACCTCGGGGCCTTCTAATGTAGAACGTTTATTGAAGTGCTACTAGTGGATTAGTTCTTTACTCTACTTACCTGTCATTATATTAATTCATAATGCTTGTTTTGTTTTCTTTTTGCCTCGCTTGGTAATAACTGAAGTATAATTTATAGTAATAACTTTTTTTTTCATTTATTGATATTTACAACTGTACAGAATAATATACAACAAGTAAATGTGTTGACAGTGAATACAATGGCATGTAAATAACTTGTGAAGAACTATTCACTAGTAGCACTTCAATAAAATCTACACTAAAAGGTCTCTAGGCCATCTTCTTTTCAGACGCCTCGGAGGATTATCAGGAATGGAGGAGGAAGCAAGTTGGGAGACGAGTGGATTGGAGTGGTTATAGAGCTTATTATGGAAGGATAGGTATCTGGTTTGGGCTAACTCAGCAACATATGGAACATTTAGGTCTTTATGGATAAGCTTATTGGTGACAAAGTAAGGTGTATTTAGGATTTTTCGAAGGATTTTGGATTGTAAGGATTGGATATGAGGTGAATTGGATGGTTTAGTAGAGCCCCAAAGCTCAACTCCGTACGTCCAAATAGGTCTAATAACAATCGTGTAAATAGGTCTTTTGTAATGAATTGGGAGCTTTGATCGTTTGTCTAGTAAATGTTGAAGTAGTCTGTAACGACGAGCAGTTTCTTGTCGCTTTAGTCTTGTTATAGTAATAACTGAAGAATTTTTATAATGAATTCAATTTCATATATTTTCTATCGTCTTATTGTAATAATGCTGATTTGATATTTAGAAGAAAAATAAACATAAATTATAACTTACCTTTAATGAGAGATAGTTGGTACATTCACTTGATATATAATAAACACAATTAACCTACATATGATAACATAATAATTCATGGAGTGTTCACTGCCAGTCAAAAGTTTAAGACCACCCTGGAACTATATCAGTAAATTTTAAAGTTTAATATTCGGTTAAAAATAAATGTATTCAAATACAAACGCAGTTATATAGTTTAAGCCATGACTTTTGAAGTTCGTCTGTTTTTAAGAAAAAAAATCAAAAGTTTTCAATAAATTTTTTTAAATGTTTATACCAGCAATTCGATTGCTAACATAAATACCTTGGATTAAAACAATTGAAATTCGAGTTAAGAAGAAAAAAAAAATGAAAATCTTTTTGAGGTTTTGAATAAAGGCAACGTGATTTTTTGTTGTGCTATTTCAAATTTTATAAGATTTTTGATCAAATAAGTCCTTTTTTTCCAACATGGAATGTATCAGAATCTATGTATGGTGGAGAAAAACTCATAACAGATAGAAAGTGTTTTTACTAGTAAATAAAAACACAAAACAACAAATAGATGGGGTATTTGTTGACTGAGAAATATTTAAAGATGTAGGTGGTTAGCGTATGCTGTTATAGTTAAGCAGCAATTAAAAATAAATTTTAATTTATAATGCCGACGTTTCGACTCCCATTGCAAGCCTTTAACAGGGTTTCAGCAAATGTGGCAGTCGGAAACTTCAGCCACTCCCCGGAAACCCTGAAGAAGGCTTGCAATGCAAGTCGAAACGTCGACATTATAAATTAAAATTTATTTTTAATTGATGTATATCTATGACGCTATAACCTGACTATCTACTACATCTCAGAAAACATATTAATAGAGAGGTGAAGAGGGAGAGGTTATATTAAAGATATTAAACATTTAAATTTACCTAATTTGGCTCAGGGTGGTTTTAAATTTTTGACCGGGAGTGTCAATGCTAGAAACCAAATAATGAAAATTTCTTTAAATATAACTCATACCGCTACATTAAGATATATGTCGTACGATCTATACTTCCATATGGAAGGAATAGTTTCTGATCTTATACATAAGTAGATATTTGAATGAAATTATACATATTACGTTTTCTTCTAGGTATGTCTTCTGGTGACTCTTGTTTTCCCAGTGTTAAATATCACTTCCTCCTTATTGTTCTCAAAGGTCAGTTTACTTTCTCTCGGAAAACCATTCCTTGTCGAGTAATATTTAATAGTCTTCCAGCAGTACATAGATCCTCGGTTGGGGGGGGGGGGGAGGAGAAGAGTTGAGCCTGGAGAATTCCAGCCGTGTCGTAGCCTGGATAAACTGTGAGCACCGCCTGTGTGGGAGTTGCGTGTACACAAGTTGTGTACCCTACGGCCGAGGTAAAAACTTCTTCATCATTCAACTCAGCTCTCGGTTTCTTTTACCGTCTTCTGCTTTGAGGAGCTATTGTCTTTTATTTTTTGGATAATTGTCATGATTCTTGTATTTAAAGAGTTTTGTTCGTCTAAAAATATTTTTTGTTTTTCTATAATATCCGTTAACGGTATCTGATATTAAGGATGATATTACAATGTCCTATAATAATATATTTATATTTTACTTGATTGAATAGGTAAAACTTAATAGTGGTAACAAAATATGAGATCAAATCGAAGATTTTTTTTTTAAATAGTATACCTAGGTACTAGAATATTTATAATTTATTGTTATTTGCAGTCAGACCTGCACTTAATTTGGCAATAGTTTTGGTGAAATCAACATCGATACCTCTATGATAATTATCATTAATCAATGATGAATTTTATGTGTGGATAAATAAATAAACAATTTATTTTTTTAATTTTGTGTCCACAGATCAGACTTATAAGACAAGAAACTGCTCGTCGCTTCCGACTAACCCAATATTTACTGGAAAAACATTCAAAGCTCTCAATAAAAACAATATACTTATTCAAATGATAATAATTAGACCCATTTGGACATTCGGAGTTGCGATTTGGTGCTCCACTAAACCTTCCGATTCTTCATCGTATCCAATCTTTACCATCCAAAATTTTCTTAAAATGTTCTTTATGTGCTGATTTGGCCCAAACCAGACACCTATCCTTTCATAGTAAACTACATAACCACTCGAATCCACAAGTCTCCCAACTAGCTTCGCGTTCAATTCCCGATAATTCTCAGATAAGTCTGAATAGAAGATGACCTCGGGACCTTCTAATTAAGAACTTTTATTGAAATGCTACTAGTGAGTAGTTCTTTACATGTTATTGTAACATTTTTTCTCAAATTTACTCGTTGTATTTACTTTATACAGTTGTAAATATCAATAAATAGTTTTTTTCAAATATTAACAACTTAAATATCATCTTTTTATTTTATTTTATATACTGTTCCTGTAATGTACTAAAATAATTTACTGAGACTTTTCTTTATACATCACTTTAATCAGTTTTAATTTACAAGGATTATACATTTGTTAGTATCAATGAATATATTAAAAAAAAAAAAAAAATTATCAATTAAGGCTGAAATCATTGCTTCCTGACAATATTACGATGTCATTATAATTTCGTAATATGATTTTTGCAATAATTAAGGTCAGAATCTATTTCTACTTATTACTTGGCCCTTGTGCACATATGCCGACTCTGCCACCACGGCTCACTAAATCATAATTTACTATTTATTCTTAAACACTGCCTCTATGGTTTTAAATATTTCCATCCTCTATTCGGAGGCCACGTCAATATTATTCCAATACTATTAATGTATTGAATAATATATTCCAGCGGTGTGTGACGGACCCCAGCTCCACTGCCCCCCTTCTCGGCCCTTATATAATGTATTCAATACCTTTCCCTTTGGAGGCAAACATATAAATGTTTACTGCCTAGGTCCCAGTCCTTCAGTTCCTTAAGAAATAATAAAATTTTAAAGGCAGCCCTAGCGATCCACGGTATAATATTTACTATTCGCATGCCTCCTCATGGAATATTCTATGACTTCTCATAACATATATTTGACTAGTTCTGACTTTCTGAGTGCAATAAAAAAAATAGTATAAATGTTATTAGTGGCTCTTGAATCTCTCTTCTTTTTTTTTCCATAAATAGGTAGTTATCATCAAAATAAAACCTAATGTATAAAATCACTATATTATTACTAGTATACGTGAAACTTTTTTTAAATTTTCTTGTTGACTTGTTAAGAGGTACATCATGATGGCATAGAAGGATCGATACAATAAGAAGTGTTGAATATTTGCCAACTCTATTGGATCTTTTGCATTAATTTACTCTCACCTCCGTCGCGGCTTCGTCCGCTCTCATAAGTAAAGAACGTAGATACATAATTTTAACTAATAATTGAATTTTTAATTTTAATCTATGAGTTGGTGGTTCAGATTAACAAAAACTTAATAGATAATGGACTGCTATATCAGTATTTACCACAAAACGCCCATGAATCATATTTTTACACATATAGGGTTGCCATTTGTCCGTCTTTTTACGGCCGTGTCCGGCCAAATATTTGTGTGTCTGGCCTGTCCGGCATATGTTAGGCTTTTTCGTCTTCTCGTTGAAAGTAACAATCCTATGGCGTGGCGGAAATGCGACTGTGTTCAGATCTTGGAAACTCCCACTCCTCTTACCTTTTTTACTTTTTGACCAATGGCATAATTTCATAAAAGATTTTAAAAAACTTTCGGCACATAAAAAGTGGACTGCTTATTTTAGATCATTTCATAATGAAGAATTTAATTCTGAACTACTAAAATTGGAAGAATATCTATGTCATAACGTCAACGTTGAAAGAGTTTTCTCTTTGATTAATGCCCAGTGGACAAAGGACCGCAATAAATTGCAAACAGAAACAATTGAACATAAGATGTTCATATTATGCAATTTAAAATTAACATGTGCAGAATTTTATGATATGATTTCTAAGGAAAACGACATTTTGGATAAAGTGGGTGAAGAAGCAAAATACAACTAAGAATTTCTGGATTTTTATTATTTTTAGAAACATAAGAGATTTCTTTATAATTTGCTTTTTAATTTTAATCTTTTTGTTTTCTACTTTAGAATAGTGCATATATTTTGTTTTTTTTATTTTTTTATCAAAACTATTAGTTTATTGTCGATGAGGAGCTGTAATTTATTTATTTTTGGTTTTGTTTTTTATAAGTGAAGTCTATAGAAGACTGAAAATGTTTCAGGTAGTTATTAATTTTAATGTCATACATAAATATCAAGTTTAATGTTATAACTAAAAACTTAAATCTGTAATATAAATTATGTAACATAGCTTTGATTAATTAAAAATTATATGTTTTTTATCTCGACAGACTTTTTTTATTATTGAAGTTAATTCCAACTTTAAAAACGTACATCCGGCTTTATATAAGGTATGTTGGGCTTTTAAAGATAATGTCCGGCTTAATACAGCGCAAAGTCCGGCTTTTGTATTTTAGGAAACGGCAACCCTATACACATAATAATAACCAGAACAAAGGATCTTCATTTTGATTTGGTAATAATTTTTATTCGGTAGAAATAATTGTATTGATTCCGTCTGGTTGGATTTTAATTTATAACCATAAAATTATATGAAAGTGTGGCAAATCTTGTTTGGATTTTAACTACCCTTATGGGTCCTAACAACATATTAAAAATGGTAGATATATGCGCTTTTGCGAACTTCGATTTATAATTCTACTGGGCCAACAAACATGAATGACGATGCCTTCTTATGATTCGCTAGTTACTAGCAATTTGTGCTGAGTCATCAAACAAAACATATATATATAGCCGCAACGATGTAAAACTAACGAATGTGAAAAAAAAGCATTTTTTTTTTTTTTTTTTTTTATTTCGTTCGATTACTGTTGCGTTCTCCCAGGCCTACCTTGTGGTAAAATGCTAGAAATTCGTAAAAATTACACAAATTTCGGTCTTCTAATTGCCGATTGATTCAGATTGCCAATATTTTACCACAAGGCCTTATAGAATACACTAAATAAAAAAATAAAAAAAGCGATTTTTCATATTAGTTAGTTTTATATATTATTCACGATGTAAACATATATATTTTTTTATCACAAGATTGTAGTTTAGCTCCCATCTCCGACTCGAGCTACCTCCTTTTTCCAGCAAACCCTTCAGTTACCAATTGATTTGTTATCTTATTTAAATAAATTTGTAAAATTATGGTTTGCTACTATCAGTAGTTATCTTTTGTTTTTTTCCTATTTATTCTTGATATTTTATCTATTCGAAACCATAATTCCGCGAATTTTGACTATATAAAATCGTTTGAGGTTTCCTGTTGATTCGAAAATCCACTATCATGTCCTGTTAGATATGTTAACCGGAGTAAGTGGATAAATTATCAATACATAATTATCTTGGGTTTTTTTTGTTCAGCTCATAATCAAAGTCCGTGAACCCAATGCGTCATTACAAAACAGTCTTTCCGCATGTGGATGAAAAAGGAATTAAGTGGGTCATGTAATCTCAATTATTTCTCTCATCTACAAATAATTATAAAAAGAAGGCCTAAGAAACACGTAGGATTCTGTTTGCCGTTAAAGATATTTCATCTGGGGCTAACACTACACTATTTTCTAAAATCGAGCCCTCCTAGTAACATCACACTCAGCTCTCCTTATAAATTCACACTCACTAGGATAATATTGTATGATATGAATAATGTAATATTTATATATTTAGTTACCGCTCAGCTAGCAAAAAATGTAGATTTATATAGTAATTGTGTAGTTGGCTATTTAGTTGTATGGAAATTAATTTTTTTTTATGAAAGTCCATATGTCTAAAAAAAATTTAGTCAGTTTGCGAGAGGTCTAGAGTGTAGGGTGGATGAGGCTAAATCTCATAACGAAGCTTTAACATTATTCGTATATAAAGTTGTTGAATAACTATTTTGTCGTTATAGGTTTTTTTTATTTTTTATTTCTTATCACCGCCTTGTGCCGTCTCTTTAATAGTTTTAAAACTTGAAAAAACTTTTATATTTTACTCGGGCGGTAAGAAAGTAATCTTGGCCTAAAGTTGCTAGTGTTTTGGCTTAATGATAAAAGTTAAAAGGCTGGGAGAAATATGAGTTAATGCCGCAGCGCTTCATCTGGCCATCTTCCAGTCTTTTGGAGATTTTCAGCTTTCTCTTTCATTTTCCTTTTTCATGAATTCACTCGGATAAAATTATTTGAGAATATATATTTTCCAATAATTTATAATATTTGTGGGAAAAATAAACAATTTTTTTTTAAATCTTACCTATTACGGTTGAACTAAACAAAATAATGAAATGAGTAATTAAAATGACCGACTTCAATCTTTTACTGACAAGGGGTCGTTTGAAGTTTTTTGTGTTGATAGTAGGGACCTATAATAGTGCAAAACTAGAGTTATAGCCGCCAATGCGCATTAGGAGCCTAGAAAAAAAATAAAATATGAAAATCACGATTTATTTTTTTCTCAGCTCTCAGTCAAAGAGAAATGATTCTTTCACGTTTAATTGCAGTTATGTATGATATTTGATATAAAAGTACTTTCGTTATGCTCAAGACACCACCCGGCTTTAGGGTGCTCAAAAACTTTTAAAAAATGACAAAATTTCAAGGAAATCCACTGTAAATCAGTGGAAATATTTTTTCAAATGACCTCAAATCTCGATTTAACGCACCATATAACCCTTGTACATGAAATTTTATCAAAATCAAAAAATATTGATTTTTTACCCCTTTCGAGGAGGTTAAAATTTTGAAGTTGAGATTTCATCAACAATTTCTAACGGCCAAAACAACTGCTGCGTTCAACCGATTACAATAGTAATAGCATCACTAGAATCAGCGTACATTTTGCTTTTTATCCATGCATATAACATTGGGATTACTCCAGATTTTAGTGGACAAAAACTGATGTGAATGAAAAAATCTGAGGTCAGTTATAACATGAGATATAATGTTATAATGGAAATCCTGCGACCTCCGGATTTGGGCTAAACTATGCAGTTTTACGGCTTCTAGATGACCTTAAAATTTGGTTTTAATCGGTGGCGAAATGTGTGAGATAGCGCAAATTATTTACATTTTTTTCAGAAATTGACAGCATCTTGCCTTCTAAAATCATACAAAATTTCAAAGTTAAAAAAAAAAAATTATTTTTGATTTTGACAAAATTTAGTTTTTACATGTTTTTTTAGATGAGGAATCTGAAAATAATATCAGTATTTAGTTTAAAAATTTTCCTCGCCTAGATCAATTGTTATAAGATTTTTTTTAAAAATTAACATAGAACATGTTTTTTCCGGTGGCCTAGTTGGTCAAAACGTTTTGGGGAAACACGAGGGCATTACGCGTAGTTTTACAGTTTGATATTAGGAGAATAGGAGCAGTTAGGAGCTCAACTCTTCTTGTATTAAAAAGCACTATATTTCCGAACTCCTTCAACTCAAATCTTCAATTCTTACTCGCCAAACCCGATCCCGTCAATCAGATTTGTATACTCCTGCTCATTGCACGGCCGCTTTCGACAGATCTTTCGTAATCCGATCCTCTTCTCTATGGAACTCCATCCCTCTTAACATTCGTCATTCAATTACCTTTCCACATTTCAATACCACTTCTGTAACCGCCTGCTATCTACTGAGATCCTGTCTTCCAAAAACTCTCAATAGCCCACTTATTAGTTGTTTAAAATATAAACAATTTATACTCAAGAAATCTTTTTCTTTTTTTCTTTATTTATTTTTTTATTTCTTTGTGTTTTATTTTATTGCGATTACTTGTTATTTAGTTATCAAAATATTATTTCATTTTAAGGCTCTGAAGGGCCTTGGTTTTACATTATTCTTTATTCTTAAGGGACTTAAGGTCCGATAATAAATAAAGAACTTTATTATTATTATACCCTGACTAGGTTCTAATGAGAGAGCTCCTTTTGACTCCGTTTCTCCTAATACGAAATAAAATATTGGGTTGTTTCACATGAAATGTCCGATTTTATAATATTTGAAATACATAAAGGATTTTGCGAGTCTCTGTTGTTGAAAAAGCTCGATACATGGGTACCTCACGATCTCACTGAGCGACAGCAATTGAAACGTCTTGAGACCTGCGTTTCGTTGCTTGCTAGGTAAAAAAACCGACCCTTTCCTTGAAAGAATAATAACTTGCGACGAAAAATGGATTGCTTATGACAATCAGCGTCGGTCAGGGCAGTGGTTAGACATCGACGAAAGCCCAGGACAAATGCCAAAACCAAATTTGCACCCGAAAAAATTGATGGCTACAGTATGGTGGTCCATGGCTGGAATCATACATTATTCCTTTTTGCCTAGAGGTGAGACCATTACCTCTACAATCTACTGCAATGAAATTGGCCAAATGCACGAAAAATTATTGAAAAAAAAACAACCTGGATTGGTAAATCGGAAGGGCCCTATACTCCTACACAACAACGCTAGACCCCACGTTTCAAAACTTACCATGCATAAATTGAAAGAGCTGGGTTACGAAGTTCTTCCGCACCCACCATATTCTCCCGACTTGTCTCCAACAGATTATCACCTTTTCAGGAATTTAGACAACTTCTGCAGAGGAAAAATTTTTGCAAATGATGCTGAAATCAAATGTGCGTTTTCAGATTTTGTTTCACTTCAAAGCTCAGAGTTTTTCAAATCCGGGATAAAAAAGTTGTTGTCACGTTGGGAAAAATGTGTAGAAAAAGAAGGTAAATACTTCAAATAAAATTATATTGTTTTCATATTGTATTTTTACTAAAATCCCTATACCTTGAAAACGGACATTTCATGTGAAACAACCCAATATTTTAAACTGAATAAGACCGATCTTGCTATATTCCTTTCGGTTGTTCAAAATTTTTGTTTGAATAAAACAAAAAGGAACGTTTGAAACTCTATTTTTTATTTATGTGCATTCTTAAAAAAAAGGGCTAAAACGCTGTCAGTAACGTCAGCACACGAGAAATAGGTGTTTAATTTCTGTATGTTTTGATATGATCTCAACCATACTACCATCATTGATATTTATTTATTTAATTTATTTTTGTTTGTAGAATTTAATTTAGTTGAGGATTGATTACTGATCTGCTGATGTGTATATTAGAAAATTCGATTAAAAATATTTTACATTCATATTCGAAAATTATACATTCATTTTTAGTTTAAAAAACATACATACATTCATCTAAAATTCATTCAACACAATTAGCTACTTCATATAACATTTGTATAAATTATATGAATGCATAATTATAAATAATTATGTGCATGTGGTTAATAGAAAAAGTTGCTGGTTGCGTCAATGGACAAGGAAGTATTAAAAGTTTTTATAGAAAAAAGAAGGTTAGGTATTCACAGCTAAAAGCATTAAAAGATGTATCTGTAATCCCCATGAGCAATTGGTTTTTCTGTTTTGAATATAAATTTTTTTTTGTTTATTAATGGAAATTAACTACTGTACAATAATACCCGTCACTTGAGGTACGTATGATGTAATAAAAGGATTAATACAATTGGGATTGATAAATTGCCACTTCTATTTTGATTATTTTATTAGAAAACATATTTTGAATGCTATACATTCAAACATACATAATTTTCAACACATCAGCAGTATGTTACATCGATTACATATACTAAAGTTTTCAAAAATGTAAGACAAGAAAAAAAATATCGGTACTCACCTGAGGAGATCTAACAGATATCTGAAATATATCCATCGTGAAAGAAGAAAGGGCCAGGTAGAGTAATTTTTTGGGTTTTTTGCATTGGGATTTCCACAATGACTAATTAGATTTTTCCGTTCTTGTCGGAAATTTTAGTGTATTTAGCTTCACAGTCATTACATTTTAGTCCATGTACACCGCTTCTTTGGAAAGGGTCTATTTTTGTCTTTAGGTGAAGGGAAATAAGATGGAATATATAAAAAATTGTCATCTCATTACATATTTATGAATAATTAGGAATAATAAAATCGTTCAAAACTATTCCAGATTTTTGTTTAAATAAATGACTAGATAGACATTTCCAATTGCTCCATTTAAAAGTTGTTCCCAATAAGAACGGAAAAATTCAATTATTCATAGGGAAAACCCCAAAAACTTTAACCTACCTGGCCCTTATTGATATTTATGACTCGTTATACATACCTGTACTTTTATATAAATTGACAAGCCATTTTTCGTTTGTGATCACTAACCGCGAAAAATACTGAACCAATCTGTACCAAATTTTAACATCATCTGTATCCAATTCTTCAATTAAGGAGCCAACAATTATAGAAATACACTTATTTTGGCAAAACTCCTCTTAATTATTCTTCTATCAAGTAACATGTTTCGGGACTTTTGTCCCATCCTCAGACTGAAAACAGTATTTCATATAATTACACTACTATTCTATTAAAATATCAATCAATACACTCAAAGATTAATTTGCCCATAACATATTATTATAATTTTACTTTTAACAGTATTTCTTTATGGTGTTATCACACCGTGTCTGTCATGAAATACTGTTTTCAGTCTGAGGATGGGACAAAAGTCCCGAAACATGTTACTTGATTGAAGAATAATTAAGAGGAGTTTTGCCAAAATAAGTGTATTTCTACAATCATCTGTATCGTTCTAGGAAGGTTTAGAAATAATAAAATGGACTGATTTACAATCAATTTGTAAAAATGCGATGATATGTGGATAACAGTGAAGTTTGAAACATGACGAATGCTGTTCTAGAGGAGAGGTTATAAGAGTACAGTGATATACATAGCATCAAACTGATAATAAAATTTACTTATATTCAATTGAATTATTAAAAACGATTTAAATATGTGGTGCGACATGTGGATCCCAGTGATGTTAGAAAATTGACCGATTTGTGGTTAGCACCATTCCATAGTTGAGTTTACAATGGAAAAATTACAAAACCCATCTGTACCAAATTTTAACTCCATCATTTCCATTGTTCTAGGAAGTTTTAGCAAAAATAAAATTTACAATAATACAAATTTAAATGCAATTTTGAGTCTCAGAAACTAGCTTTTCCACAATGTCAGATAATTTTATGGTTAGAAAATACTTCAATTATTATTCCTAATTATCTTACTTCTTTATTTATGAGAGCGAGCAAAGCCGCCAATGGGGATACCAGTATGTAATATTATATTTGCTTTTAATCTCTAATTGAGTAATCGTAAAATTTTCTCTCCTCTTTTAGTTTGGAAAGTGTAGAGAATAAGTGAAACAAACAACTCCAGACTGCAACTATACGAAGTATCCATTCTGATGTGTGAGAGGACTAGTTTGGCGGGGGGGTTCGACTTCTCACACCGAGTTCGACACTCGGCTAAAAGTGGTTTCCTGTTTTCGTGAAAGGACGTTATCCAGGAGTGAATATTAGTTCCAGCGAGGGAGGGCTGGAGGAAATGGAAAACCTGTCTCGGTCCTCTCTGTCACAACTTTTCGTCCGGATAATACCGTCCTTGCCTTTAGTCATTCCGAACAGCGCTAGTCTATCAATTCTTTTCTTCTTTGTCAATCGTTTAATTATTTATTTATTTTAAACTCCATATTTCTCTTTTAAAATATTAGAAGTCTTTACACATTATGGATAATACCGATCGTATATACCGGTTCGCATATATTGGGTTGTCCGAAAAAAAATTTCGGCATTCTTCTTTTCTTTAAATTACTCGTATGCGAAATTGACTGTTTATATCGTGGGTTTACAAGCGAAACAAACTTGAGCAAAATTATTGATTTTTTGGACATTAAGCTTCTCTACTTGCCTCATTAGTTTATTCTGATCACTAAAATTTAGATGTATCTATTCTCTTGCCAACGGCCATATCACGTTGACACACACCGGTTCTCGTCCGATCATGGAACTTAAGCAATGTTGGGCGTGCTTAGTACTTGGATGGGTGATCGCCGGGTAAAACCAATGCCTATAAATAACAAAAAAAACCTATGCTCTATAAATAACAAATGTATGGTGCATTTACTATTAAAAACATCTTTCTTTAGTCCAAAAAAAAACAAGAAAATCCTAAAATAGGTAATATCCATTTGATATGTTTCATTTGTAATCCCACGATATTAAATAGATTAGTTTTATTAATGGATGCCATTATTTATAATTTCTCTTCTAAACAAAAATATTTGCTTACCTCTTTAGCTGTTCACTACTTGTCGAAAATATTTAATTTAGCCCAAATTTATTTTTATGGTATTAAGCTCCGTCAGAACGGAGCCCACACGAATATACACTAAGCTGAGGTGATGGCAGTGTGAGTGGTTTAGTTTAAAACACCACTAATAGATACTTGATGGTGTTTTCTTGTTTTTTCCCCTAAAACCAGTATTAATATTACAAAATAATATATTATATTATTAGTTTATTTATATATTTTCTCATCCCGTTATCCGATTGAAGAGAGTACATTGTTATTCAGTGATGATGTTCCGCATGAGCGAGTTAAGGTAGGTCTCAGTTCCCATTTCCATATTCCAGTGTTATTTTATTCCGCCCGGGGTGGGTAGGTATAACTCCGGCATAATAAACACTGCGGCCCGGTCCGTTGCAATGCGGTTTCAGGCATCATCAAGTGCATTTTGTATAATATTTACGAATGTGATCAAAATACTTACAGATTTTCTTTTCAGTATAAACATTGATTTGAATGTATGTAAACTTAATTTCGCATTATTTATTTAGCCATGTTACCAAACATCTCTCTAATACCGTTAAAAAAGATACTGTTTTTCAGATTTGCAAGGATCTGACGATTTTTGGCGCCCGAATGACATCCTTACCCACGTTGTTAGTTTTCGTCCTTAACCCTTTAACGGGCAGGCCGGGAATTTTTGAATACATTTCTTCTTTTTTTTTACCCTTTGAATGGCTATAGCCACGCTAACCCCCACACATGTATCATGAAATTCAAGTTTGAATAAAGGATATTAGGCGATAATGAGTAGGATAATGCGTCGGACATTACGTCATTTATTGACCAAAAGGCATTCAATATGGGTATCCTCCAGGATACATTGCCTGTTAAAGGGTTAAGGATACTGTTTTTATTAAATCAAGCAGTATTAAAAGAAAAATTAAATTGTGGATTTTTTAAAAATATATAATTTATTACGGTTTAGCATTAGATTAGTTTAGCTATCTCGCTGAAAAGGATACAGTTTTTCAGATCTACCAGGATCTGACGATTTTTGGTGGCCGAAGGCACTCTCCTTTCCACTAATTAGTTCTCATCTTTAAGGATACTATTTGGTTAATAAATACTCCAGGATTTGACGATTTTATTAGTTTTTGTCCTTAAGGATACTGTTTTTTTTTGTTTTGTTTTTTTAGATCTGCCAGGAACTGACGATTTTTGGAGGCTGAAGAACATCCGGTCATTCTTAGCCACTCCTTTTTATCCTTAAGGATACTATTTTTTTTTTTAAAGATTTAACGATTTTATTAGTTTTCGTCCTTAAGGATATTATTTTAAAATATTCCAGGATTTAAATATTATAAGATAGCGAAGGGGTATTCCACCGTTGTTAACGCATTCAACGAGAACTTGGGGGTATTTTTTTTTAAATTTTTGCTAAGAAGATCTCTCAACCAATACCTATTCAGACAGCTAGCAGATTTAGACAAATAGCATGTTTCTTGTGGTCAGATTTTGTTAGTTGTTTTGTATGGGCATGGAAATCATTATCACTTGAATTTGCTCGTTCCATTTGTCCATAACGTTGTGGGTTTCGATGAATGGATATGCTGTATGAAATATATGGAAGTTATATAGGTGGTTGTGACAAGTTGGTTAAATATTTTGTATACGTGAGGGACATAGCAGGTAGTATAAGCGACCGATGGACCGAGAATACCGAAGAGAGAGGAGAAAAGGCCGGGATGATGAATATTAGGTAGAAAATATCCGCCGTGGAAGCAATTTTCCGGTGGCGCCCCAGTCAATGGTCTACTCTCCCAACGGGATGCTAATAAACCAATCTCCCCCGACCGTTAGTCCCTTTTAGTGTCTTCCCAGCTTTTGTTTACTTGTTCTTATAATTTCTTCTTTCATGCATCAAATATTAGCCTATCATCTTATACTTCAGGCCAGTCTATTACCGGAATAAAGAGTCCTCTTAAGATGTAGTAAAAATAAATGGGTCTGTTTCACAATAGGAAACAATTTGTCGGGACTGTTAAATTGTTATTTTTTAAAATCGTAACAATTTGGAATCGCAGTTACCTAACATTGAAACATATCACTTGAGGCACTAATGGTGGTACAGAAGTCTCAATACCATTAAGATTGATAAATTATTTGCAACTTCTGTTGGAATTTTTTTTTATTCGAAGAATAGTTCCGAATATTAAATATCATCATCATCAGCTGTAAAAATATACAAAAAATTCAAAACCTTAGCTCTTTGATACACAGATTATATATATTAAATTTTTAAATTGATGACTTAGAAGCAGCCTCTAAGAACATAATTAATACGGTACTATTCACTACTTATACAAAAAATTTTAAAACAATCTTTTTTTTAAAAATTATATGTAACTTTGAACCCATTAACCTCCTCGAAATTTCGAAAATCACTAACCAAAAGTATGAACTATATATAAGAATTTAAAAAAAAAATTCAAATACGCACTTTTTGAGAATTATTTTTTCAACATAATACGTTTATTCACTTACTATATAGTACATAGTTATATTAATACAACAGACATAATCAGGCATGAATGAGTCAATTCCCAGTGGTACAATCTCCAGTTATAAATACTAAATTATTAGGGATTAGAGTAGGAGATCCCTCCTCCACCTCCTTTTCAGCCTCCGTTGAGTTATGTCAGGAATTGTTACTGTTTTTTATGAAAATGTCTACAAATTTTATGAATATGGCTCTTAACTGTCCGAATATGTATTTATTTTTGAGAATAGAATCAAAAAAATATTTTCAGTTTGGAATTAAAAATATGTATGCATATATATAATTTTTTGAAGCAAAATTCGATTATCTCATGTACCTTATTCGAATAATCGACAATATACTGTAGCTAAATTGATGTCTCAGAGGCAATCCTCCTAAGTAAATGATTAATTATGGTAATAATCACTGCTTATAAAAAAAAAAAATTAAAAAATTTTTTTTTTTTTAAATTATTATTTAACGATGAATTGATATTTTGTCAATCACTTACCATAGGTATGGACTATTTATAAGAAAATTTTGGTTATGATTTCAAAATATTTTTACCGCAGAATTTGGGATTATTTAGCTAGTCCTAATTTTGAAATTGTTTGAGGTATTTAAAAAAAATTTTTCTTAATCTCTATGAGGACAACCTTCATACCGATTTTAATCAAATTCTGAGGTGTTAAAGTAATTTTGTTTGTTCTAGTGTGTTGATTTCATACGTAATGACTAGAGAACGGATTTTTGTGCAGTAAAAAATCAAAAAATGTGCAGTAAAAAACTCAAAACATAAATTTAAAAACTTAATACATGCAGCAATCCATTTATTTACACAAATATGCAAAACCTAACCAGCCTTGAATAAACTTAAGGACATTTCGACAAACGTTTAGTTTTAGTGTTAATTAAATGCGAAATACTTTAAAATTTGTGGAAAAAATTGTTAATAAAAACAAATATAAACTATCTTTATTGGAATTTCCTTTTACGTGGAAACAAAATATTATTAAATGTTTTGGAAAAATAAATTAGTTTTTAAAAGTTTCGTGAAAATGTACGATATTATAAATTTCAGAATATTTCTCAGTAAAATTATGCTGCCTATCACTTAATAAAATGTTCTTTAGCAAAGAAAAGGAACGTTCTACATCTATGGACGTAACAGGACAATTTTTGTGGCATGCGATTGTGGATCCAGATTATCAGCTTCTATTTACTTTCCGTTGATACAATAATTTAATTTTTTTTTTTAAGGAATGTAGCCGTAGTTTTTCTCAATGATTTATTCGAATTTTGAAAAAAAAAAATTTTTTTTCATTTTCAATTCGTTTTAAGCTTTCTTAGAGAGTTTCAAACAAATATCAGCTCTGGATATTCATTGGTCCATTGTTTCAATTTTTGTAGAAACACTCGCGGACGTTTTTGTCATTTTCAAAGTTGATAGTTTAAAATCTTGTCAACAACTAGCCCTTTGCACTAAATCAGAAGTGGGGAATGAAATGGGAAGGGGGGAGTAAAATTTTCTGAGGAAACGTCTTAGTTCTAGGAAGTACGTCGATCCTCAATGTTTGCCTAAATCCTCAAACCTCCTAATTCAATACGATTATTTAAAAGTAGTACGTCCTAAATACATTTGATTTATGCGACTTTTTACTTTCAATTTAAATCTAATTAACCTATTTAATATAAATAATTGTTATAAATGTTGCCTAATAATCGTAAGTAAAATTTTCAAAAAATAAATGGTTAAGTGAATAAAATTAGATTAATTTGGTTCAATTGTGCAATTTCGTGCTGTAAAACCCGAATTGGTGCAATTATGCTCAAAAAGTCAAATTTGTGCAATTTCGTGCAAAATAAAATTTAAGAATAAGAATCCTTATTATATAAATGAGATAACTGCTTGGGTTAGAGAACGCTAAATCAAAGCGAACTAAATGTGCAATAACACAGAAATCCGGTCTCTAGTAATGACCCTTAAGACAATTGTTCTTGAACTCATATACGTTGTTGCAGAAACGTTTTCTTTATAATCTTCCTCATAAATGAATAAAAAAAGCAGAGCTGTAAATATAAATATATATAACAAAAAATCTGTATAATTAGTAAAAAGTTAATTCGTCTTAAATAATAAGTCAGATAAAGCACATTTAGGCAATAGAGAAGCGAATTAAATTTTAATTAAAATTATCCTGGCACAATCCTTAATTCAGGACCAAATTCAGGAGCAATAAAAAAAAACGAAAAAAAAAAACGAAACCCCGGCGGCCGTTTCCCCCTGACACAATTAGTCCTCGGAGATTTCCGAGCCAAAGAAAAATACCTTTCCCGAAGCTGAGCTTTAAGTAGGAACGAGAAGTTGAAGTTTGAACACCGTACCCTCCCTTCACAGCTCCAACTTCATTAAAAGAACTTCAATGGCCAGTCAAGTTATTTATTTTATTTCTCGAGGGATATTACTACAGTACTATTCAACCTACTCAGCGAAATAAAGTTTTACTGTCCGTCCATTATGGCCATTCTCGCTTTTTTCTTAATGTGCCGTAAAGTGGATTTACGACATTGTTTATGACAACTGAATAAAGAAAAACGAAACAGGTTACAACAAAAAAATGATTTGATGTATAGCTGATGATTTGATGTATAGCTGATTGTATTCTAAAGTAGAGTTGCGTTTTGCGTCATAATAATATTTTAATTCCTAGAACCATTTCTATAGTATACCAATATATCTTAAACCATCAGCCTCTGAATTTAATATTTTAAATTATTATAGTTTTTTAAAATAATTGTTGTTCTTTATTCACATCAGTAAAATTTAATTTCATGATAGATATGAGAGGAATCTGCCCTTAATAGCACTTTTCTCTTGTCATTATTTTTTTATTATTAAGTTTCTGTTTGCAGGTTTATAAAGTCGATTGTATTTTTTGTACGCATTATATTTTATCTACTATGTTTATGTTCGTTTATTATTATAGGGTGTATAAAAAAAAAAAATGACCGTTTTTAAAACAAATATTTGTATTATTATTTCTTTGATATAAAATACAATTTATACTCAAAGTATAGTCCATTGTTATCTACCGTCACTACCCAATTTGTTAGCCAATTGCTCGATGCCACGCTGATACCATTCCTATACACTGATACCATCAAAGAACTCTTGGACAGCATTTTCAACTTCCGCAAAATTATCAAATTTTTTCTCTTGAAGAAAATGGTCCATGGATCGAAACTAGTAATAATCCGAAGATGCGAGGTCTGGACTATATGGTGGATGAGGCAGGAGTTCGAACCCATGAAGTTCTGTAAACTTTTCTGCTTGTTGTTGAGGAGTAAGCTCGTGAGGGACCAGTCTACAGGTCTTTTTCACCTTCCCCATGGAGAGAAGATGGCGACTAACAGTATCTTTCGACATACCACACTCCCTAGCAAGTTCGCGAGTCCTTGTGGACGGATTTGACTCAACAGTTTCCTTCAGAACCTCACCAATTAATGACCGCCCGGAGCCCTTCTTCCTTTCCAACGTTGTATCGCCACTTTCAAATCAACGCCGCGCAGTGCGCTCTTCAAGGACACCTTCCCCTTCATTTTTAATAATTTCACGAGTTGCTTCAGCGGCTGTGAAATTTTTTTTCAGTAATGTCTTAAAATTACGAGAATTTCGTAGGACACTGTTATTCTTTGAAATAAATAACGGAACTGAGGCTTTTTTTTTTTTTTTTTTTTTTTTTTTAAGAAGTCCAGTGTTAGAAACAAGCTTAGAGAATGCTCCGAAGTGATTATTAAGTATTGGCAAATAATAAATAGCATTTAGATATTTACAGATTCATGAACTCTGGAATTTGATAAAACGATCATTTTTTTGTTACGCCCTATTATATTTTTTATGAATATTTTGTTTATCTAATATATTTATTAAGACTTTTATTTTTCTATATTCTGTTTTATTCATGACTAATAATTTTTTTGTATTTTTACAGGTAAGTCCTTCCAGAATCATTATTCTTTTATTATACTGACTGATACGTGAGTAAAGTTTTGATATAACCATTGTAACTGTGTTATATTAATTTATTTCTTGTATTGCTGTATTATCCTCTCTCTCATATACTGTTGTTGTTGTTTGTTGTCGCTACAACTCGTGAAGAGTCAAGGCCTCCATTAGTCTGAGCTGCCAAACTTCTATCTTGTGCTCCTGCTCTCCGATTTCTTATTCTTAGTTTTTTCTCCGCGTCTGCTGCCACACAATCCACCCACCTTATATGTGTGTATTTTTGTATTTATAAATATTATGAATAACTTTCAGTTGCTGACCGTTGCAACTGTCAGTATTAAGAATTTTGGAGGTATTGATGTCCGTGTAATAATTATTCCTGATGCAATACTCTCATCTACATTTCGTTCTACTCCTCGGACCTTTACCCAACAGTTCGGTCCTTACTGTTTTCTGACTCTATTATTATTAATTCTAACAACATACTTCATGCCTGATGGAGGTACTGTTGAGTGCTTCTCTCTCTCATTCTTAAGTGACCAGGTACTACATATATTGTTAGCTAATTCACTTATTGTATTTATGGTAGGTATGAATAAAGGAATGAAATAGAAAGAATAATAATAATAATAATAATATCAGGTTTAACGACCCCGAAGGTTCGTTGCCGACATTACCAACCGTTCAGAACACACCTCCCTCAAAAACCAAATCCCCTAGGTCAGCCCTGTTACTATCCTCCCATCTATGTCTCGGTTTACCCTTCGGACGGCTCTCTAGCTAACTGATTACTTTTTTCGGAATTCGGCCATTACTAAACCCAGCGACTTTAAATGCCCATTTTAACCATCTCACTGTTATTACCTATAACTAACTAGAAATATATACAAGATTTTAACTTTATGATCGCTGTTTCAACTTCCTCCTCACTCGATTCGTCTATTAACGGTTCCGTGCTGTGAAAAGTAGAAGGAGGGGAATTTATGTTATTTTTCTGAACTCAAAATATCAAAGGATATTCTGAATTTATCTACTATGTATAGCGGATCCGCTAGTATATTGTTATTTTCATTCCTGATTCCTTTTATTGTGTGTTTGAAACGTTTACGGGATCCGTTAATGCCCTCATACACATTCCTTACGTTGTTTCCGATTTTATTATATTCTATTTCCATTTTTTTGTTTTCAAGATAATCTCACGCCTTAGCCTTAACAAAAGACTGAGACTTTTATATCCAATTCTACATAAACGATCTACATTGATAATGACGCAAAGACTAAATGCATATACTTACTTACTAAAACCTCTCTGGACGTAAGCCTCACAAATTTAAGGAACAGCTAAAAAAACACACATCCAAAAAATACAGACTTTCCAGTCAAAAACTTTTAGACTCGTTACACAATCACCCTGGTATGTCAATAACAAAACTTTACACACAGACTTACACATAGCCATGGCACAAGATCACATCCAGACTTTATATAAAAGATTTCACGACAAACTTCACGGACATAAAATAATCTGATAACAAAATATGGCCTCTAGAAGCTTGCCAGATAATACCCAAAGGAGACTAAAAAGCAGTTGGTTGAGGGATCTACTCCGTTAAAACTGATTAAATATCATGTTCATGTTAACAGTAAGTACCGATGGGTGCTGTCCTTCCTCTTGCCTGACATGCCAATTATATTGTATACTATAATTATCACATCTGCTTGTTGTCACATGATAAGTGACAGGTGTGGATTAAAAAAATTGAAGAGGAAAAAAAAAGATAATCTCTTTTTATATTTTAGAGAAATCTAGAAGTTTCACTTTTTAAGCTTCGGGAGCAGGAGACATTGTTCTCGCTCGGATTATTGAGAGCTTCTAATTTAGCAGCTCTTCTTTATACATTCTTCAACCAAGGTTTATTCTTTTTATTTTCGGTATGGCTTAGATAATATTCCCCCACCGCTTTAATATTATCTTTGATACCTAACCATGAAGCACTATATAAAATTGAATATTTATTTTCCATCTCTAATTAATCATTTAATGTATATACAGTGTGATTTTATTTTTCTCCATTTCAGTTTATTTGTTTCTACAGTCATTACCCTAATTTATTTTGTAATAATGGGGTGTATAAAAAATAATGACCATTTTTGAAATAAATATTTGTATTATTATTTCTTTGATATAAAATACAATTAATACTCAAAGTATAGTCCATTGTTATCTACCGTCATTACCCATCTGCTAGCCAATTGCTCTATGCCACGCTGATACCATTCCTTGGGATGGCTGTCAAAGAACTCTTGGACAGCATTTTCAACTTTAAAATTATCAAATTTTTTTCCTTGAAGAAAATGGGCCATGGATCGAAACTAGTATTAATCCGAAGGTGCGAGGTCTGGACTATATGGTGGATGAGGCAGGAGTTCAAACCCATGAAATTCTGTAACCTTTTCTGCTGATTGTTGAGCAGTAAGCTCGTGAGAGACCAGTCTGCAGGTCTTTTTTCACCTTCCCCATGGAGAGAAGATGGCGACTAACAGTATCTTTCGACACACCACACTCCCAGGCAAGTTCGCGAGTACTTGTGGACGGATTTGACTCAATGGCCGCCCGGAGCCCTTCTTTCTTTCCAACGTCGTATCTCCACTTCTAAATTTTTCAAACCAACGCCGCGCAGTGCCCTCTTCAAGGACACCTTCCCCTTCATATTTAATAATTTTACGAGTTGCTTCAGCGGCTGTGAAATTTTTTTCCAGTAATGTCTTAAAATTACGAGAATTTCGTAGGACACTGTTCCTTCTTTGAAATAAATAACTGAACTGAGGCTTTTTTTTTTTTTTTTTAAGAAGTCCAGTGTTAGTAAAAAAGCTTAGAGAATGCTCTAAAGGGATTATTAAGTATTGGTAAATAATAAATAGCATTAAGATATTTACAGACTTTTGAACTCTGGTATTTGATAAAACGGTCTTTTTTTTTATACGCCCTAATATATTATTTGTTGTATAGGCTGTTGATTTTTATTTTCTTTATTATTTTTATCATAAATATTTTATTAACGAAATCATTGTTCTTATTATATCATATTAGATATTATTTTGGTCCTCGAGTGAGGCAGGTTGTAATGTTTATTCAATAAAAATTCAAATAAATAATTTGTTTTCTCGGGCTTAATATTTCTTCATTTAGACTATTATTATTATACTATCAGACTAATTATAACAATGTTCACATTTTGCTAGATATCTAACCTGAACACCGTAGGAATGAGCTGTGGCTGACACTAAGCGGCGCTAGGCTAAGCATTATTCCCGCCGACTGCAATCAATGCCCCGATGGGATGGTCACAGTCACGTCTCAGCGTTATTTTACATCCGAGCAGTTTTCTTTTTTCGAAGTTAATTTTGTCCTGGGCTTGATTTATGGGCTAATTAAGTTTCCAGTTCCTCTTTTTTTCCCCTTTCTTTTATTCTTTTTCTGTTACAGCCATGGAATATCGTGCAATTCAGAGTTTACATTTTGGCTCGCTGGTGTTTAATTCTTATTTGATATTTGGAACTGTTTTATTATTTTAATATGATTAAGATTTATGTATTTTATTTAGAATTGGTCCCGGCGCACATAGCATCCGGAAAAAACTGAAAATCTGAGAGATATAATTAGGATTGATGAATTAATTGCCGCTTCTATTGTAATTATTTTATTAGAAAACTAGTTTCGAATCCTAAACATTGATCTTTAATTCTGAAACATACAAGATTTTTAACACATCAGCACTATGTTACATGGATTATATATACTAAAGTTTTCGAAAATGTAAGATAAGAAATCAAATATTAGTACTCACCTGAAGATTTTCTCTCCCGAGCTTTATTGATAACCACAAATTCAATGATAACTCGGGCGTGAAAATAATTCATCAAGTAGAAAATAATCTGAATCCAGATTTTTTTTTTAAATGACCAGATAAACATTTCCAATAGCCCCATTTTAAATTTGTTTGCAATAGGAACGGAAAAATCCAATTAGTCATAAGGGAAATCCCAAGGTAAAACCCCAAAAAATTTAACCTACCTGGCCCTTCCCCTTCCTCCACTACGGATATATTTCAGATATCTGTTAGATCTCCTCAGGTGAGTACCAATATTTGATTTCTTGTCTTACATTTTTGAAAACTTTAGTATATATAATCCATGTGATATAGTGCTAATGTGTTCAAAAGTTAGGTTTTTAAAGTTATTTCTGATATCTGTTGCACTTGTGAATAGTATGTTAACTTCAATTTTGGGATTTTTGGGTTATGGCTATCAACAATAAGGTAATTTTTGTCTCTTTATTTGTGTATATATGGCTAAGTTATGCCGCTATTACATATATGAATATTCCTTTGTGAATGTTCGAGTAGAACTCGAAAACTAAACTTCCACCTGTGAAAGTCAAGTGCACACAATTTTTCACAAACTGGGGGTTATTATTTTTTCACCTTCGAAATTGTAAACCCTTTTCTAACACCCATTGTAACTACACAACCCATTCTGTTAGTATTGCCCGGATTGAAAATTTGCCGACAGTTTCCTTATCCGAAATTCAATGTAGAATATTTTTAGTTGTCGCTAGGACTTACCGTTTAGGAGATATAAAATGATCTTATTTTACTGAGTGAGTTTAAGCAGTAGATTGTGTGTATAGATGTTTGTTGTTCGTTAATCGGGCTTTGACGCCCTTAAGTACTCAAACTAGGGTAGAAAAGACGGGCTATCTTACATATTACCAACCTATTCTATCCAGGGTGGGATGGGCTAGATTCATTTCGTGAGGCCCACTATCAAATGAATTTTAATACACACAGGTGGGGTTCGAACCCACCACCTTCTGTACGCTTAGATTTTCGTCCCTAATGGGGAAATAGTTTCATTATAATAATTTAAGTCTCATATTGAATAAAGTCCGTTTATTTTTCATGTGTTGGCTATTGTACATACAATTGAAAATTTATAGCGCCTATCCTCAGGAAGTATCCATGTTTAAATTAAAGGATTTTAAACTCTATCAAGCCCTATATACAAATTCAAAGCATACAAATTCTTATTCTCTACGGTATTTATCTTCGTTATTCCTCTCTCTGTGCCAGTGTATTTTGGACCGGCGGTGGAGCAAAGCCTCGGTCAATCGGAGTGAAGGAGCTTGTTGACTGTCGGTAAATTGGATCGGGCGGTGACAGTATTGGCAGCTGGGATTGATAGATCTGTATCAAACCATATCTGGCTCCCGGGAAATGATATGTCAACGTTGTGGCCGTCTTGTTCTCCTTCTGTCAGCCATATCCTAGAATTAACTGGGAATTTATTATCTGACCCAATACTGATGGACAGGTTAGGATTAAGTCCCAAAGTATCGAGTTTTGCATTTGTGATGTTACTAAGATTGATGAATTTTTGGCCACTTCTACTGGATTGTTTTAATTCGAAGACTAGTTTCGAATGTTAAACATCGGTACTAGGCTACATAGATTATATACATACATACGTATACATACATATATATTTTTAAAAATTAAGACATAAAATCAGATTATAATCCAGTCAATGAGTGCTGAAATGAGGAAGGGGTCTAAAGTGCATGAAATATGCCATATGTTTTTACTTCATAGTTTCTTTAGGAGTACTTAGAAGGTAAACATACTAAAAGTCCCTGCCCGTGGGCGGGAAAAAACAAATCTTACTTCAATTTTTGTTAAATTTTTGCTTCCAGTACCTTCCACGATCGTTTCTAAAAAAAAATAATGTCAGAATCAAAATTGTAGAGCATTAAATTTACTTTAATTTCATATATACGTTTCTGGCATTTGAAGTAAATGTTTAACAAAAAATGAAGTAAACATCTTTTTTATTTCTAAAATTATCGATTTATAATAATGTATATCTCTAAAACCGTTGGAATTTCGACAAATATACATAGAATCAATTTTATAGGAAATTTAATTAGCTTTAATTTTCATTCGTAGCATGTTTCTCTAGAATTAACCTTTTTCGTGATATAATCGAAAAACCAAAATAAAATGAACTTCATTCCTCCCCCCCACCGTTCGCTTACCCCCGAGGGGCGGGGACTTTAATGTGTTTACCTTCTAACTACTCTTAACGAAGCTATGAAGTTAAAAATTATGGTATATTGTATTTAATTGCATTTCATTCTGTAATTATTTGTTATTCTTAAGGGATGTTGTCCCAGAGTAAAATAATTTTTCTATTCTGGTCTATTCTATTCTAAGTATGCAGAATTCCTTCTGCAAATGGTTGATTGATTAGACATGCCTTCCTCTGAAACTTTTTCAGAAAGTTCACAGAATGATACCTTAAGATTCGGGAGAGTGAACGAACCATGAATAACGATTGCATGAGTTCCACTTCTATTCGTGATTTTTTTCTTTGCGTTTTTAAAATATTAGGGATCGAATTCGGGATAGAGTTTGGTGTTTCTGGATATAATTATAGATTCAAAAACATCAGTTCAAATGTGAAATTAGCATGTTTCATTTGATGCTCAAGAAGACAAACGTTTACGTAAACAAATGAACAAATATTTGGCTCGTATTTCAATTGTTTCTTTTAACTAGTTATTTACGTCATTGAAGATTTGTTACTTCCCTTTCCTATTGTGCTCTTATTAGGTAACAATATTACCATCCATCACAGTTCTCTTTCACGGGATGTTTTTCAAATGAAGAAGTCTCCGGGATGTTGTTTACATTGATTGAAGAAGGTACTATCTCTCTCAAAAAAGGAATGCCCTAGCACCTTTCAATTCGACCCCTTGAGGCGCCTTTGAAGGGTCACGTCCATTTAACCCAATAGATTTTTTTATTTATCTCAATGGGTTAAGAATATTTCCAAACTGTGCCTTAATGGAATTGTAGTATTAAATTAGGGCATTAAAATGATCTAACAATATATATATATATATATATATATATATATATATATATATATATATATATATATATATATGTAATTTTTTCTTGATATTACTCATTATTATTAAATATATTATTTTATTTTTTGAAGAGAAAAGATTTGACCCGGTCGGGATTCGAACCCGAGTTTCCACCTCTCTAGTGTGGCGCCTTATCCAACTAGGCCACCGGGGTCGTATCCGAACCAGGCAAATCCCCTCTCTTCAGTGATCCATAACCCCCGGGCACTCGCAAATCGCGATGTAATTCCGGGGATGAATGTTCAATTGAACATTACATTTAAAATTTGGATCTCGTGACAATCCGTCACCGTTTTAAATATATGTAATTTTTTCTTGATATTACTCATTATTATTAAATATATTATTTTATTTTTTGAAGAGAAAAGATTTGACCCGGTCGGGATTCGAACCCGAGTTTCCACCTCTCTAGTGTGGCGCCTTATCCAACTAGGCCACCGGGGTCGTATCCGGATTGTCACGAGATCCAAATTTTAAATGTAATGTTCAATTGAACATTCATCCCCGGAATTACATCGCGATTTGCGAGTGCCCGGGGGTTATGGATCACTGAAGAGAGGGGATTTGCCTGGTTCGGATACGACCCCGGTGGCCTAGTTGGATAAGGCGCCACACTAGAGAGGTGGAAACTCGGGTTCGAATCCCGACCGGGTCAAATCTTTTCTCTTCAAAAAATAAAAAAAAATATATATATATATATGCATCGTACTATATTTTTGACTACTCTATAGCTACAACGCAGACGCTCTAAATTATTCTTTTATTAGATACGTAACGTAAACTTTTATTTATGATTGATGACTTATTCGACACTTCTATAGGAATTTTATTTTATTCGCTGACTAGTTTTGAATTTTAAAAATTCATCAGATCTAACAATAAAAAATATAATAAATTCGATAATTTCTAAAATACCTACTATTTTTTTATTACGCTATTATTAAAGTATGTAACGGAATCTTTCATCATAATTTTCACTAATTTCCAACAATCTGATTAACATGAAAATTTGCATACGTTCCAATACACCAATGACAATACAATAATTGCACAACTTTGTTCTAATGTTCTCACTTAGTTAAGTTAAATTACTCCCAAAATGGCTAACTTTTACCCAGGTCTGCCTTGTAAAAGGTGAAGTAGTAGGTTTTATGTTTTTATATGGTCCCGAAGGGTCCTGAGAATAAAATATCAAAACTGAAACCCAGATTTGATAAGGGGTAACTGTTTGGGGGCAAAAAAACCCAAACTTTTTTCAGCTTTTGGAAAAAAACATATTTTGAAAAATACTATAATCAAAAAATGTTTAATTTACAAAATTATTATTAAATTTTGCCTCTAAATACAGGCGTTTAGCCACAATCGGTTGGCAAACAGAAGAAAAAGAATTTTTCCAACTTTCACAAAATGTTAGTTTGTTCATGTTTAAGAGTCTATAACAAAGAAATGGATATTCTAATCAAGGAATGGTATGTAATAAAAGTTTTAGATCATTACAGTCTGTGCAAAATAGGATTTTTAAAGTAAAGTTAGCCTATTCCTACTTTGAAGTATATCAAAAAAACAAAAATTGTTTGTTGATTTTGGGTAAACTGTGTGAAATTAGTTTCCAACCTTGAGCTCTAGAAAGAAGAAGGTCTGACTGCTGCAAATCGTTCACCACACTTAACTTTTTAGTTAAGTTTGTTATAAAAGCGTGTTTTCCTAGGTTTTTAAACTATACTTTTTACTGTTTAGTTTTGTTTCATAGTTACAAAAAATATTAATTCCTGATTGAAATGTAATATAAAGGTTGGGATACTAAAATGAAACTACTATTTTAGCGATTTACATACATTTGTATTTACAATTATATTTAAGATATTATTATGTTTCATCTCTACTAAACATCCATCTTCAGTTCTAAAAAATACATTAATAAAATTCAAAACATCAATACTTTTCTTGAAAAGGCTTGAATTAACCTATTCCTCATCGTGATCTCAACCAAATCCGGCACTTAATGGGTTTAGGTTTTCCATGGTGAGTGCTATGTATTGTCTTTATAATAGAGCTGTCTTTTCATTTTTTATTTTTTTATTGTTTGTTTGTTTATTTCGTTTAATGTCACTTTATGCTGCTATGGCTAATCGAACGATGCTACGGTGGGAGTCCTAAATTTTGCCTATCCAGGTATAATTAGGATAGGGATCTTTAACGAGTACCTGACATCGCACAGGCTCGGAACCCCCATTTTACGTCCCTTCCGAAGGACGGCATAGCTAAGGATTGTTTACTCGCTTTAAAAAATCCTAAGGTCATCTGCCCGGCTGCGAACCCGCGATCTTGGGTTTTATTTTTTTATTTAATAGTTTTATATAGAGGCTTATTTACATAGAAGTAATTAGACCTATTTGGACACACGGAATTGAACGATAGGCTCCTCTAAACCATTCTGTTGTATACAATCATTACAATCCAAAATCGTAAATGCCTGATCCTAGCACCTGATACCTATTCTTTCATAGCAAATCCCACAACCATTCAAATCCATTAGTATCACAACTGGCTTCACATTATATTCCAGATACCCTCTAGTAGCATGTACAAAGTTGTAAATTTCAATATATAGTTAAAATAAAATATAATAAAATTAGTTTACTTAATTTCAATTTATGTAGAAGGGAGTTGGTATGATTAATTCAATTTCAACAGCATAACTTCTCCATTTATTGGTAACATTTTTAGAATCCTGAAAATGTGAATGAAAATCCCGAAACATGTTAAAGTAAAATTGGAATAAATGGGGGAGTTATGCCATTGAAATTGAATTAAATTAGTTTTTATATTTAGAGTATATTTATTCATTTATTGTATGCACAGAGTAATGGCCATTAGATATTTTACTAACGAAATCTGTTTTTCTATAAAACTGATTATGAACAATGTGTAGAATTGCAAGTAGGTATGGTCCCTACGCTTCTTTCGAAACATGAACATGTGACAATATTCCATAAAATATGGTTTGCAAATGATGTAATTGTAACGGTGAAGGCTTAAAAGAAGTTGAATGAGAAATCTCCTTGGCTAACCATATCAGTTTACGTAAGTTGAAGTGAATGGATCCATTAATGCTGTATGTTCAGGCCTTGTATCTTTTATAACATACAGCTCATTCGCTGATTATATTTATTTTATATAAGTTGTAAATATAAAAATATATAAAAAAGTTGCGTAAAAGAGCATTATTGTGTCGGTTTATAAATAAAATAAAAAATGAGGGTCACTACCTCTGAACAAATTTGCAATTCATGACCGTTACAGAGGGTGAAAGCATTGACTTTAACTCCCTGGGCTGTTCAGCCATTGATTTATTTCATGGTTCATGAAAAAAAAAGGATATAAAAAATATATTAAATCGTTCGTTTTTAGGATCGCTAGAATAGTAATAAATCAGTTGGTTATTATTTAGCGAATTTAAACCATAGTCTACCATGCTAAAGAGATAAAACATAATCTCTCCGAATACGGTTAATTATAATAGTTATTTCATCACTCGTGAAGCGATAATCTTTTCAGTTGAGACACGCACGATGATATAGAAGGATCAATACAATTAGGGTTGATAAATTATTTGTCATTTCTATTGGAATTATTTTTATTTGATAACTAGTTTTGAATGTTCCAAACATTCATCATCAGTTGTAAAAACATACAAACATTTTTTAAAACAGCTGTTTGCTGCTGTAATGTTACAAATTACAATAAATGTGTCGTCTAGTTGCAAAACCGGCCAACTCCTCAATTTTGAGAAATACGTTTTTTCTGTTTTCTGAGTCCTAAGATACATTTTCCATCTATTGGAAACAAGAAACCTCGCAAACACCCTTGAAATCCTTGTTAAACCTGCGTTTGAAAAACACAGTGTGCTGCAAAACCGGCCAAATCCTTCCGTGAGTGAGTTTTAAAACCGGCCATCTCCACATCCGCTAGATCGCGGTGTTGTTCCAGATCAAGAAGGCCTCTTATCAGGCAACTATCAGTCTGCTTCTACTTTTCCTGTAGATAACGTTTATGCCTTTATCGTTTCGTGCACTTTTAATTTGATCTTTATGGTGAATTTTGTAGAAGAAGTTCCAGCTAATTTAGCAAGAAAAATACAAAGAGACCATGCAACATGGAGAAGAAAAAAAACCCCTCCAGATCGGGTTTTTACCCAAACTTAGAAGAAGTTGTAGAAAATCGAGACTCTCGTTCAGCCTTCAGAGTTTTACGGCATTCTCTCGGAAAGTGGAACTGTGTTCAAGCCAGGAAGAGACTACACAAATCTTGATTGGAATAGTCCCAGTAATGCCCTCCTCAAACCCCCTCCACTATGGCACTTCACCCCAACAAAGAGCTTTTTCAGAACCAAACAAAATAATAAGGTGCTAGTTCAAGGGGAGGTTTTCTACAGATCGTTTGATTTTTTACTGCAACGTCGTAGCATCAGCTGCTCAAGAAGGAGGAAGCAGAGAAGTAGATGAGAGGGATGAAGAAAAATATCAGGAAGAAATGTGTAAGCCTGCTGAACACAATAATACCGCAAGAGTATATGTTTCTGAATTTTTATATTTTTCTAAATTACGTTTTTCGGAAATTCTTCTTCTTCTTCTTCTTCTTTTAGCCCAACAGACAACATATAGCGGCCCCTGGCTTTTTCAACTTCTGCCTTCCATTTCTCTCCGTCCATTTTCGGAAACTTATTACTTTAAAAATAATTCTTGCCAGTTATTCCGTCTAGATGTTTGAGTTACACCACAACATTTCAGAGTTTAATTTTTTCAAATAATATTCACTTATTGAAGAAAGTTTTGTTCATTTGCATCCCCAAAAAACCCAATATTTTCATTAAATTAAGTGATTTCATGTTCTAATTCATTGCAAAACCGGCCAACTCCAAAATGAGTTGCAAAAGTGGCCAAATCCAAAATAAAAAATTGAGTAACCCACCCCCTCCACTTGCCCCTTCAATTTCAAAAAGTGCTTTCAAACACACTACCCTTGTGCCATTAAAAACCGAAGAGATTTTCTTCCTACATCGTTTTGGCGTGATGTGACAGAAAATCAGCTCTCCTGAAAAATTTTGTTTTTTGGAGATGGCCGGTTTTGCAACTAGACGACACAAATATGAAATCTAATATTATTTTTTTATTATCTGAAACATCTGAGGGATACTTTTGAACCAATTACATCTATTGATAAAAATGAAAAAAAAAAAAAATTATCTAAGCAGTGTATAAAAAATATTTCAAAATTACTTTATTATACTTAAAAAAATTAAAATATCAAAAAAATATTACATCTGCACAAACTGATATTCAACGCTAACACAAAATTATATTTATATGCACTACATCAATTTGAAAATTAAAAGTTTTTGTAATTTTACTTCAAACAGCTTCTTCATAAATTGCCTTGGGCCCAAAATTATATTCTTCACATCAACCCTTAGTGTACGATTAAATATGTTGTTCGTCTCTCTTCTGGATTGACAAGTGCCTCTCAGCAAACTTCTCTCTCTTCTCCTTTATTGCCTTCTTAATCTTATGTCGAATCACTACCTATTTCTAGTGAACTACACAATCTCATTTTATTCTTTCCTTTGCAAATTTAACTTTTACATATTTACATATAATTTAAAAGTAACTTAAATTATTAATAAAAGTTATATAATTATGTATGATAAAATTTCATAATTTTATGAAAACACAGCATTTGGTTATAAATCAGTTTATCTATGACATTAAAATATTTGGAAAATAAAATTTTAATTTCAAAATATTGTATTTTTATAAGTTCAATTTAGGTATATTTATTTAAACAAATAAAATAAAAATGTTACTGTTTTGATCAGTTACACTACATAGATTAAATACATTAGATTTTTTAAATGTAAGACAATAAATTAAACATGTTGATACTTACCTAAAGAATCAAAATGAAAAGAACATCTGAAAAAGCATACTGTATGTGAACATAGTTGTAAATATATGAATATAAAGGTAGATGATTTAAAACCCCAAGGTTTTACCTTTGACTGGTTAGTTTTTTTCTGTTTCTACTGGAAACAAATTTAAAATGGGACTATTAGAAGCATTTAAACAAAAATCTGGATTGGTTTAGAACGATTTTATTATTTATAATGATGAGTTCATCTAACTAATACATCAAGTATAAAATATTCTATAATTAAGTATTACTGAATCATCAGATTTTTGTTTAAACGGCCAGAAAAATATAATCAAGAGCTCTTTTTTATTGGGACTATTATTCAGGAATATTTAATTTTAGACTATTTTATACTTGATGTATTAGTTAGCTAGTATATTAGTTTGTTGGACTCGTCATTAGAAATAATAAAATCGTTCCAAACCAATCCAGATTTTTGTTTAAATGAACAGATAAGTACTTCTTATAATCTATTTACTTTCTATAGTCCTTCAGTTCTACAAATAAAAAACGATGTTAAAAATAACAGAAATTTGATACACAGACTAAATATATTATTTTTAAAAAGTTAAGACAAATCAAAAACGTTGATACTCGTCTGAGGAAGCAAAGCAAAAAGCCTTCTTGTAACTATGAGTCCATAGACTTAATCGAGGGGTAATAGAAAAAAAAGGAGGGTGAGGTAATCAGCTAAATTTCTTTCTTTCTTTCTAAATAGATAATCCATTAGATTTCTCCTATGACTAGTCAGTTTTTCTGTTCCTGCTGAAAACATTTTTATAATGGTACTGTTGTAATTATCTAGAATAGGCGTATATTAGATACCTACCAATCCTTCCATGAGAAACTTCATATCCACTTAAATTCACTAGTCTCCTAACAACTCGTTTCCCATTCGATTCTCGATAAACCTCTAGTTGTCTGAAAAGAACATGGCCTTGGGATCTTCTAACTTTGTACTTTTATTGGAGTGAAACCAATGAGGAGTTGCTTTACAAAATTGGCACAAGAAGTGACTTGTTATTATGTCAATTATTAACTGATATAAAAGAGAACAACTTGGTTTAGGTCCTGGAGGGTATAGGCTATGCCAACGGCTACCTCACGCTGTGGAAACGGTCCAAGATTTTTTTTTTTTTTTTAATTTTAATAACTAATAATAAAGAACTCAGAGCCTTAATTTATTGCAAAGTCACCAAGTTTTCTTTTTAATGGGTTTCTTTCTTAGATTTTTATTGCTTCTGTGACTAATGTTTTGCTTTGTAAAAAAAACAACTAATAATTCTCATTGTTTTAATGAGTTCACTATTTAGAATCCAACCAAAATAACTTCACAAATACGTGATATAATGAAGGCGTTCATTTGTGAATGTTTACTTAATTTTATAATTTATATTTTTCATTGATTTCGCTGAATGTTATATTATAGCTATTATGTTGTAAATGTTTATTAATACTATTAATAAGAACTGTGTAATAGTTTCATGAACTCGCTGTTTTTTTTTATTCTCTTCTTAATGACTGTAATAGTTACGTTTTTTGTTGACACAGATTGTTATCTGTTGTTCAAACAACCGTTGTAGGGAGTGGTTGATTTCTTGATCATTCTTCTTTTATAAAAATCTATGCTCTCTTGCTTAGTAATTTATTTTTAACTAACGATTTAAAATCGTTCATAATAATTTAATTATTGTTGCTTTATTAATTCTGTTATAATCCCCTCTTTGTTACAAACAATTTGCTCGCTAATCTAATACCAATATACCCTGTTATTAGATTTTTCCGTAGTATGGGGGTTGTTAATTTCATCCCCTAATGATATTTGTCACGAAATTTAGTGATCCTTTAATTCTATTTCATTTTGATTTTATTGATTGGTGCAAAGGGTGTAACTTCGCTTCCTCTAACGTCCTGTGTTATCATTCGTTTTCCGCTAATGGTTCAATGCACCATATCGTCGAACCAGGTGAACTTTGGTCTTCCTTATCCTCGAGTTTCACTAGAAGTTTTCTTAGTGATTTATTTTGATGGTTAAAACATTTATTTTCTTGGCTATCTAAAATCATGAAACGCACAAAAATGCAGCATTTATTTAAAGTATGAAAAACGTCTGCCCCTGGGCATAAAGCCCATGATTCTGAGCCTTAAGACAGTATTGGCCTGATTAAAGTTGTGTTTCATCACTGTGAAATATATTAATTTAAAAAAAATAAATAAATAAAAAAAATAAAATGAATACTATTTTCGTAAAATAAAATAAAATTCTTGGGATAAGTCGATTCCTATGTTTTGATTGATTGTTATTTTAAAATACATACTTGTTTTGTATTACCTTATTTATATACATAAACATATATTTATAATTATTATATTGCGATACAGGCCAACTAAGGGCCATTCGTGTATCATATCTTGGCTTTTTTCTTTTTTTATTTTCCGCCAATATCTCTCTCATCTTCTTTTCCAATCTCCTCTTTCGTTTCTTCGCCTGTTTCTTAAGTTCCGGCCTCTTTTTCTCAACAAGAACCTTTATGCTTCTTTCCATTTTCCGGGATTTTCCTGTATCTTGGAAATCCTCTGTGATACACATTCTCTCCACTACCTATATTTGTTCCGTATAACCCTGAACGTGCTTCAGCCTTATCACTTTATCAAATATACCAAGCTAAAACGACAAAAAAATGCCCGTCATGTTTGACTTCTTCATTGTTTATTAGAGAAACGTTCAAACTTTCCGATTAATTATTACAGACTCATTTACGAGACAGTAATTAGACCTATTTGGAAAAACGGAGTTGAGGTTTGGAGTTTCACTAAACCATCCAATCTTTACAATCCGAAATCCTTCGAAAAATCTTCAGCGCTCATTACTTTTTCACAAACAAATTTATTCTTAATGTACCATATGTTGCTGGTTTGGCCTGAACCAGCATACATATCTTTCATAGTAAACTCCATAATTATTCAAATCCACTATTTTCTCAAGTTGTTTTCCATTCTATTCCAGATAACCCTCCGAGGCGTCTGAAAAGAAGATGGTCTCGGGACCTTTTATAATCGAACTTTTATGTGGAGTTGTTGTTTTACAGGCAATTGCTATGAGCATTATCTTCATATTTACTAGATGTTATTTTATTTTACAGTTGTAAGTGTCAATAAATACCTTAAAAAATTGTTTGATTCCCATTCATTATTCTTATTTTAATTTATATTTTTACAATAATGCTACTCGAATTTTTAATCACATATTTATTAAGTTTATCAATAATATTTCATTTAAATTTATTATGCAATTAAAACATATTAATATTATTTTTTAATAATAACACTATAAGAAGTGTATTTAGTGTTAGCGCAACATTAGTGTTTCCTCGATTCCCATACGGTGTGCACTAAAAACAGAAGACAAATGATGGATGGTACTCCCGGGGGGAAAAAATTGAAGGTGGTTTAGATTGATGACTCAAAGAAAGGGAGAGAGTAGTTGTATAGCTCGTAAATATTTATTCCCAAAAAATAAATAAAGCTATTGTCACTTTTTTTTTTTCCCACCAGAAACTTACTTAATTTATAATCCTTAATCTAAATAAAAAATGTCGGCTTGTGAAATATCTTTACAATGACGATATAAAACAAAATCTAGAACTACACAATAAATATACTCAACCATAACATAACATTGTCAAAGGGAATAAGTTTGTTAGTAGAATAATAGCCAAAATGTGTCCAGTGTACTGTGATCACTTTCTAAGCCTTCTGGGCCCTATAAATAAGTTGCTAACTTTTAGTTCTGTTTATTTCTGATTTAATGAAAGTCGGCGATGATGACGTTTGATTTTTCCTGCATGTATTGTCTATTAACTATGGATGCCACTGGTAGAAGATTGTTTTAACTCACTTTAACTAAAATGCTCAGACGAGAAGCATTTTTAGGAAGTATTAAAAGTAAGGAACATTTCCGCGCTATAGTATTTACTTTATAAAGTCGTTTGTAAATATCATCCATCGTTTAGTTTGGTCATACCACTATTTTACTCTAATATTTTAAATAAATCTTGGTATCATTCGCTTTAGTTGACCCATCTTTTAATGTGCGATTTAAGCAAATCCACATATGTTTGTGTACTGAAACCATAACTACAAGTGGAAAAACGTGAAATGGGGGACTGTCTGGAGAGCTTGAAATTAAGCTGAAAAGATTATTGAACTCCTTTATAAGATTCAATTTTGGGATCCTCTGAGTTAACGTGGCTTCATCCAAGTTTTCGGCGACAATACTTCCTTGGTACCTTTCTATTCCAATCCTTAAAGTCCAAAAAACCTTTGTACATTTACGACATCCTTGCCCTTCGTTCTTCCATTCATCTTTTGAACACTAGATCCCAGGCTATAGATTTGTATATCCCTTCTCATCGAACTGCTTCCTTTGAAAAATCCTTTATTAATCGTGGAGCTTTATTTTGGAATTCCATAACCATTTCGATCCGCAATGCTTCTTCTCTCACTTCTTTTAAACATAATTTATTCATCTACCTCCTCAATTATCACCTTCGGAAATTATGTAATAATATATTAGTGTTAGAATATTTCTTTTTATTTTATTTTATTTTTATTTTATTTTAATTTTTTTTTTTACTAATTTTGTTTTTCTTATATAAACCCAAAGACTTGTTTTTAAATCTAAAATTTCACCTTATATATTTATTTGTATATAATTTACATTCTATATAAGTTGCTGCCTGATATGTACGCAGCCGGACAATGATACCTTTTTATTGTACTTTTGTATTATTCTTAGGGGACAAGGTGTCCCAGAATAAAGATTATTTTTCATTCATTCATTCAAAAAAATAACAAAAAAAGAAAATGTTTTTTGAAAAAAAACAACTTAGTTAACTCCTTCATCCACCAATGGATTCATTTGTTAAAATGATAAAAGAAGTCACTGAATAAAACACTTACTGTTTTCTTATTTTATTAATTTTTTTTTCAAACAATAACTTGAAGGGTGTTAGGCTAAAAGGGGAAAGCCCAAAAAAAATCGAAACTGATATTACATCGTCACCTGTTAGCTCCCCCCATGTACTAACACTTATGGTGGTCTCATGGAGGCAAGAAAGAGGATTTTTTGGAGTTTAAGAACCCGTTCCCAATGAGAAGGAATATAGACTTTGTAATTTACATTTGCGATTTTCTCTGAACTATGATTACTGAACGTTCCCTCTTCTATTCTAACTCCCCTCACTTGATCTTTGTAACATAATAAATACTAAGAGAATTATTTCTACTTCTGCAATGATACATTGTTCATAATGTGGTTGGTAGGAACATAGTTAGCTAAGTCCGGTGAATAATCAGGTAACTAAAGAAAAATACTTGAATGGCTTGAGTAAATTAAATGTTCTTCAAAATAATTAATTATCCCACTGTATATTTTAGTTACTTTTATGTCAAAGCATTTGTCAATTTATGAATTGAGTCTTTGTCGTCCATAATACTTATTTCTTTAAAGTGAGGTAGATCGTTATATTAATTTTACAAAATACTTCTATAAAAAGAAAAATGAGAGAAAATTTTTTGAGAACTTTGATATTTTCTTATTTCAACTTTCCTGATGTGAGAAAGTTTACCAGAAGTTAACATGACTTTAAAAATCGATTTTGTGTTTTATATATTCATATTTTGTTATTTCCACTTTCCTAAAGTGAGAAAGTTTATCAGAAGTTAAAAATATTTACTTTCAATACTGATTCAGGACAAAAACATCTAAATAAATCGAAAGAAGGTAACAATCGATAAAAAGGTATTCTGTGCCTAAGCAAGGATAGAGCATTGGTTCGGTGTTGTTACCTAATATATTGATACTTATTAATATATTAAAGAAAAATAATAAGAATAAAATAAAGATATCTCACCTGAAAAATAAAACATATTTACAATATTTTGGTTAGTTGTAGGCGGCAGCTTAGTGGGATATTTAGCACGGTGGGTATATATTTTTAAAAAAAGAAAACAACAGCACAGTTTTAAAAACACTAGAAAAACCTCTTTCCCTCAGGACGTGTTTTGAATTCTTTATTACTCCGCCAACCTTGACTCTCTTGAGTCGTTTTACGGATACTGTTCGGATCCCAAGTTTTCATCTCCTCGTAGTTTAAGTTTTGTTCTGTGTCATCTACAGAATACAGAATGGCTTGTTTCAATTCTCACGCTGCCAGTTTTTCTTATTTAATTTATTTAGGGGTTGTTCGCGAGGATTTTTTTTGATTTGTTGATCTTGAGTTATATCTCCGTTGGGAAATCAATTATTCCTAGTGTTTCTAAGATCTATGTTTTTAGCATTGCATATTTATTTATTTTATTATTATTTTTTTTTTTTTTAAATTGCCGCTAGTGATTTATATTTTTTTTTACATATTTGCGTGCCTCTGATTATTTCATTTTTTATTTTTATGATTATCACGATACATGCATTGTCTTATGACTTCTGGGAAACAGCCACAGACCCCTGGATCATCTCAGTTTAGATCAAGGATACCAAGCAAGGATACATGGTACATGTTTTTCGAATATTTATATATTTAAATTAGTATGTAAAATCATTTAATAATAATATAAAATTGTTATTATTAATATTAATATTAATGCACATTAGACTCAAGTGTGATCTTGAAGCCGGAATGTAATATTAGAAATATTAAAAGTAATTAATAATATTACTTTTTTTATAATGAGTAACAATAAAATAATTGTTAGGAAAGATAACAGACGGACTGTTACATTCTTCAATCCGAGTTAGTTCCCGTAAAAACATGTACCATGTTAAAAAATCGAATCTAAGGGTCCTGTCTTAAAAAAATAATTATAGGATGATCTATAGATTTTATCATTGTTATAAGTCTACTTATACTAATATCTTATCTTTTTCTCTTTTCTTGAACAGAAAAAAAAAAAAGTATATATATATATATATATATATATATATATATATATTATATAATATATATATATATATATATATATATAGTAATAATTTTACAATGTATCTCAGAATTATTTTTATTTATTTTACCCTCTTAACTGTAAGATCTATCTAATGATTTTCAAGAAAAAAAAATTGTGTATACTTATTGAAATTTATAACTGTATACAAAAATTAATACATCTAGTAAACGTGAAAATAATGTTCATAATAACATGTCAGTTGCTTGTAAAGCAATCATCAACTGGTAGTACGAAAAGTTCTATTTAGAAGGTCTCAAGGCCATCTTCCTTTCAGTTGCCTTAGAGGATTACCGGAAATGGAGGGAGAAGCAAGTTGGGAGACTTGTGTATTAGAGTGTGTACGTCGCTTATCATTGAAGGATAGGTATCTTGGGCCTAATCTGCAACTTATCATTGACTAAGATGTGATTCATAGTATCTCGATGAAGTGAGACTGCGTATCCATCCAACAGAGCAACAAAAATAGGTTGAAAAATTTTGAAAGAGTAACTTAAATATTTTCCCGAGAAACCAATTATAGAAAAACGGGTATCGAGCGAGATCGGTCAAATCCAGGTTAATTTTTTTTAATTCGTATTAGGAGAAACAAAGTCAAAAGGAATTCACTAATTAGAAACTGCCTCCAAGTTATATTGTAGTTTAGTACAGCGAAAGTTAAGCCCTTATCTGCTCCTGCACTCCTAGTATCAAAATATCAAACTACGAGTAACGCCTTCGATTTCCCCAAAAACGTATCGCTTTTGACCAATTAGGTCACGGGTAAAACGTGTTAAAAAATAATCTATTAAATAAATATAAAAAAATAATATAAATAACGACTTGAAGAGTGACAAATTGCTAATTAGCAGCTCATCTCCGATACCCCTTGCCACTCTAATGACTCTTCTACTAAGAATGCCACTGGGTCATTTTCTTTTTAAAGCTCCTTGATAGATTATCAGGAAAAGGATTAGGAAAGAACAGTATCATGTCACCGGATAGAGTGGGCGGTGGAAAGGTTGTAATAGATGGTGTGCTGTTACTTTATTACACTTACCAATATTATAGTATATTACTTACATGATAATAATAAAATCTAGATATTTAATAATTTTATAGGATGTATTATTTGAAATTTACATTTTTTAATTTCTTCTTCTTCTTCTTCTTTTTATTATTATTATTATGATTAGCTACCTACCACTTTTGGGATAAATAAAAGTCCTATCTAGGTTTCGTTCTCGCACTATGTACAAGATATAGAACAAAAATAATAATTATCGAAATAAATATAATTTTAATAATATAATAAGTAAGTTGAACAAAAAATAATACTATTCAAATTCTTAAATTAGATGTCTGTACATTTTATGAATAAGACTCTTAATTGTCATAATACGTAAGTCTGTATGTAGCCCATCGTTTCATACGTAAGGAGGGTTGTCTGTTATCAGTCTTAGATTGATTCAGATTTTTTGAAATGTTTGTTTTTTTGGCCGGTCCGTAAATTTTTTTTGAATACTGTAAATGTTGTTTTAAAGTTTTTTTTGAGCGCCGGTCCTTATAATTTGGGATGCATGTGTCCAGATTTAAAGGTTGGTTGACGTTTTAACATGGAGCAGCCAGCTGCAGCACTGTGCCAGAAATGTTAAGTTTTTCTGTTGCAGAGAGGGAGCAAAGTTAGCTCTTTTGAGCGTCTGTAGTATGCTAACCCACATCACCTTGTACCATTTTAGAGTTTTTTTTTTTTTTTTAAGTCGCAGTCTTAGCTGTTGAAATACCACAATTTATTATATATATATATATATATATATATATATATATATATATATATATATATATCTATATATATATAAATTGTGGTATTTCAACCTGAAGTTCATCCAATTATTTATAAATGTGAAAATTGTGTTCTGGAATGTATTTTAAGCATGTTTTTCAAAAATACCATATAAAAAAAAAAAATAAAGTCTAAAATGGTACAAGAAACTTTGGTATAATATATATGGAATATATATATACCATATATATATATATATATATATATACATATATATCTATATAATAATAATTTTCCCCTTAATGATTTCACAAAATATAGTAAGACAGTATATAAAAAAAGACCAAAATTAAAATAAAAAAAAAAGTAATGTCTTTTTTTGTCTTGACTCTAGGCCCTATGTCATATATATATATCTTCTATGAAGTCCTAAATGTGAAAATTGTGTAATGTATTTTGTCACTTTTTCATATATCTATATATATATAAATTTTCCCCTTAATGATTTCACAAAATATAGTAAGACAGTATATAAAAAAAAGACAAAATTTTATTTTTCAGACGATGTCTAAAGTTCCAGTAAGGTAATTTTCATTACGTAAGATAATAAAAGTGTAAGTTATGGTCACAGTAAAAAACTGGAACTTTATACATCGCCTGAAAAAATAATAAAAACGTAAACAGCTGGCGAGCACATGCGGAACCACCCTGAACGCTGCAGCTGCTGCGGCTGGCTATTGCGGAACCACACCTTTACGTCGTACTGTAAATGTAATATGAAGTGATTTGTCATAAATCAGTTTTATTTTCCATTTCTTACACCAAGTTTGAATCTAGTTGAGGTTGTGTTGAAGTGTAAATGTGGCTTGTGTAGGATCCGCGTCTCTTGTCGTGATTGCAGTGTCATCCGCTTAAGTTGCAGTTCATACGTTATTGTCCGTCTGTATGCTATAGAAATTGAAAATGATTTAGATAAATAGCAATATACAAATATATACCTTTTATAAAATAAAAAAAATGTAATATTGAAATCAATAAATTTTTCAGATCTAATAATAATGATAATTCTAAACATACATTTGCTTAAATACTAAAAAATAATCAAAGAAGAGAAAGATGTTTAATAAAAAACAACAAATGTATTTGTATTTTTTCAGTGGTTCGCGTTATTATTTTTAAATTATTTTTTTTTCATTACTTTAATAGTTATATGTTCCTATAAATTAAGTGAATTACTTTTGACTCTGTTTCTTCTCTCGCTATTTAAAGAATGGTTTGGAGTCCTGCCTGGAATTAGAAGAATTCATGGAGTATGTTAAAATAAGGTAGAGGTTAGATAGGACGCCCTCGGGAAGCGTTAAGAGAACCTAATTGCCAGTTCTTGTTGGGTTCCTTATATTATGGTGCCTCTGTTCTTACCCAGTTGTACTATTAGCTTTAATAATGATATGGGGCTTTAGTTATTTCCAACATGTTTAAATAAAGTTTCCAACTTTAGCTGTTTTCTATTACTGTCGTTAATGGTAATAAATGGTGTAATAGAATTGATTTATTATTATTAGTTTCTGGAATGATGGATTTATTGTAGAGATGGGCTATAAATTTGGCCGAATAGTCGACTGACAAAAAAGCCGATTAGTTGGCCAAGCCGATCATACCTTCCTTTGGAATTCAGGTGACATCGGCTATGTTCGAGGCGTTTCATTTATACCTTTACGATATAAACCGTATGTACATAATGCTACAGGTTTTTGTTTATCTATACAAAACTTTGCATAAATTTCATTGTATATAAACACGTTTGTAAATTGATAAAATAGCAGTTTCCTCTTCGTGTTCGAACCTTTATATTACATACATAAAGCATTAATTAATTTATATTATATTTTTAATTATGACACAAAGCCAAAAATATGATTATTATTGAAGAAGTTATTCAATTTATTTTTTGTTAATATGATGATCTTTCTTAAAGTTCGAAACTGATTTACAAAAAAAAAAAAAAAAAGTTTCTATTCCTGGATTAAATAACAAACTGTAAAGATTAATCTTTTTTTTTTTTAATCTTTTATTAACAGAAATTTATTACTGTATTAAAACGAATACATCAAGTAAATAAGCGGATTACAATGGGGGAAAAAAATGACATGCTGAAAACGTGTAGAGGAACTACCCAATGGTTGTACTCTAATGTAATATCTACAAAAGAAGAAGATACCGAGGCCATCCTCTTTTCAGACGCCTCGGAGGATTGCCAGGAATGGAATGGGAAGCCAGTTGTGCAACAAGTGGATTTGGATGAGGTACCTGGTTCATGCCAAAACAGTAACATATGGGATATTAAGGTCATTCTGGATCAGGTCATTTGTGACAAAGTAAGGAGCATCTTGGATTTTTCGAAGGATTTTGGAGTGATTAGATGCTAAAAATGAATCTAAAATGAAAGTTATTACCAATAAAGGCCATGTTTTCATTTCAATCAAATACGGCAAAAAATGGAGAGAATTTTTTAAAAAATCAAGGAAAGGAAACAGTATAAAAAACAAAATAAAAACTCGAAAAATAAATTAAAATAAATAAATTAAATATTATGTTTTTATAAAGATAAAAAAATATATTACCATAAACAGCCAGTGGATATAGTTGATAAGTAAATACATAAATAAAATATATAATATCATTTTGCTAATGAAACTTTAGCTCTATTGCATTTGTTGTAAATATGCTTGGAGAACGTTCAAAATTTGTCTTTAATTCTAAGCCTAAGTAGTTGATTGGCTGTTATCAAGGGATCGTGGTTCCATTTATAATTGAGGTGTAGAATTCAAAAACCAGCCAAATTAAATTTCCAGATTTTTTTTTTTTTCTAGTTGATTATCTTAGGTGGAAGGTTTCCTCCCTAAAGTAGTTAAATCACATTGATAATGGCCATAAAAAAAAATAAGGCCTATTCCCTAATCCTATTAACTATCCAAGCTAAGTAAAGTAAATTGCTGACTTTTGGTTGATTTTTTTTTTTTTTTAACGGCTTTAAACAAAGGCCTATTCGTAAAGCAGATGGGAAACATAGCATTAGCAAAAGTCTGTAGCTACTTGTACAGACGGTTCTAAAGCTATTAACGAAGCGCCTCGAACATTGCCGATGTTACCCGAATTCTAACGGAAACAAGGATAGGCCGACTATTTACCTTTTTTGCTAGTCTACTAGTCGGCCCATCTTTAATGTATTTATAAATACTATATACTCATAACAATCGAGAGAGGTTTAAACTGATAATGAGGTGTGTTAGGGGTACCTGTCCTGATCCTAGGAACACGTCCTATTCATTTTTGGGTGTATCCTTTGGTAGAAGTTTTTTAGTTATTACCGATTTATAGGTTAAGGGAATTTTCTGAATTTGTTTTAGATACCTTTACATTTTTCTACAAGCTGTGAAATATTTTAAAAAATGGACTTAAAATTCTACGCCTAAGTTATGAAATTAAGTTATTTATATTATTGGAAAAGTTTTGATGGTGCCCTAGACGATATTGTTTGTATAGCATTAGGCCATTATGTATGATTATTGTATGTTTTCCAGGCGACGTCATAAGAACAGAACTACTATAACGCGTAATATTTTAACGAGGGTCCACACTGTTCCCAAGTTTGACATCAATTGCTTTCACAAGTCAAATAAGGTTGAGCTGTCGAAGCGGTTCCGAATCACCTCAGTGACTAGCTGCAGCCCGCCAGACAAATGGTCCTCAACGTTTGTGCTTATTCATCCGGGCAAAATTAAACCTTTCCACTATTAGCTTAACGAGTCGTTCACGAACGGGGGAATATTTGCTCAGTGGTCATTTAGGGCCGTTAATATCCACACTGATAGCCGATCGTGCTGTTACCTCGGGGAGAAATTAGCTGAGGATGATTGAGCATCAATTTAAACATAACTTATATTGTACTATCGACGAGGGTAAAGTAATTTTTTTTTTTTTATATGATATATGCTGTTTATTTTCTTAAGTTTTAATTTATAAATATCCTCTGTCATTGTGAACGACTTAATTCTAGTGGTTTAAAAAATATTCAGAATAGTTATATTTCATTCTGTGTTGTGTCTTCCAGCCTGTGGATGTTTCATGAGCTGCGTTACTGACCAAGGATAATAATCTAAAAGAATTTTTTTTAATTTGAGCTTAACGTCTTTAAGTACTTCAACTAGGGCAGGAGTTCCTTCCTTATCCTACAGGTTAGGTTACCATTCTGTTCAAGCCATGGGGGGAAGGTCAAGATTAATTTCGTGGGCCCGCTACAAAATAAATTTTAACCTGTCCAGGTGGGGTTCGAACCCAAGACGAGTGTAGGTTCTAAAGTGCGGAACGACGATTGTGTGTTCTATAGAGATGGGCATAATCGAATGACGAATAAAGCTGTTCTTAAATTTTATGCTGTAGTGCTTAAACTCAACGTTATATGTGTAATTCGTTTGCAAGGCCATAAGAAACTATCCATTTCCAGTTTTTCTATTCCTTTAATTGTAAACTTAATTGCCCATTTATATAGTTTTTCTAGTTTTAGTAATACCACAAATAATCCATCCAGAACAACTGATCTCTTCAGAGGTTACTGTATCTGAATGATAATAAATTAATCATGGAATCATTGGAAGTAGATTTCAATTATAAAAAGTAGTATAGTAAGGCCGATGTAGGAAAGGTAACAGAGGAAAAAGACATAATTTTTTTTTTAAGTAAAAAGGTAATGTCTGTTAGCTAGTGTATATTATTAAAAATTTTATGCGAGTTCTTTTGATAGTATTTTATTACATAACTACATATTTAATTATATTATATTATGTATTACAAAATTAAAGTTTATTAAATCGCGTGTCTAAAGATATCCCTTAAGCTAAATTTGATCTAGGCGTTTAGCTACAATCGATTGTCAAACATCGAACAATTTTTTAAACTTTAAAAATTTAGTTTTAGTCATGTTAAGGATTCTATAATGCTGACATCGCTAATTCAATCAAAAAATATAATGTACTAAACGTTGTTGAATGTTACATTTTATGCAAGATAGGATTTTTAATATAAAAATTTGCTCATTCCTATTCTGAGATATGTCAAAAAAACAAAACATTTCGGTTGATTTTGGATAAACTCTGTTAAAAATTCAAACAAATCACAAATAGTACAGAGAAATTAGCTTCGAATCTTTCTATTTATCCATTTATTGATATTAACAACTGTACAAAATATGTACATCTAGTAAACGTGTTAAAGATAACAATAACATGTCAAAACATGAAAAGAACTAATCATCAGTAGCACTTCATTAAAAATTCTACACTAGAACGTCTCGAGGCCATCTTCTTTTCAGACGCCTCGGAGGATTATCGGGAATGGATTGGGAAGCTGAGAGACTAGAGGTTATGGAGTTTACTATGGGCTAAATCAGCAACATATGGAACATTAAGATCTTTTTGAATAAGTTTGTTTGTGGTTTATTAAGGAGCATTGAGGATTTTTCGAAGGATTTTGGATTGTTAGGATTGGATACGAGATGAATTTTAGTAGAGCCCCAAAGCCTCGAATCTTGAACTCAAAAAATTAAAATGGTCTGGCTGCTGGTAATTATTCACCACACTTAGCTTTTTGGTTTGGTTTACTATAAAAGGGTGTTTTTCTAGTTAGTTTTTTTAACTACAACTTTTTTTTTAATTAATCAGTTCATTGTTAGTTCTTCTTAGTATTTTATTTATAAATATTTTCATTTCCTCTCTCGTTAGTAATATATTCTCTATACTTAGGATCTTGTGTCATGTAGACAGGCCCGTCCAACATGATCTGACCCTTCTTGGTTGTTACCGCTCGCGGCCACCTCGTCGGAAAATATTTACGATTCCTCGTAAATCAGTAGCTCCTGATGCAAAACTGAATATATATAGTGTGTTTAGATGAAAACTTATCTATTCCAAAGCGCGACCGTTCCCTTTTATGTAAATTGGATAGGGGTAGATCGTTGGTGCATTTATATTAGTATCCTGCGAGGATCGGACCTCATCGACGGGAGTGTTGCTCTACATGTGTATTTACCGCGCTAGGGAGAGCTGTGTTACCCCGGCGTGCAGTTAATTCCAGAGCTTGAATATATTATCGAGCGGAGTGTAATAGAGGCGTAGGATTGATAGATAGCTACTGATTCCGCTAATGCAACCGCCTAGATTTACCGTCCCATCTATTGGAGGATAGGAGGATGGGAAGGGCCGGGCAATATCGTTAAGTTAAGCGTCTTTCAGATGTCAGATTATCGATTAATAAATTGACCGCTTGTTTGTTATTCTAGATTTATATGTTTGTATATATTAGAGGTGGCCCGACTTGTGGGCTGGTAAAAAGGTCGATTTGTTGGCCTTGCAAATCACTGATTCCGTTAATCGGGTGTCATCGGTTTTATTCGAGGCACTTCGTTTATAGCTTTATTAGTTCAGTCAATGAGTGCTGAAAGAAAGGTGTTGAGTGCATGAAATATGCGATTGTTTTTTACTTCATATCTCCATTAGGAGCAGTTAGATGATAAACATACTAAAAGTCTCCGCCTCTAAGGAGTGAGCTTACGGTAGGGTGAAGGGAGAAGGTCCCATTTTTGGGTTTTTCGATCATATCTCGAAAACGGTGGACTATAGAATAATATGTTTTAAATAAAAATTAAAATTTTAAATTCCTTTTAAATTGTTTATATACGTATTTGTCGAAATTCAACTGTTTCCGAGATACTGAAAATCAATAATTTTTACCTCACTATTTTCAAATATTTAAACATAATGCCTTCTATAATCGTTGTCAGAATCAAAGTTGTAGAAAATTAAATTAACTTTAATTCCCTGTGTAGGGTTGTCCGGAAATTAATTCAGGATTTCATGTTTAAACCAATACCTGATATTATTATCAAAGAGGTTATTTATCAGGTTTTGGTTGTGGTAAAGAGATAGCATACAAAACTACAATTATATGTGAAAAAATCATTTCTATATCTTGACTGAGAGCTGAGAAAAAACAACAACGTGATTTTCATTTTTTTTTTTCTCGGTTCCCAATGCTCATTGGGCGCCTATAACTCTAGTTTTGCACTATTGCTACTACTCACACAAAAATCGGCATTAAAATCTGTGTGTTACAACTCCAAACATCCCCTTGTGAGATTCTTATATTCATCATGAAATCTTTATATAATAGAATGCATAAAAAGCATTTGTTGAAAAAGTTTTTTTATAAGTAAGCAAGCTTTGTATAATAATAGTTTATTATCACGTTTTGGTCGTGTTTGTAATCAGTGTGTGAAAGAGATCTGTGTGGACCAATAGGCGTTCTGTTTTACATCTAAATATTATTGCTTGTGTTTTTTCCTGGTTTATTTTTTTATAATTGTAAAATCTCTCTATTTTTTTTTAGTGCTGTAGTCAGTCTATTAGGATTTTCGCTTTTAAATATCAAAATACCTGCATGTAAGTGTTTTCCGGACTGTGGAGTAACCCAATACTTTTACGTTTATAAATATTTTGTTATTTTTAATATATGAATTTAGTCTATGAAATATTATTTTTTCTGCTATTTTGCCTATAACACACAATAGGCTTATGGGTCTGTAGTTTTCAACAAGTTTTTTATCTTTGTTTGGTTTCGGAATCGCTTTAATTATAGCCATTTTCCATAGTTTGTGGGTAATGTTTCAATTTTAGCATTGAATTTATCAATTGTACCAATCGTGTAATTCCTGCAGGTGGTAATTTTTTTAAATATATTGGGAATATTGCGTCGTGACCAGTGTGTTTTTTTCGTATTAGTTTTTTTCAATATTTTGTTAATTTCGGAATAATTACAGAGTGCATTTTGGGGAGTATCTATATTTTCGTTTAATTTTCTTTTTACTTCTTTGTTTATTCTTGTGGTGTGATTTTTGGTTCCTAAATTATTATTTTGATTACTTATTTTTACTAGATGGTCAGCTATCAGATTGGCTTTACCAGAAGGAGAAAATTCGGTTCTATTTGAGTAGGTAAGAGGTGGGTACTGGTACGTTCTGCCTTTTTTAAAAATTCTATGTATTGACCAGAGTTTATCGGATGTTTTGACTTTACTAAGCTTTTCGTTCCATTCTTTATTTGTCTGATTAAATATTAGTTTATTTATTATTTTAGATAAGTATATTTCTATTTTTTTGAATGTTGTAATTAGGTATTGTTGGTGTTTACGTCTGAACATATTCTTTAGTTTGATTAAAAAATGAATATATGGGTTTTTAGTATTACAATTTCTTTTAAAATTTAATCGGTTAGAGCTTTGCTGTGTAGATTCGACTATTGATGTCTGTATACACTTTTGAAAATGTTCCACTGCTTTTTCAAAATCAGTTTTTGTTACTAAGTGAAGTTCGTTTTCAAGTTTTTTGTTTATTATTTCTTTATATTGTTTCCAGTTTATTTCTGTATTGGATTGTTTATTATTATTGTAATGTTTTAATTGGAATTTGATCTGGTACGCTAGAGGGTTGTGATCGGAGGTTAGTTCCGGCACTGAGTGAATTTTATTTATTGTTGTTATATTTTTGGTTAAAACTAAGTCTATAATACTTGGTTTCCTGGAGCTATCAGTGGGATAATAAGTTGGTTTATCCGGTGCATTTATTTTTATGTTATGTTGAAGGCAATAGTCCAGTAATTTTGTGCCATCCCGATTATTATTAAAACAATTCCATGCGAAATGTTTTTGAATTGAAATCCCCCATGGCAACTAATCTCCTATTCAAATTAAAAATACTGTCCAAGTCTCTTAAATTTAATTTCTTGTTTGGTGGTTTGTAACATGAAACTATTGTCGTTGGATACATATCATGTTCGATTTCTACTGCTATAGCCTCTAGGTTTTGTATATTAGAAATTTTAATACGGTGGTGTTTAATGGATTTGTGAATAATTAGGGCAACTCCTCCACCATGGCTATTTCTATCTGCTCTGTGTACTATATATACCCCTCAATAATTAAGGAACTAGCATCACTTAAATGTGTTTCTACAATACCCGCAATTTGTACGTTATTAGTTATTAAAAACTCTTTAAAAAGTTGTTTTTTTTTATTTGCAATGGACCTACAATTCCAAAACATAACATTAATTTTACAATTATTAGTCATATTTAGGCTAATATTTCCATAACCCCTTCAATTAAGATACTAATTTTTTCAATGGGGTCATTACATATTTTTAATTTTCCAATTGTGGTTTTAACAGTCTTTATAATACGGGGTAGGTTAAATGTTTTAAATAAGTCTTTAAGATCTTTTAGAAAATTAAATTGACCGGTACCTGTATTGTCATTGTTTTCTAAAGTTGTAGAGAAGCCCTTTATTTCTTTAGTGGCTGATAGTGGTGGGTGTTCTTCAGTCTTATATTGGAATTTTGTATGGCTTTTTTGAGATTCATTTATTTTCCAGACGCTTCTTTTCTTTTTTGCTTCTATTTGCTGGATTCTAAAGGGGCACTCTGGGTGATTTGCCGCATGATTTTGTCTGCAGTTTATGCATGTCAAGTCGCCATCTTGTTTCATGCATTCCTTTGTTTCGTGCTCTTGTGCACATTTCAAACATTTAGGTCTTCTATTGCAGTTTTTGGCGATGTGGAAAAAAGATTGACACCTGAAGCACTGCGTCGCTTCTTTAGAATTTCTGTAACGCTCCCATCTGATGTGGCATTTGCAAACATATTTGATTTTTTTTGATTTTACTAATTTCTTCCATGTTTTGTAGTGTAACTACATAAATCGGTAGTTTGATTTGGTTTCCTTCTTCTGTTGTTTTTATAAACTGAGTTGCTTTAATAGCAGCAACATTTTGAATTTTTAAATCATCAATAATATCACCTACCTCTACAGAAGGAGGTAGACCCTTTAATACAAATGAAGGAGTTTTATCTTCATATAAAGTGTATGTGTGGTATTCTCCTTTGTTCTCTGTTATTAGATGTTTTAAAGTATTAAAATCTTCTTTAGTTGAAGTATAAATCAGCATCCTATTGCCTTTGTTTTTTAAATGGTATTGATTTTTTATATTCTTATTTAAATAATCTAGTGAGCTTTTATAATTTTTGAATTTGTTATACAGGACAATCGGTGGAATTTTAGGTTTCTTATTAGCTTGATCTAAGCATTCTTTTGGAATATCCTCTTCCTCATCGCTCAAAATATCATAAATATTTTTTGTAAGTATTGAGTTACCTTCTATTTTTTTGTTCGAGGTTAATCTTTTTCTTTTGGTACCTTTTGAGGTTTGTACCTCTTCCCATTGTTCTTCACTATTTGAAGCACAAAATTCCATTATTTTAAAGAAAAGTATAAAAAGACAAAAGAAGAAAATAAAAATAAAAGTCAATATCAGACGCTGCCCGTATAGATAGGACAGGGTCTAATCATGTTGTCTTGATCACGGTATTAACACTGTTGTTCACTGTTCACTGTACTAACACAGACTGTTACAGTTATAAATTTTATTTAAATAATTGCAAATTATACAATAACAATAAATGTTACATGTAAATACATTAAAAAAAAATTAATGCTATCATTAATAAATAAGCATTAAAGCAGTCATCTTCGTTATAGATGCCTCGTTGCCATTTATTACTTGGCTTAGATAGTTAATAGTGAAATTTGGAATTTAATAATGCTTCAAAAGATACTCTGTTTATGTACTTATATTAGTAACACAAAAATATCTTAAATATAATTGTAAATAAAAACGCATGTAGATAGCTAAAATATCAGTTTTGTGTTACATCCTTTATAGTACACTTCAATTAATTTTTTTTTTTGTTGGGCCACTACGGACCACGGGCTCGTAGCTACTTTTCGGCGAGGATCTTCTTTTTTCTCTTCCAGAATTCTTTCATTTTCTGACTATGAACCAGCTTCCTCTCTTCTGTCCATTTGGTCCCTGTGGTCTTCTTAATGGTTAGGGATACTGGAAAAACTCCCTGTCGGACAGCTTGTCGGAACTGCAGTCGGTCCTTTGTTTTATCGAGTGGAATTCTTAGTTGTTCCAGATCTGACTTCACTGTTGTGATCTTCAATTAATATTTTATAATTTTTACAGAAAATCCAAACTTAAAAAAAAAAGAGTAGTAGATTTTGAAAATTCTTTTCAGTGTTGTAGAAGTTCTCAAGTTTATTTTTTGTTAATATAAGTTCTGTTATATTATTATTTATATTAGTTCGATAATTGAATAAAAAAAAAAGAAAACAAATATGATCAATTAAGGCCATGTTTTTATTTCATTCAGACTATTTTTAAGCGTAGAAATCTAAATGAATAAAATGGCCGATTAATCGCCTAGTATAAATGCTCTTATTTCTTATCTAGGAGGGTCTCAATTCAATCTTCTTTTAATATCCTCAGGAGAATTTGATTATCAAAAATTTAACATTTCGACGTGCTCTAGCTCTATTGGTGTTGCTCGGAACGAGAATGTTCCAATAGTTTCCTGATCTGAAATGTAATGGAGAATGTTTTTTGTTATATAACATTTGTTGCTAGGACCTTCTCTTTAGTAGCTGTAGTGATTTGAATGAAAAAAGTCACGTGTTGCCTACATTTTTAAGTGTTGGCGCTCTAGCGTTGTTGGCGTTGCTCAAATCGAAAATTTGCCTAAAGATTCCTTATCAGAAGCAGTTAATTATAGATAGACATATCCATGTTCTATTGTCTTCCCAGTCAGGGAAAATTTATTATTATTTTTTTTTTAAGAGAGGTATAATATATATTTGCATTGTAAGGAAAAAAAATCAATTAAATATAAACAGTTTATTGCACAGATGGGTGATTTAAAGAAAACAAGAGAGCCTATATTACTTTCAGGACGACCCAATACAAAGAGATAGATGACTAAGGCGTTATGAAAGATGTGGAATCAGTGCTAGATTGAAACATTAGCACTCAACTGTAAAATGACAAAATAGCTGCTACGAACTGGAAAATTCTTTTAACTCAAGAGGAAAGATTAATTGGTAGTTAGGAGACAAAGGGGGAAGAGGTCAGCGGAAGGAGCAATTACCAGCAAGATGTCTTCATACCACGGCCAACTATATATCCTCTCAGCTATATATTAACTTTGTACAGCTTTAATATTACTCTACAATTATTATTATGGGATGTGTCATCTGACTGAAATTATTGCAAGGATGAGCCGGGAGATCCATTATGCTTAACTAATGAAAAGCTCGTATTAATTTTTTTAAACGTTTTAATTATTATAGAGTATTTTGTCTGTATTAAAAATACTACTAATAATGAAACTTACAGGGGAGGGGGGGGGGGAACCTGTCGGCTTAAGAAAGAATATTATTGATCTTCGATGTTCATATGTTTTCTATTTTTTTTCTCTTACCTGTGATTCATTTGTTTGTAGGAAATAAATTTTCAAATTAAACAGCTTAATGCTGTTTAGATGCTGACCGTCTATGTCCTTTTGTTCTCTATCTGTTTCCGTTTACCTTCATGATTTTAAATTATTTAAATTAAATTAAAAATTAATGATTATTCATAATAAACAAATTTGAGAAAAATATGTGTTTCAAACGTGATTTTTTTTCACTCAAAACATATCTCTTGAGCGGTAGGTTCTAGCGACAAATGTTATGTTTGAAAAGGTATTTTCCGTTATATTTTTGACAAGGATGTCACATTTTCGATTCGAGCAACACCAACTAAGCTAGTATGTGTCAAAAAGCCCCTACACTTAAAAAAAGAGGTTTCAAATGTGTCTTTTTATTCAATCTGAAATGTTGAACAGCAGAATGAGAGTGATGGAGGAAGATCGTTTAAATCCACGTTAATTTTTTTTTTTTTTTTCAGTCCACTCATTAGAACCTACCTCCTATTCTCCTAATATAAAACTATCAAACCATGCGTAACGCCCTCACGTTCCCCCCAAAACGTGTCCCTTTGGTTACTCGGATAACATGTTCCATTTTAAAAGTATAAAATATATTTATGTATCCGTCTGTATATGTATATATATATATATATATATATATATATATATATATATATATATATATATATATATTTATTTATTTTTTTTATTTATTTATCGCGATACAGGCCAACGGTAAACCATGCGTATATCATTTTCAGGTTTTCTTCCTTTCTGCCCAAATTCTTTTAATTTTTTCGCCCATTTCCCTCTTTCTTCCTCCGTCCATTTCTTACTTTCATACTTCTTCTTCTCCGCTACAAGAACCTTCATATTTTTAACCATTTTTTTCCGAATTTATCCTTATCTTTGTAGTCTCCCTCCGTGATACCCAATTTTTTCACTTCCTCCTTCATTTGCTCTGGGTAACCTTTTATATTTTTCAATTTCATCACTTTATCAAATACTTGTTTGTTTAATCTATTGCTATTCATTCTTTTCATGTGTTCGAAAAAATTTAATCTCCTTTTCCTCATCGATGATTCTAAGTTTTCCAATTGTTCGTAAAGGTCATCGTTCTTTTTTAATCGATATTCTTCCCCCACTTTTCTCGGTCCGTTTTTTCTTTTTCCGGCCGCTACTGTTTCGGTTTCCAGAACTTTCCTTAATTTTCCATCTCAAGTTCTGAGAAACGTGCCTCCACGTGGTGCGGCTGGATAACCTAGTCTGATTAAGGATAGGACCTAGGCGAACTAAAACGAAACCTTCTGGGGCTAACAACCTATGTCGTAATTTAGTTGGGGGAACCCAACCACAATCAACCAAAATATATTTATATATATATATATATATATTTTATTCATTCACTGGATAAACATACAGGAGACACGAAGTAGGGAAGTAAAATTGGATAAATCAAGGTACTAGGTTCGTGGCGGGATTAGGAGATGGCTCCTACTTTAAGGACACTGTTTTTCAGATCTGCCAGGATCTGACTATTTTTTTGAGGCCGAAGGACATCCTTGGCCACTCTCCTTGCCCGCTTAGAATTAGTTTTCGTCGTTCTTAAGGATGCTATTTTAAGATGGCGGATGGACATCTTTGGTTCACATATATATGGATATATCCATATCAAAAAAATTAAAAATAAAAATAAAATAAATAAATACTATACACGTGTTCGTGGTTGGTCTGTATCGCGATACAATAATTTATTTTCATTCTGTATATTTATATATTTAAAATTTATAAATAACATTTCCTTCTGGTATGGGTATCTGAATAATCTCGAACTGAGGGAAATAATACACAAAGGACGGTATCAAATCAGAACTGAGGATTATAAAAGACAAAGGATTTTAAATCAGGGCTAAGAGGCCCTATGGGATGGGAAGGTGCCCTGGGGAGCAATAAGGAGGAGTTTTATTCCGTTCCTTCGGCCAACAACAGTTTCATCTTAGCCTTCATCTTTTCGTCGATTTATTTTAACATTTACAACCCTATTATTTACTCCGTTTAAAGTTTCAATCACAAAACCAGTCCAAATTTTACCAGTCCCAAGGCTTTTGAAGGTTCGAGTTACAAAAGACTCTTGAAGGCGTTGATCTCTTAATTTAGACCTATTGTAATTTAAAATGTGTTAATTCGCTTTCATACTATCATTATTATAAAAATTATCTAAGTTCTTTCACCTAACTCAAACGGTACTGGACATGTGTAATGTATAGTGACAGATGTAATGATGGCGCATGCGCTTGATCATATGAGAGAGAGTGTTTTGTTAGTAAAGAGTAAAAAACAGGTGTGGAAAAACAATATAGACTCCAGTGTGCAAATGGCGAGATATAGTCAGTGTTTGAACAAAAAAACGCTACTGTAAGTGTGGAAGAAGAAATGAGGGTGTTTCTGCTCCTCTCCCTCTGTACATCTTCATCTGAATTATTTTAAATAAAACAGTTTTATGTGCAAATTAGTGATTTCATTAGACATAGATATTTAAACAGTTGGAATTAGGATAACCATTAAATTAGATATCATTACAATTAAGGATTATATTCATTGAATGTTTGTTTATGAACTATTACGTAAATATTTAAATTCTTAACAATATGTTTAATTAAGATTAATTAATAAAACTATTTGTATACACTCTTTATTCCCTGGTGGTTATTGTAATGACTGAGTAATTGTGAAGTATTATTCGAATAGATATATACTTTGAGGAAGGTTACACATGTAAGATTTTATGGTGCGAATCTGAGATGATTTGAGATACAAAACAGATAATTTTATCCCATTGAAAACTATTCGCCTCTTCTAACTCAAACGTTTTTAGGCCTTTGATTTTGCCTTTATTTACTCTAGGATTTCAGCTCTCCTTCACTTAAGACTTAAACGACAAGAAACTGCTTATCGTTTTTAACTACTTCAACAATTACTGGACGGACAGGTTCTAAACATTTCCAATACCCTTATTTTAAAATTGTTTCCAATAGGAACGGAAAAATCCAATCTGTCATATAGGGCATCCCTTGACAAACCCCAATAATTTAACCTACCTGCTCCCTTTCCTCTTCCACGATGGATATATTTCGGATATCTGTTAAATCGAATCAGGCGAGTACCATTGTTTGATTTCTTGTCTTACATTTTTTGAAAAATATATTATATGTAATCCTATATAATATAGTGTATTATAAACTAGTTTTCTAATAAAGTAATTCCAATAGAAGTGGCAATTAATTCATCAACCCTAAACGTTCTAAGCTTCAAATTAATTACAAGAGACTCATTTAAGTGAATATATTTAAAACGTTTTGGACATTTGGAGTTGAGCTTTGGGCTGCACTAAACCTTCCAATTCTTATCGTATCCAATTCTTACATTCCAAAATCCTTTGTAAAATCCTCTATCCTCTACAAGCCTATCCGTAAAGAGTTTAATGTTCCATATGTTGCTCCATATCCAGATACTTATCCTTTCATAATATACTCCATACCCACTCGAATCCACTAGTCTCCACACTCAATTCCTTGTAATCCTCCGAAGTGTATGAAAAGAAAATGGCCAAGAGACCTTCCAATGTAGAACTTTAATCGATTTGTTACTAGTGAGTAGCCCTCTGTGTGTTATTGACATGTCATTAAAATAATTTTCCTCAAATTTACTGCTTGTAGGTGAAAGTCGCTAAATGCATTTTATTTTCCGAACTTGCCAAAAAGTCATTGTGTGTTGGTATTCCCATTTCCCATAAGTATAAAAAGTCACCAATTGAATATAACTGCTATATATGCACATTAGAGAATGAGGAAATTTACTATAGAACTATCTGAGAAATTTTTAATGAGCACATTCCTGTTTTTTTTTTTGCTCTCTTGAAAAAAAAAGATTGAATTTGTTACTTAATGACTGTGTATTCTATACAGTTGTAAATATCAATAAATAGTTTTAAAAAAAAATTATTATTTTTATTTATACTATTATTATTTTTATTTTTGATTTATTTATTTTACTTTATAAATTGCATATTTATAGGTTGCATGTTTAGAAATTATTTAAATAATTTCCTGAATGTTCAGCACATTTGCTATCTGTTATCCGAACCATGTCTTCAACACAATCAACCAATCCCTGTTTTCAGGTAGTTTTCACCCCGGGGGGTTTTTCTGGCATGCGTTCGCAACTGGCATACCAAAGGAATTCGGTTCCTTTGAATCTTTTTCTAGCCTCTGATAATGATCTCATCCAAAAAAATAAAAATAAAAAAAAATTTCCCTTCTCATAAATATAAATAATAATATAATTTAGTAGTATATATTGTTTTTCACTTAAGAAAAATCCTCTTTACTAATTACTTTCTCTAACAGTACACTCATTAAACAACTCATTACGTATATATAATGCTTCCTTAATAAATATTTAACCTTAGAGTGTGACGTGCTTTGTAGTGCTACAGGTTTTTTCTTGAGGTCAATTATGAAAACTATTTAAGTTATTACCATCGTAATTATAGAGTGCATATGATAGTTCTCACCTCGGGATATTATTTTGAAATTTACATTACATATCTGACTTGTCATTGAAAGCGTCACTTATACATTTTTTTTTTTTTTTTTTTTTTGTGGAAACTGACGGTTTATTTTATTTTATGTAACTCGTTTAACTTGTTTCTTTAGTCATAAAAATTAATATTTAATACGGAATATATTATTTTCTAATTCTATGATATTTAGTTTATTAGAAAACTAATTTTAACCGTTAAGACTCGAACCTTCCGATGAATTCCGATGAACAAAAGACTCATTTACATGACAATGATATATTTAACCTATTTGGACATACAGAGTTGAGCTTTGGGGCTCCACTAAACCATCTAAATTTATCTCGTATTCAATCGTTACAATATTACATCCTTCAAAATAAAATGCTCCATTATTCAAAATTTATTTGGCTAAAATAAAACTCAAGTTATTAACGAAATAATTCAATTTATAGTAAAAATGTGTAGAGTGCTTGACATGCAATGTTAAAAAAAGTTTATTGGTAACTAGAGAGATATATGCTTTATTAGTATAAAAAAAACAACATATGTCTGCCCAATTTTATTGGGTTACTATAAATAAAGCATAAAAATATGTCCAGTTAAAGATATCAATATTCTAACTAACAATAAGATAACCGTAACTTAATTATACTTTCTTCGTATAATTATTATTTTTATACGAATGTATTGAAATCACCGAGAAACTCGACTTTTAGTGTTTCTAGGGAGTGACTCCAAAAAATATAAAATCTGAGTGGTGTCGGTCCGTACATCCGTCCGTTATAAAAGTTTAATACACCCAACGTTTTTTAATTTTTTTATTGTTATGTTAATAACTCATAATAATAATAAAGCAGAAATAATTTTATCGATCCATCTGTTTGAATTTTAATTCCTTACCATAAAGGCACTCAAGACTATACAGTTTCGTCATTATTATAGTTAACTTATTACTAAACCTTCCTAGAACTATGAAGACGTTGTAGTTAAAATTTGGTACAGCTGGGTTTAATAGTTTTACCATTGCAAACTCTGTTGCAGGATGGCCACATATCGGTCGATTTTTAACTGCACTGGGATCCACATGTCGCTCCATATATTTATATATATTTTTAACAACAATTGAATTGAAAATAAGTAAATTTTATTACAAATTTCCAGCTCTATATAACACAGTACGTTTGTCACCTCTCTCGAATGTTGCTCGCCACCTATCGGTTGATAATCAAACCTCACTGTGCACCAAATATTTATCGCTTTCTTATGGAAATATAATTGATAATCTTAAAATTTTATTATTGCTAAACCTTCCTTAAACTATAAAGATGAAGTGGTTAAAATTTGGTACATATTGGTTCTGTAGTTTTTGCGGTTAGTGATCACAAACGAAAAATGGCTTCTCCTTTTATATGATAGTGTAGATTAATAAATCATAATTGATTGTCGGACTTTCTATTTCTATAAATGTCAGCCGTAGTACAAACTATACATAAAATAAAGAAAATTTTACTACTTTTTAGTTTGACTTTTTTTAGACTATAATTTATTATTTTATTAATTGAATTAATTATATTAAATATAGCATCAATTTATAAATTATTCATCTTTTATGTTGCCCTTTGATGAGCCATCGGTCCCCTGGACTATACTTCCACACTCCAGCGCCTAGCTGATTCATTTACTTCCTCTGTCACGTTCCCCATATATGTGCAGTTGGTCTTCTCCAGTGGGTGGGGTTTATGTCTTCTGCTGTAACCTGTCGGTAATAGATACCTACATAATTCAACAGTTCTTCGTTTTGTCTAATCCAAAGGCGAAAAGTCTTCGGGTTTGGAGTATTTTTTTTTTATAGTTTTATATTATTTAAGAAAATAATTATTATCTTTATAAATTATAATTAATAATCTCATAAGATCGTTTGATTATAATCGATTGATTTTCGATAAATAACAATTAACATAACAATTTGCCAATAAGTACTTGTAGATTGGTCATTAGGATGGAGTGAACATCTGAGAATTTGTAAAAACCTGTCACGAGAACAGTGGCGAAAGTTAAAAAATATGTGTAAAAATTTGACATTGAAATATGACAGACAGTCTTGAGGTCACAAAAATCATTTGAAGTTCGCAATACGACCAACACACAAAAATGCAAGTATATAAATCCTTTAAGTTTTATTTTGCTGAGCAAACGTTTCAGTCAAGTGGCTTGAAATTTTATTTAATAAAAATTTTATTCTCATTTGGATCAATGTCTCTAGATAGCGTGTCAACAGTACTTAGAAATACCCTCTTTTTGTAAGAAACTTCACGGATTTTGTTCTAGTTTTATGAACCCGTCTCGGTTCTTTTCGCCACAAACTTCACAAGCGGCTTGATTTGTCTCTGTGCTTCTTCTGAAACCAATCGTACATCTTTGAGGATCGACGCAGCAAATATTGGAATAGACTTGTTCTATTATTTATCACTATTCTCTGGAATTCTCTCCATCCTCACATTTGCAATGCTTCATTCCTAGGAACATTTAAAACTCTCTTCTTTCTCCATCTTTTGTTTTTGTATAGATAATTTTTGATTTTATATATATATATATTTTTTCATTATCATTTTTTCTGTATTATCTCATCAATTTTCTTTATAATATTTATTCCAATATAGGATTTTTTTTTTTAATATTTTCTTCTCTATATTCTAAAAATCTCTTGTCCTGGTATCATTTAACTTTGTATGATGTAATGTTATTCTTGACGGACTTGGTTCCAGAATAAAGTTTTCTTTCTATTTTAAAACAAACGAAGAGACAAATTCTGAAATTTAAAACTAGTTGGATTTGGGCGATTTCATTTTATTTCAGTTCGGTAATTAGGTCGATATTTCTGTTAGCTGAGAAGAGCTCAGAGTCTTTATTTTAAGAATCTTTTAAGTCTTTGCTCAACGGTTCTTAAGTTTGCTTGAACAGTTTCAGATGCGTTTTTAGCACACATGCTTAGCTGGAAGTCATCATATTTGTAATTGACCGACTCGAAATGAGGGATTTTAGCGTGAACTACGAATTACGTGATTATCCCACCACTCTCTGCTAGTTTGGGTGTGAATATCTCCTTTCTGATTTGTCGAAGTAGTTTCACCTCTTCCTCATCATATTTACAATTATATGTTCCTTATGTGATTTTTTGGTTAGTGGGGCCTCACATTTTCTATTGCGTTTGTATCTGTGCTAATACTAGGAAATAAGTTTTCAGTTTAAATTAAATTAATGTAGAGTAAAGAATTGCTAACGATAGATCAACAATTTTGTTGATGAATGTTGGCTATAGATAACCTAAAACGATTTGTGCGACCTGAAATGTATAATTTCATAGTGAATTTTTTACATAATTTTCTTTAGTCATTTTCTCAACTGTTCCGTATCAGAGATTTTTTGGTTTTTAAACTTTTTTTTTCTCTTTTCTCTTGGCTGATATAGTGAACTAATTTTTTAAAGGAAAACATTCAGGGCAATCTTATAAGCATCCTAGTACGAAAGCAACATGACTCCGCATGCTTACACTTAATGAACAGATAAGGACCCACTGTAAACGATTCCACACAAAAATTACACGGACTTCCTAACTCACTTATTAACGACACCAAAACCCCAAAAACATCTGGGTAAGATCGACCTCCTGAGTGAATAAAATCGATTTCTCCTTGACTGGGAAAAACAATAGGTTATAGATATGTCTATAATTATGGTCAAATCAAGAACATATGGAACATTAAGATCTTCTTAGATAAGTTTGTGGCATATTAAGGAGGATTGGAGGTTTTAGGAAGGATTTTGGATTGTAAGGATTGGATACGAGAAGAATCGGAAGGTTTAGTAAAGCCCCAAAGGTTACCTTCTTATGTCCGAATGAGTCTAATTACTGTCATGTAAATGAGTCTTTTGTAATTTATTGGGAGCTTTGAACGCTTGTCTAGTATATTTTGGAGTAGTCGGAAACGACGTGCAGTTTCTTGTCTTTTAAGTCGTCGTTTGTTTTTTTAATTTTAATTTTATTTTTATCACCATAAATGGCATGGCAACAATTCACATCCCAGACAACTCTGAAAAGGAGCTGAATGAGGGATCTGAGCAAAGTTATAAAAAAAAACATTAATGGTAATTAGAGTTTTCTGTAGAATCCATTATATCATAAAAAAAATATATATATATTTAATTGTAAACAATAAAGTTTCGAATTGCATGACTTTAAAAAATACATCATGCATATATCTATCTGTAGTCTACTGCTTTTCCCAATTTTAAATTTTAGAATTAAAAGGAACAAATTACTTAAATTAATAATTAAATTAGCAATTAATGATTACGCGAAATAAACATAGTTGAGAGAAAATAGGAGATTTTAACCATGACTTTTTTTTTATTCACTTCAATATAGCTCCTAAACGCTAGGTCCTAGGGACTAATGTTATTTTCTATATAATGTGTGCCCTTATATGTTCTTTTAATCTTTGAATTACTGATCGATATTTATAAGAGCGTTTAGGAACATATAATAATAAGACCCGGAATTCCAACTTCGCTATCCATTTAAATGAAGATAACCATAAATTAAATAAAGACGGGGTGGAATTTGAAGGGTTTTCTTGACACATTCTAGCTCTGTTGGTTTTGCTGTGCTGTGTAGATCGAAAATTTGCCGTCAGTTTCCTTATTATAGAAAAAAAATTATTAGTTTGTCTAGTATCTTATATTATATATTATATTTTAGAATTATAACCAAATTATAAATATCATGAATTATTGTCATATTCCTTAAACAGAAGGAAGATTTATTTCATTTGATATTTGTATGCCCACATTATGCTCAGTTAAGGGATAATTATATTAATCCAATCGTAGGACCAAATTATAATAGAGGTTGTCTGGTATTTGTACTGGAAGTGGATAGCATGCCAAAGCTGAACCTCATTTTTTATTTTTTTGTAAATTTATTAAAAACAAGAAGTTTTTTAAAGAATGAATGAAGGTAAAGGAACTTATATAAAAGCTGTAATAGCAACCTATTATTGTAATTTTCATTCGTATATATGAAACTAAGGAATATTTCTGTGCATTGTTAGTTTTATTCAATTATAATGGAAGGTTATGCTATATGTATATGTATGTATGTGTGCGTATGTGGGTGTGTATGTATATATACAGTTATTTTTGTGAATTTAGTTATTTAGGCCAACTCCTTGCCATGAGATGTATCTCTAGAAGCAATAAAATTATCTATCTATCTATCTATTGTCATATTATAATAGTGTTATCTTTAGTTAGATTAGTATGCTGTGTATGTATCAAAGTTGGGCAACAGTATGTTTTTTATATCAATAAAGCATATATCTTTCAAAGCATATCTATGATCTATTGTTTTCCCCAGCCGGAGAGATTTTGAGATTTTTTATTTGTCCTTATTTTCGCCGAGTTGTCATATTAATGTTGTTTGTTTCAAGGGCAAACTTGATTATGGTTATTATTTCCTATGTATATCATCCTTATTATAATGTTTGCATTGCTACAAGAGATACCTACCACTCGAATCCACTTGTTTCCCGACTCTCAATTCCTGATGATCCTCCGAGGCGTCAGAATAGAAGATGGCCAAGAGACCTTGGCTAGGCTAGGCTGAAGTGCTACTGATGAGTAGTTCTTTACATGTTATTCACATGTCATTTTAGTCATTTTTCTCAAATTTATTTCAGTTGTAAATCCCAATAAATTAATAAAAAAATGATGTTACTACTAATGTTTTTACTATCGCCCAAGACCTTATAGAGCTGGTGAGCAACACCTTATTTTATGGTTTATTTATTCATAGTTTTTAGTTTGGTTATTATTTTTCATATTTTTATTGTATTTAGGTGTTAAACATTTACTCGCAGCCAAACAAGGTGAGCAAATCTCTTTCCGCCACATAAGGTCCTTGTCCTTGAGCCGTCCTTGATATAAATTACTAGGTCCACGTGAATGTATAAAACAAAACAAGTACAGCGGCGGTTATTGGCCGATTGGTTTTCTCAATACTTATATCCTGTTGAAGAATTTTATTAAGGATATAAAGGTTTAAAGTTTCTTTTTTTTTAAAAAAAAGGAACGTCTAAATGATATCTGGCGCCGCCGGAGGGTAGTAGTAAAAAGGAGCGATCATGAGTGACACGTTCGGGATTAAGAGCGACTTAATTATCTCTCGGGTTGTGGGAATTTACGATGGGGGGGGGGGATGTGTGGGCCGCCGGTGACGTCACGCGTGGCGCTTACCTGGCTCAGCCCTCGGCAGGTAGTTCTTAGCACCCTCCTTCCTCAGGGTGACACCTCTCTGCATCTACCGCCTTCTAGGTCTTCAGGGGATCTTAGTTACTGTACCATTCATCAAGTCCTGCCAGTGTCCCTGGACGACCTATGCCAGCTAAATCACTGGAATTCAACGTGGAGGTTACCTGTTTGAAATATATACCTAAAGGAAAATGGCTAATTAGAAACGTTGACACTCTATAAAACGCTGACATCGCTATATTCCTTAATCAATAATTATGTTAAACCACTATAAAATAAAAACTGTTACAAAATAGATAGGTGTTCAATGAATAGTTTCTATTATTAAAAGACTCTTCTAAATATTAGAATGAAAAGGGCTTAAATGAATAATTTTTTTTTTTTCATTTATTGAAATTTACAACTGTACAAAATTTATACATAAAGTAAATGTGTAGATATTGTTTAATAAATCATTTCAAAACTTGCAAAGAACTACTCATCAGTAGCACTTTAATAAAAATTCTACACTAGACTCCTTGGAGGATTATCTGGAATGGAGTGAGAAGCAAGTTGAGAGACTAGTGGATTAATGTGGTTATGGAGTTTACTATGAAAGGATAGGTATCTGGTTTAGGCTAAATCAGCAACATTTGGGACATTAAGATCTTTATGGATAACTTTATTTGTGACAAAATAAGGAGCATTAAGGATTTTTCGAAGGATTTCTGATTGTAAGGATTGAATACGGAAATAATTAGAAGGTTTAGTTGTGCCCCAAAGCTCTACTCCATATGTCTAAATAGGTCTGATAACTGTCATATAAATAAGTCTTTTGTTGTAAATCGGAAGGTTTAAATGTTTGTCCAGCAAACTTTGAAGAAGTCGAAAACGACGAGGAAATTAATAATTAATTTAACAATAAATGATTATTCGAAATAAAGCACAGTTGGAAGAAAGTAGGGGTGTCAAACTTTACTTTCATTCCAATTTTATATAACAAAAAACATTCTTAAATTTGTTTTTGATTTGATTAACACCAACAGAGATAGGGCGCGTCAATATGTTCCGTTTTTAAATGTGAAAAAAAAGTTATAAAGTGACTATTTTCATTCAAACCAATATAGCCCGTAAACGGTAGGTCAGATCAACAAATGTTTTAGGACAAAATAATCTCTATTAAATTTCTGACTAGGAAACTAGTAATTTTCGGTCTGAGCGACACCAACAGAGCTAGAGCTTGTCAAAATCTTACATGTTTGCGGGTGAAAAAAACGTTTTACCAAAAAAGTATAGATCTATAGACAAAAGACATATCCACGTAAAAAATAAAAAATAAAATCAAGTAAGGAGGAGGGAACACAGGGTTCTACTTCCCCTCATTCATGTCATTTAAATGATTAATTATTTCTTAGAATTCACTGATTGTTTTTGGGGCGGACCTACAGAATAAATCTTGATCTTTCCACCCTTGCTAGAATAGGTTGATAACCTGTAGGGTAACCCATCTTTCCTACCCGAGTTGTACATAAGGACGTTAGGCCTGAATAAAGAAACAATATTTCGTTGGATATATAAATTTATTATATATGAATTTTCAAGTAACTGATCCCCTTTGATCCAGAAATACCTTTTCTATTCATCCAGCTGTTCTCTCATCCCAAGAGATAAGAACGTTACGTATAGTATTAACAGTTATAGTGATGAGCCGTTGAAGATTATGATATCTATTTTTTGCTTCAGCTTACTATTTTTATCTTTATCAATATTTAATCTAACGAATCGTTGATAAGATGTGCATAAAAGTATTTTGCATCTCAAATGATTACAGTTTCAAGGCTTTTGGTTGAACCATTCGATGTGACCTTTTAAGTTCTTATCGCCTTGTAATATTAAAGAAGGACTATTTTAATCCGTTTAAACACACTGCTCGGTTATTACAGCTATTCATAAAATGATATTAACATTTATCATTATTTATGTATTTTAATAATTTATTTATTTATATTGTCGCTTTTCCGGACATCAATGCAGGTTTATGGTTTTAAAATACAAAAAATTATATAAATGATTTAAAGCATTTCTATCAATAAAAAATCTCCATTACTCTCAATACATCTTTGGCTATGATTTAATAACTTTTCTATGTCCTGTGAATATTAGTCTTTGGTATTAAAATTTTTTTATCTTTTATAAATATTCGTCCATGTGTGTAAAAAAATGTAGTCAGTTTGCGAGACGTCTGGAGAGTAGAGTGGATAAGGAAGAGCCTTATAACCAAGCATAAATATTATCGCGACTCCATACGTGAGACTTTGGTGGCAAGTTAATGCTTGGGATACCCAAGTTTATGCATTTTACCTTTCTTAGGGCCTTGAGATGATTAGCAACGGCCGATTTGCTGACTGATAGATTCCCTGCAAATTATGGAACAGCTGTTCTGGGGTTTTCTTCGACAAAAGGTCTCAGAAAATCTTCACCAAGAGACGATGTCATTTCAGGAACTGCCAGGTCTTTAAGGTTAAAATTTCCTTCCAACTACTTTTTTAAACCACCGTTGAATGATGGACACTTCTATCACCCTAAACTTCGTTAATGGTTTTGGACGTTTTGTCCCCTTTCCAAATGAATTTAAATTCATACAACGATTTTTCTTTACATTTTTTTTTTATTATTATTAATATTCTATTGATCTCTATTGATCACATCTGCTACTAGGGACTCCATCTGGACAAATATCTTACTACGAACCCACATACATTACTCAAACTTCCAGAAACGGCTCTTCGTTTCTAACTAATAAAACATTTACTAGACAAACGAGCAAAGCCTCCAGTTAATTTTAAAAGACTCATTCACATGACAATAATGAAAAACGTGTGAGCAGAAAAACGTTCTAAGCGACAAACATAAAATTTTGAGTAATCAGTGAAAGAAATTCATAATTTAACGTTTTTGTTAGTTTTGTAGGTTGGATTTTATATTTACATATTAATTAGTTATATTTACATGTATCATACTATGACTTATTATACATTTTAAAACCTTTAAAATCGCCACTACGGAAAATTTGTCGCTTAGAACGTTTTTCGGCGGATCCATTTAATTAGATCATTTTGGACATACGGAGTTCAACGGCTCCACTGAACCTTCCAATTCCAATTTTCCTATTCAATCCACACAATCTAAACTCCTTTGTAAAATCCTCAATGCTGCTTATTATGTTACGAATAAACTTTCCATAATGATCTAAATGACCCGTTTGTTGCTAAATTGTTTCAAATTCTAACTTCCATGTTAGGCTCCATACCCACTCTAATCCATTAGTCTCCCAACTTGCTTCCCACTCGTTTCCCGATGACCCGCAAAAGCCTCTGAAAAAGAGGATGGCATAGGAACCTTCTAATGTAGATTTTATTGAAGTACTAATAATTGGCAGTTTCTTTCAAGCAATTGTAAAGACATTCCCACACATACTATTAATATGTGTCCTATTTATAGTCATGAAAATAAAAAAAATAATAAAAATGTTTTTCCTGTTATTTCCCGTTACCTAGCTCTTGAGCAACTCAACTACCCAATTCTCTTCGTATGTCCTTTTTTGGCTTAAATTCCTGGTTAAGGCACATTGATATTCACAAAGATGTTATAACGTCGTATTTCAAAACTCAAATTGGTGTTCTTCACTCGAGATGCGCCTAATACCTCTCATTACCGTAGCATTAAAGCTCTAAACGATTAATTAGAAAGTGAGCTCTCGACACCAATATCAGCTCCTGTACTCCTGACATTTAGAGATCTGTTATTAACAGTTTAAGAAGAAAAAGGTGACGAGACCCAGCAGGTTCTTCTGCTTCCTCATTAATTATACATTTCTTCTATTTGTTGAATGATTTGTTACAGCCTCGGCGAAACGCCACTGCCTTAATGGGGAACAAATTACATACTATTAAGGTGGTCATGGCTCTGTCATTAAGTGACGCCATCTGCATTTTTATAAATAGTGTTAGTTGGATATATATTTTTTTTTTTCATGTTCGTTTCCGTAGTATGTTTTGAATGTGAGTTTTCTTGTCGGTTTATTTTTTTTTTCTTGTTGGTAAATATTTTATTTATGAGAAATTTTAATTTCTAAGAGACTCGTTAAAATAATTTAAAATTAACCGTAAACTAACAGTTAGCGAATTCATTCGGACTCACTACTATCGATTCCACCGACATATACAAGAACATAGAAGCTATGATCATCTCCCATATACCTGAAGATGCAAAAAGGAGACAGAAAAGAAGTTTGGCGAAAGATCTACTTTCGTAATATTACTGCTGCGTGGCGCCCTTCCTCATATACACATTTTTATCAAGTCATACATTCCGCTAATTGTCTTTTTTGACAGGTTTGTATACATAAATGAAGTTATAATAACAAAATTAATTCTAAGAAAGAAAGGAATCTTCATTCTGAGAAATTTTTCCCTTAAGAATAAGATTCCTAAAATGCAATTTTTAACCTTTTTCTTCATAAGGAGGATATGAAAATATGATTGACTATTATTCCACGTCATTAACTAATAATTGAAGTTTATTCTTTTTTTTATCGATAAAAATCTTGTTTTGAAGTATAGTACTGAGCATTATTTCTTCAATGATATTTTCACACATTACATTAATTTTTAACCTGGTTAAAGTTAAACTAAGTAGATGTTTGAAGATTACATAATAAAGTATAATTGGACATCCAATTTTTAATTTTAATATATGAGTTGGTATTCTAGACGGACAGAGACTATTAAAAGAAGCTTTTGCGGATATAGTCCAGGCAACGAAGGATTTTTAGAGGAGTTAATTCATGTAGAAGCCAATTTTGGCACAGTTGTAGGGGTAGGTGTCCTTAACAACATACTAAAAGTACTGTGGGGGGAGGGGTGAAGCTAAGGGTGGAGGGGCTGTAATGGCCGGGTTTTTTTTCAGTTTTTCGTTAATAACTCGAAAACTCTTGCCTCTAGCGAAAATATGTTTATTTACTAAATTAATTCAATGTTTAAAAAGATATAGTGGGGGGAATATGGAAAATGTAAAAAAAGACACGCTTTTATTACTCTTTTGGCTATAACTCCGAAACTATTTGTCTAATCTCGAATTTCTTTTTTTCGTCTTAAAGCTGGTTAAAGCTATCAGAATTTTAATTAAGTTCCGTGAAATATTCATTCCACCTCGCTGAATTCTGCGTACTGTTGTGAAATCCTTATTTTTTCGGAACATTTCTCGTTATAACTCTAAAAATATTTGTTCGATTCCGAATTTCTTTTTGCCATCTCATAGTTGGTTAAATTTTCTATTAGATCCTATATATCAAATTTTGATTAAAGTCCGTGAAACACCCTCGCCAGTCCACTTAACATATCACAAATGTCATGTTTTGCCAAACCATTCACATTTAGTGTGCTTGCATGGGTATTACACGAAATATAATTAAAAGTCGTATATAGGACCTGATAGATAATTTAAGTAGCTTTAAACGTAAGTTAAGTTAAGTAGCATAACGACAATAATTTTATTTTTAGCAATAAGAATTCAATTAATAATAGTAAACTATTCATTTGTAACAATAAACATTGGAATTTTAACAATAAATATATAAATTTTAACAATAAAAACGTGTTTTTTTTACATTTTCCATATTCCCCCACTATATCTTCTTAAGCATTGATCCCAGAAAAAAATGTATAGAACCTTTTTTGTAAACAATTTTATGTTAATTAATTTAGTACATAAACATATGTTCGCTAGAGGCAAGAGTTTTCGAGTTATTAACGAAAAACGGAAAAAAACGACCTTTAATAACTGTCGAATAGAGAATATGTAAATTGAATTATTGCTGAAGCTTCCTTGAACTATGAAGATTATGTAGTTAAAATTTGGTACAGATTGGTTGAGTAGTTTTCGTGGTTTGTGATCAGAAACGAAAACTGGCTTGTCCCTTGTTATAATAGTGTAGATCAGACATAAAATTGAATTAAAAAAAACATTGAAGTTGAAAGTCGTCTTTAAATTATTAAAAGAAAACTGAGAAAATAAACGAAGTAATATGTTTGCCATCTAATTATCAATTTGATAAAATAAAATAAAAACTGTTTATTTTAGTTAACTTGGAGCTCTATTTGATGAATTTTTCATGGAATGAGTTTCCAAATTCCGAGTAAAATATTTGGACTTGCAGATCAAATGATTGGTTTCCTCAACTGGAAATCAATATTCCTAATGAGCGGTGAGATGTTCCACTATTGATATCACCGTTTGATGAACTTAGTGTACTCCATTAATTAACAATTAATTAACTCTCTTTGACATTGGGATCCAGACTCTATGATTATTGATGTCACAATATGTATGATTTCGGCTATAGTTTTCATCAACTGGCGACTATTTACAATTTAAAAGTTAAAAATTAAACATAACATTATAAATCATCTTTTAAATGTTTAAAATGAGAAAACAATTTGAACTACTTTGAAAAAAAAAAAAAAAAAAATTCTTTAAATAAAACTACTTTTTTTTTTTTTTTTATATGTTGATAGTGGATACAATAGCATGTAAATAACTTGTGAAGAACTACTCACTAGGCCATCTTTTTTTCAGACACCTCACAGAGGATTATCAGGGATGGAGGAGGAAGCAAGTTGGGAGACTAGTGGGTTGGAGTGGTTATGGAGCTTACCATGGAAGAATAGGTATCTGGTTTGGGCTAAATCAGAAACATATGGAACATTAAGATCTTTATGGATAAGTTTATTGGTCACTTAGTAAGGAGCATTGAGGATTTTTCGAAGGATTTTGGATTGTAAGGATTGGATACGAGATGAATTGGATGGTTTAGTAGAGCCCCAAAGCTCAACTCGTACGTCCAAATAGGTCTAATCACTGTCATGTAAATGAGTCTTTTGTATTTAATTGGGAGCTTTGAACGTTTGTCTAGTCAATGTTGAAGTAGTCTGTAACGACGGGCAGTTTCTTGTCGTTTTAGTCTTGTATGTGGATTCCAAGTTAGACGTTTGTCCAAGTGGAGTCCTAGGTAGCGGATCTGTTCAACAGGGATTAATGGAATATTATTAAAAGATACTGTAGGGCAGGATGCCGTTGGTTCACGACGAAGGAAAACTACCCTAAAAAAAATATATCTTTGGATAAAAATTAAAACTTTCAACTAGTTCTAGCCTTGGCCCTAAATGGGTTAAGTAAAATAAACAACTGAATATAATGTGAGGAGGAGGTAATAGGCATGGGTATTCGTCTTCCTCATCTTCTACAGGATTATTTTGTTATATTTTTTAAATTAAAAATTCTCTGGTTGTCTTCAGTCTGAATAAAGGTGCGATTCAATAAAGTAAAAAAAAAAAAAAAAAAAAAAAAAAAAAAAAAAAAAAAAAAAAAAAAAAAAAAAAAAAAAAAAAAAAAAAAAAAAAAAAAAAAAAAAAAAAAAAATTGTTTATCAGACTTGAAAGACACTTCGTCGTTTCCGACAAGACACGCGTTCAAAGCTTCCCATCAATTACAAAAGACATATTTACATGACACTAATTACTGCCATCTGGACATACAGAGTTGAACTCTGGAGTTCTACTAAACCTTCCAAATCATTGTCCTATTCTTGCAATACAAAATCCTTCGTAAAATCATCAATGCTCCCTTTTATGTAACGTACAAGCTTATCCATAAAGATCTTACATTAATCATATATTGCTGATTTGATATCTAACTAGATATCTATCCTTTTATAGTAAACTCCATACCTACTTGAATCTCCTGGTCTCCTAACTTGCCTTACACTCAATTCCCGATAATCCTCCGAGGTGCCTGAAAAGAAGATGGCCAGGGGACCTTTAATTTTATTGAAGTGGTACTAGTGAGTAGTTCTTTACATGTTAATGTAATCATTTTCTTCAAATTTCCTTATTGTATTTATAAAGAGAAAAAATATTTATAATTTAAACAAATTCGATATTCTTTTGTTCTTCGGGACTGAAAATGCAATAATGTTATTATCAAATGAATCAAATTGAAATACTGAACAATTCTATAATCCGTCCTTAATCAAAAATAGATAAAGAAAATATACACTGAGTTACTTTAAAAAAAAAAAAAAAGTAATTTAAACGTCAAAGAGGTTATGTTATCCGAGTTCATTTTGAATGTCTCTCTTAAGTTTAGTATTGTTATTCCGGATTTTTTTTAAGGGTCTTTGAAATGAAACCTTACAATCTGTTAAAGGGAAAGAATAAGGAAAAGGCCACAAATCCTGGGGAATGAAATTCCATTTGTGCCTTAAGGCTCGGGGAAGGACCCGGGACCTTAAATAACATCACTTTACATTATAAAGCTCCTGGGAAACAGTTTATGTCACTGGAGACTCTCTCCCTCTCTCTCTCTCTTCTAAGTTCTATTTCTCCTGTTCCTCTTTATTTTCGTTCTAACGTTCTAAGTTTTCGTAGGAATCTTCCAAACCCCCATAAATTTTGAGGTCCTATTATTCTTCTTCTTTTTTTTTTAATAGTTCCATCTTTAAAACACTTATTGCTCGTGGTGAATTCGTTCTAGTACATCTTTAATATATTTTTTGATCGCATCACATTGAGTTTATTGAACATTTGCTCATGAAGTGTTAGGTTATATAAAACTTTAACAAATACCCCTAATATATATTAACAGGCTTTCGAAAATATATTCACTTAATTTTTTGTTTTTTAATTATTTTATCGACAAAATCATACGATATGCATCACTCAAGAGCAATGGGTAATAGAGATGAGAATGTATCTATCCATACAATAAATACCAAAAATTATTAATTATTAATCCCTGAACATAAAAATTATATAGTAATATGAAACGAATTGTAATTATAAAAATTATAATAGGAAACAGAAGTAATACTACTACTAAATACTAGCGTACTATCTATGATATATATACATTACTATGTATAGTTGGCAAAATTTAATCATAGAAAAAATTTAATCATAACTATTAATGATATCTGATTTCCTGAAATTAATCACCTAATATAATAATGATTAAATTTTTCAGTCAAATAACCATTTTTTCACTAATAAATGAATGAAATATTTAATCATTATTAAATTAGGTGATTGATTCCAGGGAATTAGTTGTCTTATTAATTAATTAATGATTAAATTTTGCCCAACTCTGGTACTATGTATACAATATTTAGAAAAACCAAATCAAGAATGATACGTTCTATACGTACCCCTCAGACAATTACCTCATGGATTTAATATTTTTGAAATCCACACCTTTTTGACTTCTTCTACATTTAGTAGACAAACGTTCAAACCTTTCGATTTACTACAAAAGACTCATTTAAATGACAGTTATCAGACCTTTTTGGACATATGGTGTTGAGCTTTGGGGCAAATAAACTTAACTATAAAGATCTTAATGTTCCAAATGTTTCTGATTTAGCCCAAACCAGATACCTATCCTTTCATAGTAAATTCCATTACCACAAAAATCCACTAGTCTCTCAACTTGCTCCCCATTCTATTCCCGATAATCCTACGAGGCGTTTGAAAAGAAGATGACCTAGAGACCTTCTAGTGCAGAATGTTTATTGAAGTTCTACTGATGGGTAGTTCTTTTCAAGTTTTGACCAGTTATTGTGATCAATATTAACACATTTACTAGATGTGTCTATTTTGCATAGCTGTAAATTTCAATAAACGAAAAAAAAAAAAAATAAATAAAATAATCAGTCGGAAAAATAATACAGGAAAAAAAAATCCACACCTGTCACTTATCCCTGTCCTATAAACAGATGTGATATTACGAGATAATAGCACCCAGCTAATAACTAAATTCACTGAATTTTAAGGAAGTAGATCTCTCAACCAACTCCTTTTTAGCCATCTTCTGGCATGTTTCTCGAGGCCACCGGTTGTATTGAGTTGATGCTCTTAGTTAAATTTCTAACTTCATATGCAACCGTTATCCTGTTATTATCTTGAATATATTAATCGGGCATTTTTCCGCAATCATGCATTGTGGAGCCCTCTTCATTCTTTTCAGTATGATCATATTTTTTTGGGTAACATATCAGTGCTTTATTTTGAAAAACTTTAACGTTACATAAGTTTCTTCCATTAACGTAAGCGACAACGTTTCGTATCCACAAAGAGCTGGTGGCAGTATAAGTATAATCATTTAATCCCCGTTTACTGATGCGTAGTGTGGGGTCACGATTTCTAGTGTCTGCACCAGTTTGGTGGTATAATATTCTTATATATTAAATTTGTTTTTTAATTTCTGGAGAGTTAGCGCGAACAGAATGATTCTTCAATTTATATTGTCGTTTTTGCATTTTTTACGAATTATATTTTATAAACTTTTTGTTCTTCTAATACCTATTAAATTTATTTTAATTTTTGTGTTGATATTTTGTTGTATTCATGACTAATGGTTATTTATTTGTTTATTTGCAGGTATGTCCTTCTTCCAGAACCATTGTTCTTTTATTATTACTGGTATAACGTGAGTAAAGTTTTAATGTAACTGTAATTATTTAAATTAATTAATTTCATGTATTGCTATATTATGCTGGATGTATATATAGTATATACCCCGAGATTAATATGTCACCTCACGTATGTAAATCTGTTGCCTGGAAGTTCGATCCCTAGGATTGTCTTTTAATCCTGTGACAGATCCAGGAAATCTTGTCTCTGGTAACCTTAATCTACAACTGCTTGATAATGTATAAGATTACCTGGTCCTTCTCGACTCGAAGTTTATTGTTACGTTTATCCAATTTATTTATATAGTTGTTAACAATAATTATAGACTTAGCATTAGTGAATTATTTGTCACTTCTCGAGGAATTTTTGTTTTCGACATTAATCAAACTTAAAAACCTGCAAAAAATCCAAAAACTCAGCACTTTAATACACAGATTAAATATATTTTAATTTTAAAAATGTATAGACAGATATGTTGAATATGTTGTTATTTACCTATGTAGGCAAAACGTGTAAGGGTTTGTTTGTTTGTTGGGGTTTATAGGCATAAAACCCTAGGGTCATCAATGCCTGTGTAGTTATATATATAGGTATATTTTCACAGAAGATTAGGGTCAGGAAGGGTGCCACGAACAGAGGCGCACCCCCAAGGAGAGACGAGCCGCACCCGCCGAGCAGGAAATGCGCCACGGCTTGCTTATTTATATGAATACATATTTTCTTCTATTTAAATTATATACGAAGCTTAAAGCTTATTAGGATGTGGATAAAAACCATTTACATTTCTTCTATATGGAAAAGTCCAAATCCTCACAAGGTTCGGAGCATAACTAGCACAAGCAGCCATGTCGCATTTCCCACCAAGCGGGACCGATCCGCCCCGACCCCAGGAAGCGCCCCCCTCCCCCCAGCCCCCATCCGAACCCTAAGAAATTAAATAAATTTCCGAAAAGAAATAAAGAAGGAAATAAAATAAAAATAAATAGGAAATAAATAAAAATAGAAATTTAATAATAGTTATGAAAATCAATTAAAGTTTGTTCAACAGTTCATTTTCCTTTAGGAAACTTAGGACTGATTTAACTTTAGATTCGTCATTGCCAAGAACGTCCGAGATAATTGTTGTAAGCCCTAATTTAGTTAGTTTTGGTAGATAAAAGAAACATTCCTGAAATATGTGGTTAACTGTTAAAGAGCTATTGCAATGCTGACATTTAGGTGGTGGTTGTTTCATAATGATATGTAAATGGGTTAACTTTGTATGGCCTATTAACGTGTAAGGGTTTATTGAAGCTATCCTAGAGTAAACTGAGATTTAATAATAGAAAGAAAGAGGGGTCGGGTAGTCTGCTAAAGATTCAGGTAAACTGATGATCTGTTTAAATTTATCTACTAGAAAACGAATTTATGATGGTACTATCATTCCCTCGTAGCGGTTTCGCCCTCTCTCGTAAGTAATGTACTATCATAAGATAATTATTAATAATAATTGAAGTTTCATTTGTTTATAGATAAAAAATCTTGTATTGAAGTGTGCGATTGAGCATTATACCTTCAATGATAGTTTCAAGCATAGCAGTAATTTTTAACCTGGTTAAAATCGCATAGATTAGGTGGTTGAAGATTACATAAAACCATAATTTGACATCCAGTTTAAAATTTTAACCTATAAAGAACTAAAAGCCCATGGATCATATTTTTACACACAATTCTAAGTCGATTTTCAAACTTTATACGTCGCCCTTCAGATTAAAATCTTTCTTAATATTTGATATAATACTAATAATAATTGAATATAAGTAAATTTTATTATCAATTTACAGCTCTTATCAAAATCTTTCTTAATATTTGATATAATACTAATAATAATTTAATATAAGTAAATTTTATTATCAATTTCAAGCTCTGTATAACGCTATAACTCTATAACACTGTAACCTCTCATGTAGAATGGTGCTCGCCACCTATCGATAAACGCTGTTATCCAGCGCTTTTTTACTAGCGAATTTATTGAAAACAGTAGATTTTATTATTGCTAAACCTTTCTGGAACTACAAAGATGACGTGGTTAAAATTTGGTACAGATTAGTTGTGTAGGTTTCCTATTTAGTGATCACAAACGAAAAATAACTGCTTATTTTAAATAATAGTATAGATTATTAGAAATATTTATCTGGCCATTAAAACAAAAATTTGGTTTTAAATGAATTTCTTATTTTTAATGAATCGTTGATATTAGGTAATTAAAATATAAGATATTATATTAAATATAAATAAATTAAAACATATATTAAATATAGGATAAATTAAAGATTGCTTTGAATATCATGTATTAGTTTCACTCCCTAGTCTTTGTTGAATGGTTGTTTTCATTTAAATATATAATAAAGATGGAATCCTGCGTCTTATTGTTGTAGGCTGTTATATGTTCCTAATTAAAGATTAATGTAGTTCAGTTTTTCCTGTGCGTTTTGCTCGTTTCGCAGTTTTAGTTCAATTTTTGGGAAAGGGTCTATTTTGTCTTTAGGTAAAGGGAAATGGAATGACAATAGTTTTTCTATTTTCCAAATTCGTCAAAACCGTATAACCCTTGCAGATCGATTCCGATTTTTCATTTTGAGTTGCTCATTTATCGATAGGTCTTTTCTACTACCTCGCCTGTAAATTTCCATATATATTGTTTCAATTTGGATTGTATTGTTTAGTGTGTTATATTGATATTTTCTTATTTTGTCTTTTGAAGAAGGTGTAACAGTAGAATTATTTTCTAAATGGATTTAGTTTTTGTGTGGGAATGAAGTAGAATAGCCATTCCCCTCGAAGAGTAGTGAAGACAAACTTAAAATAAATCGAAAAAAAGGTTACAATCGATAAAATTGGAGCAGCCAATTTGTTGTGGTTCAATAACGTAACCAAAATTCTAATAGAAGTTGGTAGATAACTTATCAATCCTAAATATTCTAAACTATCATGCGCATTTCAAGTGACTATTGATAGAGATCTTAGCTGTGGAATTATTCAAACATGCCTATAAAAGAATATATTTTAGTATTGAAAGATTCGCTGAATAGCTGAATACGATTATAAGGACATATAAGATTTTTTATCACTTTTTCAAGGAATTGAGACATTTAACATATATTTCGAGGAATAGTATTCAGAAAAGACGGGAAGCAGTGGCTTATATAAGTTTGTACCGCAGAGGGCGGCCGCTTTTGTGATGAGGCTCGTTTGACTGGCGGGAGGTGGCGTGAGATGGCGGGGCTGGTTCCGTCGAATATTTTATGACTCGCTTTGACGGCTCCTCTTTCAAAGGCCGGGGTCGACTCCCGCCGATGGTGAAAATATAATAAAGTGCCGAGTGAATCTCATGTGGATTTCCTTTCAATATTTCCCAAGGCGAGTTTTCTTCTATGTCGTTCTATATTGGTTCCTGTATGGAGGGAAGCATTCCTCAGGCGTGCATATTTCGAAGAATCTGTGTAATTTCTTACTTGAGATGGGTAGGACAGATCTTTTTTAAGAGTACGATCAGAATGTTTCAGTCAATTACATAGAGCTAAGAACTAGTTTAAATTCGCCCAAAACTTCCCCGTTCTCATACAGGCAAACTGTCCCAGTCAGTTGGTATTTTTGTGGAAGGTTTTAATTGAACGGTTTAGCATGTTAAATAGGTTATTGAAACATTATTTCTAGGTTGCTGCCTTGTCAGATGTCCGAACTATAATAATCCATATTCGTAAGATATTAGTTGACTGTGAAGTATTAAGAGACGTAGATTGTTGGGGTAGGCAGCCATAGATACACAACAAATCAAAATAATATTTTAATTTATAATGGCGACGTTTCGACTTGCATTGCAAGCCTTCATCGGGGGTTCAGCGAGTATTGTAAACGCAGTATTGTATCGCCGAACCCCTGATGAAGGTTTGCAAGGCCTTATAAATTAAAATATTATTTTGTGTATCTATGGCTACCTACCCCAACAATCTACATCTCTATATAACAATACATTTTTCAGTTTTTCTTACATACATTTAGAAAACATGGGCCCTTTTCTAGATATAGAAAAATAAATCTAGAAAAATACTTATGTATTACTTACGAAGAGGTGACTTGCCTCTTTTAACTGTTACTTTTCGATAGCCAGTTACTGTTTTACCGGCGCCGCCATTCTAGTGGTAGCCATTCGAAATAAAAACATCCAAATTTCCGTTTTTTTAGCACGAGATCCAGATTCCATTCTAGATTCAAACTGAAATCACACTACATGCTTTTGTAAATTGTACTTCAATGTTTAAAATTTTATTTTATTCAATAAATATGAAATGGTTGTTATAATAATAAATAGACATGGTATTCTAAGGGCAGAGAAAAAAATAACCAGAAAAGAAATGAATAAAAGTGTTTAAATTTATTATTTTTATAAACAATCTCTAAATAAAACGAACAAAAATTCATAATAGAATCACAATAGTAAAAAGATTGAGGAGCCATAAATAAATGGCAAGGTGTGAGAATGATTTAATTAAAAACTAATAATAATATGTTATTAATAGTCGAATAATATTATATAAATAATATATGAGTATATTATAATATAGTATAGTAAATTATATGGATAAATAATATATGAGTATAAGGTATTTATTTTATGTTTAAAATTGATATAAAATAACAAATGAACATTCTGTCGTTGCTTTGCTAAAAAGGCGGACCGTAGTGGAGAGCGGTTAGGGAATTTTAAAGGCACGAAAACATCGGTAACTGGTTACCGAAAAGTAACTGTTAAAAGGAGCAAGCCACCTCTTCGCAAGTAATTCAAATACGCAAAATATACGGACCAAGATGACTAGGGTAGAAATACCGATTAAGAGGCTGGAAGGTAAGATATGGACTGAGGAAGGAGAGAGGTGAGAGAGAAGATGTGAAGGATAAGGGCAGAAAGCAGTTATAAGGGGAAAAAAGTAATTTAGGATTCATCCCTAGTTGGCATGTATCACGATATCGAAAATTGTTGTATTTCCCAAGATGGTTCCTAATATTCCGGACTGCGTTGATTTTCGGTAACGATATTGTCAATCCCACAGAGCACCAAGCATCGATTTCGCTGCTTCACTTCGAGTTCTCATTTGTTGATATCTTGAAACTTAAAATGAAAGGTTGGGACCTTGTTAGCCGCTGCTCACAAATTAATGCGTCAAAGCGTCAACATTTCTCGACCTTTTTTACGTTTCCCCGAAATATCTGTTGAACTGTTGGTTTTAATGAAAAACCTTTTATTTGTAAAATTAAACTAGATTAAATTTACTATTATTAGATTAGAAAATGAGCTCTTTAGGTCAAATGAAATTGAGATACAGGCTTTCAAATGTAAGGAATTTTAAAAAAATTTCTACGTGTTTCAATACTTTAATTCTAGTACATACGCATGTCTCTGATAACATAGAAATAAATCAAAATCACTTGACCTTTTGCATACAAAAATTTCAATTACATATTATAATATGTTTGAGTAAATATGTTTTAGCCAATTATTTGTATTATTGAAGCATTGGCCGTTTGGAACACTATATTGCGCTTGGATTGTAGCAAACTGACATTTAAAATTGATCATTATGAAGTTTGCTCTGAACGTCGTTTTTAAGGACGTTTAAAGCAAAATCTGCAAAAAATTCTAAAAATCTTAACCATAGTTAAGCCTAAGAGCTAATTTTCTGCTCAAATATTAGAAAATTTAGTACAGTTTTATTCTAATATCACAAGTTTTTATTTAAAACCATCCATTCAATAGATATTATAGAGAAAGAAGAAAAAGGTCCTTATTTTTTTGTACTTTCACGCGACCAATTTGAAAACGGGGGGGGGGGTGTTACAAGATCCAAAACTTTGGTTTTATAACTAAACTATAACTAAACTGCTTGTTAACACAAGCAAAACTCTAATAACATATAAATAAATCAAAATTACTCGATCTTTTGCCTGCCAAAATTTACACTTTAACTGGGCTACGAATACAGATATCAGTGGAGGATTGGGGTGAATAGATATACAGATCACATCTCTCTACTTTTTTCTTTTTTTTTTTTTAAATATCTTATAATTTCTTTAGTAAAAAAACTCTTTTGATCAATTTATCATTTCCCTAGAGCTCAGTCTGTTCTAAGATGGAATCCTGTCGAAAGTGAACCTGGGGCGCCATTGGCACTGGTTCGGAACAAACGGACACGGTGCCAAAATATTGAACACATTTAGACAAGTGTCATTGACTTTCCTATGAAAATTTATCTTAGGGCTTAACTTGAAAATCTTAGTAACTGGACTATTTGAAAAGTTTATTCAATTATTTAAACAAGAATTAGGATCGTTTTAAACGCTTCTATTATTTGTAATGATTCGTGTAACCAAATTTGTGTTTATATGACCTAGAAATCTATGGGTTTCTCTCATTATTTCAGTATCTACCATCTCTTTCTTTCTATCATGTAGCTCTCCGTATCCATAACTGCATTAATAATTTTCCTTCCTCCTTTCCCTTGGTGAGGTGAGTACCAATATGTATCTTGTATATAATAAATGTAAGATGTATATTAAATTGCGATACTTTTTTATACGAATAGCGTAGGTAATAGTAATGACATACGTAATTATGAAATTAATATACATCAATTCTTCCCCCTAATGATAAAAAAATACATTTTTTTTCATACTAGATCAATAAAAACTGTTTGATATAGAGTTTAAAACAATTATCTTAAAAAATCAAGCATAAGTAATATAGATGACAAAGAATCCAATCACTCAACATATCCAATGAGAAATGAGAGAAGTGGAAAAAAAAAGTATATAAATATATAAAATGTCAAAAGATATGTGATAACTTCTGTTGGATCTTAGATTTGCGAACAAGAAATAAGAGGATATCAAAATAAGATACCAAACAATACAATCGAACTTGAAACTATAGAAACGGAAGTTTGCAGGCGAAGTTATAGGAAAGAGCTATAGATAAATGTGAAATTCTTAAGGTGAGGGCCGGAAGAAATAGGAAAACGTCTAGCCGGGCCAAAAAAAAAATGAACAAAACAAAGTTTTACAAGTGATCAACTTTATTTTTGACTTTATCTCATTACACTCAACTTATATGGTACAACGGTAGAAAACTTGCAAAAACGGACAAAAATGTATTATTTTTTAAAAGAACATGAAGGCGATTGTTTGTTCCGAACTTAGCCGAGCAACACACGCATTGAACTCTACATAGCGACATGATAATGCTACCGTAATTAAGACGCAATGAGAAGAAAACAATCATACTATTCTAGATTTGCAGGAATGAAATTTTGTCTTATGTATAATTGTAGGTGACCATGTCGCGGGTCGGATTGGCTAGCCCGAAGGGCCGCACTTGGCATGCGAGCCGTACTTTGCCCATCACTGTCCTAGACTGATGAGTTCATTGTTGTTACCTAAATTAACTATTACGATAAAATAAATTAGGGATACTATTGTAACTTTATTTATAATATATTTAAAATGGCATTTCAAACAATGAAAAATATCACGTTATATTGATTTATCGATTTTTTGGTTACCGACGTATCGTGTATTGATAATGAGCTCAAAAAATCGTCGATATCGAATATCGATGTTTTCCTGACGATACATATCGCGGTTGAGAGCTTAGTAGGTATATCTGAAGGTTGCATTTAGGCCTGATCTAGAAGATTTATGGTTTATGTTGGTAAGGATCAAAGGAGGATGTGCAGTTAACCTTCTTTGGGGGTCTTATTTTTTTATTATTATTAGAAAGGTTTTTTTTTTTTTATTCGTTTTCTGTTTATCAATTTATCGTTTCATTATTCATCAGGTTCCGGAATAATGTTGATATATCCGATTTTATTGGTCCACCGTTAGTTTAGCCTAAAAGCTAATGAGGCGGGCGACCAGTTCTGAAATATCCTGGTTCCAGCTTTAGTTGATATGATGAGGACCATCTGGTGTGGGCCTTTTTATATTTGATGAATTAGGGTCAATAAACTTATTTGAATATTTATGAGTAACTTATATTATCATTATTTATATATAATATTTTTTTTCTTCAAAATAATATAAAATGTTTAAAATAACGTGTTGAATAATCTGAGGTTATCAGCTATACTGTGTAGTTGTATAATTTCGATAATACTTTACATCAGCAATTTCATCTACAGGTTATTAATTTTTCTTAAAACTATTTAATTATTCCCTTAAGTAAATTTGAGGAAAATGGTTACAATGATGTGTCAATGACATGTAAAGAACTTCTCACTAGTAGTACTTCAATGTTCTACATTAGAAGGTCTCAAGTCCATCTTCTTAGACGCCTCGGAGGATTAACGGGAATTGAGTATGTAGTAAGTTGGGGGATTAGTGGTTTTAAGTGGGTTTGGAGTTTACTATGAAAGAATGGGTATTTAGTTTTGACCAAATCAGCAACACATGGAACATTAAGGTCTTTATGGATAAGCTTATTGGTCACAAAGTAAGAAGTATTGAGGACTTTTCGAAGGATCTATGACTTTTAGGATTGAATAAGAGAAGAATTTGAAGGTTTAGTGGAGCCCAAAAGCTCAAGTCCAAATAGGTTTAATTACTGTCACACGCATTTTGTTGGGAGGTTTGAACGCTTGTCTAGTAAATGGAGTAGTTGGTAACGTGCAGTTTCTTGTCTTTAAAGTCTGTTTTAATTAATTTTAAAATATAAGATAAAAAAAAAAAAATTTCATTTATACGTATCGTAAAGTTTGAACTCTGTTTATTTTTATTGTATGCCCTTATATGTTTCTTTAATCTTCGATTTAGTGATTTTTTATTTTTTGAAATTGTCTTTACATTATTTTTTTATTTTTTTTTTTTTTTTTTTCATTTATTGGTATTTACAACTTTTTTTTTTTTTTTTTTTTGTTTTTTTTCTTCTGGTTTATTGATATTTACTGTACGAAAACATACACATCAAGTAAATGTGTTGATAGTGAATACAATGGCATTTATATAACTTGTGAAGACCTACTCAGTAGTAGCACTTCAATAAAAATCCACACTAAAAGGTCTCTAGGCCATCTTCTTTTCAGACGCCTCGGAGGATTATCAGGAATAGAGGAGGAAGCAAGTTGAGACAGTGGTTTTAATTGGGTATGGAGTTAACTATGAAAGGATAGGTATTTGGTTTAGACCAAATCAGCAACATATGGAACATTAAGGTCTTTATTTATAAGTTTATTTGTGACCAAGTATTAAGGTCCTTAAGGTATTAAGGACTTTTCGAAGTATTTAGGACTGTTAGGATTGGATGGGAAAAAAATTGGAAGGTTTAGTGGAGCCCCAAAGCTCAAGTCCAAATAGGTCTAATTACTGTTATGTAAATATGTCTTTTGCAATTTATTGGGAGAATTGAATGCTTGTCTAGTAAATGTCGGAGTAGTTGGTAAAGAATAGTTTCTTGTCTTTTAAGCCTGGTGTTAATTAATTTTTAAATATAAGATAAGAAAACAAAAACACGTCGGCACTCATCTTAGGAATCTAAGAGGTAGGTCTTCTCACATTTTATGATTCAAAGAGTGAACTGTGAGGTGATAGATTAAAAGGGTATAGTCAATTCAGTAGATTGCAAGATAGACAGGTCAATTGATAATACATTTAGTTTTCTCTATGAGTAGTCTATTCCACTTTGTCACTGGAAAATAATTTGAAATTGGACTGCTATTTTTTTCTATTAATTTAATGAAAAAAATTGATAGGTTGAACTTGGTTTTATTATTTCCAATGATTCGAAAATATTAAATTTTATAAAACTACTTGAAGTATCAGTTTCACCTCCAACTATTAGTTGGAATGCTTGATTATTTTCATTTAGATGTAACGCAAAGTTTGAACTCTGTTTATTTTTATTGAGTGCCCTAATATGTTTCTTTAATCTTCGATTTAGTAATCTTCCTTTTTTGAAATTGTATTTACATTAAAATCCAGAAAAAAAGGACACACAGAACTGAGCTTTGGGACTCCACTTAACCATCCAATTTATCTATTATTCAATCTTCTAATAATCTTAAACATTTCGAAACATCCTCAATCCTCCTTTATTTTCGGTAATGATCTCATTGTCCCATACGATCTTGCTGTTTTGCTACAAACAAGATGCCTATCGTTTCGTATAGTTTTGTGTCGGTACCAAAGTTTTTCGATTCTCGTTATTAGAACTAGGTAATAAATTAATACTGCAAAGTATTATCCAATAATAAGATAAACCAGATGTATTAAAAAAATGTATATATATATATATATATATATATATATATATATATATATATATATATATATATATATATATATTATTCGAGAATTAAATTAGTTACCAAAAAATATTATTCATTATCTTTAACGGATAGTATGAGTTACCTTATAGTCCTGAATATGTACAAAACAGATAAATCATTTTAAAAATTTTTAATTGAGTTTTCAATAACATGATATTCCACTAATCCCTGTTGAACAGATCCGCTACCTAGAACTCCACTTTCACAAACGTCCTACTTGGAATCCACATAAAAGACTAAAACGACAAGAAACTGCCCGTCGTTTTCGACTACTTCAACATTTACTAAACAAACGTTCAAAGCTCCCAATTAATTACAAAAGACTCATTTACATGACTGTGATTAGACCTATTTGGACGTACGGAGTTGAGCTTTGGGGCTCTACTAAACCATCCAATTCATCTACTATCCAATCCTTACAATCCAAAATCCTTCGAAAAATCCTCAATGCTCCTTACTTTGTCACCAATAAACTTATCCATAAAGATCATAATGTTCCATATATTGCTGATTTAGCCCACACCAGATACCTATCATTTCATAGTTAGCTCCATAACCACTCTAATCCACTAGTCTCCCAACTTGCTTTCTCCTCCATCCCTGATAATCCTCCGAGGCGTCTGAAAATAAGATGGCCTTCTTAGTTCTTCACAAGTTATTTACATGCCATTGTATTCACTGTCAACACATTTACTTGTTGTATATTATTTTGTACAGTTATAAATATCAATAAATTAAAAAAAAAAAAGTTTTCAATAACGTTTCAGTTCGAATCTTAGTTCTGAGGTAACAAATATTCCTTTAGAATAACAAACCAGTTCAATGAAGAATTGGTTTGATATTAAATATAAAAAGAATAGTCTTTGTAACTGTTACTTTTTTATTTGCATTAGGGATTAGAATTGTTGTATAATGGAATCAATGGAATCGAGAATCGACATTAGGATCCGACACGTCCCTAGTTCCATATTAACAATAAGTTCAATACCTATCCAAACAATCTTGTCAATCTTCTTGCTTCCAATTCGATCCACGATAACTATTCAAGGCGTATGTAATGAAGATGTCTTTTCATAACGGATGTTTATTATAAATTTAAAACCAAGGAGTTAATTTATATTAATTTATAAGTCGACTTAATCTTTTGTTTCGTACAACGCAGCTTTGTTTTGTTTTTTCGCTGATGTGATGAGATAAGAAGAAATACTTAAAGTATTTGATAAATCTCTCTTGGTTTAGAAAAAAAAAAAAAATGGATTCAGCTATCGTGTTATGCTATTCCCGTTTCCTGTTTGTCTTTTTATAAGATTAAATTAAGGTAAATTTTATAATTATTTTAATCAGGTAAATGTTAATCAACTTTCTGCTCGTGCGAATAATTATTTAAGTGTGATTTGTAAGCATAAGGAAGAGGAGGAGATCACACGACCACCAAAGGAGGTGTCTCAAGCTGCTTTTTATCTTCGCCAGGTTTTGGTTTAAGTTATCTGTAGAAATGTATTCAACTTTATGGAATACGTATTAAAATAATATAAATACATAGGAAGATAAGGACGGGGTAGCCGAGTGGACAAGGACATGTGCAGTAGATATTTAAAGTTAATCACTGTCGAGCGTGGTCAGTACTCGGATGCGTGACCGCCCTCCAGGTAAGACCACAGAGTCCAGGCTAATACGGCGTGGGTTCGATTCCCATATGGGGGCAGTACACTGCCCTTATACTGAGTCACAGGGAGGTGAGCGACCCCTGTGCCTGACCCAGCTCCTGGTCCTCCAGGTTGGCAGTGTGGCAAAAGGCAAATTTTTTTTTTTTTTTTAAATCCTTCTATTACGAAACCTTCTGTCAGCTACAGAATGAACCAGAGAAAAACATGCAACAAAGTGGAACCGATAGCCCAAGATAAGCAGAGGTGGAGCAGGCTGGTTAAGGAGGCTAAAGTCTTTAGAGCCAACCGGAAAAAAACAAAATTAGGAAGATTAATGATAAATGATTGGATATAATTAAATTATAATCTAGATATTTTCAGATCTATTGTTTTGTCGTTTTGTAAATATCTTTGTAGCTGATATTATTTAAAAAGTATTTTTATTGTAAATAAAATATTATACCAGACTAAACATGCAAAGTTTAGCTTTGGGGCTCCTTTAAACCTTCCAATCTTCTCGTATCCAATCCTTACAGACTAAAATCCTCAATGCTCCTTATTATGTCACAGATAAACTTATCCATAAAGATTTAAATACTTTAGTGTATATAATCTATGTAACATAGTACTGATGTGTTGAAAACATTTCTGTATGTTTTAGAACTGAAGAAGAATGTTGAGCATTCGATACAAGTTTTCTAATAAAATAATTCAAATAGAAATGGCAATTAATTCACCAATCCTAATTGTGTTGATCCTTCTATATCATCATGCGTACCTCAAGTGATACTAAATTTTTTATTCTTAGTGAAGCTTCGGAATCTATAAGAGTTTCACGAATTGCAAAAGAAAGAATTTAACGGATCAGTGGTTCGTTGGTACCTTAATTAACTAATACGATTAAATAAATAGGGATACTATTGCAACGGTATTTATAAAATATTTAAGGCGCCAAGATTTGAATGTTCCATATGTTCCCAATTTGGTCTAAACCAGATATCCATCCTTTCATTGTAAACTCCATACCCAACTTGCTTCACGCTCAATTCCCGATAATCCTCCGAGGTGTGTTAAACGAATTTGGCCGCGAAACCTTCTAATGTAAAACTTAAAATGACCTGTCAATAATATATAAAGTGGTTCTTTATATATTATTGACAGGTCATTGTAATCGTTTCCTCAAGTTTACTTGTTGTATGTAATGTATACTGTTGTAATTATGAATAGATAGATTTTAAAAAATAATTATTTATACTAAGGAGATGAAATAGTCAGGGGTGCAGTCAGGATGAATAAACACGGCCAGTTTTTAAATGAAAAACTTATATTTTGGCGTGCCAACATTTCGAAAAAATATCTGTAGTTAATTAGATAATTGAATACAAAATAGTAGCAAAGTCTAATCAAAGATACTGTTTTAATAAAATAATTTAAATTGAATAATACAAATTTTAAATTTTGTAAACTAATACAATGTAACAATTTTATCGACAGATGTTTTTAATAGGAATTTAAAAAAAGTTATAAGGGATCTATATGAAAAAGAAAATGGTAAGATAGAAAGGTAAGCAAAATAATAAAGTTGGCATAACAATAAACGAAGGAAGAGGTTGGGGAAATATGAGAAATTAAAATAAATGGACTTACTGAAGTACTCTAGATGAAGGCTTGACTAACAATGACTGTTAAAAAATAAAATCAGGGAAAAGGGGGGATAGTGACTTGACTCCCTTATACCCTTTTTTAAATTCTTATTAAAAACATCTGTCAATAAAATTGTTACATTGTATTAGTTTACAAAATTTAAAATTTGTATTATTCAATTTAAATTATTTTATTACAACTGTATCTTTGACTAGACTTTGCTAATATTTGGTATTCAATTATCAAATTAACTACAGATAATTTTTCGAAATGTTGGCACGCCAAAATATAAGTTTTTAATTTAAAAACTGGCCGTGTGTATTCATCCTGACTGCACCCCTAACTATTTCATCTCCTTAGTAAAAACTCACAGTCAACAATACAATCATCATCATAATTATTTATAATTCAAACTAATACTAGACTTTTTTGTTTTTCATATCTGAAAAGGCAATAATGGTATTATCAAATCTAATTGAATTACTAAACAATTTTATAATCCGTCCTAAACAAGACTAGATAGAGAAAAATATATACAGTTACTTTTTAAAAAAAAAAAGTGTTATAAACTTCAAAGAACTTAACCTATCCGAGTTCATTTTAAATGTCTTATTCCGGATTTGTTTTTGAGGGTCTTGTAATGACTTTTTAATGTAGAACTATTGAAGTGCTAATAGTGAGTAGTTCTTTACATGTTATTGACATACCATTGTTATAACTTTCCTCAAATTTACTTGAATATAATGTATACAATGTATATATGGTTTTAATATCAATTGATAGTTTAAAAAAAAAAATACCTTACGTTATGTACGAGCAATTGTATTCTTGTCTTGCGGGTGTCGCAGTTGGCGGGATCTAGTTCTTAAATGCTAATAACATCCTAGTAGTTTTTAATGATGTTGGACGCATAGATATAGTAGTGTGCTATAGTACTTTAACGGTGATGCATTAGCACATTAGCCTGAGCTAAGGGGCTATAAATACCTGATGATACGGTCGCCTGAACGCGCTATAGTTGGCAGCCTGGGCACAACGAAGTAGTTCATTAAGCCTCGACATCCCGGATAGCGGAACGGTGATAAGATAATAGGTCCACGGTCTAGCGGGGACAACACCGCTCTTTATCCGGCTGGTTAGTGGTGCAATCACTTACATCAACCTATCGGGTCTTCTCAATAAGTCAACTATTGCATTCCTGTTTCGGGTGTTGTCCCAACACAATCCCAAATAAGTAGAGTGTTGAAAAACGCTGTTACTCGTCTAGTAATGCTTTTAGGATGCTTTATTGAGATTAATTCACAATCCATTAGTAAGAGAGAAAACCTTTAAAAATAAACGTTATTTAATGTAATGTTTTTTTTTTGTTTTGTTTTTTGTTTTTTTTTACATGGATATGTCTTTTAGTTGGGTCTATTCTTTTTTGCTGTAACGTTTTTTTCGCATTCAATAATCTAACATTTTGACCTGTTCTAGCTCTGTTGGTTTTGCTTTAATCAAAAACTTGACTGTAGGTTCTTTGTCAGACATTTAATGGAGAATACTTTTTGTTATATAATATTTATCCTTAGAACCTACCGTTTAGGAGCTATATTTATTCGAATAAAAAAAGTCAAGTTGTAACGGTTTTTTCACCATCTAATATATAACTTCTTTTTCAACCTCAAAAATGTAACATTTTAACACGTTCCAGCTCAGTTGGTGTTACTCGAATAGAACATTTGACGACGAATATCTTGTTAGAAATTTAATGGAGAATACATTTTGTCATGTAACATTTGTCGCTAGAATCTACTGTTTAGGATCTATATTGGTTTAATGAAAAAGTCAAGTTTTGCCAACTTTTTTTTAGTGTTGGGACTTTTTTGACACTGTTGGTGTAGATCGGATTGAAAATTTGACAAGATTCCTTATAAGAAATTTTTGTGGAAAATATTTTTTGCTATATAACGTTTGTCGCTAGGATCTACAGTTTAGAAACTATATTGGGTTGGATAAAAAAAAGAAAAAAGTGACGTTTTGCCTTCGTTTTTTAAGTTTGGATCATTTTCGGTTTAAAATACGAATACGATTACGCAATTTTAGATCAAAAAGAATAAAAAAATTTTTGTGGAAAAGACATATTCACGTCAAAACTCAATTTCTCATTGACTTGGAAACAAAAGAGATAATGATCATGCCCTTCTATAATCTACTGTTTCCCCAATTTACATTTTAGAATAAAAGAATCAAATTAATAATTAAATTAAATTTTAAAAGCACCCTGGTACGTAAGCAACATAACTTTACATACTGACCTACGCACGCCTACAAGTCCACAATACATATTGTAGACAACACTCAGAGAAGGCTAAAAAGGAGCTGGATAGGGACCTCCTAGACTAAAAAAAAAGAAGGAACTCGAAGTGCCGCTGGGTTCTGCTCCCCTCATGAATTTCACTCCATTTTCTTCGTCAGAACAAATTCTCTGGTTGTTTAATTGTAATTAACATGTGTGAATAAATATATAATTTAAAAAGGAAAAAAAAATTACAATCAATGCTTATTCGAAATAAACAAAGTTGAGAGATAATAGCGGTTTCAAACGTTACTTTTTTCATTCAAACTAATATAGCTCCCAAACTATAGTTCCTAGTGATCAATGTTATACCACAAAATATATTCTTAATAAACCGTATAGTGCATAGTGTAGCATATCTGCAACATTATATTTATACTTATGGCAGCGAACTCTCTTTGCGTTTTCTAAAACTAAATCTTGTATTAGAGATGCTACATCATCCCTCAGGCATGAGAGGACTTTGCTTGCCCTAACTGGACCAGGCATGTCTCTAATTGTCACTTACACCTGCAAGTCCTCAGTTGTGGAGACTCCTCCTTCCTTCCAGTAAAGTGTTCTTATTTCTTTTTATAACATCCATTGTGTTTTTTTTTTGTTTTTTTTATCAAATAGAATTTCTGTGGTTTTTACCAAGATATGTAGTTTGTAAAATATCAGTGAGGATTAGATTATTGGTTTTTATTATCGAGATAAATCACGTTTTAGTTAAGTGCAGCATAATGTATATCATTAATTACAATGGTTTGTAGGTAGAAAATATTTTTTTCAGTATTTTTCTACTAATAACCTGACCAAAACATTTTCAAAAAAATTTATTAGAATGAAAAAGAAAAAATCATGCGCTATAGGTTTAAATTTCTGATCAGGAAACTGTCGCACAAATTTTCTATTCAAACAACACCAATAGATCAAATACGTGTAAAAATAAATGTGAAAAAAACGTTGTATCAACAAAGTATAGACTCCCGCCAAAAGACATATCTATACTAATAATTTACATAGAAGTTGCTTCTTCTTTTTTTTCACAGTACTTAGCAACTTTATTCCGATTTCTACGGTTGAGATAATGTATCAGCTGTTTGAGTGCTCAAAGTATAGATCCTTTTGCCATGATACAGCAATCCTGCTGAGAAGTTCGAAGATATCCAGGAGGCAGTTGTGACCTGAGCCTAGACAGGTCAGTAATTGGCCAGCTGATAAGTCACCTAGGCCCCCCGCTTTATCGAACACTTCCACCGCCTCCTCGATATCTCTAACAGCCGGCTCCAAAGTACTGCCGAACTCAGCGCTAATATTAGATATTTTAAATATATCAACATATCCGAGAATAGACCTCCACCGCGACGTACCGCTTCGTTCCGACGTCACTTTCCTCCGTCTTTTTATACTTGCAGCTTTATATATAGCGTTTACCCAATGGATTCCTACCACAGTTCGGAACCCCCGGATCTCTTGTAAATAATGTCCGTCAATTAATCTGCATCCATTTTAAGATCTGAGCCAATACGTAAAATTTCATTCATAATTAAATTCACCAATATTATTATTAAAAACATTGCTCTATTATTAATTTAATATTTCGGTAAATTGTGTTTTTACGATATTTAAAAATTTACTTCTCATCGAGGTTGTATAGATTCCGTCTCACTTGGAATCCATTTACAAGACTAAAACCACAAGAAACTTCTGGTCGTTATATACTACTCCTGCATTTACTAGACAAACGTTAAAATTTTCCAATAAATTACAAAAACTTATTTTCATGACAGTAATAAACTTATTTGGACATAAGGAAGTTTGGAGCTTCACTGATTCTTCCAATTCCTCTTGTATCCAATCCTTACTATCCAATATCTTAGATCCAATATCTTAGATCCAAGATCTTAATGTTACATATGTTGCTGATTTGTCCCTAACTAGAAACTGATCCATACTCACTGATACTCCTAACTGATCCATAGTAAACTCCATACTCACTCAAAGCCACTAGTTGCTCAACTTACTTCACACCTTTCGAGGCGACTGAAAAGAAGATGGCCAAGAGACCTTCGAATGTTAGACTTTTATTGAAGTGCTATTAGTGAGTCGTTCTTCATAACGTATGGACATGTCATTGTTTTCATTTTCCTCAAATTTACTTTTTTTATATATTGGATACAGATGTAAGTATCAATAAATAGTTTTAAAAAAACAACCGAAAATAACATTTTTACTTTTATAAAAAAACAGGTAAACTTAATAAAAATACAGGACCCAATCATGTATGTATTTAATCAAATTTTCTACAACTCACAATCAGTATTGAACTTACCGTAGCTCTGTATTCATCTTAACTTTATTTATCAGGAAGTAATCTTTGAAGAAAATTACAGTAGTTAACGACAACCTTTGAATAAATCGATATTTGCAATCGAGGTCCTGTTCCCTTTGTTCCTCTATGATACATCTAGGAATATAATAATACACGCGTAGTAGATAGTATTATACAGTAGTATAATACACATATACATCTAGGAATGGAATAAACTACCAGTGAGAGGCGACGGTGGCCGAGCGTGTTGGGGCAATACTTAAATATGATAAATTGGAAAAGTTATTCGAGACATTTACAACTGTATACATTAAATACCTCAAGTAAATTTGAAAAAAAAAATGATTAAAATGATATGTCAGTAACATGTAAAGAACTACTCACAAGTAGCACATCAATAAAGGATCTGCACTAGAAGGCCTCATGGCCATCTTCTTTTCTGACGCCTCGGAGGATTATCAGGAATTGAGTGTTGGGAGACAAGTGGATTCGAGTGGGATAGTAGTTTACTATGAAAGGATAGGTATCTGGTTTGGGCTAGCTCAGCAACATATGGAACATTAAAATCATTCTGGATAAGTTTATTGGTCACAAAGTAAGGAGCATTTAGGATTTTTCGAAGGATTTTAAATTGTAAGGATTGGATACGAGGTGAATTGGGTGGTTTAGTAGAGCCCAAAAGCTGAACTCCGTAAGTCCAAATATTCACAGTCATGTATATGAGTCTCGTTAACAATTGGGAGCTTAGTGGGCGTTTGCCTAGTAAATGTTGATGCAGTCTGTTAGTTTGATTCAACTATTGAAAAGGTTTGTCTTATGATTGATAATTACATCAACGCTTTGCCCTATCTTTCGAATGTTTTTATTTCTTCGATGTTGGTTACTTTTACTTTCTAGTGATTATTTTGTTATATTTACAAACCGATATTGGCTACAAGTCACTTAAATCTACGTTTTGTACCCTTCTCCAGTCTAGAAGTTCTGCATTCGTCTCATTGATTAGGATTAACATATTTTTTGAAAATTTTATCATTTATCTGTCTGGCACTCATGAAATTAGGATTGATCCTTCTATATATCATCATGGACCTCACTGACTCATAAATTCATCAGAATCGTGTAGATTTTTGAGTGGTCAATAAATTAGAAAACAATAAGAAATGCCGTATCATCATATCTTTAATACTATTCTGACATTTTGGCCACAACAACATTGCCCATAATCCGGGCAAAACATATTTTAAATAAAAATAAAATGAAACAAAAGATAAAGGCTAAAATCTCTCCTAAAGGAACTAGAGGTGCATTCATTCCTTATTCATACACCTCCAGGTTTCCCTTGGGTGTGACTTGCTGTTTTGTCCTTTTTTTTTTTCTTTTCTAAATCTGTTATGTTGATTGCCATCATTTTGTGGTCGAAACGTCGACATGAAAATAAATATTTGTTTATATAGCAACTATTTTTCTGCTAATTGTTTGACCTTCAATTTTCTACGATGTCATAATTACCCACAGTAAAAAATAAATCCACAACTCCTAATAAATTACTTCAGTACTTTTTTATTTAAACCTGACTGATCTCCATGAAAACATTAAACTTTGTATCTACCTCATTAATAAAGTTTTACATTCGACAAGAATAAACTATACGCTGATAATTTGTTATTACGAACAGGTTGTTTCCTTGGAAACCTAAATAAACTGAATATCTATAAACTGCTTCTATATGTCGGCAATTTCATTGACTGTAAGTTCTAAGCTGATTCAAAGCCTAGCTGCCTTATAATAATAATTCAATTATCGAACTATATGCCAGACCTAAAAGACAATAAATTGCTATTCTATCATTTACTTGACTAGCGTTCAAAGCTCCCAATTAATTACAAAAGACTTATTTACTTAACAGTAATTGGACACATATGAACATACGGAGTTGAGCTTTGGAACTCCACTAAACCTTCCAATTCTTCTCGTATCCAATCTTTGCAATCCAAGATCCTTCGTAAAATCCTCAATGCTTCTTATTATGTTACAAACAAACTTATCCATAAAGATCTTATTGGAACATATGGAAATATATTGTTGATTTGGGCCAAACCAGATATTTATCCTTTATAGTAAACTCCATTCCCTCTATAATCCACTAGTCTTCCAATTTGTCTCTCACTGAATTGTCGATAATTCTCCGAAGCGCCTGAAAAGAAGATGGGCAAGAGACCTTCTGATGTAGAACTATAATTGAAGCGCTTTTGTGTAGTTCTTTACATTTTCTTGACATGCATTTTCCTCAAATTTACTTATTGTATATAACGTATACAACTATCAATAAATAGTATTTAAAAAAAATAAATTATCCAACTCCCATTAAGTCCCCTCTGCCAGTACATTATATAGATATCTCTCACCTCACTTCAGGTACGCGTGATGGTATAGAAGTATCAATACACCGGGATTGATGAATTAATTGCCACTTCTATTGGGATTATTTTATTAGAATACTATTTTCGAATGCTAAACATTCATCTTCAGTTCTAAAACATACGAAGTTATTCTACACATTAGTATTATGTTACATGGATTATATATACTGAAGTTTTCAAAAATGTAGGACAAGAAATCAAATATTTACTCAACTAAGATCTAACAGATATCTGAAATATACCCATCGTGGAAAGGGGGAATGGGGCAGGTAAGTTAAATTTTTTGGGGTTTACTATGGGATTCCCTTACGACTCATTGGATTTTTCCATCCCTATTGGAAACAAATTTAAAATGGAGCTCTAGAAAATGTTTATCTGGCCATTTAAACAAAAATCTGGATCGGTTTTAAACGATTTTATTATCTCTAATGATTCATAAATATTTAATTTTAGGCTACGTATTATTTTTACTCCCGAGTCTTTATTAAATTTATGGTTATTTTCATTTAGGTGGATAGCAAAATTGGAATTTTGGGTTTTATTATTGTATTCTCTTATATGTTATTTTACCCTTTGATAAATTGGTAAACGGATCGTCCAGTTTTTCCCATGTATTTTTCTTCACAGTCATTACATTTTAGTTCGTATACACCGCTTTTTTGGAAAGGGTCTTTTTCGTCTTTAGGTGAAGGGAAGTATGATGATAATAGTTTATCTATTTTAAATGCAGGGTTTAAACCTAATTTTTTAAATTCCTTTCCGACTTTGTAATCCTAATTAAATTGATCCTGCTATATCATCACGCGTACCTCAAGTCATTATATGATTATGTATATAAGTATTTCATTCCAACTTGTTAAGCCTAATAACGGACTCCCCTCCTAAGTTTCCTACGGACTTACATATGCCGATCGTAACAAACCACATTCGGAAGAACGATTTTGTGACTAATTAAATGTACACGTTAACAGATTAGAACCAAGTATGGCAACATCAGAAATCCCTAATGTAGGGCGCTGAAGGATAAAGAGGAGCTAGGTAAGAGATCTCTTTGAGTAACACTTTAAATTAGCTGAAGAACGCATTACTGAGTGCTGTCTCTTTCATGCCAAACCGTTCCTTGATTATTGTATAATTACATTACATTTGCTGATTGCAATATAATACATGTGCAAATAAGAGTTATATTAGTTAATCATTATATGGTCAGAGGTAATTAAGGCGTACTTTATCAACTAATTTAGAACTTTAAACTACCATTTTTTTTTTTTCATTCTTCAGCTCACATAATAGAACAAGAAGGCATTTAAGGTTAGGATCCAGTTACAAATCGCTCTTGACTGATGGTTCCTCGACAATAGGCCATCGATCCGCGAGTCCACAAAGTCGTCAATAAGTGCCAGCTTCTTGACAAGAGGAGCATTATTTACCACCTGTTATTGAGGAGATGTTCCCGTCCTCGAGGTTCTTAAGGGATTTATAATCTAGAGGGCTGTGGCGAATATTGGAAGGGCTGTCTTTCATGTCTTGCGATACAAGTTGAAGTTCTTATTTTTATTTTTATTTTTTACTTGGATATGTCTATAGTGGTAGGCTGGAAGGTCTATAGTGTTATTGTATACGTTTTTTTCAAACAAAAAAAATGTAACTTGAGGTACGCGTGATGTTATAGAAGGATGAATACATTTAGGATTGATGAATTATTTACCACTTCTATTAGTATTATTTAATTAGAAAACTAGTTTCGAATGCTAAAGATCGTCAGTTCTAAAAAGTATAAAATTTTCAATACATCAGTACTATGTTATATTAGTATTATTTTATTAGAAAACTAGTTTCGAATGCTAAAGATCGTCAGTTCTAAAAAGTATAAAATTTTCAATACATCAGTACTATGTTACATGGATTATATACACTAACATTTTCAAAAATGTAAGACAAGAAATCAAACATTAATACTCACCTCAGGAGATCAACGAGATATCTGAAATATATCCATCGTGGGAAGGGGAAGGGGCAGAAAGGTTAAATGTTTTGGGGTTTACTTTGGGATTTCCCTTATGACTCATTGGGTTTTTCCGTTTCTATTGGAAACAAATTAAAAATGGGCCTATTGGAAATGTTTATATGGCCATTTAAACAAAAATCTGGATCGGTTTTAAACGTTTTTTTTTTTTTTTATTTCTAATGATTCATAAATATTTAATTTTAGGCTATTTTCTACTTGATGTATTATTTTTACTCCCGAGTCTTTTTTAAAGTTATGGATAACCATGAAGATGAATGTTTAGCATTCGAAACTAGTTATCTAATAAAATAGTCCCAATAGAAGTGGCAATTAATTCATCAATCCTAATCAAAAATGTAGTATTTTGACACGCTCTAGCTCTGTTGGTGTTTCTCCGATCGAAAATCGACGTTAGTAATCTGATCAGAAATTTAATTGAGAATATTTTTTGTTATCTAACAATTGTTGCTAGGACCTACCATTCAGGAGCTGTATTAGTTAGAATAAAAAAAGTAATGTTTTGAATACATTTTTTAATTGTTGGGGCTTTTTTTTACACGTTCTAACTCTGTTGGAGTTGTTCGGATCGAAAGTTCAACGACAGTTATCTGATCAGAAATTTAATAGAGAATATTTTTTGTTATTTAACATTGGCTGTTATACAGGTTTGAATAAAAAAGTAACGTTTTGTCCACATTTTTTAAGAGTTAGAACTTTAAAACGCTTTAGTATTGCTTGGATCGAAAATTAGCATTTCGAATAGAAATAAATAAGGTGGATAAGGCACCACGCTAGAAAAGTGGGGACTCGGGTTCGAATCCCGACGCAAATCTTTTCTCTTCAAAATAAAAAATATATTAATATATTTATCAACCAAAAATAATTATCTCATAAATAGAAATAAATATATTTAAAATCAGTAGAATAGAGATAGACATATAGACCTATAGGGAGATAGACCTGGATATATTATTTTTCCCATTCTAGGAGAAATTGTTTTTTTTTTTTGAAGAATTTCTTTACATATTTTTCTCCACCCTTATTGTCGCTAATCTTTTTCTTGGCAGCCGTGTCTATTTCCATAATAGCCATTCTTTTCTTTTACATTCTATTGATATCTTTCTCTATTTATTTTACCTTCAGCTTTTCAGAAATTCCCAAGCAACTTGGGAGACTAATTGATTTGAGTTGGTAAGAAGATCATGAAAGGATAAATGGTTTGGACTTACCTAGCAAAAAATGTGATGTTAAAGTCATTATTGTTTAGTTTATTATATTAAAGCTTAGGTTTTCGATGGAGCTAATTTCAAATTCGTATTTAGCCAGGCAAAAAATATTTTTTTTTTGTTACATTTAAAATAGTAATATATTAAAACTAAATATAATTTTATATTTCATACATAAGATATAATTCATTAACGTAGTGCTCCAAACGACATTATTGTAAATTAACATATTTAAAATATTTTATTGTTTTTATTTCCAAAACGTAGTAATAAATTTTATTTAACTGCCACGTCTTCTGTTTATGATATATTAACGGAAGAGGAGGAATCGGTGAAATTTACGACTTCCGGTTTTTGCCTGACCTTACGGAGCCAAAAGGCTTTCAAAAAAACATTCACATTTACTTTATAAAAGCTTTGTATATAATATGTAAAAAAAAATGTATATAATAATAAAAAATATATATATAAAAATAATTTTAATCGAATAGCATCACATCAAACTTTTAATACCGCCTGATCAGAATATATTTAAATATAACGGTTCCATAGCACTGGGCATTCATTGATTTATCTTAGAGTAGAATAGAGTAAAAGTATTTACCGTAAACGTAAGTTACCTTGAACTTCAGGCGATACTTAAAAACGCAAATCCTTCTGGTGGGCTGATTTTTCAGGCTTGCGTCTCCTGGTTGGTTCTAAACTTTCAAGGATTAAACATAAAGTGTGCTGCAATCGCGATAAGAGAACATGTTGGCCGATCTTGTATCAGTGTTAACAGGTGTTTTGGTAAATGCAAATAAGGTAAACCTTATCTGGATGTGGCTGCAGAACTGTTTCATGTGGTATATATTACCAATCTATTTAGCAACATTTTCCTATTTCGTTTCTAATCTCTAACTCATTTCTTTAATTTTATGTATTTTATTATGTAAAAAACTGTTTCATACGGGCGTTAATTTGAACAAAGTTGTTGACATATGGCCGATTAAAATTTTTTTTTCTGTGATTTCCACTAGGACCAATGTTTCTAGTATAAACAAAATACAATTCATGTTAGGAGAAGATAATCAAGAATGCAGTCAAAGAGAAACACCGCCTCTAAGTAGAAATACTTTAATTGTGCCAACGTTTCGACCTGGCTTGCAGGTCTTGTTTTGGGCCACCGAACCACACTGGATAGGAAACGAACGATGACCCTCTCCTCTCCAGTGTGGTTCGGTGGCCCAGAAGAAGATCTGCAAGGCAGGTCGAAACGTTGGCACGCATTAATGTATTTCTTTTTAGACGTGGTGTTCCTCTTTGACTGCATCCCTGATCATCTTCTCCCTTCATCTTAACAGTCAACTATACTTTTGTTAAAGTCGTGTTACCTGACTAATTGACAATTGTAACTTTTTTCGTTTTTTCGTTTCTTTATTTTTAGTATTTTTTTTTCTTTCATTCTATTCAAGTTTTTCTATTCATGTATTTTGTTATGTAAGGACCAGTGTTCCTGGCAAACTAAATCAGTTTAATAGTAATTGATATTTTTTTATTTCCACATAATTATTTTCGTATTTCTTATTTTAATATGATAAGTTACAACAGAAGTTAATTTTAGTTTGAATATAAATTCAGAGTTTGTGTTTAAATGGAGGAGAATAACCTTCCCCTTGGAAAAGTAGCGACTAAAACATCGAAATAAATCGGAAAAGATTACAATCGACATAATGTATATGGGCTCTTAGAAGGGCTTTTTTTCATCGTAGTGATGAAAAAAAAAGTTTCGAATAAGTAAAAATTATATCGTGAATAAAAAGGCAATATACAGTTGTAACAAAAAATCATACCAGCTTGATAATTATACAACTCTTCAATTTTATTAAATTTATTTATTGTACTATTTCTTAAACTATTTTCTGACTATTTTCCGTGATTTTTTAAATTATTGTTTTCTTATTGTTTTTTTAAATATATTTATTTTTCTTATTACTTAATATTTACATAACCAATCCTGCCAAATTTTCGTACTTTTACATGTAGTATGCCTGTAAGGGATAGAACGTGTAAATATATAAATAATGGTTCTTATTGGGGGTACTATAAAAGGAGAATAATAATAATTATTATTATTGTATTCATGTAGCAGGAATCCTACATCAAGAACTTGGAAAGATGTTTGGAATGCTAAAAGAAGTGGTTCCTTATTATAAATATAGGCCCAGCAAAACAATGACGTCAGGAAGATATAAATTATATTGGGACGAACAATTAATAACGGACCATACAGTTCTCCACAACAAACCTGATATGTTGCTATTGCATTTTGAGAAAAAAAGGAAGCAAAGATATTTGAGGTTGCAATACCTGTTGATGACAACACAAAACCATATCAACGAAAATATGCAGGTACCAAGAGCTGGCTGGTGAGTTGAAGACTGTACAACCTTCAAAAGATTTCTATCCTGCCAGTAATAATATCATGTAATGGCCTTATACTGTACACGACAGTGAAATCCTTCAAACATGGAGGAATTTCACTGAAAAAAATAGAAGATGCACAGATAGCAGTACGACTTGACACGACTTCAATAATAAGAAAAACACTTAATATATAAACTTTTGGTTGGTACCAAACCCCCTAACGTTTACATCACCACTCACTATGTTTTAATAAAATAATATTAATGAAACAGTTTATTACTCACAAGGGTAATCTGAAGAAAATAAGAATTGCATTATTTTCTATAGACAACAAATAAATTTAACAGCTATAATATTTCTTTAAATATTTTCTGAATGACAGCCGTTCCGTGATAAATTGATATTGAAGAATTGTTACATAAAAAGGAGTTAGGTTAAACTCCTCCACGAGGTAAAAAGGCTAGACGTCACCTTGAACTTGGCAAATAGAGTTTATCATAGAGGCGTCAAGTTTCTCTTCTCGACGGTAACACCTGACAAATCTCATTTAGAGCGGCTTAACTCTAACACCTGTCCGTAGCTAGAATTCCGTAGCTAGTGGGAGTCAGAGTAGTTTGAGAGTAGGTTAGCACTAACTATAAAAGTTGTAATCCTATCAACTTTTGAATAGCGAAACATTTTATTAAGTAGTTTTAGCGTAAGCTAAAGTCTTCTCATAATTAAATCATCAGTCTCCAGGAACTCATAAACCTGTTATTTTCTTCCAGCAATTGTTTTCACTCTTCATGTCTGGTTTTAGTGCTTAAATTATACTGATAATACAGAAAGTAAAATAAATTCATTCATTCATTACATGAGCCAAGTTATGGTTATAAAAGGAATGAGACAAATATTGTGTTATTTCTTGTTCAAATATTATATTGTAGGTAAACTAATGCAGGTTTAAAAGTATTTATAAAAATACTTTCTATTACTCTCGCTACATTTCTGCCAATTAGTTAATACTTTTCTATTTCCTTTGAATAGAATTTTGAGTTTTTGTTATTATGAAATTTTAAAAACTTACTAACCACCAAATTTTTATTATAAAATTTAAAATCATTGAAAAAGTGTTCAAGAGGTCTAAAAAATGATAGCCAATTGGCGAGAGTTCTCTGAACGAGTCATAGTCTCATAACTAAGCTCAAACAATTTTCATGAGGTTGGCACAATGGAGGTGTGTTAATGCATGAGGTACCCAAATTTCAAGATTTTTTTTATTTCCGATTGCCTTTTAGACCAGTAAATAAATGTATTGTAGAGTGCATCAAATGTGCGATTATTTTTTATTTCATACCTTCAAGGAGTAGTTAGAAGGTAAACATACTAAAAGTCCCCACTCCTGTTGGGTGAGCTTACGGGGGAGGGAAGGAGGTCCCATTTTTGAGTTTTTCGATGATATCTCGAAAACTGTACACTCCGGAAAATTATGTTTTAAATAAAAATTAAAGATAATTAAATTTCCTATAAAATTGATTATATACATATTTGTCAAACTATCAACGGTTTTCGAGATATACATTGAAAATCGATTATTTTCGCAAAAAAATTATTTTTAAGCTTATAATCTGTATAATTAATATACATATGTATATAATGTGTGTACCATATTAAATTTTTTATAGATTTTTAGAATGAATGATATATGTTTAACTAGTCTTCTTACGAATTATATGAAACTAGTCTTCGAATGCAAAATTCCAATAGAACTAGCAAATAATTCTTTATTTTTGAATTTTATTGAATTCTCTATACCATCCCACATACCTCGAGTGGAAGAAAGATTATTTTACAGTTTTAATCTTAGATGACAGAAGTGGTAGATCGAATCCTTAGTTTCGGATCTGTTCCACACGGATTAGAGGAATATATTGCAGGATGTTCTGGATTTACGACGAAAGTTAAAAGTGATACGTTGGGATTTGTTTGGATTTATTCTAATCCAACAGTTTTGGCATCATATATGATGAGTGAGTGTGTGTGTGTGTGTGTGTGTGTGTGTGTGTGTGTGTGTGTGTACCAAACACATAATGCACCATAATCGGCGAAATGTGTCAGATTTGGAATTACTTTATGCACTTAACCACTACTCATTACAAGTTAGGTAGTGGCACTAATCAACTATAAACTAGTAGTTATTGGCTATTATGTTGATAACTACTTTTTGGAATGACATAAAAAAATAACTATTGACTACTTCGCAGGGAGCTCGGTAAGGAAGATCGTGGATTCGGTTCCCATCTGGGTTGATTGATTTTATTTCCTAGCGATCCACAAAATGTGCTTTTTATTCTCCCCACTCTGGCTAGAATATGTTTGTAACCTGTAAACTTTAGGTTAACCTGTCCTTCCTGCTCTTTGGAGGTTGGAGTTCGTAATGACTTTTAATTAGTTGTTGCCTTAAATAGTAATTACATATAATTTTATTGAGAAGATGTGTTTAATGACGGTACGGATATATCTTATAGGTTATTGAGAGGGATTAGTTAAAGGGAAAAAAATAAACATTTTTAAAATAATAAGACATCATTTTTAATATGCTTTTTAATATGGCTATCATCTGGTCTAAAAACAAGAAAATGTCAAATACAGAATCAGAAAATATAAATTAATACTAAATGAATAAATTCAAGTAAATTAAAAATATACAATGAGTAAAAACCAAACTCTTTCGTTTATTTCTTCGATACTTATAGTGCCTTCTTAATTAAAGATAATTTTTATTTTTTTTTTTTTTCAGTTTACCAGATAATTACTAGTTGTTTACATAATTAGAGTTACATTACATAAATAGTTGTTTACATAATTACATAATAGTTTATTAGTTGGTAGATATAGCTATACCATATATTGCCCAAATCTAAGGTTTACTTACAAAGAATTAGATATTCTAGAATACATGAATCAGTGCGGGGACGTTCCCCTAGCAGAGGTGTAATTCCTATTCCCCCATTCCCCTATTCACCGGGGATTGGTGAGAAGAGGCTCCTGTGAGAGTGCATTGTGTTAGTGTCCTCTGAGACCGAGTGACATATTGATCTCGCTTCAGCTCCTTCCGTCCCGGTGAAGTTCCTTACTGTAATATCTCATCGCCATTAAAGTAAATTAGTTTAAAAACAATAATTAAATGAAAATTTTACAAAATATTACAGTAATTACCAAGATTTAGATGTTAGGAATAAAATATTATTAAATTAGCCAATTGGGTTGCCAATTAATGCAGGTTTATTTTTTTATAATAAAACAATAAAATGAATAATTAAAAAACATTTGCATTAATCAAAATATACCTCATTTCTCTCAGCGTCTTGGCTCCTCTGAATAGAATTTTGAATCCTTATTATTAACCATTTTTGATCTATCGACTTTTGACAAAAAAAAATTATTTTTCGTTTAAAAAGTGGTCTAAGTCCTTAAAAAAATGGTAGTTGGTAGGCTAGGGGTCTAGAGAGAAGACCACAGTCAGACAGTCGTGGCGAAGACTCATAACTAACCATTTCATAATAATACAAACTTTCTGTATTTAGATAACAAAGTTAAATTATTAAAAAAGGAAATTTAATATTCTTTCTTCTGTTCGTTTTGACTTTCTTTTCGTTTACAATATTTACTAGACAAACGTTCAAAACTACCGATTTTCTACAAAAGATTCATTTATATGACAGCTATCAGACCTATTTGGGCATATAGAATTGAGCTTTGGGCCTCCACTAAACCATCTAACTAATTTGGTATCTAATCCTTGCAATCCAAAATCCTTCGAAAAATCCTCATTGCTCCTTACTTTGTCACAAATAGATTTATCCATAAAGATCTTAATGTTCCATATGTTGCTGATTTAGCCCAAACCAGATATCTATCCTTTCATAGTATGCTTCAGAACCACTCAAATCCATTAGTTTCACAACTTGCTTCCCACTCTATTCCCGATATCCTCCGAAGCGTCTGAAAAGAAGAAGGCCCGGAGATCTTCTAGTGTAGAATTTTTATTTAAATGCTACTGATGAGTATTTCTTTTCAAGTTTTGACATGTTATTGTAATTTTTATCATCACGTTTACTTAATGTATATATTTTGTACAGTTGTAAACTTCATTAAATGGATATAAAAAACAAAACAATATAAAACAAAATATTTTAACTAAATTGGAAGTATTTACCTAATTGGAAATAATTGAATGGGTCCACCGAAAAACGTTCTAAGCGACAAACATAAAATTTTGAAACGTTTTTGTTAGTTTTGTAAGTTAGGTTTTATATTTACATATTAATTTGTTATATTTACATGTATAATGGCATAATGGAGTAATATATCATGCTATGACGTACTATTATACATTGTAAAACCTTATAAATCGCCACTTCGGAAATTTTGTCGCTTAGAACGTTTTTCGGCGGACCCATTCAGTTAATGAATAGGTATAATTTTATTTAACAAATTGATATTTGTTCCTTTATTCTATAAGGGGGGGAGCTTTATTATGTCGATTGAAGACATTGAAGACCCGGATGATGATCGTATATCATTCCATAAAATTTCTCATTAAGGTTGATTGCTATTGATGTCGCTGCCTAGGGGGATGCTCTGTCAACTGCCTCTTTGTTTTCTCTGAATAGTTTTAGTATACGAGTCTCTCTTCACTCCTGCTTTTACTTATGTAATCACAATTCAAAATATTATTTTAATAATAATAACAATAACAATAATTAATAAAATATAATAGGTATATGTCTGTCCTTAATTATAGTTACAGGTTATTTGCCATTTTTTTAATAAACTAATTATTAATAATACAACTATGTAATTATTATTCATAGATTCTTCTTAATATATACATATATATATATATATATATATATATATATATATATATATGTAATTATTACTCATAGATTCTTCTTAATAATGACATATATATATATATATATATGATATATATATATATATATATATATATATATATATATATATATATATATATATATATATATATATATATATATAAAAAGAATTGGTTAGTGTATTTTGTGAGAGCAATTTTATATGTCTTACAAGGCGACGTTTGCAGTTGTAACTCAGATTTGAATGCCGATTTTTGAGTGGGTAGTAGGGACCTATAACAGTGCAAAACTAGAGTTATAGCCGCCAATGGGCATTAGGAGCCGAGAAAAAAAATAAAATATGAAAATCACGTTTTATTTTTTTTCTCAGCTCTCAGTCAAGATAGAGAAATGATTCTTTCCCCTTTAATGCTATTAGATGTAAAAATACTTCCGTTATGCTCAAAACATTACCCGGCTTAAGAGTGCTCAAAAACTAAAAAAAAACAACAAAAAACGACAAAATTCCAAGGAAATCAGCTGCAAATCAGTTAAACTTTTTTTCATGAACAACTGGCCTCAAATCTCGATTTAATGCACCAAATCCGGAGGTCGCAGGATTTCTCCTTATTGAAATATCCCAAGTTATAACTGACCTTAGATTTTTTCTTTCACATCAGTTTTTGTCCACTAAAATCTGGAGTAAATCCAATGTTATAGGCATGGATAAAAAGCAGAATGTATGCTGATTCTAGTGATGCTATTCTTATTATAATCGGTTCTATGCAGCAGTTGTTATGGCCGGTAGAAATTGTAAATGAAATCTCAAATTTTAACCTCCTCGAAAGGGGTAAAAAATCAATATTTATAAAATTTCATATATAAGGGTTTTATGGTGCATTGAATCGAGATTTGAGGTTAGTTGTTCATGAAAAAAAGTTTACACTGATTTACAGCGGATTGCCTTTGGATTTTTTCAGTTTTTTGGAGTTTTTGAGCACTCTAAAGCCGGGTAATGTTTAACGAATGTATTTTTTGTATCTAATAGCATACATAACTGCAATTGAACGTGAAATAATCATTTCTCTATCTTGACTGAGAGCTGAGAAAAAAAATAAAACATGATTTTCATATTTTATTTTTTTTCTCGGCTCCCAATGCCCATTGGCGGCTATAACTCCAGATTTGCACTATTATAGGTCTCTACTACCCACTCAAAAATCGGCATTCAAATCTGTGTGTTACAACTGCAAACGTCCCCTTGTTAGATCAACTATCCTCTGCAAAATTCTGGCCTTATGCTACTGAAAGCCAAACGTTACAAAGTTGGAATTTTGTATCTATTTTTGGAAAATATAAAAGAATAGGATTATTATTTAAGACTAAGGAAGTTGTAGCACTGAAGAAATAAAACCACCTCAGGGTGATTGAAAGAGCTCAAGAAGCATAGAACGGCCAAAAAAATTAAATAAAAACAAATAATAATAATAACAAAAAATAAATAAATAAATGATGATGAAAATTCTATAGAGTCTAGAGAGTTTGTTATAAGTCTTGACTGTATGATGTAACAGAAGATAAATACTCGTAGTCAGGGATGCAGTCAACTATAATTAAAACATCCAAGTTATTTTGATAAAAGAAACTTTATATTTGGAGTGCCGACGTTTCGACTTGCCTTGCAGATCCTCTTCAGGTTTAAAATAACTAACATTGGATGTGACCAAGATGATACAGAAAGAATGATACAAGGCAGGACGAAACGTCGGCACTCCAAATATAATTTTTTTAAATTTAAAAACTTGAATGTGTTAATTATACCTGACTGCATCCCTGACCATTTCTCTACTAGAAAAAAAAAAAAAAAAAAAAAAAAAAAAAAAAAAAAAAAAAAAAAAAAAAAAAAAAAAAAGTTTTAAAAGCTTTTGTAGTTATAATATTGTTAGTTTAATTTGAATATCTGCTTTAACTGCCCTTTTCTCTAGACCTCTGTCATACCGCTACCATTTTTTAAAGGACTGGGCCCACTTTTCAGACGATATTTTTTTACGATAGTTTTTTTTTTAATAATAATTTTATTCACAACTGTAAACATTTCGTCATCCCAGAATTATCTTGTTCTAAGTTCATTTTTAGAGTATATAGAGTTATATACACCAAAAATTTAGAAAAAAAATTCTTGTCCTATATCAATTTAAATAACAGTATTATCTTAGCCCATAATCGAGTATTCAGTAAATAAATGATCATTACCCCAAGTTTTGTGTCTACTTTAAAGAATTATCTTGTTCTGTTGATAGCTTGAGCAATTATAGTGTTCTATAGACCGTTCATTTTGTTCTATATCCATAAAATTAACCAGAAACAACTCCAAAGTCAAGGAAGGCAAAACCGAAAGAGATAAAATAAATTATATACCTACACTCTATTATTTACATTTACTTACTTTTATTTACTTCTTTATTGCCTTTTTTTAAATAATAAAATTTATATAAAATAAAAGAGCTTTTATTACAATACACTGTCCCAATTATTAAAAAGAAATTAGTTCAAAGGGATATTGAAAAATTTATTGATCTAAAAATGTTCTATATCCCGTATTTCTTTAAAGGTTATGCAAAAATAGCCATTTTTGTTCTATATCCAAATAAATAAAATCGTTTTAGTTTTAAATCAATGCAGTTAGGATATAAGTTTGATGTAGTAAAATATTATCTAATGTACTGGGAATATTTAACTGCAAATGCATTTAGATATTATCCCAAAACAAAAAAGTACATCAAGAAATAAACTTCAAATCTCATTTCCCAAAACAAGGGTTTTGGGATATAGCACAACATAATTCTGGGATGACGATTTGTTTGCAACCAGAGAAAAGAGGTTACATTAAAAGAAAACATCAGGCAGGATCAGGCATGAGGGAGTCAGCACCGAGTGGCACAATCTCTAGGCGTGATACTAAATTATTAGGGATTATACTAGGAGATCCCTCATCCACCTCCTTTTCAGTCTCCGTTGAGTTATGTCGGGAAACCAAAATTTTGCCTAATTATGTCTCTGTAATTTGAAGTGAAATTTTATGAATGGCTCTTAACTGTCGGAATCCGTAAGTCTTTATGAAGCGTTTCGTTTAACACATAAGAAGGAGGGTTTGTTATAACTCTTAGAAATTTAGGTTGAAATGTTCGTATTTTTTGAAAATGCTTCTTTTTTTTTTGGCCGGTCCTTAAATTCGGGATGCGTAAGTGCAGATCGGTTATAACATAAATTCAAAATTACATTCAGAAACCCGGTGGCAGAAATATGCTGAAAGTAATGAAGTGTATTTTGATTAATAAAAACGTTTTCTGATTATTAATGTTAAAAACTTAAACCTGCAATTATTCAATATTACCTGACTATATAATATTATTCATATATTTCTCTCATAATTATTGTCTTTTTAATCGATTTATTATACTTTTTTTAGCATACACATAGATTGTTTTTTTTTTTAAATAGCAATTTATTTTTATAGGTATTGGTATAGATAATCGAAAATCGATTTCGGTGCCGGTATTAAGAATGAAAAAAAATTATCTCTCACATTTCTAGTTAAAATTTTTGTTGTTTTTCTGAAACGTTGTTCTAGACATTCTATGTTTAAAAGAAGCCGAAAGAATGGCTCCATTATATGGGGCTGTAGAGGAGTTGTAAAAACAACCGACTCGGAGAGATCTAGCGATTCTGTTTGAATAGTCAATATTGAACTAGAAGCCTAGCCTCTCTTCTCTACACCCCCGCGGCCACCGACTGTCAAAACAGAACGGAACCCTGCACCAACTAAAAGTTATAGAAAATAGTTTAGGAACATATATATAATTATATAAAAAAATAAAAATCGTTTCAAATATTTTGGAAAATGGAAATATCCTCCCTCTCTCTCTCTCTCTCTCTCTCTCTCTCTCTCTCTCTCTCTCTCTCTCCCTCTCTCTCTCTCTCTCTCTCTCTCTCTCCTCTCTCTCTCTCTCTCTCCTCTCTCTCTCTCTCTCTCTCTCTCTCTCCTCTCTCTCTCTCTCTCTCTCTCTCTCTCTCTCTCTCTCTCTCTCTCTCTCTCTCTCTCTCTCTCTCTCTTTCTCCCTCTCTCTCGCTCACTTTCTCTCCCTTTCCTAATCGGGAGGTAATTGTTCGACGAGACGCTTCTTGTCTTTTTCATGGCACATTTCCTATCGAATAAAGTGTAATTCGTTTTTCGATAGATAAAAAAATTATAAAGCTATGCAGCCCGTTTCAAGTGGGTTGCTGAGTTTCATATACCATATTTATCAATCTAAACAGATATATGGCAATACATGAATATATATATCATCATTTCCAACTTTGTCTACGGATGCATAGTATAGATATATAGATGCAGTATATGGAGTATATGCATAGTATATAGAGGGCTGTCTAGTGAGCTTGAAATAAGATGTAAAAGACTAATGAACTGTTTTATTAGATTTATTTTTGGGATTTCTAAACGTTCTCTCATATTTCACTAGTATTCTGAAATTAAGTGGTTTTACCCCAGTTTCCGACGGCAATACTTCTTAGCTGCACTTATATTTCAATCCAAAACCAAAAAAACCCACCTATATTCATGACCACCTTGGGTAAGGACGGTTGCGCTCCTCCATCCACCTCTTACATACTAGAACCCAACCCATCAACCTGTACACTCCTGTGCATCGAACTGCATCTTTCGAAAAATCCTTTATTATCCGCGCTTCCTCTTTATGGAATTCATTGCCTGACACAATTCGAAAAAGCTCCACTCTTATTTACTTCTAACATCATCTATTTCTTTACCTCCTCGATCTTCGATCTTCCGAGCAAATGTAAAACATGAATATTTATGCTATATACATTATAATAGTACACATAAGATGTATCCTTTTACAATATTTCTTTATTTATTTTGTAACTCATAATTAAATTATTAATCAATTTTTATTATTATTTATTATAATTAATTATCATAGCCAGACGATTGTTCTATGTATTTTACTCATTTAGGGGAAAAGTTGTTCCGGAATAAAGTAAATTTTCTTCTTCCTCTTCTTCTAGATTTACTTATTTATTTTATATTACCTCTTAGATCAAAGTATGGTACCGCTTCTACCGTTTTGTGAAATCCTAAGTATTTTCAGCAATCGTAAATGCCTTCAAATTAAAAAATATTTATAAAATTACAGTGGGCTTCAGTAGCGATTTTTTCGCTGTTTGTCAATAGAAGATTTTAAATGCAATTTTAATTAGTATATCACAACTTTAATATGGATATATAGCAGTAATCTTGAGATTAGATCAGATAGCGATAAATAGACATAGACATAGACATTAGCTAACTGAGAAGCAGCTCCTTGAGAATAGATCAAAGAGCTGCTATCGAACCGATTGCGGTTAATTGCCGAGCAGTCTCCTCTCTAAAGCTTTAACTATTAAAGGCATGTGTGCCCCCAAACTTGCGGTCCCTACCTCTGGGCTGTGCCGCTAACTTTGATTTACTCATAATGAAGTTATCCTAGGTTTGCATATTATATCTTAATGGGGCTCTTATACTAATGTTCTAATCATTTCCTATATGCATAATTAAAAAGGTTAGTTTTTGACAAATAAAAAACTACCCCTAAAAAACTAACTAAATTAAAATACATAATTTTTGGATAATGGCATTGTTTGTGAAAATAGTGCATAAATATGTGGAAGGTATACTACACATTCCAATTCATCTCATATACAACGCTTACATATCAAAATCCCTAGAAAAATCCTCAATGGTCCTTGCGTAGTCACAAACAAACTTATCTTTAAAAAACCTCATATTTTTGACTTAGCTTAAACCAGATACCTATCCTTTCATAATAAACTCCATAACCATTCAAATCCTCTTGTATCTCAACTCACTTCCCATATTATTCCAGATAATCCTCCAAAGTGTCTAAAAAGAAGATGGCCTCGGGGGCGCTTGGTAGGGTTATTCTTAGACAAGTTGTCCCAGTTCACTTTCTTCTTCTTCTTCTTCTAATTGAAGTTCTTCCAACGGGTAGTTGCTTTACAAGCAATCGGCAGGTTGCTAAATTCTAGATGTATTTCTATAAAGCTGTAAATTTAAAAAAAAAAAAAAAAAAAAAAAAAAAAAAAAAAAAAAAAACGACAAGAAAGTGCCTGTTGGTTTTTAATTCTTCAACATACTAGACAAACGTTGAAATCTTCGGATTAATAACAAGAAAATCATTCACATAACAGTAATTAGACCTATTTGGACATACGGAGTTGGGCTTTGTGGGGTCAACTTAACCATCCAATTCTAATCCTTAACGCCACATACCCACTCGAATCCATTATTCTCCCAACTTGCTCCTCACTGGATTCCTCATAACCCTTCGAGGCATCTAAAAAGAATATGCCCTTAGGATCTTATAATATAGAACGCCTAATAATATGCTACCTATGGTGATTGCTTTACAAGTCATTATGAGCATTGTTTTCTCATTTACTAGATGTATTTATATTTTATTGTACATTGTCATAAATCTCAATAAATAGCTAAAAGTAATGAAATATTAATTAAGCCAAAAGTAAAAGGACGGACCTCATGTTCTTTGTCGTCTCTCGACTTCGACTTCGTCACTGCCGCCTAACACTTCGATGTCTGTTGACCTAATAAACCACACCTGACTGCACTGCCAAACAATACCAACAATTTAGCACATTAAGATCAATAAAGTATTTCCCGCTTCTAATGGATATATCTACTATCCATCTTCTATTGGATCCTCTCCAATATAAGTGGCAATTAATTCATCAAAGCGAATTGTATTGATCCTTCTATACCATCATTTAATACAATTATTGAAGCATATATTTGAAGGCTGCTCTGACAATACAGTAGTATTAACTGAATTAGGAATTTTTCGTTCTCTTGTGAGAGCATTAGTACACCCGAATATTTTTCTCATTGTCAGATGAAAAAAATTTAAATTAAAATATAGGAATTTTCAATCATATTAAAGGACTTATCATTACTAATAGCATCCCCAGTCGCGGCTTCGTCCGCTCTTGAGTGAAGAACTTAAATAGGTTTAACTTATAACTGAAGTTTTATTTTTATAGATAAAAATCTTGTACTGTATCATGCAGTTGACGATTATTTTTTCACAATATTTCTAGATATTTTCACGTAAAACTGTTATTTGTAACCCGGAACTATTGCTATGATTAGGTGGTTGAAATTTACGTAAAAGCATAATTGGATATTCAATTAATGATAATTAGCAAAATCTAAGATTAGGCCGCCCATATTTCACACACGATATCGAAAAAATAATAAATCGATATTTTGATAAGTCAATAATTTTTAGTGCGGCAAAATTAATTTTAGCGATTTCATCAGGTTGGATTTTTATTTCTAACTATAAAAGTTAATGACAGTGTTATAAACCTCTGCCACTTAACACTACATTTAAATTATTATTATAGTGAACTATACTATTTTAAACATTTCAAGAACTATGAAGATTATGTAGTTAAAATTTGGAAACTCTTTGCAAACTCTGTTGCAGAATGGCGCTAACCACATATCGTTCGAATATTTAACATCCCTGGGATCCACACGCCACACTAAATATTTATAGTTTTTTTATGACAATTTATTTGAATTAAGCAAATTTTATCAAATTCTAGCTCTATGTAACACTGTACCTTAATAACTTCTCTTGATGATACTCGCCATCTATCGCTCAATTTTTAAACTTCACTGCACACCACATATTTATCTCATTTTAGCAACAATTTAATAGAAAATATATAAATTGTGTTATTGCTTTACCTTCCTTGAACTATGAAGATGACGTACCTAAAATTTGTTACAGATTAGTTCAGTATTTTTCGCGGTTGGTGATCACAAACGAAAAATGGCTTGACCTTTTATATAATAGTATAGATTTTTTCCTATATAACATCGAGTTAATATAATTATTATAATAATAAACAAAAGAGCGATGATAGCCTTACGGATTTTTTTAACTTTATTTATTTATCTACACATCTTAAAATAAATATCGCATTTCAGTTGTTTGTTGGGCTTTAAAAATCAAATATGTAAAAGCTGGCAGGCATGCGGATGAGCGATTATCAGCTGTAATTTTTCCATTGACATTCATTTACTTAAGGAAAGCTAAGAATGTAGATCATTCGCCCACCTTCATTTCAGTCTCCTTTTTGTATTTTCAGGTGTTTTGTATGTATGTAAATTTTGATGGAATCGTGTAGTATGTATTCGTTAACTGTTGGTATAGGTATGTCAATATGCAAAGTAGTGTTGGCAACATACCAAGGAGTTCCTTTTTAGTCTTATCTGGGTGATGTCTGGTATGTGCATTGTGGCCATTTCGTTTATACATTTAATAAAACCACGAGGAATTAAACTTTACGTGAAGTCAAGGTAAACCTTGCTCAAAACAAATAACGGAAATGTTAACACACGTTAACGGTGGAATGGAAAGAGATAGGAATCATTGTGTTTAAAGCCTCAATAATGGCCTTATTATAACTTATTAGTTATTAGTATAATTGATTAATGATAATTAATAGAGAGACGATGATGGTTTATTTTGCGGGTTCGCCTAATTAACTGACAATGAACTCCGACTAGGAGTTTTATTGAGACCACAAATTATGACCGATGCAAGCAAGCTTTTTGGCCGACATCCTGTTTGCACTGATTCTGCTGACATAATTGCCTCGTCGTAGGCCTCAATTTCCTAAAATACCTATATTATATTTTCCCCTTTCTAAGCGAAAATTACTTTACTCCTGTTGCCATTGTTTCTGTAATGAGGAATAATTAGTGCACCTGAAGTCCGTTCTGTTTTATTTTTGAAAAAATAAAAAACACGAAACCGTTTACGTAGAAACATATTTAACAGCCATATTTAATACAAAAATATAGTCTTTGCCACTCTAGTCTGTAATAGTCTATCGTCTTTTTTTTTTTTTTTTTTTCATTAATCTCATTCTTATCTAAATATATCAACTGACGAAAAATTCCACCCAATGATTTCTCTTCATTTTTCTTTAGGCGTTCACTTCCACATGTTATTTAACCAGGGCAAATAAAACGTATAAGGGTTAATCAAAATATTTATTATCTAAAAATAGTTAGTATTAAAAAAAAAAAAAAAAAAAAAAAATTAAAATTACAAAATTTTTAATAGATATGATTTCTTACAGCTTTGCGTATCCCTCAAGAATTCATTCGAAATCTTGATAGACCAAGCTGTTAAGTAAACCTCATTAATTAAAAATTTGAAGTTGTTTGGATTTTTTTTTGTTTTAATACACCTTGCTTTCAGTTAATTAATATTTTAAATAATTCTAATAGGTTTCATATGGTTTGGCTAAAGTGTAGGAGGAAATAAATTCCTAAAAAATGAATGAAACTTTTAGCACAGAAAATGAAAACAATTAATCGGGTGGAATGTTTTGCCTGTCAGTGTATGTACACCTGTAGCTCTACAATATTGGATACCTAGATTATATGGAACGTTTATTTTTCCTATTTCAATTTGCACATGATACTGGTACAGTGGATTCCCGACATTTCATATAGCGATATTCGTATTTTTCCCCAGAGAAAATCCTCATAAGTAATATAAAACCAATGTTTTTTATACTCTTAGGTAATTCGTATTAGTTACTTAATTCGTACTGTTCAAGAGGGGGAGAAAGGTCAGTGAGAGGTATAGAATAGCAAGGTATAGAAGGTACTTAGAGAAGTAAGTAAACAGGGTGAAAGAAATATATACACAAATTATTAATTGAAGTATATATATTTAGTAAATTTGTGAAAAAATGTTTCCAAAAAAAAAAAAAAAAAAAAATGTAAAATCTTATAAATATAAATAAAGGCTGAGCGATCCCGAAGGTTCGATGCTGGCACCACCAATCCTTCCCATTAAAAACCAAATCCACAAGATTGGCCCAGATGCAATCTTCCCATCGTACGTCTCGGCCTAACCCTTTGGCGTTTCCTCGACGGCTCAAAACATATTACACATTTTGGTATTTTGTCAAATTCAACGACTTTTATATATATATGTATATATATATATATATATATATATATATATATATATATATATATATATATATATATATATGTATATATCAATTTATTGAAATTTACAACTTTACAAATATGTACATCAAGTAAATGAGCTGATAACGATTATAATGACATGTAAAAACTTGAAAAGAACTACTCATCAGTAGCACTTCAATAAAATTCTACACTAGAAGATCTCTAGGCCTTCTTCTTTTCAGACGCTTCGGAGGATATCGGGAATAGAGTGGGAAGCAAGTTGTGAAACTAATGGATTTGAGTGGTTATGAAGCATACTATGAAAGGATAGATATCTGGTTTGGGCTAAATCAGCAACATATGGAACATTAAGATCTTTATATATAAGCTTATTGGTAACAAAGTATGGGGCATTTAGGATTTTTCGAAGGATTTTGGATTGTAAGGATTGGATACGAAATGAATTGGATGGTTTAGTAGAGCCCCAAAGCTCAACTCCGTACGTCCAAATAGGTCTAATAACAGTCATGTAAATAAGTCTTTTGTAATGAATTGGGAGGTTTGATCGAATGTCTAGTAAATTTTGAAGTAGTTTGTAACGACGAGCAGTTTCTTGTCGGTTTAGTCTTTATTCAACGACTTTAAATGCCCATTCTAACCGTCGCGCTGCTTTTACCTGAACTACATCTACCGGATAAACCCCCCACAATTCCGCTTTGTGGAGCCAAATAAACAGAATCCTATACATTGGAAAAAAATAAAAGGGTCTACTATTTAAATGTGTAAACTTTTATTTATTTCCCTTCCTTGCTTCTATGCTACACCGGTTTTAACAATACATCATTTCAACATAACAGCCTTTCAATATTACATTTAATATCTAACATTTCAAGATTACATGATTACATTAAACATTTATACATTTATTTATTTTTTATTTTTCATTTGATACTGAATAAGTATACAGCACCTTGCCATTATGTAATTAGCGGATTAACCTTTATCAAAAGGACAAACAGCCTTAGTGATGCAATTCTTATTCATAGGCGACGATGAACTCATACTGACTAGACTGAAGGACAAGTTCTGATGAGTATCACCTCAAGGATAAATTTTATTTATTTATTTATTATTATTAGTCATTTTAATTGATACTTTAAGCCACCGTACAAGGAAATGTGAAATCCTAGTCTTTTCCAGAGCTAGAGTCCACCCACGCGATGGAACGAGAAATCTGAATCCCTTCTGATGATTGCAAGCGGAGTTTTGATTTATGTTGTAAGAAGAATATTTCGATTCCCTGCAATCATTAATAATTTGCGAAGAGAGTATTAGGAATTATATAAAATGCCCGAGCACTTCGTATAATAATTATTTACTTTTTTGCCATAAAGAGTTTCTAATCTACCTGATCATTGAAATGTCGTTTTTTGAGGGAATTTCAATAAAAAATAATTATGAATAAACACATTTATTTATCAAAATATTCCCTGTTATGATCAATAACCTTGTTCTAACGTAACGGTTATAGAAGTAAGTAATTAGAATAAATGAAATTCATACAGAAATTATTAATTGATATTTACAAGTGTATAAAGTATATAAATTTTGTAAAGTTGAGGAAAAATGATTACAATAACATGTCAACTATTTGCAAAACAACTACCCATTGGTAGAACTTCAATAAAAGTTATGTATTAAAAGGTCTCTTGGTCATATTCATTTCGAAATCTTCGGATCGTTATTAGGAATCAAGTGGGAAGTTGGAAGACTATTGGATTCAAGTAGGTATGGAAATTATCATATGGTTTCGGATGGTAACGTATAGGACATTTAATAATTATGAATAATTTTATTCGTGACACAATAAAAAACATTGAGGGTTTTAACCCTTTTCAAGGCAAGCATTTCATATTTAAAAATATTCAAATTAACTGTTTGGTTTCTTTTTTATTCGTCTAAAATTTATTAGATCTTTTAAAAACAAATAATTTAATTTCATTATTATATTTTTTTTGTTTTTTAACTTTATTTAATGTTTTTTGATAATAGGGGCTTTCCGAACAACTATCAAGTTATGATGCACTGTAATATACTGTCCTGAAAAGTGTTAAGAAAGGCCTTTGGATCGTAAGGATTAAATACGAGAAGAATTGAAAGGTTTAGTGAAGCTCCAAAGCTCAACTCCGTGTGGAAGTTTAATTATTTCCATGTAAATTAGTCTTTTGTTATTAATTGGGAGCTTAAAACGTTTGTCTAGTTAACGTTAAAGTCTATAACGGAAAGTAGTTTTTTTTTTTTCGTTTTAGTCTTGTATGTGGATCGTTTCAACAACGATTAGTGGAATATTATTAAAATATTTCGTTCACGGCGAAGGCTAAACGCTATTATGAATGATTCATTAGGATTTATATCCAACACAACTAAAATAATGTAATAATATTAATTTATACTACGAAAGGACAGGTATTTCTCTTTAGACGAAATCTGCAACATATAGATCATTAAGGTCTTTATGGATAAGTTTAGTTGTGACATAATAAGGGACATAGAGGCTTTTACGAAGGATTTTGGGTTAAAAGGAATAAATAAGATTAGAATCAGTTTAGAGGAGCCCAAAAGCTCAGCTCCGTATGTCCAAATGGGTTTAATTACTGCTATGTAATTCATTGGGAGCTTTAATTTACGCTTGTCCAGTAGATGTTGTAATATTCGTAAACGACGAGCAGTTTCTTTTCTCTTATATCTGGTATGTATTTTAATTTTAAAATTGTAAAAAGTATGGCTTTTAATTTTATGCATTAGTTATGTGCATATGATCGCATGTATGAGGACTCAGCCAAATACATTATGGCCCATAATAACCATTTATCACCATTAGCAAAAGACGTCCCCTTGGTTGGCATAGACTGCCATGCATAGGGAATTGCAATGAATGATATTAGAATGGCATTAGGACGCGAAGACTACAAATGAGAAATGAATATTTAAATATGGATGAAATATGAGCTGTTGGAGTGAATGTTAAGTTGTATTCTTGGAAGGGCAATGGTTTAAAACTTGGTAAGGGATGACTTCGTGCCAGGGAAGTCCTCAACGGCACTTGGGTAATGACTTAGGGTTGTTTTTTTATTTCTTAGTAGAAAAGTCTTGTTAATACTTTTCAGAAAATAAAAATATATTTTTCTAATTTCTTAAAATTTCTTTCATGTACTTAGAGATCGTATGTTTATTTGAGATGGGCCAAACCAAATAATGTTTTGAGTAAAAAATAACAATAGATATTGCTATAAAATAAAAAAGTAAAAGGCTCGCTTAATCGAGTCCAGAGTGTATAAAAAAGAAAACTGGATTTAATAAAGGCTTTCAAATAACATTACAAAAGTTAGAGTTGTTTCGATTACAAATACTGATTCTCGATTCCACCTCTTGAAAGATGAATCGATGATCCAAAATAGATTCCTATGGATAATTATTTATTAATGGATAATTTAAGAGGGTATTTAATAAATATGTGTCTTGACCTAACTAGTGAATTGTTTCTTTTTCTCTATGATATTTTTTTGCATGTTGGCATCTCTTCTGGGGAAATAATTTTTAAAGTAAACTCAAAATGCTGAACTTCTTTAAATATACAAATGATACCCTCTTAGTGTAAAATACAATGGGTGAAACTAGACCATAAATGAAGAAAAATGCAGCAGGCCTTACCTTTCTATTCCAATCCGTTGCTGATATATGATAATTCAAAAATTTTTTTTTTAATTTAGAAAACCATGTTTTTTTGCCATAAAAGCTGTAACATCTCCAACTTGGCCAAATATTTTTCAAATTAGGACCACAATTTCTGATTCAGCATTTCCTATGAGACCAAAACACATGTAACATTGCATTTTACAAACTTGATACATAAAGAACAGATTGATCTTCAACTGATTTACATAAGTTACAATTTCTTATAATACATCAACACTCAATGTTTTTTCGAAAAAACAATTCACAAAACTGTAAATATCACAAAAACTTGCAAATTTAACCTGCTTTCGAATAGTGGGATAAAATTAATGAATCTGTGTCGATGTCATGGAGAAATTTACTTTTAAAACTGAAAAAAAACATAGTGCTTTCATTAGGCATACAAATCAAGTATTTCGGTAAAAAGACATTATCATAATCGCTTTGCGAAAATCTGTAAAGCACCACCAGATCAATAAAATAATATAATAATAAAATAACGGACTCTTTTCCTAAAAAAAAAAAAAATAAATGTTTATCAATACTTTTTATTTCAATGCAGAGTTTATTTCGTTTAAGATACATATTTTTATTAAGCGATTATCGTAATGTCTTATTTACTCAATTACCTGATTGGTATGCCAAATGGAAACACCATGTTATTCCGGTTTTAAAGTTAATTTCTCCATGAAATTGACACAGAATCATTACTTTGATCATACCATTCAAAAGCTGGTTAAATTTGCAAGTTTTTGATATTTGTAGTTTTGTGGATTGCTCTTTCAAAAAAAGTTGTTTTTAAGTATTATAAGAAATTGTAAATATGTTAAAGATTAATATGTTTTGGTAGGTCTTAATTTTGTAAAATTCAATGTCTCATTTGCTTTGGTCTTGTAGGAAATTTAACGCTGAATCAGAAATTATTGTCTTAACTTGAAAATATTTGGACAAAATGGAGATATTACAGCTTTTATGGTAAAAAACGTGGTTTCCATAGAACAATCTTTGAACTATTATATATCAGCAATGGATTGGAATAGAAAGATGTGATCTGCGGCCTTTTTCTTCATTTATGATCTATTTTCACCCATTTTTTTTTTGCACGAAGAGGGAATCATCCAGCATTTTCATATTAGATGTCCTAAGCTAAAGAACCTCAATGTTGAGTGTCTATAAAAAATTTAACTTAACCTTCAAAGTAGATTATGTATACTAAATCCATTTTATTTTTATTTTTTTTCAGGTAAGTTTGGCCAAACGATTTGATTTCGTCAAAATTCATCCACTAATTGCTTGAATTGAGGTATTTATGTTTTGAATCTTTTGTATTGTTTAATTTTGTAATGTCATACCTGAAACTTATTTAATTAAATTCATGTTATTAGTTTAAATAAATATTGGAAAATAAAATTACTACTAATTTCATCTTTTGGTCTATTCAAGTTTTTTTTAGAATTTAAAATACGAAATCGTCTTATAATACACGAATATTTTTATTATTTTTATGCTTCCTAATAATGCTTTGTATTATCTTAGTAAAATAATTCAAAACCTTTATTTCTCTTGGAATGTAGAATACATATATGAATAAATAGACGTACTGACATACCTATAAGTACATAAATCTGCCGGTAAACTTGTTCTTATACTTATGGATATATTTTCTCTTGACTGTTGATATCGTATGGATAATAGGGTTTTCGAGTTTCAGTCGGTAAAGTAACATTCATATTATGGCGACTATTTTGTTTTCATAATCATGCCAATGTTAATGATGGATACTGCTGTTGGTTATCACTTAGATGTGTAGAGACTAACAAACTATTAGTTGCTCAACTTAAACTAAGATGAATTTCTTATTGAATTGTGAAATAAATTGTGGAAAGTATGGTTATTGATCGAATATGATGGATTTTTGATAGTTTTGGAATCTAATTAAAAGGTCGTTGAGATAATCATCTGTTTATCTAAAAAAATTGATGTCTAGACCGTGTAAAAATAGAGCAATATTTTTATGAGCTAGCAATGATCCGTTTATGGGTGATTCTCAGATTACGGGCTATTTTTAGTCCCTTATTTAATCAATTAAATGAGAACTACCTTAATTTTTGCCCAATGATATTAGGGTGGTGAAACATTTTTTCAAAATAAAATATTAAACATGAAATAAAAACGAGTAATTTAATTTGAAAATTGCTTATAAACCACGAAAATGTCATTACCACGGTATGTCCCACTCATAGTTTTTTAATAAACATTCGCCACTTTGGTTTCGTTAACTATGAAGAATGGTAGTGAAATTTTTTTCCTCGCATTAAGGATAACCTGAAGATCCTAAATCTTTTCATTTATTTGTTATATATAATGTTTATTTTGCTCCAAACTTGGTCCCATCACTTTGATGTCATTACCAAGCACGAAATAAATTTGTAGGGAAATCAACTTTAAGTAATGGAACCGTGGTGAATTTTTTTTCAAAATGTAGTGGTACACCTTTTGCTGAAGACCAGCCATAGCGGCGAAGCGATAGTCAGTTCGGTAGTTCCCTCAGACGTGTTTACAACCTGAGAAGTAAGTCACGTACCTTTATTGTTGTGTAACCACGTCTGGTATTATCGCTCTTGCTTTTCAAATTATTGGCTTTGTTTTAATTTTGACTGTCATTTGTTCCTAAACAGTTGGCACAAGAAATATTTTTTTTGTTTTTATTGTAGCGGTTTGTACCGAACAAAATGCATGCAAATGTCATTACCAAGTTAAAAACCCATGTCATTCTCACGCCCGAATTATTAGAGCGGTAATGACATAAACTTTACGGAAATGAACATTTTTTTAATTTTTAGTTCTTTTAGTTATTTTTTTTTTCTTTAACCTAGACACCCAACGACAAAATGACTCGTCCCAAGTCTAAATTGGCTGCTACCGAAAAAAAAAAAAAAAAAAAAAACGCTTTAAAAATGTTTTGTAAACCGAAGATCCCTAGTACGAACTGATTCCTATTAGTAAGCCTTGTTTATTCAGTTTGTCTGTTGTACAATTGCACTTATTTCCTCAATTATATTTTTGATGGAGTTGAATTCAAGTGATCAATCTTGCTTTTCAAATTATTTCATTGGCTTTATTTTTATTTTGACTGTTATTTGTTCCTAAACAGTTGGCACAAGAAATATTTTTTTTGTTTTAATTGTAGTGGTTCGTACCGAACAAAATGCATGCAAATGTCATTACCAAGTTAAAAACCCATGTCATTCTCACGCCCGAATTATTAGAGCGGTAATGACATAAACTTTACGGAAATGAACATTTTTTTAATTTTTAGTTCTTTTAGTTATTTTTTCTTTAACCTAGACACCCAACGACAAAATGACTCGTCCCAAGTCTAAATTGGCTGCTACCGAAAAAAAAGAAAAACGCTTTAAAAATGTTTTGTAAACCGAAGATCCCTAGTACGAACTGATTCCTATTAGTAAGCCTTGTTTATTCAGTTTGTCTGTTGTACAATTGCACTTATTTCCTCAATTATATTTTTGATGGAGTTGAATTCAAGTGATCAATCTTGCTTTTCAAATTATTTCATTGGCTTTATTTTTATTTTGACTGTTATTTGTTCCTAAACAGTTGGCACAAGAAATATTTTTTTTTTTGTTTTAATTGTAGTGGTTCGTACCGAACAAAATGCATGCAAATGTCATTACCAAGTTAAAAACCCATGTCATTCTCACGCCCGAATTATTAGAGCGCGGTAATGACATAAACTTTACGGAAATGAACATTTTTTTAATTTTTAGTTCTTTTAGTTATTTTTTTCTTTAACCCATGCCCCCAACGACAAAATGACTCGTCCCAAGTCTAAATTGGCTGCTACCGAAAAAAAAAAAAAACGCCATAAAAATGTTTTGTAAACCGAAGATCCCTAGTACGAACTGATTCCTATTAGTAAGCCTTGTTTATTCAGTTTGTCTTTTGTACAATTGCACTTATTTCCTCAAATATATTTTTGATGGAGTTGAATTCAAGTGATCAATCTTGTTTTTCAAATTATTTCATTGGCTTTATTTTTATTTTGACTGTTATTTGTTCCTAAACAGTTGGCACAAGAAATATTTTTTTTGTTTTAATTGTAGTGGTTCGTACCGAACAAAATGCATGCAAATGTCATTACCAAGTTAAAAACCCATGTCATTCTCACGCCCGAATTATTAGAGCGGTAATGACATGAACTTTACGGAAATGAGCATTTTTATAATTTTTAGTTCTTTTAGTTATTTTTTCTTTAACCTAGACACCCAACGACAAAATGACTCGTGCCAAGTCGAAATTGACTGCTACCGAAAAAACAACAAAAAATGCTAAGGATTGTCATTACCATGATCCAGTTTGTCATTACCGCACTTTATTAATTTTAAAATTCTAAATTTCTCGTGAAAAAATCTAGTCTGATTTTGACCAATTGTATTTTTCAATAGCTGAGAGGCAATAGAAGCTGTCGGTAGTTATAAATTTTTAATTTAATGAAGTCTAAATTTGTAAAAATTTAATACTCGAAATTGCCCGTAATCTGAGAATCACCCTTATATTTAATTTTCTCATTCCAAAAAAATACTAGCTAGTACCTCATGTATAGTTGTGTAAGTTATAAACATTTAATTAGCGATTAGTAGTTACTCGTTATGAGCAATTTTTGCTAATGACGCCTGTGCTTGATGGTCCCTGCGTTCCCACACTCCGTTCCCCTCCTTCTCCCCCCACTTGCTACATACCCGCCAAAACTGCCTGGGAGACCACTAAGCGCTAAGCGTCTCGTTTAGTGATTCAGCACATTGCTACCCATTCCTCATTATCCGTCGGTGGATGAAGGGGAAAGGGTTTGCTTATCTGTACTCCCTCCATAATATGTTTACATGCACACGTTGATGATCTGGAATCAGCAAATTTGATAAATCAATTCCATTCTATCAAGAAATAATATATATATATATATATATATATATATATATATATTATATATATATATATATATATATATGTTTAGTAAGGTTCTTGAGGTTCAGTCAATAAATAAAAAACAACTATTTTGGCGACGTGTCGAGACTTTATTGTTCTCATAATCATGCCCTACAGTGAAAAAACAGGTTACAATAAAATTATATAAGTTATATTATTTCAAAACATAAAGTTAGCTACAGTACAAGTATATAACAACATGTGTTAGAATAATAAAAATATATATAATTACAGAACATAGAGGAGTATGAAGCTACTTTCAATGTTACTAGTGGAAATGAATAGACTAACAATTCTAGTACACAACTAACCTAGGGGAATTTTGAACAGACAGTTACAAAGGTTGTGGGGAAAACCCTATTTCTTAAAAATTAAGTTAGAAGGACTGAGTGGTATTCCCAAAGATGCAGGTACAAAAATATTTCAGTGTAATATACTAATAAATGGAAGAATGGTTTGTATGATGTATATAAATGTAAATGTATATTATTGGTCTGAATGTATTAAGTTGGAATAACAGGTGTTAAGATTTAGAATGTCTGATTTTTTGTTTATTGCGCGATTTTCAAACCTCTCCATGGCTATCACTTCCTTAATACTTCCCCCAAAATTATTTTGTTCATGCCCAATAATTTTGGGGGAATATCAGTATATTAATACTAGTGGTGTACTAGAATTGTTAGTCTATTCCATATCCACTAGTAACATTGTAGGTAGCTTCATACTCCCCTATATTCTGTAATTATATATATTTTTATTATTCTAACACATGTTGTTATATACTTTTATTGTAGCTAACTTTATGTTTTGAAACAACTCGTTTAACTTATATATTTTTATTGTTACCTGTTTTTTCACTCTAGGGCATAATTATGAGAACAATATAGTCTCGAAACGTCGCCAAAATAGTTGTTTTTTATTTATTGACTGAACCTCAAAAACCTTACTAAACATTTAATAGTAACAGTCAAGAAATTTATCCATATATATAAAACATATGAGCATCGATGGTCAAGGGGGCAACATCTAAAACATGATCCATGTTATTTATCTTTCGTTTAATTAGCTGACAGTCAATTTTCCTCAATTGTTAGCTTCAATAACGAAGTCGCCGGATAAAAAGAGTTGTAAGGAAAATGTAACTACCGTTCTTTCTTTCCTCCCAACCTTTTAATTTAGTTAATATTAAAACCCCTAGTGAATTGTACGTTTCGAAGAAGCGGCGCCATATGCCGGCACACACCGTTGGGAAGACCAGGTGTTAGCCGCGGTGGGCAGTTCGTTGGCCGGTTACCGTAGAGGCGCCACGACTCCAGGGTAGGATTGAAGCATGTTCATGCGCTGAGGTACATATATCTCCAGCCTAGATCTTGTTAGAGATACAGTTCGTATCTTTAACTTTCAGCGCCCTCCACCGGAGATTTGCATAATTACTATGTATGAGATGTGCAATTAATGAGCTTCAATCTCACAGCTGAAGCGCTAATTCGGCTTTTTATCTCTGAATTATTATTTATTTATTTTTTTAATAATCAGGAAACCTTTAAAGAAAATTAACACGTAATAAGGTAGAAAAGAAAGAAGATTTTAATTTAGACCTTGTAATCGGCATCCTGTACATGCTTCTCTAGTAAATTACTTTCCACTTTTTTTTTTCTTTTTTTTTAAGGTATGATTACAACTTTTAAAACGTAACCTTCCCTAACTTTTTTTTTAATGTTATCTATTTAATCTCTTACGTTTTCTTTTTCCCTTTTATCTATTCTTAGTCTCGTTATTTAAAATCTTTTACAATTCTCTGGTGTTGCATACGTTCTGCTTTCAGGTGGCATCTAAATATTTAAGATTATTACTAGGTCGTTACATAAGTCCTTGTGCATATAAATAGCATTATTGAAAAAAAAAAAATTAAATACTACTATGCAAGTAGATAATCTAAACTTATGATGTGTCGAAACCAAAATATCGTTTTCCGATTATTGGTATCGATACCTCTGTTTTTATTTGTATTTCTTAGCTTGCCCAATTTATTACAAAAGACTCATTTACATGATAGACCAATAGCAAATGATAGATTAGACGTACGGAGTTGAGCTTTGGGGCTCCACTAAACCATCCAATACATCCCGTATCCAATCCTTACAATCCAAAATCCTTCGAAAAATCCTCAATGCTTCTTACTTTGTCATCAATAAACTTATCCATAAAGATCTTAATGTTCCATATGTTGCTGATTTAGCCCAAACCAGATACCAATCCTATCATAGTTAGCCCCGTAACCACTTAAATCCACTTGTTTCTCAACTTGCTTCCCACTCTATTCCCGATAATTCTCCGAGGCGTCTGAAAAGAAGATGGCCTAGAGATCTTTTGTAGATTTTTTATTGAAGTCCTACTGATGAGTAGTTCTTTTCAAGTTTTGGCTTGTTATTGTAAGCGTTTTTAACACATTTAATGATGTATACTGGTATAGTTATAAATTTCAATAAATTGTTTAAAAAAAAAAAATTTCTTAGCTTGAACAATTATTATCTATTTTACATTATCATTTATCATATTCATTTTTATTCATGCACTTTATTTTGTTTCTTGCATATTTTATTTCATTTCTTGTATATTTAGAGGCTTTTTATTTTAGTTTTCTTACGTTATTATATACCATTGCACATATTGTATGAATAAGTCTCTGCCATCCATATTACTCATTGCCTTTGAGTTAGGAAGCTTGTAATTACTCAAATAAAAATTAAAAAAATAAGATACCTCGATTAATGAATTACTTAAAAAATAGTAAATGTTCGCCTTTCACTAAACTCTCTCTGTATTTATGATTATGATGTATTTATGATCTGATGATATTTCTCTGTATATAAAACCATGATTTTATACACATTTTATGTTTTAAAATTAAAAATAATCTTTATTTAATAATCACGAAAATATATAATGAAGCGGTACTAATTTTTGGCTGCATTTATTTCTTTAGTTCTTAATCTTCAAAAATTTACAACATTAATTCTACTTATTCATTTTTGATGAACAATTGAACAATTTTGATGTTTGGCTAGCAGTAGTAATGAATAATTTTTTATGAGAATGGTTTTTAATTCTGTAACAAGCAATGATTACCTGATATAAGAAATATTTGTTTGTTATTGATGAACTGTAGGTAGTTATTGAATACGCTGTACAGTGGAAGTATATGTGGCCCTGTTAAATAAAGCATTACAGTACATTGCACTAAAAATTGCGTAACCTTTCTCTAGATGTTCACAATAAAGTTTTGAATCCACTGCCTCATCATCAGGAACAAGTTCAAAATGCCAAACGCAAAATAAAATAATAATAATAAAAATTAAGGAATAAAATAAAAGAATCATAAATACAATCATACTCTATATACAATATTTACAAACATTCCAAAAAACACCTGTCCCTGTCCTCCAATTAGCAGGGCAAGCCGGGCTCAGATAGTTCACAGCGATAGTTCTCTCAGCTGCGTCACTGCAGAATCCAGCCTCGAGTTGAGAAGCTGGCCATTGCCAGAACTTCAATAATAAATATTTACAATAAATCTTGGGGCCATTGCTGTTTTAATCTGCGAGGTGGGTTATAAGGTGTGTGGAACTGAATAATAAATGAACAAAAGAGTTGGCATGGTTGAAAAGGTTTTGACTGAATTTGGAGAATTTAAGGGGTATCAGGTCCAGGACAAAAGGTATATTGAGATCATTATGAAGGGTTTTGTTGGAGACATATTATGGAGCATTTACAATAGTACGAAGGACTTTGGATTGTAAGGATTGAATGCGTTTGATATTCGATTTTTATGCTGTCCTTCACAGTTCAAGTGCATAATCCCAAATAGGTTTAATGATGGTTTTGTATATGAGGAGTTTGTTTTCAATGGAGAGTTGGGAAGTTATATTTGGTATTTTGTACAATTGGATGAAGCCTCTTTTACGTTCTAGTGTGAGGGCTCCAAGTAAGTCTTTTTTCTAAGTAGAAACCAAGATACAGTACTGCGTCAGTTAGCCATGAATAGATAGTAGTCGGAAAATATTCTTATAAGAATGGTTTTAAGAATTGGGAGTTACGATTGTGTTCATGTACATGGTCTGTTGTATGAACTTAAAACAGTATATTTACTGTTGCCTGAGATTCGTTCTAGGGATATCTCACCATTACTCAAGATTAAAATGGTTATTTCCCTCCTTCCGAAGACAATACTTCCTTGGTTCGTTCCTTTACAGATCACTTTCCTCTCAGTCACCTACCTATACCCTCAAAGCAATAACATTAAAGTCATCAGTGATTTCCCGCAAAACAAGATCCCGTCCCTTAGACCTCTACCTAACTCCTTTCAACACAACATCCTTCAAACGTTCCTTTATTTCTAGAGCTTCTACTAACTTTTGGGACTCCTTCTCTTCCATCACTTCCATTTATTTCCATCATTACTTATTAGTAACTCAATCTAAAAGTCATATCGATGAAGAAAATATTTTTTAAAATGAAATATGATTATTCAGAATAAAATATTTATTTTGTACAGCATTATTTTAGTACTATTGCACTAAATTTGTATAATTGGTTTCAGCATAATTATACTATTATATCAGAGAAAATACATTATTTTTCCATATAATTTATATTTCTTAGCTTTGTCTACTGTATTCTTTCATCGAATTTTTTTTCTTTTTTCTTTTTCATAATTTTGTTTTTGTAGCTTATTTTAAATTTCTAACCTTAAAATGTAATTAGTTTTTCTTGTGATATTTTAAAACATTTATTATTACTTTTATTACTTTATATTGTAATTTAAATTCCTTTTCAATTCCTTAATTTAATTTTAATTGTATTTTCTTACTTTTATTATATTTCTAAATTATACATACGGCAGCTAGACCGCCAATAATTGTTCATTATAATTATTCTTAAGTACAGAATAAAATCTATTTTCATTCATAATATTATTCTCGTTCTGATCAATGAACATACTTTGCTGGGGTTTCTATTCACTATCCATAACATATTGTCAAGAGCTTATTCTTACATCAGAACTAATGTCAGATTGTTTATTATAAATAAAACAAATCATTATTCGTTTCCGACGCACCGTCAGGAATAAACCAGACAGATTTCTCTAACTGTAATAGACACTAATGCGCCCAGGAATCTATTTTGCATATCCCAGTTCATTTACATGACGGAACAGGTATCCTGCGTAATACATAACTAATAAAGGCAGAAATGAAGCTGGTTCCGAGACCGCCCACACGCTCGTCGCGTCGCATAGTGGGCGCTGGAACTGAGTCGGTGCCCACGCTGCCAAATATAGTCGCCTTGCCTTCAGCATCTGTTCAGTCATCCCGATGTTACGGCAATACGTAGACAGCCTTCTTCGGAATTATAGTGGATTAAGTTGTGTGGGCGGTTTTTTTTTTCGTCTCGTGTTTGTGTATGTATATGCATATATCGGACTCACTCTGATTGGCGAATAGACTTAATTTAATGGGTTCATGTTGTCCATCATTATCTCAGAGGCATTTGTCACCTTGCTTTTTCTGTGATCATTTGATTGTGCTATCATAACTGCATTAACATTCTTAGGAGTTATGAATGCATTGCCCATTCTATTGGAATTGTTTTATTTGAAAACTAGTTTTGAATGTTAAACATTCAGAAACATGCAATATTTTCAAAACATCAACACTTCGTTACATAGATTATATATATTAGAGTTTAAAACATGTAAGACAAGAAACCAATTATATTGGTACTCACCTACTGAGAAAAAACGGACTTCTGAAAGACATCAAGAGTGGAAGGGGAGGGATATAAAACGGGCTAGTAGGTAGAACCCTCGGATTTTTCCTATGACTGACTAGTTTTTCCTTTACTATAGCAAACAAATTAAAAATAGGACTATTGGAAGTATTTATTTAGTGATTAAAATAAGAATCTTGATTGGTTTTGAACGATTTTATTATTTCTAATGATTCATAAATATTTAATTTTTGACTATTTTATACTTGATGTATTAGTTTCACTCCCGAGTCTTTATTGAATTTATAGTTATTTTCATTTAGAAGATAGCGAATTTTTTAAACATTACATTTTAGTTCATATACACAGCTTTTTACAAGTCTTAAAGGAAAATATGATTACAATGGTTTAAATAAATGCAGGATTTTAACATAATTTTCTTAATTCCTTTCTGACTTTGATGGATATTGGGTCGTAATATGGGATCAAAATATATTCCTTCGGGGTAACTTTATCCTGTGGGGGTGTTATGTAAATCAATCAAGGACGATCCGTAAATCAAAGATTAAAGGAATATATAAGAGCATACAATAATAATACCCAGATTTCCATCTTCACTATCCATTTAAATGAAAATAACCATAAATTCAACAAAGTCTCGGTTTGAAACTAATACATCAAGTAGAAAATAGTCTAAAATTAAATATTTATGAATCATTAGAAATAATTATATTACTCTATAAGTTTTAACCGACTTCAAAAAATAGGAGATTCTCAATTACTCTGTAGTTTTTTTTTGTATGATAGTCACGCGACTAGTCCGTCAATTTTGAATCGATTTTGATGATTCTTTTTTTGTTCGGTAGTTGATTGGTACAATAAATGAAAACTAGATGGCATGTTTTAAATAATGGGTAATGAACGTTATGTGGAGCGTAGCAATGTACATTGAATACAGGTTAGTACATTGAATTCGATACTGCTTAGTTCAGTCGGCTTCCGAGAACAGCTGCTCTGTCACGTGTATATTATTTATCCAAGTTCTGAGGCTTGTCACGTTTAATAAATTTTCTCTTCATGACATTTCCAGAAAATTTATAAGAGGATGATTTCATTTTATATTATTAAAGCTTCCTAAGTTGTTCATAAGACGAAACGCCTACAACTCAAACGAACCAAGAAGATATTTTTAATTTGAGAACATACCAGTTCATTAGGCTTGATGAATTACGTGTATATACCACTTATATGTTGTTTTGTTTATTAATGTTTAGTAATGAATTGAAAAAATCCAATTGAATTGGAAATTAATTCCTCAATCCTAATTGTATTGATCCTTCTATACCATCATCCGTACCTCAAGTGATTCTGAAGCCAACTGGTAATGTATACCAAACCTTTCAAAAAGTCATTTCGCTTTTGGAATTAGTGTTGTTCATTGTTGCACATAAGAATTTAAAACGGTTAAATCCTGAAATATTTCAAAATAACATCCTTAAGGGCAAAAAATAAAAGGAAATGGCGGAATATCGGATAACTTAAAAACCATTAAATCCTAAATTATTTCAGAATAATATCCTTAAAGACAAACACTTTATAAAGCGGTGCTGCCCAATTTAAATTGTTTGCTAAACACACAGTATACTTAATCAATCTTAGTTAGATATCTGATATTATCTTCATAAATAAATATACCATAAAAAAACAAAACAATCTGTAATAGTCATTTTTTTTTTAAAGGGCAATGGCGGAATATCCTTCGGATAACTTAAAAACCGTTAAATCCTGAAATATTTCAAAACAGTATCCCTAAGGACAAAAATTGATATATATCTGGCCCAAAGATGTCTACCGCCTTCAAATTACATGCTTAAGGACGAAAACTAATTTTAAGTGGGGAAGGAGAGTGGCCTAGGATCGGCCGCCAAATATCGTCAGATCCTGGCAGATCTTAAAAACAGTATCCTTTTTGGATAATAAATATTACAAATATTATTTAGCTTCTATATTCCTTTTATTTTTTACATCCAGTTTTGCAGTTAATCTACTAAATTAATACAACTTCCTTCATAAGCAAATAATCAACATTGAAAGAATCATTTATTCCTTGATAGCAAATAAAAAAGAATATAATTGAAAAAAAATATATATATATAAAAGCAACTAAAATATTTTGAAATATACTGACATCCTGCGTCATTATTGCAATTTAATAACAACACCTGTCCTAACTTCGTAATTTCTCTGAGATAACTGACAGCCTTGGTATTGACACATTAATTGACATAAATGTCAGTCATGTTTAAGGCCAGAGCAATTATAGTTCCGTGTTATTTACAATCATAATTTACGTAATTACTCAAGAAACCTAGAACATATATATATATTTATCTATGTGGATGCTGTGTCACGTCTATGAATTAATAACTACATTTACTGAAGTACTATTTGACAGGTGTGAATTTATAATTAATAATTACTATGTACAATTACTCTATAGTATCGTTCTAGAAAGATATTTCTAAACAACTAGAAATTTCTAGTTATAAAATATTCATTCCATCTAGAATAGAATTCTAGAAATATGTTTTCATAAAATTTATTTATGTTAATACATTCTTTAAGCCAAATATTAGAGGTACGAACTATGTCAATAACTGTCTGGTTAACCCTATACCAGACAGTTATTGACACCCTTAAGGAAATATTCATACTATAATTATAGAAAGAATAGTTCAATAAGGTTGAAATTTACACTTATTTTTTCTTAATTGCTATACTTTAAGATAAAAAAGAAAGTTCACACTAAACATTATTACTGGAATGTATTTTATTTTATTTTATTATTATATTATATATATATATATATATATATATATATATATATATATATATATCAATTTATTGAAATTTACAACTATACAAATATGTACATCAAGTAAATGAGCTGATAACGATTACAATGACATGTAATAACTTGAAAAGAACTACTCAGCAGTAGCACTTCAATAAAATTCTATACTAGAAGCTCTCTAGCCCATTTTCTTTTCAGACGCCTTGGTGGTAAAAAAACAAAACAATCTGTAATAGTCATTTTTTTTTTAAAGGGCAATGGCGGAATATCCTTCGGATAACTTAAAAACCGTTAAATCCTGAAATATTTCAAAACAGTATCCCTAAGGACAAAAATTGATATATATCTGGCCCAAAGATGTCTACCGCCTTCAAATTACATGCTTAAGGACGAAAACTAATTTTAAGTGGGGAAGGAGAGTGGCCTAGGATCGGCCGCCAAATATCGTCAGATCCTGGCAGATCTTAAAAACAGTATCCTTTTTGGATAATAAATATTACAAATATTATTTAGCTTCTATATTCCTTTTATTTTTTACATCCAGTTTTGCAGTTAATCTACTAAATTAATACAACTTCCTTCATAAGCAAATAATCAACATTGAAAGAATCATTTATTCCTTGATAGCAAATAAAAAAGAATATAATTGAAAAAAAAATATATATAAAAGCAACTAAAATATTTTGAAATATACTGCCATCCTGCGTCATTATTGCAATTTAATAACAACACCTGTCCTAACTTCGTAATTTCTGAGATAACTGACAGCCTTGGTATTGACACATTAATTGACATAAATGTCAGTCATGTTTAAGGCCAGAGCAATTATAGTTCCGTGTTATTTACAATCATAATTTACGTAATTACTCAAGAAACCTAGAACATATACGAGGGTAAGTCAATAATTATCCGCAATATAGTTATAAAATTTTATTGAAATGAAATAGGAAACTTACAAGTACATCATTTTTCGACATAGTCCCCTTGCTTTTCAACGCACTTGGTCCAACGTTGTTCAAGTTTCCTGATGCCCTCATGGAAGAAGGTTTCGGGTTGAGATGCGAGCCAGGAATGCACCGCTTCTTTCAATGCTTCGTCCGAGGCAAATCGACGGCCCCTAATTGCCTGTTTGAGTGGACCAAACAAGTGAAAATCAGATGGAGCGAGATCGGGACTATATGGAGGATGATTCAATACTTCAAAATTGTGTTTCTGAAGCGAGCGTTTCTACAGTGGGGGCAGCTGTATGCGGACGGGCATTGTCGTGCAACAACACAACGCCTTTTGACAGCAGTCCTCGGCGTTTGCTTCGAATTGCAGGCTTCAGCTTAGCAGTAAGCATCTCACTGTAACGTTCACTGTTTATTGTTGTGCCCCTTTCCTGATAATGTTCCAGTAATGGACCTTGTGAGTCCCAAAAAACCGTAAGCATAAGTTTTCCTGCGGACGGTTGGGTTTTGAATTTTTTCTTGCACGGCGAATTTGGATGTTTCCATTCCATACTCTGCCGTTTACTCTCCGGCTCGTAATGATGGATCCATGTTTCGTCACCAGTAACGATCCTGTCTAAGAAGTTGTCCCCTTCGTTAACATAGCGATCCAAATGTTTTGTGCACACGTCCAAGCGCGTTTGTTTATGCAACTGTGTCAGTTGTTTTGGAACCCATCTTGCACAAACTTTATGAAACCCAAGTCTGCTGTAAATGATTTCGTAGGCAGAACCGTGGCTAATTTGCAGACGATTTGCCACGTCGTCAACAGTTATCCGTCTGTCTGAGAGAATCATTTCACGTGAACGCTCAATGTTTTCCTCGTTTATGGCGGTAACTGGTCGTCCAGCTCCTTCATTTTGCGTAACACTTGTGCGACCATTTTTGAATTTTTCAATCCATTCATAGACACTCCGTTGTGGCAAACAATTGTTCCCGTACTGTACCAAAAGTCTTCGATGAATTTCGGCCCCTGATACACCTTCCGACCACAAAAAACGGATCACTGAACGTTGCTCTTCTTTGGTGCAAATAGAAAGTGGAGCGGCCATTATTAACAGCACGACAGCGATAACAAAACTAACCTACCAGCTTGATACGAACATAAACATAACAACGAATAAACAAAGCATGCGCCATCAACACAAAAGAACAGTACTGCCAACATAAACAAAAATATAGCTATATTGCGGATAATTATTGACTTACCCTCGTATATATATATTTATCTATGTGGATGCTGTGTCACGTCTATGAATTAATAACTACATTTACTGAAGTACTATTTGACAGGTGTGAATTTATAATTAATAATTACTATGTACAATTACTCTATAGTATCGTTCTAGAAAGATATTTCTAAACAACTAGAAATTTCTAGTTATAAAATATTCATTCCATCTAGAATAGAATTCTAGAAATATGTTTTCATAAAATTTATTTATGTTAATACATTCTTTAAGCAAATAAAATATAATAGAGGTACGAACTATGTCAATAACTGTCTGGTTAACCCTATACCAGACAGTTATTGACACCCTTAAGGAAATATTCATACTATAATTATAGAAAGAATAGTTCAATAAGGTTGAAATTTACACTTATTTTTTCTTAATTGCTATACTTTAAGATAAAAAAAGAAAGTTCACTCTAAACATTATTACTGGAATGTATTTTATTTTTTTATATATATATATATATATATATATATATATATATATATATATATATATATATATATATATCAATTTATTGAAATTTACAACTATACAAATATGTACATCAAGTAAATGAGCTGATAACGATTACAATGACATGTAATAACTTGAAAAGAACTACTCAGCAGTAGCACTTCAGTAAAATTCTATACTAGAAGCTCTCTAGCCCATTTTCTTTTCAGACGCCTTGGTGGATTATCGGGAATGAAGTGGGAAGCAAGTTGAGAAACTAATGGATTTGAATGGTTATGAAGCTTATTATGAAAGGATATGTATCTGGTTTGGGCTAACTCAGCAACATATGGAACATTAAGATCTTTATGGATAAGCTTTGGGTAACAAAGTAAGGGGCATTTAAGATTTTTCGAAGGATTTTGGATTGTAAGGATTGGATACGAGATGAATTGGATGGTTTAGTAGAGCCCCAAAGCTCAACTCCGTATGTCCAAATAGGTCTAATAATAGTCATGTAAATATGTCTTTTGAATTGGGAGGTTCTGTAACGATGGGCAGTTTCTTGTCGCTTTAGTCTTGGAATGTATTTTAGAATTTATTGAAGTAAGTAGTTCTTCACATGTTATTTACATGCCATTGTATTCACTTTCAACACATTTACTTGTTGTATATATGTATTTTATACAGTTGTAAATTTCAAAAAATTTATTTTAAAAAATATATATATGTATATTTTAATTTCTAAGTTAATGTTAATGTGTCAATAACTACCTGGTTTACTCTATAAGTACATATGTAAAAAAAAGAAAAAGCTTCTGTTATTAATTGTGGAACCAATGATGTACTTGCGTTTGTTGGGATAAAATTAAGATTGAAGCATAATATATGCAGTACTTATATACTATTTATCATGTTAATTTTTCGTTCTAAACATTTTAGACGATAATCGGAGCTAGGAAACAGATCAGGAAGTAGAAATTTCTAATATTATACAAAAAGAAATGCATTGCAACAATTTATTATTTAATTAGTTATTTGTAGAATTATTTACTTTAGAATTAGTTACCAAAACCTATATTTGCGAGAGCGGGAAGGATGCGATTTATTCCGTGGGACTTTCATGAAATAAATATCAATCGATTCAGGTGAGAATAGAACCCTCGACTTTCTGTACCGAGCACTCTGAAGCACTTGTCACTGACTTGCTTTTCAAATTGGAGTTAATAAAAATATATTATTGTAAAATATAAATAAAATAGTGAAAATATATAAAAATAAAAATAAATAAACAGTTTGCAAATATTATTAAAAATAATGGAGTCGTAAAAAAAAGAAGAAAATATGAGTCCGTTTGCGGTCGGGCTTGTTGGAGTGCCAAGTACTTAAGCATTCTCGTAACCTCAACTGTCCAGGTTTAAAACCGGCTTGAAATTAATTTTGTTTTGCACCCTAAGAATGGATCTAGCCTTCCCCACCGTACTCTACAATAGATAAAGTAACCTGTACATCCCGCTCTAGTTGGTGTACATAAGAACGTTAAGCCCCAAAAAACAAATAAACACACCCACACATACTAAAAAAAATAACAGAATGTGACAATAATCATCTGATCAGAATATGACTATTTTATCCATTAAAATTTTTTTTTTTATATAAATACGTTTCCGAAATTTATATAACTAAGTTTTTATTTAAAGTAATATCGACCTTTCCACTCTTTCACACACTTAATTGGTGAGGGTCACCTGTGGTGTAGTGATTAGCATAGCAACCTACTAAACCCAAGATCGCGGGTTCACAGCCCGGCAGGGAGTAAAAAATGCTTAGCTATGCCGTCCTTCGGAAGGGACGTAAAATGGGGGTCCCGAGCATGTGCGATGTCAGGTACTCGTTAAAGATCCCTATCCTAACTATACCTGGATAGGCAAAATTTAGGACTCCCACCGTAGCATCGTCCGATTAGTCATAGCAGCATAAAGTGACGTTAAACGAAATAAACAAACTTTATTGCTTAGGATGGCATGAACACATTAGGATGTCGACAGATCAATACAACGACAGATCATATACATATTAAATATTTTACTTCTTATATTTTTCCATCAAATACTTTAGTCAAATTTTTATTGCGCTTCTGTAATTTTTATGATTCTAATTTATTTAAAAAGGTTTCCTTTATTTCGAGACAACTTTCACCAGTCGTGTTTTGTCTATTAAAACAATAATGCTTAAAAAATTATCTTTGCATTTTAATTTACACTTCAGATTGAAGAATTTTATTATCCTCTCTTCCTTGCCGTCTTGGCCACCCGGTGTTTCCTGCCTCGGAACTGGGAATTAAGACTTTAGCCGGATTCGAACCTGTTTGGATAAAATTAGTCTTTTATTATCTTTATTATCTTCATGTTCTACAGTTGTTATTAGCAATCGAATAATTATTAGAAACGATATCTAAATTTATTATTCCTTTTAAGCAATAATATCGAAGACGTTTTCAATAGATAAGGCCGATGTAAATAACGCTATTTATGCATGATTAGATAAACAACTACTCAGACGATACAAAAAAAAATACTGATTAGGTCTTTTTTATGCATTCCTCAAAAGTTTATTCTGTTGACCCATCTAGTGGCAAACATGAAATGTTATTCCCCCATGGTTTTCTTGTGATTCTGTTCCGAGAATACCCTATGTTAGATCTGGGCCTGTTATCAGCTGATCTGGTGGTATGAATCTCCAATAGTTCCGTTCCGAGAACCCCCAGTAAGAGACATGGGTTGGTTATTACCAGATCAATATTGGAACTGTGGTATTGGGTTTATCTTCTTCTTATAAAGGATTATAGTTAATTTATAAAGCATACAATTTAATATTATCTCTTTTCCTTGTTATAGATGTTCCAACAGACAGTTGAACAAATGCTCCCTTTGAAGAAATAATATGTATATATTTATATATATATATATATATATATATATATATATATATATATAATTCTTATTTAATTTATTTAATTGTATGTACAAATATATAAATTCGTAATTATGAAGATAAATATTCCAGAAGCTGGTTTTATTTATTACATGAGGAATCACAAGTGTTACTAAAACTTTTCACTAATGACTAAATGAAGGATGTACTAATGTTTCTCTGGATTTAGTTGATGATGATCTCAGAATGAAAAGTTATCATTATTTTAAGAAAACAATAATTTCCTACGGATGAAAAAATAAAAAAATTAATACAATGTTGCAGTTTTCTGGCTGCCTTTGTTTTCTTTTGTTTATTCATTTGTTAGTGTTTGAGCTTCTTCTTCAATTATCATTTAATTACTAGTTGTCCAGTTATCACCGTGTGTTTAGCTTCTCAGTCATTACGTTTTTGAATCACTAGAAATAATAAAATCGTTTAAACCCGATTCAGATTTTTGTTTAAATGATCAGATAAACATACCCAATAGCCCCATTTTAAATTTATTTCCTATAGGAACGGAAAAATCCAATGAGTCGTATGGGAAATCCCATGGTAAATCACAAAAATTTAACTTACCTGCCCCCTTCTACTTCTCACGAATTCAGTGAGAAGTCCATTTCTCTTTTAGTTACCTCTTAGACCGCTTAACGTGGGTGTCCATGTTTGATTTCTTGTCTTACCTTTTTAATAACTTTAGTTTATTTAATCTAATGTAACATAGTAGTGATGTGTTGAAAAAATGTTGTATGTTTTAGAACTGAAGATGAATGAATGTTTACCATTCGAAACTAGTTTTCTAATAAAATAATCTAAATAAAAGAGGCAATTAATTAATCAATCCTAGTTGTATTGATCCTTCTATACCATCATGCGTACCTCAAGTCATTTTTAGTTCATTTACACCGCTTTTTTCTTTTTTTGGAAAAGGTCTATTTTTTTCTTTAGGAGAAGGATAATAAGATGACAATGGTTCATATATTTGAAATGTGGGACTTTTATTTTTTTATTAACTATATATTGATATTTATAACTGTATACACTATATACAATAGGTCAATTTGAGAATAACATGTTAAGAACTATTCATTAGTAGCACTTCAATAAAAGTTCAACATTACTAGATATCTTGATTATCTTCTTTTCAGACACCTCCGAGGATTATCGGTAGTTGAATGTAAGACAAGTTGGGAGACTAGTGGGTTCGAGTGGGTATGGAGTTCACTATGAAAGGACAGGTATCTGGTTTGGGTCAAATCTGCAACATATGGAACATTAAGATTTTTATGGATGAGTTTGTTTGTGACATATCAAGGAACATTGAGAATTTTGGTTATTAATGTAGTTACATAATTAGTTACATATATAGTTATTATATAGTTACATAATTAGGTGTCACTAAACTATCTTGAACATAAACTTCACCCATCAACTTTGAATCACCGATTTCCGATACAGGTTCTTTTCTCAAGGATCGGTTATTATATTAATTATTTCCCACATTATCTTTAATTATTTTTTGATAAAGTAATAAAATTGGTAATTAGAAATTTTTATAATTATAGTATCTTTTTAATCATAGATATGTAGTTATCATCATTGGTGCATTAGCTATGTCTTTAACAGTATAGATTAAAGTATTATTGCTGAAGAAGACAGTTTGGAAGAGAAGGACTGGCTCAAACTGCTCTGTAAGCTCCAAGCTGTGGCTGGGGTAACCGCTAAAAGATTAGAACCTTCCTTATCAGCGAGGCAGTGATAATGACAACTCAATTACCATTACATCACTGCTAATTGCTCGCCCGCTTTGCATAGGTTTGCGTCCTCTGCTTCAGTCTTTTGGAGTATTTTTTACTATTAATTGCGTATTATATTATATATTTTTATTAATTTATTTATTGAAATTTACAACTGTAATAAATTACAAATAAGATGAATTACAATCGAAATGGAAAGAAAAATTGAAGTTCTGTATTGGACGTTCCCTGGGCCATCTCAGACGCTTATATTAATAATCGGGAATCGAATCAGATATTGATACTAGTGGACAGGTATGAAGTTTATTATAAAGGATTTGTATATATCAAGCAATTTTGAGGAAAAGTACTACAATGATATGCAAATAATTTGTGAAGAACTATTAACTAGAAGCACTTCAATAAAATCTACACTAAAAGGTTTCTAGGCCATCTTCTTTTCAGACGCCTCGGAGGATTATCGGGAATTGAGTGCGAAGCAATTTGAGAGACTAGTGGGTTTCTAGTGGTTATGGAGTTTATTATGAAAGGATAGGTATCTGGTTTGGGCCAAATCAGCAACGTGTATGGAACATTAAGATCTTTATTGATACATTTGTTCATGACATAGTAATGAGCATTGAGCATTTTTCGAAGAATTTTGAATTGTAAAGAATAGGAGAAGAGTTGAAATGTTTAGTGGAGCCCCAAAGCTTAACTCCTTAGGACCAAATTGGTCCAATTACCGTCATGTATATTAGTCTTTTGTAATATACTGGAAGTTTTGAACGTTTGCAAATGTTGATCTAGTTTATAAGCCCGGACAGTTTCTTTTCGTTTTAGTTTTGTATGTGGATTCCAAGTAAGACTTGTATCCAAATGGAGCCATAGGTAGCGAAACTGTTCAACACGGATTAATACAACATTAATAAGGAATACTGTAGGACAGGAATTCGTAGATCTACGACGAAGGATAAAAGTTATTTGATGAGATTAGTTAGGATTTTTTTTTTATACTTCAATTTCGACGCTTAAACTTTTGTAATATGAGATTGTAGAGTTTGTGATGCGATAATGGAATCATTATTTAATGATAACAAACATAAGTCAGAAGGATACACTAAATGATGATTTGTTGTTGGGATATGTTAGTAGTATTTTTTTCTTTTCAATTTTGACTCTGTTCTTCATGGGAAACGATGTTTGATTGAAAGGTTTTTTGGATGCAGTTGGTGGATCATTTTTGAATGACTACGCGCAGGTGTCACTAGCGTATATCCTGAAAAAAGTTTTAGGATTAGATATTAGCCATGTATAAAGAATTATAGATGGGTCCTAGTATTACTGCCTTGATAAATATTAACACTATATATAAATATTATTATTTTTATGATTTTACGTGTGTGTTTTTGTATTAACTGTTATCACTTTATCGTACGAATAGAGCGTACAGCTCAAATTAAAATTTAAAGTTTACTTCTTCTCTCCCCTCCACACGAACTCACAATCTTCTCTTGTCTTGGTTGCTAGGGTTTCTTCTATTCCTTTTGTGTTACTATGGTGTTACGTATGTAAATATATGTTGTATTAGTTTAAATTCATTGGAGACCAACGAATTTATTTAAAAATCAAAATATAAATGTTATAAGCAGTTAGTTGTCCCTTTTAATGGGAAAATCAACTTAAGTTATCAATTTCACTTCATATTTTCCTTTTTAGTTTTTCATGGTTTATTCATGACATTGACCTTTAGCGGGCGATGTTTTGAATACATTAGCCTAAAGATGTCAGGATGTCGAGTCCTCTCCTTCCTTATCATCTTGGATCAATGCTCTCCTTAATAATATTTATTAATTTATTCTGATTTATTAGTTTCGCTTTTTTATTTATTATAATAGTATTTCAATTATTCAATAACTTATTTTATTACTTATTTTTATTTATTACTTAAATAATCCGCTATGTTGTTACAAATCTTCATAAAACACTGTTCATGAGGGAATGCTCTGATATTTTTCTTTATATATATATATATATATATATATATATATATATATATATATATATATATATATATTTATATATATATAATCATTTCAAAAACGGATGACTCAGTGTGAATAGCACACAAATTATTAGAAATGGTATGACGTTCCGGGGTGATTCCTGGCTTATTTTCTTCACCGAAGTAGCCCCTATTTATTTTATAAAGTAAGATATTCTTAACTAAAAAACATAGTTCTTTTTTTAAAAAATTAATTTCTATGCAAGTTTTATTGATTTACTTATTGTATAGAAAATATTTACGAAGAAATACATTGTGATATCAAAATATGGTCCAATTAAAAATAAATTATGAAAATTAGATTAAAATTCCACATTTACCATCTTAATATTTATGCCTCTTCTCCTGTAGAAAAAAAAAAAATTGTATATGAACTAAAATGAAATGACGGTGAAGTTGACTGAAGGATCAGCCAATTAAAGATTAAAATAACTTACAATAGTATACAATAATAAGTCGCAGAATTTCTACTTCGCTATCAATTTAAATGAAAATAACCATAAATTCAACAAAAACTCGGGAGTGAAACTAATATATCATCACAATCGTTCAAATCCAATCCAAATTTTTCTTCAATTGACCAGATAAATATTTCCTATCCTCCTATTAAATTTGATTCCTGGAGGAACAAAAAAACCGACCAGTCATTGAGAAAACCTAATGGACTGTCCATTTACTTGACTATAAATGTATGGATCGAAACTTACCTAATTACCCAATTCTCACTTTTGTCCCTTTTCTTAGCCTACTCAGTATACTAATATCATTTGGAAGCCCTTTTAATTTTTTTTATTATGTGATTATCGACATTCTTGATTTATTGTTTTACATTTTTTAAGTTTAATATAGGTATATGATTTGTGTTCCTTGAATCTTAAATTTTTTGTATGTTTTTATATCTGATGAATGTTTAAACTTTTGAAACAAGTCTTCAAATGAAAAAAAAAAAAAATCAGTAGCAGTGGCAAATAATTCATCATTCCTAATAGAAACTGTATTTTTTTTTTTTTTTTATACTGTGACTGAATTTTGTTTATTTTTTTTTTTTAATATCGAGTATATCTCAATTTTTTTGTTCTCTTGTAAATGTATGATTTTAGCACAAATCTAATGTGAGAATTCTTCCAAAAACAAATAATTTATGTGATGTATTTATTCATTTATTAAGGGCTTATTATATCGTTCCCGGATTTCTATTTGACTCTCTTTTGTTTTGCTTCCACGGCGATAGCAAACAAACGCCCCCCGGAACATCCTGCTCAGCGTGACACCGCTGCCCCAATGATCAGTAAGCCCAGAAATAGAGGAGCTGGCACAAGTCCACCTTCCACTGCTAGCCTTGTAATTTGTCCAGATTCCTGCAGCTTCCTCACCATTGTCAGCCCTAGCTCGCTCCGATCATGTTAGCAATGGTAAATTTATTTGAGTTAAATTCTGTTTAAAACAATCTATATTTATCATCTTCTCAATGGTGTTATGTATTATGTATTGCACTTTATACAATATGAAACCCTGAACTAGCATAGTGTACCTTACACGCTGTATAAGATTTAAAATAAAAATAACAATTTAAAAAAAAAAAAAAAAATTATTGAGAAAGTATTACAATCTGCCTCAATGTGGGCAATAAGTAATATAGATGGTTTAATGGATCCATTCAAATAATATGTACAATATGAAATAAATACAAAGAAGAGGTTAAGAATAAATATAAATAAGTAAAGAATCTTATAACATATGATACAATAAATATATATGGAAAAGAAGGAGAGAAAAATATTGAGGAAAATATTGGTACCAAGAAAGACTGAAGAAGGTTTTAAACTAAAAAGTAATACAGAAATATATCGAAACATTGAAAGATTGAGCGATGCAATAAGGAAACGTATATTGACGTTTTGTGGGCATTTGATGAGGTTGGAAGAAAGAAGACTGACAAAAAAAAATTTCCAACACAGCCTCCAAAAAAAGAAAAAGAATGCATGGATACGAATGGTTAAGGAGGATAAGGTGGCAATCGTACTGTGGAATTCAATGTGGGATAGAGGCCAATTTCGGACAGTAGAAGAAGAAGAAGAAGAAGAAGAAGAAGAAGAAGAAAATGAACTTTATTCTGGGACTACTTGTCCCCTAAGAATAACATGTGGTTACAGTACATAGGAAAATTGTCTGGCTTTGATAATTAATTATAATAAATAATAACAATAGATAATAATAAAAATTGATAAATAATTAAATTATATGTTACAAGATAACTGTGACATCTTGTAAAATGATACATCTTATGTATACTATTATAATGTATATTACATAAATATTCACGTTTTACATTAGCTCGGAAGATTGAAAATGAAGGAGGTAAAGGAATAAATGATGTTTAAAGGAAGTAGAGTGGATCTTTTTCGAATTGTGATGGGCAATGAATTCCATAACGAGGAAGCACGGATAATAAAGGATTTCTCGAAGGATACAGTTCGATGCGCCGGAGTGTATAGGTTGATGGGTTGGGTTCTAGTATTTAAGAGGTGAATGGAGGAGCGCAGAGTAAGGAGGTCATGGATATAGGTGGGTTTTTTGGTTTTCAAGGTTTGAAATATGAGAGCACCCAGGAAGTATTGACGTCGAAAACCGGGGTACAACCACCCGATTTCAGAATACCTGTGAGATATGTGAGAACGTCTGGAGATCCCGAAAATAAATCTAATAAAACAGTTCATTACTCTTTTACATCTCATCTCGAGCTCATCAGACAGTCCTCCATATACTACGCATCCATAGTCAAAGTTAGGAAAAATGAGTGATGATACTAAAAGTTTTCGAGTACTTAATGGTAATGAATCACGGTAATGTGAAAGTTGCTTAAGAATTTTTTATCCCTCGTGATTTGAGAGATATGGCTATTCCATGCAAGATGTTTATCGAAAGTTATTCCCAGATTTTTAATGGAATTTTGGAAATGAATTGGACGGTTTTTTAGGAAAAGCAGTGGATAGTAAGGAAGAGCTTTTAGGTGAGGTTTTGACCCAATGAAAATAGCCTTTGTTTTTTCTGGATTTAGACTTAATTTATTCTCCACTGCCCAAAGGTTAATGCTATCTATGTCTTTCTGTAGCTTACAAATCGCCTCTAGCATATTTGAAGGATGAAAGGATAAATATATTTGCAAGTCGTCAGCATAAAGATGATATTGGGAGTAGTGGATGCGATTCGGCAAGTCGTTAATGTAAATAGAAAATAGGGTAGGTGAAAGAGAAGATCCCTGGGGTACTCCTCGCGAGAGTGGTAGTGAAGAAGAGTGAGGTTTTCCAGGTATGATCACTGTTTGGGGACGGTTGGATAAAAAAGAATGAAGCCAGCTTAACGCACTATTAGATATTGAGAGGTTATGGAGTTTGGAGAGGAGGATTGTATGGTCAACAGAATCAAAAGCTTTTGAAAAATCAAAAAGGATCAGGATCGTAATATTCTGTTGGTCTAAGGAGTAGTAGTAAAGGTCTTGAGTAATTTTTACCAAAGCAGACTGCGTGGAGTATCCGGATCGGATCCTGATTGGAAAGGATTAAGGAGAGTTTTATAGTCAAGAAAGGAGGTGAGTTGGGTATGTGCTAATCTTTCTAATGGTTTAGATAAATTTGATAGGATTGATATAGGTCTAAAGTGGGAAACTGAGGAAGGAGAAGGAACTTTATTTAATGGACGGACAAGGACTTTTTTCCAAGCTGTAGGGAAAATAGAGTTTTGTAAGGAGAAATTATATATGTGGAGCAGGGCAGGTAAGATAACAGGAAGGCAGAGTTTGATTATTTTTAAAGGTATTTGATCCAAACCATGGTCACTGGTACGAACCCCGTGGCTTGGTACGAGAAAAAAAAAAAAACTGAATTTCAATTATAGGTCATTAGGGGAAATATTAAGAAAATAAAAGTTCTAAGAATTAAAAGGGGTTTGAGGAATAGAATAGGATAAGGTGTTTACAGGGAGTTCATTAGGGTGGGGGTCAGTAAAGTAGGAATTAAGTTCATCTGGAGTGAATGGATAATTGTTATCAGATGTGGAACTGGATACTGCAAATTTTCTCAAAATTTTCCATTTAGATTTAGGGTCATTTATCATTTATCACAGCGTAAAGAGGACTGGGTGAGGTTTCTAAGAAGCTTAAACGATGAATAATCATCTGAATGGCTAGTACGCCTAAAACGTCTCCTGGCAGCATCTCTTCGCTTCATCAGATTTCTAATGTCAGGGTTAATCCATGGAGCTGCTGGTAGTCGTCGGATAATTGAGGTTTTGAGAGGGGCAAGATGATTAAGGACAGTATAAAGATTCGATGTTAGGCATTCCACCATTTCGTCAATTGAGGGGGAAGAATATGGATTCCAAGGAATGGGATAGTGCGTCAAGTAAGGGTTCTATTCTATCTGGGGTTATATGGTCTAGATTTCTCCAAGATATTTTCTTAGGAATAAGGATAGGAACAGATATGTCATAGGAGATTTGGATAAGATCGTGGCATGAGAGGAAAGGTACTGAATTTTGAGAGAAGGATAATAGGTTTTTCTGAGAATCAACAATCATAAGGTCAATTAACGTATCTGTGAACTGGGTGTGATGGGTGGGTTGGAAAGGTACTGCAAAAAGATGTAGAGAATACACCAAGTCCATAAGATACATTTTATCAGAAGAATCTGAGAGGAGGTTAGTATTAAAGTCACCAGCAATGATGACATTATTATACAGAGGAACATAAGTAAAAAGAGATGATTCGAATGATGGGTCGAATTTGACCTGAGGAGGGCGGTAAACTATGAGGTAAAGGAGGGAAAATGATTCCGAAGAGATTTCAGTGAACATGTATTCAAGGTGTGGAATATCTAGAGAACTGGATTTTAGAAGAATTTTTGCTCTTAGGTTATTGCGAACATATAAACAAACACCTCCACCAGTTCGGTCCGTCAGATCTTGGCGAATAAGGGTGTAATCAGGAATAGATATGGAAGAGGTGGGAATATATGGTTTCAACCAAGTCTCAGAAACTGCAATGATATGGTAGGTGTTATGGATAAAGTAGTCATGAAATTCATCGAAGTGCGCTGGGAGGGATTGGGAGTTAACGTGACAGGTCAGTAGTATATTAGACATAGGAAAGAGGGGGGACAAGGTTACTTTGAGAGATAATGGAAATTTTTAATTGGAGCTTATAGGAACAATAATTATCACAGAACCAATAGGGTAGTAAGAACAACGGGAAAACATAAATGCATCTATCATTAGGGAATTTGAAACACAGAGACAAGAAAAATAAAAATAAGAATATTACATTGTATAGAGATCTAGAAATGTAATAATTAACGAAAAAATTATGGTTTGTCAAATCATTACTAAAACGTAGACAAAAATTTACATAAACTGGTAGAAAAAATGATTTTTTTTCTGAAAAAAATAAATAAATCGATTGCGACGTAGGAAAAAGTAAAGATGAATCCTTGAAATAAAAATACAAATAAGAGTAAGAAAAAGTAAAAATGAAAAAGAAAAATATGGTATGTGATATGTGTATGAAATATGTGGTAAATGTCAAATATAATAAAGCTGTAAGACTAATACCAATACAAAAGCCGAAAAAAAATGAAGATCAGAGAGAATGCTGAATCCGCGAGAAAGACTGGATGGTACTTGCAATCCTGGTAGTCATCCGAGAACATCAAGGTCTTGAGCCTGGTCAATGAAGATCACCGGATGGCCGTCATCTTTCTGGCAGCGCACTCTACAGCCGCAAACCAGACATATTTCACTTTTCCGGTGGACCTTTTCTGCCGTGCAAGCCGGTATAGGTGCCTGTTCGCTGGTGTCATCTCTTCGGCGAGATATATCCGGTGGGAATCATTTTCCTGCCAACCTATATCCCTGGTCGAGAAGTCTCGCTTAATCTTTCTTTTTTGCACCAGATCATCCCTCACTGACTGCCTTACGAAGCGCGCGATGATGGGCGGTGGTCGCGGGTCATCTTTTCTCGACCTTCGGCGTTCGACCATATCTATGTCCTCAATGTTTAACTTAAGACCAAGGCCAGCTCCCACGCTTGTAACCAGGCCTGCGGGGGTCTCCCCCGGGCGTACCGGTATACCGCGTATCTCGACCGATCTGCATAACAACCCAACAGGATCAGTAGTCAACAGGATCAAATTTCCGGAAATGGTTAAAACACAAATTAATAGACGGTGGTCAGATGAAAGAAGAAAGCATCAGGCAGTGGCAATGAAGAGATATTGGAAGGATCGGAAGAGCAAGAAATGAATTGTTGAGTGTGGTCCACAGATGGAGGAGCGCAGGGTAAGGAGGTCATGGATATAGGTGGGTTTTTTGGTTTTCAAGGATTGGAATATGAGTCCACCTAGAAATTATTGACGACGGGAACTGGGGTAAAGCCAACCGATTTCCGAATAAATATGAGATATGTGAGAACGTCTAGAAATCCAAAAAATAAATCTAATAAAACAGTTCATCAATCTTTTACATCTCATTTCAAGCTCACTAGACAGTCCTCCATATACTATTCATCCGTAGTCAAAATATATATACCTATCGCTTCAAATCATTTAGTATCTTGGATTCAGTTGTTGGAGACCAGCTGTTTTACATGAAGGTGATGTGGTCAGCATGGACTGTTTTATTCATCATCATCATCGTCATCCATGGCGCTACAACTCTTGTAGAGTCAAGGCCTCCTTCTGTTTTATTGGATTGTCATAGTTCATGATTTCATGTTTCAACTAAATTATCTCTACATAATAACATATTTGCGTTTGATGATTTATTTGAATAGTTGTCTTCATTTAATAATCCTTTTCCAAACAAAAATGTTCGTTTAACTCTGTAGCTTGAACATAGTTTGTACTTACAATTGTGATGTCAAAGTTTACGGGAGGGAAGTTTTATAAATTCCAGTATGGAAATTTCAGCCTTGAAGAAAAGAAGATCGTGAAGACTTCTTTCGATGAAGAAGTTCGGAAAGCCTTTGTCGAAGGAAACCACTTAGCAATTGTAGAGAATCTCTTTCAGCAAATCAACTGTTGCTGACCTACTCAAGAAAATCTGACATTTAATGTCTCACGTATGACCTCAAGATAATTGTTTTAGCTTAGTCATGAGGCCCTGCCTCATCCACTCTACTCACTGGACCTCTCGCAAACCAACATTGTTTAAGAGGTAAAATTCCATATTCTAAATGTGAATGAAAATTCGTTTAGAATTTTATAATACCAAAGACTCAAACTTCTTATCATAAGGCATAAGTTATTAACCCGTTGGCATCAATTTATCGAGAGTAATGGAGAGCATTTCGACTAATAAAAAATATTTTATATCAATTATTTTGTTTTCTGTATTTTAACCGTCCAATTCATCTCGTATTCAATCCTTACAATCCAAAATCTGTCGAAAAATCCTCAATGCTCCTACTTTGTCACCAATAAACTTATCCATAAAGATCTTAATGTTCCATATGTTGCTGAGTTAGCCCACACCAGATACCTATCCTTTCATAGTAACCTCCATAATCACTCAAATCCGTTAGTTTCTCAACTTCCTTCCCACTCTATTTCTGATAATCCTTCGAGGCTTCTGAAACGAAGATGGCCTAGAGACCTTCTAGTGTTGAATTTTTAATAAAGGGCTACTGAATGAATGAGTGTATGAGTTACAGTATTTTGTAAAAATAATTACAATCACAGGATACACATAATAAGTACAACTAAAAAAAAAAAACTTTCGGCTGAATAAAAATAAAAACAAAATTTTAACAAAATACTTCGAGATAACTAATCACCATCTGAATTAAATGCATTGCTCATAAATAAATAGTTTTTAAATGTGTTATGCTCTTAGCGGATAAAAGATTTTCCAGGGTCATCTCAAGAGTAGGTTTGGGCAGGAGATACTTGCTTAAATGCTTTTGCCTTTGCCTCCTAAATGCCGAACAATCCAGCAAATAGTGTGTGACACCATCGCTAACACTTGTGTCACAAAACTCACAGGATTGATCACTGTTAAATTGTATATGCATGCCACCGTATGACAGTCGGGTATTCCTTTTGCTGGCCATCCTCAGTTGAGCGAGAATTCTCTGGTTTTCTATATGGGTGTTGAATATTAAAGGACTACTGATGAGTAGTTCTTTTCAAGTTTTAACATGTTATTATAATCGTTGTTAATACATTTACTTGCTGTATATATTTTGTACAGTTTTAAATTTCAATAAATGTATATTAATAAAAAAAATAGTTTAACCTGCAATGATTTGCAGACAACCCAATAATTAAAAAAATATAGAAATAGGCCCCACTGTACGTAATTTAGGTAAATGCCTATCGTAAGCATTTATGTTAATCGTAACATAAGTTCTTGACTTCGCTAATAAAATATTTTCTCGTTGGTGAATGAGACTAGTTATTATGAAGTGTTTCCCGTAAGATCCTTCGTTGCTTCCTTTGTTCCACCCCAAGGCCGTGGAGCGTAAACTCGTAACTCCATCCGATCCCAGTGGCTGTGTGGACGCTTTCTCCGACAAAGCTATCAGCTTCGTAGACGGCTCATATAAACACGTAGCTCGTAGATATATCCCACCGACATCTGTGATTTTCTATTCTTTTTTTTTTTTTTTCAATTCGTTTTAAAGTGTTTTCAATGCTTTTGTTGAAGTGTTTCACAAGACTACCTACTGTGGGACGTTCCTTTTATTTTATTTTTTTTTCTGTATTGTCGATTCTTTTCTTCTTCTGAAATAGAAAAAAAAGAAGAAGAGTTTCCCATAGCTCGGTGAGGACAGAGCCTGGAAGACGACTGCTCTTAGATAAGATCCTCTCAAGTGGGTTAGTGGAACAGGTGTCAGTTGTATGATAACTATCAGTACGTGATGAAATTGCTTGATAGGTATTTTGATAAAATAAAATTAGTGATGACATTTTTTATTTTTGATACCCAATCTTTTAATTTTAAGCATAGATTCCAAAGACGGATACTTTACATTATATCACAAATAATTCATTATAACGACAAAAATGATCATTCATACTCATGAAACTTATTCGAGCATATGTATCTAAAATACACAGTACTGCCAAAAAACCCTTTTTTTTTTTTAAATTTATTTAATTGAAATTTACAACTGTATATAAAATAAATATACTAAGCATCAAGTAAATGTGATGATAATGATAAAAATGACACTTCACTTGTTTTTAAAGCAACTACCCATTGGTAGCACTTATAAAGGTTCTATATAATGAGGTATTATATGAGGAGGTCTCGAGGCCATCTTCTTTTCAGACGCCTCGGAGGGTTATCGGGAATGGGATGAGAAGCAAGTTGTGATATTAATGGGTTTGAATGGTGGTGAAGTTTGCTATAAAAGGATAGATACCTGGTTTGAGCTAGGTCAGAAACGTAAGGTATATTAAGATCTTTGTGGATAAATTTGTTTGTGACGAAGTAAGGAGCATTTAGGATTTTTCGAAGCATTGGGGAAAAAAAAAAAAAAAAAAAAAAAAAAAAAAAAAAAAAAAAAAAAACAAAAAAAAAAAACGCTTATTAACTAACCCCAAATTTGTCAGCGCAATCAAATAAGCACTCTTGTACGAAATCAACTTAACTCTGTATATTGGCCTGTTATTAATTAATTAACAGATATAGACTCTCTACAAATGATTCCATAAAATAAACGCCTTTTAAAACGTATAAAAGGCCCAGAGAAGACCAGAAAAGTAGAGCTGGTTGAGGGATCTGGTCTATAATAAAAAAAATAAAAATTTTCCCTGACTAGAAAAAAAAAAAAGTAATAAATAAATGGATATGTATGTATATGTAACTCCTTCATTGAAGAATTGATTAAATATAGTGGATGGCATATTATAACCACTTGTAAGAATTTTCGTGAATAAGTAGTCAGAATAGAAATGGATACAGTAAAAAGTCTGAGGATGGGACATTGTTGTTCCCGAAACATGTAACATGATTTATTAATAATAAAGAGGAGTGTATGCCATAAATAATGAAATAGTTTCAATAAATGGATATGTTTATCTATATTTTACAGTTTTTTTTTGTTTGTTTTTTTATTCTTTATTGAAAATAAATTACATAAAGCCAAATTAGGCTAATAAAAACAGGTACATGTTTGGATACACATCCATCACATGTGAAATAGTAATTAATATGGAGGAATCTATAAACAAGTAAATAATGCAAATTTGATAAAAAAGTAGGAAAAACTAAAAGAAAACCTACACAACAAAATAAACAATACTGGCTCAATTTACAATTAAAGTTAATTTTATGAATTATAATAAATAATAGTTAAATTATAATATAAGCCAAGTGATAAAGATAATAATACACAACTTATAATTACAAAATATAAACAAAAATAATAAGACTCCTTTTGTGATATAATAAAAAGTCAAACTTTTATTTATAACTTTATGGTGTAAAAATGTTTACACTAATCTAATTTAAATACTATTTTGTAATTTATAGAAATTAGTTTTTTAGTCTTTAAGTAATATGTTTTTTGTCCGTTTGTGTTTGTATCTTTTTAGAGTTTTTTTGTTGTAATTACCTATTTCTTGGATATATGGGTTTTCAGATATAGCAGTTGACATGAAAAATGAGTTTGTTTGGGTCTGAATGTGTTGTTTGATTGTGGGTAGATTGAGATCAGTGAGCATAGTGGTAATTCTTGTGTATTTGGGGTAATTATTTATGATTCTCATCCTAATATTTTTACAGCTTTTATATCAACTGGTTCTGGTATGAAACTATCGTCAGATTTTCGATCAGAGCAAAACCGACAGATCTAGAGTCTTCTAAAAAATTCCTTAACACTTAACAAAATGTGGGCAAAACATGACTTTTTTCATTCAAATTAATATAGCTCCTAAACGGTAAAATGTTATTTAACAAAAAATGTTCTCTATTAAATTTCTGATCAGAAAACTGTCATCAAATTTTTGATCTTGAGATCACCACCGACAGAGCTAGAACGTTTCCAAATGTTAAATATTAACAAAACTATAGACCCTGTAGTGAAAAGATATATCCATGTTAAAACTATTAAAAGGAGAAGGTTTTATCACGCGATTTATTTTCTTCCTTTATCAAATTATCTGGTTGTCAGTCTTATACTCGAAAGGCATGAATAAAAAAAAAAAAAGTTCTTATAAAAATATTAATACTGAGCATTGATTTTTGTTTTATGTACCTAATTGTATAGTCATAATTGAATGTTGATAGTCAAGAAAATCTCAACAATATGCTTGATAAGCAAGGGCATACTATAACGTTTCCACAACCGTTCCTCAAATCAGTTACGAATTATCTTTCTTAATTTATATTTATTTTCTGAATATTTGTATGAATAGTTAGAAGATTTTTCCATACATTTACAATATATAATTTACAGCATTTATGCTGAGGATTGACACTTCCGATCGAGGGTTGGGAAACTTTTTTTCCCAAGAACGTCTGGGTCCAACCAGCCACAACAAAGTCTGCACATTTAATTTAAAAAAAAAAAAAAAAACCTGACAGTTAATACTGTACTCCTTGCAGAACCTGAAGTCAAGAAATGGTACGTTCTTACCCAGTAATGGACCCAAAACCCTTCTTGCGTTGTTGCAGTGTAGGTTTTTCTATTTTTTAAAAATAATTTATATTGATTGTGAATACCAATTGAATATATTTAACTGGTTTTTGATAGTGTTTTTCTTCTTCTAGTCGACAGTTTCATGACACCCATCAATGTGTGTTTAATCATGTTTACACGGTAGTCTAAAAATAGAGGCCTTTGTTAGCTGTTGAGATATGAAGTGCATCTAAACATAAGATAAAATAATTACCAACAAAAAACAAATACAAATATTTATTATAAAATACTTGAAGTTTATTATGAGGCTATGAGGCATAGTCCATATTTGATAGTAATAATGCTATTATTAATTCGTATAATACTATTTCCATTTAAAGATTAATTTAGTTATTACTTTAAAAAACGAACATTGTTTATATTTAGAAAACTCTTAAAGCTCTGAAGTTTCTACGCGTTTGGATAATGAGAGAGAACAGCCTGACCACTGAGCGCTAAGTACTAAAACGTGTACTTGGAACGAATTCACATTACGTTAATGAAAGTGTCAATTATAGAGTCAATCATTTATTGCTGTCATTCATCTTTATTATTTATTTTGATTTTAATTAATTCCTTATAATTCTATTTACATATTTTAATATTTAATAATAATTACACTTTCTATTGTTTTTATAATTAATCATATTTTTTTAAATGTTCATGAACAAAAATCTGTTCTTCACTTGATTATGCTTGTTCCTTCTCTACAAAAATCTCGTAAAAGATTTCATATTATTACTAAATAGTTACTAATGTGTAAATTTATTTATTAGTAAATTACTAAATTCTCTATCCTCTGGCTGGTCATCCAGAGAGTTGATGCTTTTGTACAAATCCTTATTAATTTTATACACAGCCATAAATAATTAAGACTGATGAATATTTGACACTTTTATTGTAACGGCTTACCCATTAACAATTACCCCGCTAACCAATTTTTCAACATTTACCAGACAAACTTTCAAACCTTCTGATTAATTACAAAAGGCCCATTTACAAGACAATTATCAGACCTATTTGGACATATGGAGTTGAGCTTTAGGGCTCCACTGAACTATCTGATTCATCTCGTATCCGATCCTTCCAATCCCAAATTTCTCAAACAATCCTTAATGCTTCTTACTTTGTCACAAATAAACTTATACATAAAGACCTTATAATGCTCCATATATACAGATTTAGCCCAAGCCAGATACCTATACTTTCATTATAAACTCCATACTCACTCGAATCCTCTAGTCTCCCAACTTGCTTCACACTCAATTCCCTATAATTCTCCGAGGCGTCTGAAAAGAAGATGACCTAGAGGCCTTCTGATATAGATCTTTTTTTTTTTTAATTGAATTTCTACTAGTGAGTGGTTCTTCACATGATATAGACGAGTCATTGTAATAATTTACTCTAATTTACTTATTGTATATAAGTATACAGTTGTAAAATTCATTTAATATTTAAAAAAAAAGTTTGATTTAATGAGTGATAGTATTTTAATAACCAAAACTAAATAATATACCCTCATTGAGATGAACTCTTTGCTTCCAAGACTCTACAGCCTTCTGAAAAAAACGTAAACATCCACGGGCTACTGTGGCAGTTTATTTTTTTCGTTTTTATCTTACAGTATACTTTAATATTTGAAATGTTAATTAATTTATATTTAATTTCTATTGAACTAACCGTAGGACTCATTCTTGCGTTTTACTTGGAATCTATATACGAAACTTAAACAAGTAACAGATAGATTTCAGCTACTGTAACATTGACTAGACATCCAAATAATTGCATAAGACTTATTTACTTAGCATAGACAAATTTTTAGGCAATGAGGTTCAGTTTTACACTCGTTTTTTATCGTAAAATAAATTAAAAACCTGCATTGAATAAAGCTAATATTGCGCTGAGCCATTTCTAATGATCCATTTATCATTATTGGTATTCTAGTGGGCAAAAAGATGAAGCGAGCAATTGAGCCAAAACCGCCGTCAAAATAAAGAGTTCAATGACCGCACTGACTTTTTGACCGCCGCTATAAAACCATAGGTCAAGAAACAGGTCATTCTTATCTAGATCCTCCATAGGTTGTGGTGTAGTAGTACAGGTTTTGGTTTACGGTTTAAGGAGGTGCTTCAACCAACTTCTTTTCTGCTGGAAATTTTATTGATGAATTATTTTTCACTTCTATTGATTTTTTTTTTAAATGTTGCTATTCATTATCAGTTATTTACAAAAAAATAAAAATAAATAAATAAATTAAAAATAAAATAAAAAATGAAAACATCAGCACCTTCTTTTACATTTTATACATATATAATAATTTAATATAACAATAATCTATGTGTAAAAGTTCTGTTTTGAACTTTTCGGTTTTTAGATATAATGAATGTATAACAATTGACTAGTTCTTAAATAATATTAAAAGAACCCAATAGATGTAAATATTTCATCAATCCTTATTTACCATATTTTGTAATTTATATAAGGATTGAATGTAGTTGTGTTAGTACAGGAGCCGACGTCACTAAACCTGTCAGAATAGGTTTCCCAAAAAAAAAAAAAAAATCAATGTTCATCTGAAAGATCATTCATTTTTGTGTAAGAAAAACCATTGTTGACGTTTCCAAACACGGTCAAGATGGCGGCAGCAAGAAAAATAAGGTTCCACAAGGCCGTTTTCAAGGAAAAACTGCTGAACTTTTTTTCTCAACGAATCTTAATGTTTTATGGGGTGCTGAATCTGAATTTGAAGTTTTCTACCACGGCAGCCGTCAGCTTCATACCCAAAATTGCAAAAAAAAAAAAAAAAAAAAAAAAAACGTACGAAAAAGCGGTTACTGTCGTTTTTTTTAACCTATAATTACCTATTTTCCAAGAATGTTTTTTTATAGTACTCGTAAATTGTAGCAGGACTTGGAAATACGGAGTTGGGCTTTGGAGCTCCACCAAACCATCTAATTCCTTAATGCTGCTTACTTTGCCGCAAATAAACTTATACATAAACACCTTAATGTTCTTTAGCTTGCTTATTTAGCACTAATAAGATACCTATCGTTTCATAGTAAACTCCATAACCATTCTAATCCAGTAGTCTCTTAACTTGCTTTCAATATTGTTCCCGATAACCCTCCAAGGCGTCTCAAAAGAAGATGGTCGAGAGACTTCTTATTTAGAACTTTTTTTTTATTTATTGAAATGCTACTAGTGAGTGGTTCTTCGCGTGTTATTAACGAGTCATTGTAATGATTTCCTCAAATTTACTTATTGTATATATGTATGTATCTTAATGTTTTATGTGGTGCTGAATCCGATTCTGATGTTGGCTACCACGGTAGTCGTCGACTTCATACCCAAAATACCACAAAATAGCGGTTATTGTCGGTTTTTTTACCTATAACAAACAACGAAGGTTTTTTCGATGAGTGTCTTTTTACAGTAGATTGTAGCAGGATTTAGTACGTAGGAACGTACGAAATGAAAAAAAACAATTGTACCGAAATAGGACCATTTTTTGCGAGGTTTGGCCTTGGGAACATTGTAGAGTTTGGCTAACTTGCTGTCAGTCCCACTTCCACAAGAAAACACGTTTATCGGTACTCTTTTGGCTATAACTCTGATTTAATCCGATCCAAAATTTCTTCTTGAAACGGGATTTAATTTAGATTACCCATAGTAAATTTAACCAGCTTTAAGATTAAAAAAAATATTTGGGATCGAACAAATAGATTAGTACCATCTGCTCCTAGACTAAGTCATTTTAGCAGTCTTTTGTATATTTGCGAGCTTTAATCGAAATTTAATTCGGGATATATTGCGAAAATTAAGTAAAAGCTTAGTGCCAGTCTTTGGAATTTGAATATTGTCGAGACAAATTGGAAGGTTAGACTCATAATTCTGAAGGTTGAAGCTGGTTGCGCGAAACGATTTCCTTCAATGAAAAGCTGGGATTCATTTGATTGGTGGAATTAGGAGCGCTTTAGCTGAGGGACGAACTAATTGGCAGGGCTGACACTACACTAGTTGTTAATACTGGGAAAAGATTATTAGCCAGCTAGTGCTAATTTAAGGCCTGCCGTCGCTAATGCTCGCCTTTCAGTTGGTAGCACTGTAATCACATCAGGTGATATACCAGTAGCTGTGGCTGCTCTTTAGTTTCAGTTCAAAGTTTGAAAAGTCATGAATTTTTATTATTTATTGATTATCCCTTTCGATCAAGTTATTTAATAATCAATTTTTAATATTTTTCCACTTCGAATATTCATGCTAAACATAATATTATTTACACATTTACTTGATAGACAGTCACTGATAAATTTGCAAAACAAAAGGCTAATTTTAACTAATATTTAGTAACTAACACATTACTATAATCAATCTTTATTTACAGAGCTAGAGAAGGGTATCCTTAGAAAAATATCGATATAGCGGATAGGAATAGAATGATATTCCGTTTTATTCTATCGATTGAGTTAGTTAAGGTAACAACATTGAACCACTGAAGGAGATGTAACAGAAGCTAATTTCAGTTTTAACATAGATTAATTATTTTATATATTGATATTCCCTTATCACTTGAGGTTGGCATGATGGTATATAGGGATCAAAACAATTAGGATTGGTGAATTAATTGCCACTTCTATTGGGATTATATTATTAGAATAATAACGGGGTGTATAAAAAAAAAATCACCGTTTTTGAAACAAATATTTGTATTATTATTTCTTTGATATAAAATACAATTAATACTCAAAGTATAGTCCATTGTTATCTACCGTCATTACCCATCTGCTAGCCAATTGCTCGATACCACGCTGATACCATTCCTTGGGATGCCTGTCAAAGAACTCTTGGACAGCATTTTCAACTTCCGCTAAATCATCAAATTTTTTCCTTGAAGAAAATGGGCCATGGATCGAAACAAGTAGTTATCCGAAGGTGCGAGGTCTGCACTATATGGTGGATGAGGTAGGAGTTCAATCCCATGAAGTTCTGTAAACTTTTCTTTGGTTCTACTGCTAATTGTTGAGGAGTAAGTTCGTGAAAAAATCAGTGGCTGACAGCAGTTAAGGTGAACATTTTATTTTTCTTATACATTTCTTTATTCACAGCTGTTATAAATACATTGAATTGAAATTAGAAAGAGTAGCTAAATAGAAGCTCCTCCTCGCGTGAATCAAAATTTAAAAAAATATATTTAAGAAGTTCTCTCATTTAGCTTCTTAAGTGAAAATAACTCAGAATAGCTCTTAATGCGTTGGAACATAATACAAACCAATGACCGATTGAAAATGTGTTTTCAGTGAAAGTGTTTTCTATATTCTATGTACAGGACTGTACAATATTGCTTATCAAAATTGCATGGTTGGCATAATCTCTGGAAAATCCATATAATAATGACAAATCACGACAGATAACATTTATTCTTTGACATGAAACAAGCCCTTGATAATGGACTCTTGTCCTGACATTTGACCGAAGAATGAAATGGGTTTAACATATCAAGATCAAATCTATGCGAAAAAGCTAAAAAGACACATTTTAACATACTCCAAATTTATTATCAAGCTTAAAATTCAGAATTATCTCAAAAGAATCATAGTAAAGATAGTAATGATGGATCAATTAGGATTAGTGGATTAATTTCCATTTCTATTGAAATACGTTTTATTTGAAAACTTTTTTTTTTTTATAAATAAATTTATTGAAATTTACAACTATATAAATATATACATCAAGTAAATGAACTGATAATGATTACAATCAGATTCATTGACTGTCAGTATTATAGTTGCCATTAAAAAGTTTTGAGTTGAAAAAAAAAATGTATTTAAAAAACGCTTAGAAACATTAAGTTTAATGAGTTGGTATTATCTTGTTGGTGTTATCTTCTGACCATTAACTCTCTTCTCTTATAACAAGATATAAAATATTTTTTCCTTGTTTGTGAATTAAATTTCTGAAAATCCCAACCACTATACACCACTCTTTACCATTTAAACTGTTTTTTCTAATGATTTATTTTTGTATCCCATTCAACAAAATTACTCCTTTTTCCAGATTCCTGAACTGAATCGATTTAATTACTTTTAGGTGATTGTTTCATCGAAAACCTAGGTGGATGTATTTGCTTTTTTTAAATTAACCGTTTTAATTAGTTAAGTTTTTCCTTTGTGTAAAAATTACTGTTTGTTTTTTCAAATCCGGTCTCTTCTCTTTCCTATTAAATTTTCAATTAACTGGAGTGGGAAAAAAGTGTAGAAATATAAAATCTATCAATGTTATGAGTTAGGTTTCCCATTTGTTTTCTTTTTATTCTTTAATTACTTTTATATTTTGTGTTACATGAGTGCTCTTGATATTTTTAACATTTATATAGTTTCGTTTTATTATCATTGTTTCATTTGTTTTTGTTTTTTTATCTGAATTTTTGACCTTCCTCTGTTCAGTAAATTGTCTGACTACTACGATGGTAATCTTATGTTTCTTTATTTTATTGACTGAAAAATATCTTTAATATTTTTTGCCTCCTTAATGTGATTTTTTTAAAAACTAATCATTGATATTTATAACTGTAAACGATATACGACAAGTAAATTAATCTTAAATACTAGAACCCAACCCATCAACCTATACACTCCGGCGCATCGAACTGCATCCTTCGAGTTCATTGCCCATCACAATTCGAAAAAGATCCACTCTTACTTCCTTTAAACATCATTTATTCCTTTACCTCCTTCATTTTCAATCTTCCACGCTAATGTAAAACGTGAATATTTATGTAATATGCATTATAATAGTATACATAAGATGTATCATTTTACAAGATGTCACAGTTATCTTGTAACATTTAATTTAATTATTTATCAATTTTTATTATTATCTATTGTTATTATTTATTTAATTAATTATCAAAGCCAGACGATTGTCCTATGTACTGTAATCATATGTTATTCTTAGGGGACAAGTAGTCCCAGAATAAAGTTCATTTTCTTCTTCTTCTTCTTAAATTTGATCATAATGATAACAATGACTTGTAAATAACCTGTGAAGAACTACACACTAGTAGCACTTCAATAAAAAATTTATATCAGAAGGTCCCTAGGCGATCTACTTTTCAAACGCCTCAGAGGATTATCAGGAATGGAGTGTTGAGGCAAGTTGGGAGACAAGTGGATTTGAATAGTTATGGAGTTTACTATGTAAGGATCGGTATCTGGTCTGCGCTAAATCAGCAACATAAGGAACATTAAGGTCTTTATGGATAAGTTTAGGATTGATGAATTAGGATTGATGAGTTTGTTTGTGACAAAATAAGCAGCATTAAGGATTTTTCGTAGGATTGTGGATTGCAAGGATTGGATACGGGATGAATTAAATAGTTTAGTAGAACCCCAAAGCTCAACTCCATATGCCAAATAGGTTTGATAACTGCAATGTAAATGAGTCGTTTGTAGTACAGTGGAATCTCGATATAGCAAATTGCTTGATAAATCAAAGTTTTTCTATTCCCCTTGAACCTGCTACCATCCCTATGTTATTTTTACCTTTACATATCGAAGGATTGGTTAATAAAATATTGATATATCGAATTTTTGAAGATTCCTTAGCTTACACAAAACGAAGTTTTTATCGAAAAACCTTTATAAATCGAAGTCGATTTGTTAATCAAGTAGAATTTAGACTAATCAAAGATTCTACCAGTGATTAACTGTAACTCCCAACCTGACATTTGTTTCCGGTTTGTATCAGTTTCTGATAAAACAATTATGCGATACGTTTCGTTTTCTGTTGTTCCACACTACTTTTTCTATACTCCAAAATGGTAAAGCGTAAAATTGAAAATTATTCCAGCCGTAAATGCCGGGGTTGGCAGAAAGTGCGATATTGCAAAAAAGTTTGGAATATTAGCAAACAATTTATCCACAATTATGAAAATTGTGACTCTTTAGAAAATGAAAGATGTGAACTGCATATTTAAAGAATAGCGACTGTTAAGAAAATGAAAATATTCCCCCGAAATTATGAGTGTCATTAACATGCATCATCTATTATTTATAATTTTTATTTTGTGTACATTTGAGCAAGCAGTGACTTCCGTAAAATAAAACATAGCCACTTAAAACAGTGTTTTGTCCCTGTGTTATTTCATCAAACCGTGTTTTGTCAACTTTGTTCCTTGTTTTGACCAAATTTAAAATTAAAAATGCTAATTTTAGGAGTAAGGAATATTTCTGATCCTTGTTGTAACGTGTTTTTTTAGTTGTTATAAGTATAATTAAGATTTTTTTGTTTCAAAATGGTAATTACATCTCAAAATATAAGTTTTTTGTTTTTGTGAAAAGTGGGATTACTGTGACAAAAGACGTTTTGAAAGTCACCTCCGCAGTTACATTGAGTATTTTATTATGAACATCTAACCTCTATATATCGAAGTCAGTCAGAAATCACCTCAATAAATCGAACCTCGATGTGTCTAAATCCTCGATAGTTCGAAGTTTTCTCGTTCCCCTTGAGGCTCGTTATATTGAGGTCCCACTGTATTTCGGAAGCTTTGAACATTTGTCTAGTAAATGTTGAAGAAGTTGGTAACGACAAGCAGTTTCCTGTCGTTTTAGTCATGTATGTGGATTTTAAAAATTTAATTTATATATTCTTTGTAGCAAAGTGCAAATGTTTTGAAGTTCCAATATGAGTGGCAAATAAACCATGAATCCTGATTGTATTGATCCTTCTATGCCATCATGGTGTACCGCAAGTTACATTGTTATTATTAAAGTTATATAATTACTAAATGAAATAAAAGTCATGCCGAATTTAAAAGTTTTTTTTTTCCCTTTTCTTTTTCATTTATTGATATTTACAACTGTACAAAATAATATACAACAAGTAAATGTGTTGACAGCGAATACAATGGCATGTAAATAACTTGTGAAGAACTACTCACTAGTAGCACTTCAATAAAATCTACACTAAAGGGTCTCTAGGCCATCTTCTTTTCAGACGCCTCGGAGGATTGTCAGGGATGGAGGAGGAAGCAAATTGGGAGACTAGTGAATTGGAGTGGTTATGGAACTTACTATGGAAAGATAGGTATCTGGTTTGGGCTAAATCAAAAACATATGGAACATTAAGATCTTTATGGATAAGTTTATTGGTCACAAAGTAAGGAGCATTGAGGATTTTTCGAAGGATTTTGGATTTTAAGGATTGGATACGAGATGAATTGGATGGTTTAGTAGAGCCCCAAAGCTCAACTCCGTACGTCCAAATAGGTCTAATCACAGTCATCTTAATGAGTCTTTTGTAATTAATTGGGAGCTTTGAACGTTTGTCTAGTAAATGTTGAAGTAGTCTGTAACGACGGGCAGTTTCTTGTCGTTTTAGTCTTGGAATTTAAAAGTACTTTCATAATTGATGTTTAATATTTTTAATAATAAAGGCGTATTATTTTATATATAAAAATATTTAAAAACATGAAACAAAAATAGTGATCTAAAAATAGGGATCGACAGTTAAGAGCGTGTTAAGATGTTGACATAAGAGTTCAAACGATTCGCTGATAATTGTGAAATGTAGATAAGAAATATTGTTCTAAGGCGATCAGGTTTTCCTGCAGCAGTTGTATTTATTATGGATTTTTCGCTGATCTTGAAGTGTAAATATATAAAAAAAATTATATCACGTTACAGATCCTTAATTGTAATAATGACCCTGCCTTATAGATAATTGGTCCTCCTTGTAGTTTTTACAACCTTATTAAAATTCCCATTGACTTCGGGTTTAACATTAATTGCGACTTCATTAGTATGTAGCACCTCTGCACTGATTCGAATTCCAAACCGTTTCTCGAAATTCATTGGGATGCTAAATGTATTGTATTTTTTTCTTTTTTTTTTGTTCCTTTTAACTCTAGCTCTTGTACGAGTAATGTTTAATTCTATTTTAGAATTGTATCGGTTTCATTTAAACCGGGCTCACGTATGGGATAGCTTGTGTACATTGCTGTATTTGTTTACTGTAGCTAGATTTGTTTAAAGTGATGACATTAGATACTTGGTATTTGTATCTTGATTTGCTGGAAACAATCTCTCATCTCCAGCCTGAATAACATATCAAAACGTTTTAGTTCTTTCACGTGGAGGACATTTAGTACACACGATGTGCATTTCCTATTGCTCTGTACTACATATGTATCTATTCTAGTCTGTGTCTGGAATTAGTTATTTTTAAATTAATGTGACCTTGATAAATATTTTATCTACTTGTATTATACAAACCACATCACGTCTTCTTGCATCTTTCTCTAACTCCTATGTGCCGTTAAGCTTGGAGCTCTAGCCCATATAGCCCACTGGTCCCCACCTCTTGCAAGTCTTCATACCTCCGGTATCATCTTCCTATCCCCAATTTTCCCATGTATACGGTAGATACTGGAACGCCTTATTTCCAGTCTTGCTTCAAATAACCACTTAGACTTTTAGTCTACGTCTGGTTAAATTTTCTATTAGACCCTATATACGAAATTTATATTAACTCTCTAGTGCATGGTGTAGCATATCTGTAACATTATATTTATACTAATGGCAGCGAACTCTCTTTGCGTTTTCTGGAATTAAATCTTGTATTAGAGAGTCTACATGATCCCTCTAGGCATGAGAGGACTTTGCATGCCCTAACTGGACCAGGCATGTCTCTAATTGTCACTTACACCTGCAAGACCTCAGTTGTGGAGACTCCTTCTTCCTTCCAGTGAAGTGTTCTTATTTACTTTTATACCATTCATTGTGTTTATTATATTATATTATCAAATAAAATTTCTGTGGCTTTTCCCAAGATAAGTAGTTTGTAAAATATCAATGGGGATAGAATTTTTGTTTTTTATTGTCGAGATAAATCACTTTTTAGTTATGTGCAACATAATGTATATTATTAATTAAAATGGTTTGTAGGTGAAAAATATTTTTTTTAGTATTTTTCTATTAATAACCTGACCCAAACATATTCAAAAAAATTTATTAGAATGAAATAGAAAAAAATCATGCACTAAAGGGTTAAATCCCGTGAAACACCTACGCTGGTACAATTAATGTGTATGTTATGGTGCAATATGTCAATTAGGACATATAGGCTTGGACATGTAGGACATGTTTCACATAATTTAATATAAATTACATATATATGATTTAATAATACATTTAACCAGCCTTGATATGGAAAAAAGAAATTTTGGATCGGACAAATATTTGTGGAAACAATAAAAAAAAAAAAAAAAAAAAATGTTTTTTAAAAACTTAGTATTTAGTGTGCTGGCAAGTGCATTTTAAGGAACTTGATTAAAACTTAATATATTATGGCCTGATAGTATTATGGATCGGACAAATAGTTCCGGAGTTATAGTCAAAAGAGTACAACAAACGTGTTTTCGCGGAGAAGTGGACCTGAACGCTAGTTAACCATTTTCTACAATCAATAAAGTAGAAGAGGTATTCTATAGACAATGTAAATGAAACTGACACGGTGTGTTAACACCAAGAGATTGTTTTAAAGTCTGATGATGGGACCTTGTTTCCCGGAACATGTCACATGTTTTTACTATTAATAAAGAGGAGTTGAATGCTTTTTATAATACAATTATTGATCAATATATGTACCTCCTTCATTGAAGAATTCATTTTCTACAATTTCCCCAAGACCATAACTTTGCGAAAAACGGTCCGATTTCGAAGTTTTTTTTTATTTTTTATTTTGTAGATACTGGTTACAGATACTTATAACGCTTTATTCGAAAGATGCTTCATTTTCGTTTTATAGGTAAAAAAATGAAAATAACTGGTATTTTTTTTTGCGATTTTAGGTATGAGGCAACGGCTGCCGTAGGTAGCAAACTTCAGATCCGGATTCGGCACCCTAAAAAACCTAAAGATCTGTTGAGATAAAAAGTTCGACAGTTTTTTTTTTTTTTTTTTTTTTTTTTTTTTAACGGCCTTTTGGAGACTTATTTACTGGTATTTTTGGGGTGTCGTTCATTCTGTAATTGTGGCCATACCATTTTAATTTCCGCTCTCCCCAGGATGCTGCGTACTCACTTTACTCCCTAATCGCCACGAATTCTGTAATTTCTTATGTTTTCCACCTTGATCTTTCCAACTATTTGTCTAGGAAGGAAGGAACACTTATTTTAAGAGATTTCGTTTGGCCCCTGTACTTCCTTCCTACTTGTCTATGATTTTTTTTATGTTTAACAGAATAGTCCATGGGCCTTCATCGCTCGATTTAGAACCATCCTTGTTTATGATCTATATCTATCTTCCCAAATAATTGTAGTTTATGATAAATCCTTCCTAATTCACTCCTTAATTTTCTAAAATCTTAACATCCGTGATGCTAACTCATTAAAAGCATTCAAATCGTATATTTTCCATCAATCCTCTCTCTTTCTTCGAATAAACTTTAATTATTTATTTGAATTTTATTCAATTTTTATGTTTATTATTTTGCTTGGTTTATTTTTCTTTGTATTATACCTCTATATTTTTATTTTTCACTCAATTAGGAATGTGTAACGTAAAAAAATATATCGATATAATTGCGACCAATATACACCGATATATCCTGATTTTTTTCTTTTTTTTTTCATGAAAATGGTATGTTTGTTTATTTTATTGTTTTAGTTAATTTATTTCAAGTCCTAAATAAGAACAAAATTATTTCAAATGTTTAAAAATTTAATATTAGTTTATTGTAAAGAACTCCCACACTTCTTCATCAATTGATTGTATGAAAAGTGACTTTCCCAAAACATTTCCGCTTAAATTATTTCTCTTCTCTGGAAAATAATTGCTCTGTCGGTACTAAAATCTAAATAAAATTGGAAAACGCGTCCAACTACGCCCAGCAGTGCAGAATGCTTGCATTTTTTCCATTGGAGCACTTGAATACACATGAGCATATAATACTTAGTTACCTTTTTGTAATATATATGGGTGATTTCAATATTTCGGAACAATTCCAATAAAAAAAAAAAATGTTCACTACATAAAACATGTAAATTGATTTTTTTTTTTCACAAATTTTTTGTCTCTAAGGTTTGTGAAGTAAGTCTGTGAAGTGGGCATACATAATCTGCAATATTTCTAGATATATTAAATAAATAATAACTATTGAAATCTAGGGAGTGAAAAAACCACGACTAGGAAGTGGATTTATTATCTAGGGAGTGGGAAAAATATCATATGTATTACATTAAAGAAAAGAAAAGCGAAATTAACGAGATATGTATATTATAAACTTGGGCTGTATACATGTATTACATTTTCAGCCTTTTAGGTAGTACTTCTATTCAGCGTTCAGATAAACACTAAAGCAATTTAAGTTCTAATATAACACGATATCCTCACTCCCTATTATTCACATTTTTCATTTAAATGCCTAGGGAGTGAGTTCTAACAAAAAACAAACGTTGGTATCAGGTTATACACGTGGCCTATTTGAAAAGTAAAACATGGTATCTATTGGTTTTTCAGTAGATCTTTGAATGTATCTTGAATCTAAAAAAAAAATATCATGTTTTCAATGGGTTGATACACCTTAGGCAGTGAGGATGAATTAAAATACGGTACTTACCGAGCGGAGTCAATGCACCTCCACTTGTCTACCAACGAACTCAGTGTCTTGAAATATCGATATTGTTATTATACAGGGTGAGTATCTCTTAGTGTAAAAAAAAAAAATTGGTTAAACTAGATCAAAAATGTAGCTAAATGCCGCAAATCTCACCTTTCTATTCCAATCCGTTGCAGATATATGATAAATCAAAGACTTTTTTGAGGAAATCACGTTTTTTTCCCATAAAAACTGTAATATCTCCATTTTGTCTAAATATTTTTCAAATTTTGGCCACATTTTCAGATTTAGCATTAAATTTCCTATAAGAACAGAGTACACGTAACCTTGAATTTTACAAACTTGGTATCTAAAGAACAGCTTGATCTTCACCTTATTTAGGGAAGTCACAATGTCTTATTTACCTCAACGCTCACCGTTTTTCGTAAAAACTATCCACAAAACGTCAAATCTCACAAAAACTTACAAATTTAATCAGCTTTCGAATGATATGTTAAACGTAATGATTTTGTTTCAATTTCATGGAGATATTTACTTTTGAAACCGAAAAAACATGGTGTTCTCATTTTGTATACAAATCAGTTACTTGGGTAAATAAAACATTATGACAATCCCTTAATGAAAATGTGCATTTTAAACATAATAAACTCTTCATTGGAATAAAAAGCAAAGGAAAAAATGATTGTTTAATAGAAAATAAAGGAAAACTGTCAATAAAGTGACACAACATCAGAGGATATGATATTATTACATTTATTTATTATTATTATTTAGGATTTATTTTATTAGATTTTCAATGTAATGTTTAAAATCCAGTGATAATGAACATAGACCTTAATTTTGCCGTTAGCTTCTGAATGCAGATTGTGTCTAAGAATACTACTTTTTGAAGTGAATTTTATGGGCAGATGAGTCTGTTTTTACAGGGGATGGCATTTGTACCAATCCATGTATATCGTTATTAGGAATGGTCGAAATGCCTTCCCCTGTAAAAATGATACTCATCTAGCCATAAATCACATAATAAATAAATAAATGTAATAATATCATATCCTCTGATGTTGTGTCGCTTTATTGACAGTTTTCCTTTATTTTCTATTAAACAATCATTTTTTCCTTTGCTTTTTATTCCAATGAAGAGTTTATTATGTTTAAAATGCACATTTTCATTAAGGGATTGTCATAATGTTTTATTTACCCAAGTAACTGATTTGTATACAAAATGAGAACACCATGTTTTTTCGGTTTCAAAAGTAAATATCTCCATGAAATTGAAACAAAATCATTACGTTTAACATATCATTCGAAAGCTGATTAAATTTGTAAGTTTTTGTGAGATTTGACGTTTTGTGGATAGTTTTTACGAAAAACGGTGAGCGTTGAGGTAAATAAGACATTGTGACTTCCCTAAATAAGGTGAAGATCAAGCTGTTCTTTAGATACCAAGTTTGTAAAATTCAAGGTTACGTGTACTCTGTTCTTATAGGAAATTTAATGCTAAATCTGAAAATGTGGCCAAAATTTGAAAAATATTTAGACAAAATGGAGATATTACAGTTTTTATGGAAAAAAAAAAACGTGATTTCCTCAAAAAAGTCTTTGATTTATCATATATCTGCAACGGATTGGAATAGAAAGGTGAGATTTGCGGCATTTAGCTACATTTTTGATCTAGTTTAACCAATTTTTTTTTTTTACACTAAGAGATACTCACCCTGTATGGTTGGTGTATCGATATTAATCTATATTAAAATACATAGCCTTCTTATAGGGGACTTTATTTCCCAGAATAAAATATATGTTTCAATTTCTATTTTAATATGCCCCTATAATGTAGAATAAAATTCTGAATTATAATGATTTTTATAATTAATATCGTATCATAACCGCAATACCTTCTAAATCTATTTCACCTCGTTCCCCTTCCAACAGCTCTAATAAGTATTTCATTGCACATCCTCAGCCATTTCGAAATGAATGGGACAGGTAGGAAGAGCAAACAAAAGAATAACTAACCCTGGCGCCAACTCTAATGCTACACCTTATCATACAATGGCTCTCATCCCGGTAATATTTGTTAATAGTAGGTGATGATACTGTTAAATTGTCATGCAAATGTTGTGTCAGTTTACCTCCCCTGCCTCTCAGCCCTTGGATGAACACCAACTATAATTGCCCTGTCTCCGGTTACACGCTGGATGGATTGCTCTCATAGTAGGTCATTGTCTGAGGTTATTCGTAGTTTTTAAAATAATATCATAGCTTAGGAATGTAATTATATACCAATATGATTTGAATTTTATGATTGGAAGTACAATTGGCTCTAGATAATTTGCCATTCAGAAATTTGAATTTATAATTTGAAGTATTATTTTTTTCCGGTCTCTTGACAGACTATTTAAAGATCAATCTTGAAGCTTGTAATTTATAAATGTATTTTAAGATCGGCTTTACTGTATAGAGCATAGATGTTCCTTTATGTAGCAAAGACAATGACTTGATTGGACGGAATCATTTCAAAGTCAAATTATTAGTAAAACTGTTAAGGGGACGTCATTTTTTAAAATTATTTTTTGAAATTTACAACTTTATACAATATAAAATATAATACATCAATTAAATGTGATAACATAGATAAAAATGACACCTCACTTGTTTTTAAAGCAACTACTACATTGGTAGCACTTATTAGAAAGTAAGAAAAGTATTATTAGAAAGTCCCGAGGCCATCTTCTTTTCAGGTGCCTCGGAGGGTTATCCGGAATGGAATGAGAAGCAAGTTGTGATACTAATGGATTTGAATGGTTGTTGAGTTTGCTATGAAAGCATTGATATCTGGTTTGAGCTAACTCAGAAACGTAAGGTATATTAAGATCATTGTGGATAAGTTTATTTGTGACGAAGTAAGGAGCATTTAGGATTTTTCTAAGGATTTTGGATTGTAAGGATTGGATGCGAGATGAATTGGATGGTTTAGTGGAGCCCAAAAGTTCAACTCAGTATGTCCAATTTGGTCTAATTATTGTTATGTAAATGAGTCTTTTGTAATTAATTGGAAGTTTAGACCGTCTGTCAAGTAAATGTTAAAGTAGTCGATAACGACGGGCAGTTTCTAGTTGTCTTAATCTTATACGTGGATTCCAAGGAAGACGTTAAGTGGGGATTAGTGGAACATCGATAAAGGATACTATAAGACAGGAAGTTGTAGGTTTACGATGAAGGGACGTCATTTGAAATGGAAAAGACTTAGTTAATAAATTAAAAGTTTCAATTGCCGACTATAACATAACTATTAATCTAAAAAATTTAAATTTTAATATATTAAAAATTATAGCTACCTGAATATAATTTATTCAATAAAATTATTGTTAAGTTCAGACCCTCAAGTTTTGCAGAAATGTGTAGTAAAATTGTGTGACCAAATTAACGATTTTTAATTCTTAGGTTAGGGCTACTATAAAAAAAGAGGAAAATGAAAAGATGAACCCCATTAAAAAATAAACTAAATCGAAAATTGTTTGAATTTTTAAAATTTTTTACTCATAAATTCCTTGAAATGTAAGTATATTTTACACTTTTTCTTCTTTTTTTTTTTTTTTTTTTTTGTATGAAATTAGTATAAACTAATCTCTTCAATAATAGGTATATTTTTTTTAAAATTCTATATTATTTATTAGCCAATGATCGACCCTGATGTTGAAAATAAATGACAGAATACTCTGCTTATATAAAGCGAGTATCCTGCATTGGTAAACCTGTTGATTATTAGAAGTTATTCTAATAAAAAGAACTTCCTTCGTATGATTACCGGAAAAACAAAGAGAGACTTCATCTGATATGAGGCGACAAGAGAGGTATTGTTTTCGACGTGTTTCGGCCATGTTTGAATGTAGGCGCAAAGATGGTGGAGTTAGCCCCTGATAATAAAATACCACGAGGCCACACAAGAATGTTCTAGATCAACTGCAGTGAGGAACCTAGTCGACTCCGTCAGATCAGGAACCTAGTGAGGAACTGAGAGAAGTTGTCCCAGCTAACCGTTCCTCTACAGTGGGAGGAACTCATAGGGAACTGCCAAACAAGATCCACCACTGCTTACATGATCGGTTCGAGATAGGCCTGAAAAAAAGGGGATTGAGCAATGGATTGATTTTAGCCAATCCACTTTTTTCTTTTAACATAAAGAATACTTTCTTTCATGATGTTCTTACCTTCATCTAAAAGAAAAAGCTCTTGAGTTACACATGCAATAAAAATTCCTTCACAACGTTCTATTACATAAGATCCATACATGTAAAGAACGCAGACAAACAAAAAACAAAACTTGAAAGATCTTTTTAAGTGGAAACTGATTTCTTTATCTTTAAAAATATTTTTGTTTTGTTTTTTGGTATTTTTATTTATTTATTTTTATAAGAAAAATGTTTAACTGTTCTGTTATTTTATAATGGAAGGCAAAACTAAATGGTCTCTTTATATGGTATGCAGTCAAGAACAAAGCTGTTAAAATTAAATTTTAATTTTTGATACCGACGTTTCGACCTAAATTATAAATCTTCATCAGGGCTAGAATAATAGAAAACAGACAAAAATATATTAAAAAATTGCAAAGGGTATTAAAAAAAAATATATTAAAAGACTAACTGTATGAGAATCAAGAAAATTCATAAAGACATCTTTATGAATTTTCTTGATTCTCATCAAGAATTTTATACTCTACAATTTTGTCATATCTTTTTGTCGCTTTTCTTTTATTCTAGCCCCGATGAAGACTTGCAATTCAATTCAAAACGTCGGCATTAAAAATTAAAATTTAATTTTTACTGCTTTGTTCTTGACTGCATACCCCAACCAACATCTTACATCTTACCTTATGTTTTTCATATTACGTATATCGCACAAGTATTTCAAAAGTGACAAAACTCAATTACCTCAATTAAAAAAATGTACAATTTTCACTGTCTCGTGTAAAATATCAAAAGTGTACCTGGATTATTAGTCCCAATTACTGAAATGTATCTGGTGTGATTTAAAGATAATTCGATACATTTCTGACATTTCATAGTAGAGTGTTGAGCTTAAAAACGATGATAATTCAGAAATACAGATTTTTGAGTTGTACCACTTTAGATAATGATAATAAAAAACACCTTTTTATTTTGCCAAAAGTTGTGAAAGTAATAAATTTGGAAAAAATCACGGTCATCCGACTGGTTTTTGCCCAATTAAGCGTCACCACTTTATGGAGGCTGGGTGTGGCTCAGGAGCTTCATAGATAACATATTACATATGTTTATATAAGTTATGATTATAATAAAAAGTAAATGTATTTGTTTTTGTATTTTTAAACTAGATTTGTGAACTCTGTTTTTCTTTTCTCAACAAAAGGTTTAAAAAAATTTGTTTGATAAAATTCTAAATAACTTTTAATATGTGGTTAATAAATATTCTGCCCGCATTTTAAAGATGACTGATGCCCGAGTAATCCATTTTAATTGTTTTACACTGCAATTCAGAAGTAGTCTTTCAAAACAGAACCTGCACTTTAGAGGGAATATTTTTGGAAAGTAGACATCTATCAAGAATTTAAATAATAAAATTTATATGGATTCAATAGCAGGGTGAGGACTGGTGTATGTTTATTGCTCTTCCTAGAAATATTCTGAAGTGGACATATTTAAACTTGTGATACAACTCCTCGATTCTATCTTAAAGCTACAAACATATTTATAAGGAAATAATTATTATGATATTATAATAATTTATACAAAACAATATTCACGTATTGACCTTTAGTGTTACAATTACAACCCTCCAGAAATGCTAAGATTTTTCTGAGATATGATAACGGTAGTCAAATACTAAAAAAATAAATGTATGGTTATTCGATTTATAAATTTATGAAAATAATATAGTTTATTACCATATTTCATACCTGTAGTGCTATGCATAGAGTATTCGAGCGAGATTTGACGTTCTTAGGATTTCGTTATTTATTTCTACATTTCAATCGAGTGAAGAACTGAAGCCTCCCACTGGCTATATGAATCGCTTCCCTAAAAAAGAAACGCTTTTATTGGCTGTGGATGAAATGTCGGAGTGTATATTGGAAGCGGGGATTGGCTGATTTGGATGGCGGGTCATAAAACTTGACGTTATTGGCCGATGACGTTTCGAATAGGTCACAGATTTATTTTGTTTCGGATTTTATTACCAGGAGGAGTGAAATATTAGCCAATGGGGGCCGGGAGCACTGTCACAATATTTTTAATTTACTGTTCCGAGTGCTACTATTGGTTGACTTTTGCGGAAGTTGGCGTCATATATCACTGGATGTATTGGGCACGCTGCTTTTGTTAATACCTACATTATATATCCAAATAAATAATAATACCTTGTTATATTTACATACCTTTCGTTTCATTACTTGGTATGGAAGTGTTTCAAGAATGTATTAGTGACAAGGTAGTGATGTGGTCAGCACCCACTTTTATCCACCAGTTTTGTTTTCAAATAAGGGTGTGTCGATTGATAATGTGTTTCAATTGAGGCTGGGTGTGCCTCAGGAGTTCAAAGGCTGAAATAACAGAAACTAGTACAATGTCTTCCCTTTGAGCAATCCCAGTCTATAAAATAAATGTGTCGCCTAGTTGCAAAACCGGCCATCTCCAAAAAATAAAATTTTTCAGGAAAGCTGATTTTCTGTTACATCACGCCGAAACGAAGTAGGAACAAAATCTCTTCGGTTTTTAGTGGCACTAGGGTAGTGTGTTTGAAACCACTTTTTGAAATGGAAGGGACAAGTGGAGGGGGTGAGTTACTCAATTTTTTATATTGGATTTGGCCTCTTTTGCAACTCATTTTGGAGTTGGCCGGTTTTGCAACGAATTAGAACTGAAAGATCACTAAATTTAATGTAAATGTTGGATTTTATGGGATGAACATGAACAAAACTATCTGGAATAAGTGAATATTATTTGAAAAAATTAAACTCTGAAATGTTGTTGAGTAACTCAAGCAACTAAACTGAAAAACCTGCGAGAATGTTTTAAAAGTAATTAAGTCTTCAACAGGCTCACACATTTCTTCCTGATCTTCTTCTTCATTTCTCTCATCTACTTCTCTGCTTCAATCCTCATCCATCCTCGCTAGGCGTCCAGCCCACCTGAGCCTTCCAAGCCGAACAAATCTTACTACGAGTATATTCAGTTCCCTAAAGACAGCATACTACAGTTCTTGATTGGTTCGTCGACGCCACTCTTGTCCCTGTATAATTCCACCATAGATAGATCGCAGGATCTTCCTCTTGTAGATAAGTAATGCAGACTCATCTTTCTTCGTGAGTGTCCAGGTCTCAGAACCGTAGCTCAGGGCTAGGCGGACCAAGGTTTTATACAGCTAAATCTTGGTTGCTCGCGGAAGCAGGGGGCTTCGGAAATGGTTATGTAGGCAATAGAGACATCTGCTTGATTTGCTGATCCGTAATCTATTATCCCCTGATGTGTTGTTATCCACATTCACTTGACAGCCGAGGTACACAAATTCATCAACTTTCTCAAATTTGTAATCCCCAATTCTGACTTCTTCGCTCTGTACTGCCTGTTCTCCTGATACCATGTACTTCGTTTTCGCCTCGTTTATTACTAAACCCATTCTCCAGGCGTTCTCAGCAAGGAGAAGGAACGCATTTGAGACAGCCTGAAATGATCGTCCCATGATATCAATATCGTCTGCATACCCAAGCAGCTGAACTGTTTTATTAAATATGGTGCCACCCAGTTGGATTTGGGAACTTCTGATGGCTTTTTCAAGGCCGATGTTAGAAACGACGTCAAACGGTCGTCAGTTTCCTAGTTGGGCTCAAAATGTTTCACCATAAGTTTTGGACATCGCGAAGTTTCAGAGGCTTCACCACAGTACCTGGAACCACGGCCGAAATGTTACTGGTTTTGATGCTTCTCTTACTCTTTACGACAGACTTGCTTGCTCCAATCTCGAATCTGTAGAAAACCTTTCCTTGAACTAGCAATTTATTATTTTGTTTGGTTATGAAAAATCACTTCGTTGGGGTGAATTTGAAGTGCCATAGAAGTTTGAGGAGGGCATTACTGGAACTCTTCCAATCAAGATTTGCGTAGTCTCTTCTTGGCTTGAACACCATTCCACTTTTCGAGAGAATGCTGACAAACTCTGAAGGCTGAACGAGAGTCTCGATTTTCTTAACTTCTTTTCAATTTGGGCAAAACCCCGATCAGAGAGGGGTTTGTTTCTTCTCCATGTTGCAGGATCTCTTTGTCTCATTCTTGCTAAATTAGCACGAACTTCATCTACAAACTTCTCCATAAAGAGCGAAAACAAAGAGCAATGAACAATGAAGGCATAAATGGTAACCATAGGATAAGCAGGAGCAGTCTGATAGTTGCCTGATAAGAGGCCTTCTTGATCTGGAACAACAGCGCGTTCAAGCGGATGTGGAGATGGCCGGTTTTGAAACTCACTGACGGAAGGATTTGGCCGGTTTTGCAGCACACTGTGATTTTCAAACGCAGATTTAACAAGGATTTGACGGGGTTTTGCGAGGTTTCTTGCTTCTAATAGGTGGAAAATGTATCTTAGGACTCAGAAAATTGAGGAGTTGGTCGGTTTTGCCACCTGATAACAATGATTATTAACACTAAAACTACCTCGGTTGAAGTGATTTCCAGCCCCCTCAAAGTATCTATGTCCTCTTTCCTCTTTGGTTGCAATCATGTAATTGGTAATTTCTTTGTTTAGTATTAGTCCTACATTTCTCGCTGCTTTTTCACACTCCTCGTAAGCTCCTAGGAGCGCATTAATAGTTCTTCCTGTAATTATTACATGACTAATTACTACTATAAAATACTAAGGTTTAGTAATGTAGATCTTATTGGATATCTATTTTATTTTTGATGTATAAGTACAAATGGGTTTAAATATTTACAATTAGTTGTTGCAATAGCTATTAAGACTTTTCTTTTTCTTCTTGATGGGAAATCCTAAAATTTTTCTTCAGTTTCATGTCAGACCAACATTCTATACTATATCTCGCAACTGAATTCAGATATTTTGAAATATGATAAGCAGTCTCATGTAAGAGAGAAAGTCATGTGTCTTGTTCAGGTCGAGTTTTGCAAACTTTGAGGCATGTGTAGGGTTTTAGCGTTAGAATTGTATCCTGTAGGCCAGAGTGTTTCTGAGCTCTTGCTTAGTATTATAGGATGTTATTATAATATTTATTTTTATTCCTAAGTTATAATTTATTATTTTTCTATATATTGTAGGTAGCGGGGTGTGCAGCAGCGAGCTCAGCTGTTGCTCAGAGCAGATGGAAACTCAACTCAAGCTGACCGTCGCTCAAGACCTTCATGCTCTCCTTTATCACAACTTCCGCTCCGTGCACGGTATGCTAGAGTCGACCGCCTCTTCTCTATCAGGTACGTAAGAACAATGATATATCTTATATTAGTAATGTGTCAATACTATTATTTTTTAACATTGGTTTAATATATAAAACAAATTATGTAGAAATGATAATTAAATAAATAAATTAGCAAACACAAAACAGAATTTATCATCAAAAACTGGTATGTAACGTACAAAAAGCAAAAATATTTATAAAACGTCATTTCAGGAGACCTATATTTCCTTACATTATGGGTTTAATTTACTTTTTTTAGAAATCCAAAACGTTGCTTTTACTGAAACACTGTTGATGTGGGAACGCACATTTATTTCACTACAGGTTGTTTTAATTGTGCACCCGTCCAATTCCGGTTCGCTTTTTGGTTTATTTATACTGTTGAGTGTCCCTGCAGCTTGTATAAGCACTACCATGTTACGGGACCTAAAACTCCCATTATTTTTATTGTCATTAAGTATATAACGGCAAATACCCCGGAAATATAGTTCGTTTATGTATGTCGCCGTTAAAATAACAGAAGCTGTTGAAATGGACTTTTAGTGAAGATTAACAAGAGAATCCAGACAGGATAGGATTGAATTCGAGAACTGATGGGGAGGGGTGTAATAAGGAAACATTATTTGAACCACATGTGAAAAAAGATTACAATATTCTGGGCCTATTAAAATAATTCCTTTTGAAACATTACCATGGATGGTCAATGTAGATGACTTTAGAGAAAAGAAGAAGGAGGAAGTATTTAGTAAAAGAGAGCCTGGTACGAGAGAAGAACATCTAGGAAGTATTCATCCTCTGAAGACTGGAGGAGAATCTTTGAAGTTCTTTAGGACAAGGAAAACCACATTAGTGGGAATTTCCTTTAGATAAAAAAATTATAATAAACTATATAGTTCGAAAATGTGGATCTTCCAACAGCGAATATGTATTACAATAGTCAGAAATTTAGCTTGTATTTGATCTAATTTGTTTAAATTACCCTCTGGCTCATAATTTTTATTATTTTCTTTATTTAGTAAATATTAAAATTTTCCTTAATTTCGAGAAATCCATACATACAATAAGCACTTAGAAATAAAAATAATCTCTTACTATACAGTTAAATGAAAAAAAAAAATTAACAACATTAATAATTATAAAAATAATTTTAAAAAAATACTATTTATTTATATTTATAGCTTTATAAATATATACAATAAGTAAATATGATGAAACGATGACTTGTCAATATCATGTAAAGAGCTATGTACTCACTCGTAGCACTTAAATAAAAGTTCTACATTAGAAGGTCTCTCGGGCATCTTCTTTTCAGACACCTCGAAGCATTATCGGGAGTCGAGTGTGAAGCAAGTTGGAAGACTAATGGATTCGAGTGGGAATGGAGTTTGCCATGAAAGGATAGGATCTGTTTTGGGCCAAATCACCAACGTATGTAACATTATGATTTCTATGAGTATTTTATGAAGGTTTTTAAGGATTGAATACGTGAAGAATTGGAAGGTTTAGTGGAGGCCCCAAGCTCTACTCCTTATGTTCAAATGGGTCTATTAATGTTAAATATTCATTCATACTATATATACAAAAAATACACTTAATGATTCTAAAACCAAGCCAGTCCCTCCAATTATGTAGGGAAAATCTAGGTCCAAAGTAATCCCAGCACTGCTGCCTCGGCTGCATCATTGGTGTAAAAACCCAGTGGAGGCAGAGTGAGAGCGCTATATTATTAGTTACTCCGGGCATTAGTGGATAAGCTGCTCATTTGGTCAGTAGGTCATTACCAGAATTGTTGAATTTGTTGACAATAGATCTCAAAACCACCGCCTTTTTAACCTGAATTGTAGGAATATGGATAGAAATTGTTAACAATTAGGTTGATGAATCGATGTATAAATAATTAAATAGTCATTTATCAAAAAAATATTGTACATTATAAAAAAAAAAAAAAGTTATTACACACCTTCATTAATACTCTGAACTTAATCTAGGTTCTTTGATTTATAATTAATTAAGAATCGACTAGTTGTAGGTCTTCTTCAGGGCTATATAAAACATTTAAAGCTATTAAAAATGTTTCTGCTCTACAACGGAAAAAAAACCCAGAAATTTTATCGAAACCAACTCTAGGTGTAAAAATACAACAACATATTAATATTTATTTTTAATTTTAAAGACGTTACAGACAATTCAACATTTACTAGACAAACGTTCAAAGCTCCCAATTAATTACAAAAGACTCATTTACATGTCTGTGATTAGACCTATTTGGACGTACGGAGTTGAGCTTTGAGGCTCCACTAAACCATCCAATTCATCTCGTATCCAATCTTTACAATCCAAAATTCTTCGCAAAATCCATGCTCCTTACTTTGTCACCAATAAACTTATCCATAAAGATCTTTATGTTCCATATGTTTCTGATTTAGCCCAAACCAGATACCTATCCTTCCATAGTAAGCTCCATAACCACTCCAACACTCCAATCCACTAGTCTCCCAACTGGCTTCCTCCTCCATCCCTGATAATCCTCCAAGACGTCTGAAAAGAAGATGGCCTAGATACCTTTTAGTGTAGATTTATTTTATTCAAGTGCTACTAGTGAGTAGTTCTTCACAAGTTATTTACATGTCATTGTATTCACTGTCAACACATTTACTTGTTGTATATTATTCTGTACAGTTGTAAATATCAGTAAATGGAAAAAAAAAATTAAAGATTACTCTTATAATTATGTGGACTTAACACCGGTGAAGTGTTGGTATAGAGCCAGTACAGAGCTCTAAGATAGGCAGTGAGACCTGCCCGGCCGGTTGCTCTAACGGTACCGCTGCAATCCCTACATTTACTTTGAACGGTCCCATTCTTTCACTATATCAGCTGTTTCCTATTACTCATGTTTAAGCTAACTTGTAATTATTTAGCGCCCAATAACCTACATTCGATGGTTCTGATTCTTATCTTTCTGGGTCGCATATTAATGATTTTGGTATCGCGGAACTTTAAAGAAATTTGAAGGTTAAGAATTGAGTATAATAAAAATTTAAAAGTTGTTTTCATGGAACTCAATATAATTTTATTGTCCTCCGAGTTTAACATAAGTTATTTAGTTCTAAAAACCCCAATCGTATTCCCTTGCATGGTGAACTGTTTATAGTTAACGTGCTGATGATGGCGTTAATGAAATTAGGATCGATAAATTATATAAATATTGTAATTTTTTTATACGAAGAATAGTTTCAAATGATAAAAAGTCATTATTAGTTTTTAAAACAGAAAAATTCAATACATCAGCAATTTAATTTAAAAGTCATATATAATTTATTCATTTTTTAAAAGGCATACCTCTTCATTATTCATTGTTTATACAGGGTGAGTATCTCTTAGCGTAAAAAAAAAAATTGGGTGAAACTAGATCAAAAGTGTAGCCAAATGCCGCAGACCTCACCTTTCTATTCCAATCCGTTGCAGATATATGGTAAATAAACGATTTTTTTGGAGGAAAGCATGTTTTTTACGATAAAAGCTGTAATATCTCCATTTTGTTTAAATATTTTTCAAATATTGATCACATTTTCGGATTTAGCAATAAATTTCCTATAAGATCGGAGTAATTTAACCTTGAATTTTACAAACTTGGGACCTAAAAAATATCTTTATCTTCACCTAATTTAGGGAAGTTACAATTTCTTATAATACTTCAGCGCTCACTGCTTTTCATAAAAACAATCCACAAAACTGCAAAGCTCTCAAAAACTTGCAAATTTAATAAGCTTTCAAATGATATGTTAAACGTAATGATTTTGTTTTAATTTCATGGAGAAATTTACTTTTGAAACCGAAAAAAACATGGTGTTCTCATTTAGCATACAAATCAGGTACTTTGGTAAATAAGACATTATGATAATCGCTTGATGAAAATCTGTATTTTAAATAAAAGAAACACTTCATTAGAATAAAAAGCAAAGAAAAAATATAATATTTATTGACATAAATTTTAGGCCAGTTCAGGTATTCATAATAACAACAGCGACTTTGACCTCTCTCAGTACTAAGCACATTATCGCTATTTCATAGTTATTTTCCTGTTTATTTTGAAATGGGAGGGGATTATTGTTTATTATTTTATTTTTATTTTGATATAATGATTGAAAGTTTGATTTGGAAATTAAGAAGCTACAGAGATAAAAGTGTCACTATCATTAGAAAGACCCTTGCTAATATTGCTTATCCTTAGCTTGAGGGCCCATTTTATTTATTGGGATTATTTTTTTCTGTTTGGCAATACACCTGCGAAGATGGCAACGTTCACAAATGGTGAGTACGCTGACATACATTTTTTGTATGGTTTTTGTAATGGAAACGCGAGTGCAGCGCGGCGGGAGTACCAACTTAGGTTTCCAGATAGGCGCCTCCCCTCTACGATAGTGTTTTCACGAACTCATCAACGTTTATCTGAAACAGGTTCCGTTCATAAGTTACGTCAAGAATTGGGACAAGTTCCTCATGATGTTGAACTCGAAGAGGAAATTATTGATATAGTAAATGAAAATCCCAGTGTTTCATCAAGAGACTTGGCCCGTGAAATTGGTATCTCCCAAAGGTCAGTTATCAACATTTTGCACCGAGAACATTTTCACCCATATCATTTCACACAAGTACAAGGGCTAGAACCTAATGATCATGTACATAGAATACAATTTTGCCGCTGGCTTTTAAATAGAGACATTCAAGAACACCAGTTTCTGAGGAAAATTTTATGGACAGATGAGTCTCTTTTTACAAGGGAAGGAATTTTTAACGTCCACAACCGGCACTACTGGGCAGCTGAAAACCCACATATGGTTCAAGAAGCATCTTTCCAGCATCGTTTTACAGTGAATGTGTGGGCTGGGATAATAGGGGACCGACTCATTGGGCCACATTTTTTGCCCAGCAGATTGAATGGAGAAAGTTATTTGGATTTTTTACAAAATATTCTACCACAACTTATTCACGACATTCCACTTGATGTTCAGCAAAACATAATATTCCAACACGATGGTGCTCCTCCACATCATTCGGCAGCAGTACGGGAATGGCTGAACCAACGATATTCGACCTGGATAGGTAGAAATGGTGTGATACATTGGCCAGCTAGGTCACCTGACTTAGCTCCAATGGACTTTTATGTGTGGGGCTACATAAAAAGCGAGGTATATGCCAGAGAAGTGACCAGCATTGAGGTCCTAAAGACGAGAATTCTGGAGGCCGGAGCCAAATTGCAACAGCGTCTGACTTTAGCAGTGACCGTAGGGGCTGTGAGAAAGAGAGCAAGAAGCTGCATTCGAAATAATGGAGGACATTTTGAAAATTTAATAAAATAACGGACTCTGGCGGCGCTTTATTGACAGTGATTCTTTTATTTTCAAATTAACAAATTTTTTCTTTGCTTTTTTATTCTAATGAAGTGTTTCTTTTATTTAAAATACAGATTTTCATCAAGCGATTATCATAATGTCTTATTTACCAAAGTACCTGATTTGTATGCTAAATGAGAACACCATGTTTTTTCGGTTTCAAAAGTAAATTTCTCCATGAAATTAAAACAAAATCATTACTTTTAACATATCATTTGAAAGCTTATTAAATTTGCAAGTTTTTGAGAGCTTTGCAGTTTTGTGGATTGTTTTTATGAAAAGCAGTGAGCGCTGAAGTATTATAAGAAATTGTAACTTCCCTAAATTAGGTGAAGATAAAGATATTTTTTAGGTCCCAAGTTTGTAAAATTCAAGGTTAAATTACTCCGATCTTATAGGAAATTTATTGCTAAATCCGAAAATGTGATCAATATTTGAAAAATATTTAAACAAAATGGAGATATTACAGCTTTTATCGTAAAAAACATGCTTTCCTCCAAAAAATCGTTTATTTACCATATATCTGCAACGGATTGGAATAGAAAGGTGAGGTCTGCGGCATTTGGCTACACTTTTGATCTAGTTTCACCCAATTTTTTTTTTTACGCTAAGAGATACTCACCCTGTATATTAACTTCTATACATATCAACACTTACAAGACAATTAATAAACAAATTAAATAATGAAAACTTTAAAATTAACGGTGCTCTATATAACAATAATAAAATTAATAACATTATAAGAAATACAGAAATCGTGGACAAGTGGATTAAACAAGATTTGATTTGAAACTGTAAAGACTGTGAAATACATTACATAGGTGAAACCAAACAGAATTTAATTAAAAGAGTGAACCAGCATAGATATGACTGTAAAAGAACTAATAACAAAGAGTAAGACTGCATTGTGCGAACATACAAACAAATTCAAACATGAATTTGACTTCGAAAATACCAAATATAAAACAATATACCAAAAAATATAACAATATTAAATCATGAAAATAAAACAAAAAATAGAAAAATAATGGAAGCAATTTATATAAATAAAACAATAGACCAGGCTGTAAACTACAAAACAGATAAACATAAAATAGGTTCAAGCTATGCAAAATTAATAGATAGATTGAAAATATAAATAGTTTATATATAAATTAAAAATAATAAAAATGTGAATAATAGCTACAATACAGCTGATAGAATGAAAATGGAATTGGTAATAAGAACCAAATTAAAAGGCCAGAATGTTAGTAATAAATAAACGAAACAATGATTGAACATTGCCCAGTGGTGTCAGTGTGAATTAATGTGACCATGTGAGAGTATCACTGTGTAAGGTAAAAATGTTAAATGTAATAGTAAAATAGTACATATAACATAAATGATTGAAGGGCCTGAAGATGGAGCAATTAGCTCTGAAACATGTAGAAGTAAATAAATAAAAAATGAATAATTAGGAGTTATGCCTTTTAAAAAAATGAATAACTTATATTAATCTCCTTTAATGAAACAATTGATTGTCATATATAATATTTATTTAAAATAATATATTTTAATAACAATTAATAAAGGTAATTAATAAGTCACTAAAATAATCAGGTAAACGTACAGACTGGTAAATGGGCAATCCTTTGGATTTTCCCTATTATTAGTTGTTTTTTTTGCTCCTCCTGGAAGAAATGTAAAATAAGACTACTGGTGAAAATATTTATCTGGTCGTTTAAACAAAAAATTGAGTGGTTTCAAACGATTTTACTGTTCATTGTATAATTGATTTATTCCTATTAGCTGACTACTTACGCCCTTTAACCACACATACAAGTTATACATGCCTCTTCATTCTTCCTAGAAACTTGGTGACTGTATATTCGTTCACCAATATTCATTGATTTTTGTCTTTCACTTTTACATTAATGTAATAAATACAATAATTGTATTATGTTGTTGATATATTGAATGTTTTTATATTTTTATCCAACTTCTAAAACTCTTCTTATAATAAACCTAATGTCATGCATTTCGCAAACGCTCTATAAAATTCTTATTACTTATTAACCGTTATTTATTTATAATTTTCCTCTTTCGATCTTGTTTTCACACCTGCCAAAAAATTATGGTAATAAGTGAATTTGTTATCAATATCTTTGGTAATTGTCATGATATTATTAGTAATTGAATGGGTCCACCGAAAAACGTTCAAAGCGACAAACATAAAATTTTGAGTAATCAGTGAAAGAAAATCTATTGGGCTAACTCAGCAACATATGGAACATTAAGATCTTTATGGATAAGCTTATTGGTAAAGGGCATTTAGGATTTAGGATTGTAGGGATTGGATACGAGATGAATTGGATGGTTTAGTAGGGCCCCAAAGCTCAACTCCGTACGTCCAAATAGGTCTAATAACTGTCATATAAATAAAATGAGTCTTTTGTAATGAATTGAGGGGTTTGATCGTTTGTCTCGTAAATGTTGAAGTAGTCTGTAACGACGAGCAGTTTCTTGTCGCTTTAGTCTTGTATGTGGATTCTAAGTAAGACGTTTGTCCAAGTGGAGTCCTAGGTAGCGGATCTGTTCGACAAGGATTAGTGGATTATCATTGAAGGATAATGTTGGACAGGAAGTTATTATGCATTTAAAAACTTTTAAAATCGCCACTTCAAAAATTTTGTCGCGTAAAACGTTTTTCGACGGGCCCATTCAATTATATAAATAAATAATTCAAAATAATAAATAACCCAAAAATATTATGAGGAGATCTCTCATTCAACTTTTTTTTTTAGCATTTAGAAAGTATTCTCGGGATGTCATTCATGGCTGTTATATATAAATCAACAATTTTAAGCATTGCTTTTAAAATAAGTTGAAGGCTAATTTTTATTTACATCATTGACTAAATTTTAAAATTAACAGTTGAGTTTTTGGTCTTCGATAAACCTTTCAATTAATCTCTTATAAGATCCTTACAATCCAAAATCCTTCGTAAAATCCTCAATACTCCTTATTATGTCACAAACCAACTTATCCATAATGATATAAATGCCCCATATGTTACTGAATTGACTTCAAACAGATCCCTATCCTTTGGTGACAAGCTCCATATCCACTCGAATCCACTAGTCTCCCAACTTGCTTTCCACTGGAGTCCCGAGTTCTATGCGTATAAAGTTGACTACTGACCTTCTAATGTAGAACATTTATTGAAGTGCCACTAATGATTAGTTTCTTTGCAGGTTATTGTCATGTCATTGCAATAATTTCCTCACACTTACATGCTGTATACATATATATACTCTGTCTTTTAAAATTATTAAAAACCTTTTATAAAAAAACATACTTTGGAATGTAATTTTTTCGGAAGTGTGGGTTTTAATAATTTTAAATGACAGAGTATATATATATATATATATATATATATATATACTCTGTCTTTTAAAATTATTAAAAACCACACTTCCGAAAAAACTACATTCCAAAGTATGTTTTTTTATAAAATGTTAAACGATGACATTAAAAAAAATATATATATATTAATTTGAATTCCTTCACTTTTTTTGAAGTCGGGCAATCATTTTCAGAAGGAGTGGGCTCATTTTTTTATAACTGCCAATTATGGTTCCTTCTATCTTTTGTCTTTCAAATATCATTGTATGTTAAAAGAAAATATTGACTTTAGCTATCGATACTGAGAGTAAATCGATACGTTTATAAGACGTTGATATGTAGAATAGACTGAAAGGAAAGGTGGTGGAAGGAACCAGCTGTGGGTTGCAATAAAGGTGTTAAGAACCTTATTGAAGGTCAAAGTTTTCCTACCACGTCTAGTTCTCTTCTTTAATTTATTCCTTCTCTTCTTCTTCTTATTGTTATTAGTTTAGTTTTATGTCCTCTTTATGATCTGATACTTGTGTTGTATTTTGTTGTGTGATTGTCTTTCGCCTATCAAAGCTTTAAAATTAAGTATTAACTATAGGCTTGTTTTTATTTTTTAAAAAAATTAATTGTCTCCTAATTAAAATAATATAAATAAGTTTTTTGATAATAAATATTTCGCTGACTTGAGGCTTCAGATCCAACACTTACTAACTTACTTCATTTCTTTTTACTTGAGGTACTCCATGATGGTATAGAAGGATCAATAAAATCAGAATTGATGAATTAATTGCCACTTCTATCACACTGGGCGATCAGTAAATCAAATAATAAAATACGATATAAGGGATTACAATAATAAGTCACAGGATTCCAACTTAGCTAACCTTTTAAATGAAAATAACCATATATTGAACTAAGACTCGGGAGTGAAACTAATATATAACGTAGAAAATAGTCTAAAATTAATTATTTATAAAGCATTAGAAATAATAAAACTTTGTTTTTTATTTAATTGAAATTTACAACTGTATATTAAATATAAATATATAATACATCAACTAAATATGATGATAATGATGAAAATGACACTTCACTTGTTTTTAAAGCAACTACGCATTGGTTGCACTTAGAAAAGTTCTATATAATGAGGTACTATATGAGGAGGTCTCGAGGCCATCTTCATTTCAGGCGTCTCAGAGGGTTATCTGGAATGGATTGAGAAGGAAGTTGTGATGGTAATAGATTTGAATAGTTGTGGAGTTTGCTATGAAAGGATAGATATCTGGTTTCAGCTAAGTCGGAAACGTAAGGTGTGGATAAGTTTGTTTGTGATCTTCAATGCTCCTTATTATGTTACAAATAAACATATCCATGAAGATCTTAGTGTTATTCTTAATGATTCGGCCCTAACGAGATACCTATCCTTTCATAGTAAACTCCACAGCCACTCGAATTTAATAGCTTCCCAATTTTCCTCACTCAATTCCCGATAGTGCTAGGAGGCGTCTGAAAAGAAGTTAGCCAGGAGACCTTCTCATGTAAGTGCGACTAGTTAGTAGTTCTTTACATGTTATTGACATGTCATTCTAATTGTTTTCCTCAAAATTACTTGTTGTATATAACGTATACAGTTGTAGATATCAATAAATATAAAAAAAAAAAGAAGTTTATTACCTATGCTTTAAAGTTTTTTTTAGTTTTTTTTTTTAGAACTAATGAAGAATTGCTAGAACTAATGCTAGAATTGCATTTGAAACAAGTTTTCTAATAAAATAATTCAAATAAGTGGCAATTAATTTATTAATCCTGATTGAATTGATCATTCTATAACATCATGCGTTCCTCAACTGACTTGAGATGTAGATTTCATTTTTAGTTATCATTGACGATGCCACCAATTTTATTAACAGATCCTGCCTGCCATCTTATATTGTAGGATGTGTATTTTTTTGTCAATTAATGTTAAAAAGTCTTCTTCTGGTACTAACCAGGTATGTGGTCATAATCGAATCTATATCATTTTCAATCAGGCTTTCTTGGAACCTCAATTCTGAAAAAAATATAGATTCATAAGATATATTTTTTTAAACATTGCTGTTTTAAAATATTTTTGGCCTGAGTTCTGTTTATTCTTGACATTATTGAAAGCTTTTAGCAGACAGACCTGATGGCAGTTCTGAGGTTGATATTTGTGTTCTGCATTAATTTTGCATATTTCATTAGCGGTTTGACGTATCATTGAATATCGGTAATCAATATTGACAGTATTAATGCCACGATCCCGCTGATTACGTAATTAATTGAATACTAATTGCATTATTGGAATAACTTTGCACTATCAATTATGTTTTGTAAATGATCTAATTGATCGATATTACTGTAGTCCATATTTTTTCGATCGTCTATTAATTATATGTAAACGATAATGTTTTTCTTAAACGTTTTGTGGCAACACTGATTCGCTGTATGTTGCTGTACAGAGCTTATTAGCTGTAAATTCTTAGGCGTTGGGATGCACAAAAAGATTTTTATTGTTTGTTTTGAAATTATACATAGAATTATTTTTAGTATATGTTGGTTATTGACATAGTGCTCTTAATTTAAAACAATTTTTTTTTTTTTTTTACTAACCATTAATTGATATTTACAAGTAAATTTGAGGAAATGCTAAAATGACATGTCAATGACATCTTAAGAACTGCTGACCAGCCGATTTTCTGTAAAAGTTCTATAGTAGAAGATCTCTTGGCCATCTTCTTTTCAGACGTCTCGGAGGATTATCGGGAATTGAGTATGAAGCTGGAAGACCAGTGGATTCGATTGGGTATGAAGTTTACTATGAAAATATAGGTATCTGGTTTGGGATAAATCAGCAGGGTGTCGACTAGTCGGGAAATTCGGGAATTTCGTGTGGTCAGGAAAAATTCGGGAATGAGTCGCATGGGAGAGAGGGGGAAAGGGTTGAAAATCGTAAGTTCACAGCCGTTTGATCAAATAACTGGGAATCCGTTATTTGTAGTAAATTTGGAAAAAAATTGATTCTATGATTTTTTTTTTTTCCCCCCCAAATCAATAGTTTTAAAGCTGTAGGGGGCAATGCACTACTCCGCAAAAACATGTTTTTCTGTACTTTTTTTACTCTAACTCCGAAACTATTTGCCTGAAAATTTATTTTTTTTTCGTCTAAACGCTGGTTAGATTTACTATCCGATTTATATATGAAATTTTGAACAAGATCCGTAAAACATCCATGCCAGCACACTGAGAACCTCGTACAGTTTAGTCCAGTCAATAAAAATGTTTTAGAGTGCATGAAATATGCGATAATTTTTTACTTCAGGGCTTCGTTAGGAGTAGTTAGAAGATAAACATACTAATATAAACCTAGGATTTTGGATTTCAACGATTAGATTCAAGAAAAATTGGAAGGTTTAGTGAAGCCCCAAAGCTCAACTCCGTATGTCCAGATAGGTCTAATTAATGTCACGTAAATAAGTCTTTTGTAATTTATTGGGAGCTTTGACTGCTTGTCTAGTAAATTTTGGAGTAGTTGGAAGTAATTTTATTTTAAAAATATAATTACATGCACGAACAGCAGCTTTATTCTTAAGCTTGTCTTTGAAATATTTTTTATTATTTGTGAGATTTCTCATTAGAAGAAAATAAATCCTCGTACTTTAAGACACGGGGCGAGAACTGATGGTTGAAGGTCTGTGTAATTAGGCGAGTAGTGCTGGCTTGCCCCCAGTTCGGCAGTAAAGATAACCTTTGTTTGTTAGTGGATATACAAATAAGCAAATTTTCTTTATATAGGTATTTAGGGGAATATAAAAAAGAAATTGGTATACAACTTATTTTTCCCTGACTTTTATACTTATTGCTTCTGATAATGAAACTTTCAAATTTTCAATCCGAGTGATACCAACAGTGCTAAAGCGTGTCAAAATAGTCCCAACACTTAAAAAATGTTGGCAAAACTTTACTTTTTTCATTCAAACCAATATTGCTCCTATAAAGTAAGTCGTAGCGACAAATGTTATAGAACAAACAAATATTCTTCACTAAATTTCTGATTCCTGATTCACTACAAAATAAACTCATCAATATGACGATTATCAGACCTATTTGGACTTACGGAATATAGTTATGGGGATCCACCAAACCATCGAATTATTCCCGCATCCAATCACTCCAATCCAAAATCCTTCGAAAAATCCTAGATGCTCCTTAATTTGTCACAAATAAATTGATCCACAATGTCCTTAATATCCCATATATTGCTGCTTTTGGCACGAACCAGATACCTCTCCTTTCATAATAAACTCACCGCTCATCCATATCCACTTGTTGCACAATTTGCTTCCCATTCCATTCCTGGCAATCCTTCGAGGCGTCTGAAAAGAAGATGGCCTCGTGATCTTCTTTTTTAAATATTCATTAGAGTACAATGGGTAGTTCCTCTTCAAGTTTTATTCATGTCATTATATCTCATGTATACCGCATATTTACTAGATGTGTTTCTTCTAATACAGTTGTAAATTTCTATTAATAAAAGAATAAAAAAAAATAATAATAATTAAAAAAAAAATCTGATAAGGAAACCGTCAGAGCTAGAGCGTGTAAAAATCTTATATTATTGAGCGTAAAAAAACGTTACACCTTTTGAGAGTGAAAAAAACGTTATAATTAAATAAATAATTCGTGTGAGCCCGAAGGTTTGATGCCGACATAATACACCTTCGTCCAACTTACTCCCTCGAAACCCGAATTCCCAAAATTAAGCAATTTACTATTGAATTTAAGAAAAGAAAGTCCATAATTAGTAATCATTGTGATTCATTTTTATTATTGTATTTTTTTATTTCATACTTATTATTTCTATTTCTTAATAGGAGTTTCTTGTATATTTACCCCGTTTTTCGTCACATTGTGTTTTTGTCTTTTATATCCACGAAGAATGTCTGAAATTAAGGCCAAAATGTCGGCAAAAGTTTTGTTACGCTGGATGATTTTTTTTTCAACCTGACTGCTTCCCAGCCTCCTTCGTTCTAGTCTCCCTGTCACTATATAACACTGGTCAACACAATTTTTGTTCCCTTCATTTTTTTTTATTGTTATTGGGTATTTCAAAAGCCCTGACTATGAAAAAAATACTGGGAGATTGCTAACAGCTTTATTTTGTGAAATATAAAGTTTTACTCTTTTGATTAAAAAACATGAGACAATTAATACATAATGTTAACAAAATTTTATTGAACATTATTATTAAATATTTTTTATAGGATTTCCTTGAATAAACGACTTTATGTAGATCTCTTTGCATAAAATATTTGTGTATTCTTCTTTCAAAGTCGTCAAATGTGCATTAGGTATGGTTCCGAACTTGTTACTCCTATGGAGCAAAACTCACTTTAAACTTCTTTCCATAAAAATACACCAATCCCTATGCTTGTAGTTTATTAAACCAATCTGTTGCAAATTGCCAGCAACATCGTTACAAAAGACTAAATCGTTCTCTTGAGAAAAATACGGTAACAGATTCTTTTCTCGGGTACGATAAAAAGTAATGTTGGTTTAGAAGTTAAGAAATTTTTTTTCTTTTAAACGAGATGCGAAATATTCTGAAGATTCTTTCGGTACGTTCAGATCCCTCACTAAGTCATTTAGTTATTTCAAATTAAATAGTTGAGGTTCTCAAAGGCTACATTTGTAATCTGGATCAGAGTCATCACTTGATATATTTTGTTTGCGTTCACAGAGATTTGGATCATCAGAGGGTTTAGATGTGCTGGGTTGTACCTCTCGTGATTTTAATTGAGGTCGTTGAGCAGAAGACAAGGAAGGATATGACCACTTACTTCGATTTCCAGGGTTAATTCCGTTTATTTTCACAACGCAGAAGTAGCAGTCGTCATGATGGTTTTGAGGTTTTCGTCAAACCATGAGAGTTACGATGTTCACTTACCAGCTTGACCATAACCATATTGTTGTAGACACACAACACATTTTTGGCAAACAATATGACAACCCATGGCTTGTCCTGATTGTACAAATCTGTTTCGAAGTATTGATGATATGCAGTTTTTACAAAGTCTGATAAAGGTTTTCGATATTTTTCAAATATATATATTCGCCACAAATATAGCAAAAACAGTCTGGATTAAACACACAACACCGCCTGAACAAATGCCTATCGGAAACAACAGAATATCTTGTACTGTCCAACAAAAATTTTAAATCTAAGTAAAAATACTAAATAAGGTGGTAAGCTATAACACAAAAACAAAAGCTGTTAGAGAAACATTGTTGTCATATTTACAAAATATGTATCAAATTGAGTTAGAAACAACAAAATAGTCACAGGAAACAAACAATTTCTTTGTTTTTGTTGACTAGTGTTATCTTTCTCTGTATCACTTTTAAAATGGTAAAGAATGTCCCATAAGAAACAGATAATTCCAGGATAGTTGTATATCAGAAAAGTGATTAAGGTTTTTCACCGGAATAATTTAAATGAAGAGGGTTGAAGGATCTTTGGGGAGTAATGGACAGAGAGAAGAGGGATCGAGGAGGGGTTTGGAACCGATTAGGATAATCTTTGTTTTTCCTCCATTCAGCTCCAGCTTATTGTCCGCTGTTTAGAGATCGGTGTTATAGATAGCTTCTTGGAGGTTTATAATTTTTATATTTTCAATTTTTATATATGTTTTACGTGTTGTCTGGAAATTAATGCTTCAAAGGTAAAATAAAGTGAAAAACTTATTTGAAAATGTTTTTATTTACCGAAATATGCTTCATTTCTTTCAACACAATTCGTTCAACGTGTCCACGTCTCCACAGAATTCAATTTTGAATTTTTGATTAACTAGATTATTATCCATTTCTGATTTCTATCGACTTTTGATCAAACAATTATTAACCCCAAAAAGCGGTCCAGGTCCAAAAGAGAATGACAGTTGTTAGGCTAGAGGTCTGGAGAGAAGACAGAGACTGATAACTTATATTACTTAAGGTACGCAGGATGGTATAGAAGAATCAATACAATTAGCTGTGGTAAATTAATTATCTCTTCCGTTGAAATTATTTAATAATATTATTTATTTATTTTATATAAATTTATTGAAATTTAGCTCTATATAAAATATATACATCAATTAAATGTGTTGATAGTGAATACAATGACATGTAAATAACTTGTGAAGAACTACTCACTACTAGCACTTCAATAAATTCTACACTATAAGGCCTCTAGGCCATCTTCTCTTCTAGGCCTCGGAGGATCATCAGGAATGGAGTGCGAAGCAAGTTGGGAGACTAGTGGATTGGAGTGGTTATGGAGCTTTCTATGGAAGGATAGGTATCTGGTCTGGGCTGAATCAGTAACATATGGGACATTAAGATCTTTATGGACAAGTTTATTTATAGCAAAGTAAGATGCATTGAGGATTTTTCGAAGGATTTGTTTGTTTCTTTATTTCGTTTAACGTCACTTTATGCTGCTATGGCTAATCGGACGATGCTACGGTAAGAGTCCTAAATTTTGCCTATCCAGGTATAATTAGGATAGGGATATTTAACGAGTACCTGACATCGCACAGGCTCGGGACCCCTATTTTACGCCCCTTCCGAAGGACGGCATAGCTAAGGATGCTTTACTCCCTTTAAAAAATCCTAAGGTCATCTGCCGGGCTGCGACACCGCGATCTTGGGTTTAGTAGGTTGCTATGCGAACCACTACACCTCAGGTGACAGGAGTTTGGATTGGATACGGAAAGAATTAGAAGGTTTAGTTGATCCCCAAAGCTCAACTCCATATATCAAAATAGGACTGATAACTGCCATGTAAATGAGTCTTTTGTAGTAAATAGGAAGGTAGGAGCGTAATTTGAAAACTAGGTTCGGATTTTAATTCCAATTGAAGTGGCAATTAATTCATCAATACTAATAGTCCAGTCAATAAAAATATTGTAGAATGCACGAAATATCGATTATGTCTCGAAAACGGTGGATTCTAGAAAAATATGTTTCAGGTCAAAATTAAAGCTTATTTAGTTTCCTATAAAATCGTGAATTTATCGAACTTTCAACAGTTTTTGAGATATACGTTATTAAAAATCCATAGTTTTCGAGGGAAAAAAAAATGTTTGCCTTAATTTTTGTCCAACATTTGCTTTAAGTTATATATGAAAGTAAAGTATATTTAATGCTTTACAACTTAATGAATGATTCATAACGAATGATTTTTTTTTTTTTCTAAGCAAATGCCAACATCAATATATTTGTTTATCTCCGGTTAAGTTGATAATTCGTCCTCTGTACGAATTCAAACTATCGAATGTGAATGTGGGTTTTTTCCAATCTTTAGGGATTCGTTATTTCATTTAAACATAATCTAATATCAATAACACAATGACTTACTCGGCCTTTTGACAGGGTTATTCACCCCCTTAACAGGGTAAATTCAGATTCGAGAGTTCCCTTCATCGTATATCAGTTTTGAAGCAATAGCTAAAGTTGAACAAAAACTGTATTTATTCCTAACAATTACTTACAAGAGGTACAAGAATGGTGTAAACTTTGGAATACACGACTACATCACCAAAAGTCCCAACACATTACGTTTATTTTAAGATACGAAACATGACCTCCCGTTTACGTTGACAATAACGCAATTCCACAAACGGACAAAATACAATATTTAGGACTTACATTCGATAGGAGAATGTCATGGGGCCAACATATTAAGAAGAAATGGACTTCATTAAATATGAGAGATACTGATATACTCACTTTTCGGGAAAAAATCAAACTTACATATAAGACAAAAATAATGTCCTAAACACATTTACTAAAACCTTTATGGACCCACGCATCACATATTTATGGATCTGCTAAACAGATACACAAAAAAGATTACAAACTTTTCAAGCCAAGACATTAAGACTAATAACACAAGCACCTTGGCATGTTAACAATAAAACTATACACACTGACCAATTAATACCAACAGTCATTGAATACATCCGGACACACTACAGGCCGTTTCATGAAAAATTAAAGGGACACCTAAACTCATCAATAGTATGACCACATCTCTCATGCCCGAAAATACCAGAAGGAGACTAAAAAGAAACTGGATGAGAGACCTACTTTCATAAAAATAAACCAAAGACAAGGAAGGGGTACCACTGGGCACTGTTTCTTCTCATGATTGACATGTCAATTTTGTTTATATTATGATTTCAGCACATCCGGTGATTGTCATTTTTTTTTTTTTTTTTGACTGGTGTGGATTTAAAAATTTATTATTATATTTTATTGAAATAAGTGTACAATCTGCCTCAGTAAAGGGCAATGCGTACAGAGATAAATGTATTCATTCAAACCTTATTTACAAATGCACACACACACACACACAACTAATAATAATAAAAAATATAAATAAAATAAATATCTTCATAAAAATATAACTAATAATTATTTACAATAATCAAAAATTAAATTAAAATTAAAATACAAAAATTATTATTCATTCATACTTTTTATACAATACAAACACACTCAGCCCGGGAACCCCGAATCGAGCCTATTCCCCACTTATTGGAAGTCAAGGCCAGACGCGTAGAGATCCCAGCGCTGCTCTCTTAGATATAGGGATATTATTGAAGTGGATAGGAGTGCAGGATTTGCGGCTAAGGGTAAAAGTTATATGATTGCATTTGGATTTAAAAATAAAAGTACACAAAAATAATTCCTAACAATTGTACGAGTAGCTGGACAAAACAACTAAAACGTTTCTTTAGAAGGTAAGACTTTCTTCTTCTTTTTTTTTTTTTAATGAATGCTACATTACTAGTGTTCTTTAAAAATATTTTAACTCCAGTAATTCCAATTTTGTTTTACGAATTTTTCACAGTTTTATGGAATTACTTTTTCGTAAATCCGCTGGAAGTGGTTTAGAGCTGAGGGAGAGAAGAGATGTGCAGAGATTGCCCCGGCATATGAATAGCCCCGTGAAATGGTATTGTTGGGACAGAGCAGACCCTCCTCCACGGCACGACAATCTGCCTGTCAGATGCTTTGATCTATTTCGGCCTGGCTGATCTATTCCCGTCATCTTCTGTCTTTTATCTTCGCGGGCTTGACTCCTTCCTGTCCTCAGGTTCTTGGGGAGAGAATACAATCCATCGTTCGTCCAGTATTCAGTGTTCAGATAAGTATTTTCGATCAAAAGTAATAATTAGGATTGATAAATTAATTGCCACTTCTATTGGAATTGTTTTATTAGAAAACTAGTTTCCAATGGTAAACATTCATCTTTAGTTCTATAACATGCAATATGTTTTAACACATCAGCACTATGCTAAATGGATTGTATATAATAAAGTTTTTAAAAATGTAAGACAAGAAATCAAATATTGGTACTCAACAGATGAGATCTAACAGATGTATATCTATCCATATTTAAATATATACAGGGGGTTCGGAAGATCGTTGGCCAAAGTGGTACCTCGGGTAGGGAGGTTCATTTTGAACCTATTTAAGGTTCCTTATCTATATACAAAGTCTTTAAACGGTTTTTTTTTAATGATTTTTTTTTTAAAACCTGCAAAACCAAGCATTTATGCCTTATGACTTCGTTGTTTACTGATATATCAATGGCCATTTTTTTTGCTGTAATTACTAATACATTGTTCATGTAAAATAAAAAAGATTTTATGCAAAAAAAAAAAAAAAAACGGCTAGATCGTTAAATCTTGTTAAAGGCCAAAAAAAAAAAAAAAATATTAAGAACTTCAAGTTTAAGTTCAAAAAAAAAAAAAAGTAAAGAAAAAACGCGTGTTTTGCCTTTAACAAGATTTAACGATCACCCCGTCTTTTGTTTTTTGTTTTTTGCATCAAATCTTTTTTATTTTACAAGGACAATGTATTAGTAATTACAGCAAAAAAAAAAAAAAAAAAAAAAAAAAAAATTGCGTTGATATACCAGTTAAAACGAAATTATAAGGCAAAAATATTTGGTTTTGGTAATTTTTTCAAAAAAATTCATTAAAAAAACCGTAGGCAAAACACGCGTTTTTTCTTTACTTTTTTTTTTTTTTTTTTTGAACTTAAACTTGAAGTTCTTAATATATTTTTTTTTTTTTGGCCTTTAACAAGATTTAACGATCTAGCCGTTTTTTTTTTTGCATAAAATCTTTTTTATTTTACATGAACAATGTATTAGTAATTACAGCAAAAAAATGGCCATTGATATATCAGTAAACAACGAAGTCATAAGGCATAAATGCTTGGTTTTGCAGGTTTCAAAAAAAAAATTCATTAAAAAAAAACCGTTTAAAGACTTTGTATACAGGTAAGTGACCTTAAATAGGTTAAAAATGAACCTCCCTACCCGAGATACCTCTTTGGCCAACGATATGCCTAAAATCCTGTATAGATATATAAATATATCCATCGTGTTAGAAGGAAGGGAGCAGGTAGTTTATTGTAGAGTTTCCATTCCTATTAGAAACAAATTTAAAATGAGGCAATTGGAAATGTTTATCTGGTAGTTCAAACAAAAATCTGGATCGGTTTTGAACGATTTCATTATTTCTAATGATTCATAAATATTTAATTTTAGGCTATATTCTACTTGATGTATTATTTTTACTCCTGGGTACTATTTTAGTGTCATTCATCTAATTAACTCCCATAAATTACTTTTTCTTTATAATAAGATCCCTTAATTATTAGGCCCTACGCTAACCTATGGAGAAGAAATTTTAAATTTATTAAAATTTTTTTAAAAATGATTTATAATATGTCAGGCTATTGAGTCCGGACTGGCATCCTTTTGATTAATGCTGATCCGGACGCGAGTGTTTCGGGAGCAAATCAAAAGTGGACTCAAGAATTTACATAATGAAATCATATTTTTTTAATTTAATGGTATGCGTTTTCAGCCTCAATGAAAAAGTGGACCACTAGATTTTACTTATTGGTCGTCCAATCAAGTCTGTTTAGGGAATCATGATATTTAAAATTTATGGTCTTACCTGTGAACACATTCTCAGCATCTTGTATCCGTACATCTGCTAGATTGTTTTGTATAACGGACCTCTATTCTGTAAGTGGTCAGCTTGAAACTCGCATGCTCTGCCTCCTACCGCAACCCGTAAACGACGGCGCCTCAGACAACAAGAGGATGACCAAACAGCATCCAGTGAATGGAGCTGAAGAAGGAGAGGGTCGGGGCTAATGATAGTTATCCAAGCTAACTGTACCTCGCGCTTCCTCTATCCTTCATCTTCTCCGCTCCACTACTCTTCCTTCTCTGTCTGCATTGTCCATCTTCTTGGCATTCTTTAAAAAGACAATCTTCTAACTGTTTGTATATTATTGGCCAGTTTAATAAATTAACTTTAACATTTTTTATATCCAGATTTTTAATTATTTATTGATGTTAACAACTGCATACATGTATACAATTAATAAATTTGAGGAAAACGATTACAATTACATGTCATTTACTTTTAAACAAATAGTCACAATTAGAAATTCATTAGAAGGTCTCTTGTCCTTCTTTTTAAATATCTCGGAGGATTATTGGGAATTATGTGTGAAGCAAGTTGGGAGACAAGTGGATTCGAGTGGTTATGGAGTTTACTGTGAAATGATAGGTATCTATTTTGAGCCAATTTATGGGACATTAAGATGTTTATGGATAAGTTTAGTTGTAGCAATACGAGAAGAGTTGAAAGGTTGAGTGCAGTCCCAAACCTCAATTCCGTATGTCCAAATGTGTCTAATCACAGTCATGTAAATGAGTCTTTGGCCTAAATCACGCTCAACCACCAGGTTTTCCCCATTAAAGTGTACCCACTTTGTAGAGGCTGGGTGTGCCCAAGAAGGGACTCCCGACCTCGAAGTCGAGCTACAACCGAAATAACAGAAAATAATTTTTTTTTCCTTCAGTCGGACTCGAACCTGGACCCGGGAGCATGGTAGTCAAGTGCCTTACCCACAGAGCTACCGCGCCACCCAATATTAAAATTAAGTTAATACTAATATTATTATTAATTATTATATATTATTATTATTGTTCTAGTTTGATTCATTCATAACAAAAATTCCAAGTACAGAACGTAGCAGTTCTTGTATTCATTTGGTGATTGAACGTAATACCAACCTCACCTATAATAACTACGTTACCTCCTCTAGTTATCCTAAACCTACATTAGCTATAACCGAAAACTGATCGTGCATACTAATGTAAATATATACATATTTGAAAAACATGTAGCATGTATCCTTGCTTTGATCCTTGAACTAAACTGAGATAATCCGGGGGTCTGGTCATGAGATAATGCATGTATCATGATAAACACAAATCACAGGAGGCATTTTTTTCATTTAGAATTTAATTTTAGTATTTTTTTTTTTTTTTTGTCTTTATTGGTTTTACAAAATTTGACCCTCAATGTAATAATTCATTGCCAACTGAATATCATACCTATAATCTTTCACAGCTTTTAGGAGTGATAGTTTCAAATCATTGGTGATTCGAAAAAAAGATTTAAATGAACTAAATACATTAAAAAAAACTAACTCAAGGTTATTTACTTCTCCGATAATTATTCCATTGAAAGAAAACAATAATAAGCATTCGAGGCAGATAATTGCTATTCCTGTTCCCTATAAATTAGGTTTGTCGGATCGAGTTAGCATTGCATTCCCTAAATCAGTGGAAGTTGCTATGGATATTTATAGGATGCGTTTAGCATCGATCGTAAAACGGTTCAAACCTGATGCATTTATTTGAATAAATTAACCTATAATGGCCCCTTTCACAGGATTGCAATCGACCATCTGGTATCTTCCCATCGTTTAATGCCAGCTGATCCTTCTCTAACCTTACCTAATTTATTCTTTTTAAACAGTTATTTTAATTTTAAATATATAGATGATAGACCTTTACATAAAATCATTACACAGCGAACTAGTAGTTTTAAACCAAACTTAAATTAATAAATAATCATACTAGAGAAAAAAACCTGGTTTTGGGATCTGCAATCTTAGAAACGTAACATGTAGAAACATAGGTTCTTCACAAGACACGTCATGTTAAACAGTTATAATTTTAACACATTTTTTTTTTATCATTCCGCTGACCCCTGTTGAACAGAACCACTATCTAGGACTCCTACTGGGCAAATGTTTGCTGGACTGCTTGCTTGTCTTTAATTATAGTTTTTAATAATCCTAATTAGTTTCTTATGTTTTCACCTCTCTCCTCCTTGCCATTTCGCCAACACTGGGTTTTGCTGGCCGGAGAGTGGGGATGGAGAATTAATTACTAATAATTAATTTCACCATCACTAATCCTATTTGAGCCTACACTATTTCGGTTCCAATGGTTAGAAGTGCGTTTACAAGTTCAGCACTTGTCCATTGGTCATTTCGCATTGGATAAATATTTTTATAAACGTTTTTTTTGTTTTATAAATATTTTCTTATTTCCTTATCCATATTGTTGATTATTGAGTCGCAATCGACTCTGTTTTGAACTTATGCCCTCTCCGAAGGCGGTTGCGGTTGATGGATTCGATGCCTGATGACATTGCCAACCAGGAATTGATTGCTTTCTAGGCAACGTGCTAATCATGGAGGCCGTGATGAGGAGCCTAGATTTAGGAGGCTTTGTCCAGCCACCGACAGGCAGATCTATGCGCCCTTTCCAGTCAGGGGCAGGCGACCATAACTCAGGTCAATCTCTGCAGGTGGGCTATTTGAACGGTTCTGCCCCCAATGGCTCATACATGCGGGTTGATAAGGGATGAATAATTTTAGAATTTATACTAAATTGAACCATTTTAATGCCCTCTGTTGAATAATATCGTAGAGTTAATCGAACTGGGCGATGGAAATTAATTGTGGCTTTGGTGGGATTGTTTGCGTATGATGGGGCTCAGTTCTGATTGCGCTACTCCAATATCTAATATTTGCCTCTCCCCTCCTTATACCCTTTCAATTTATTTTAATGCTTTATGTAATAATACAACCTTTTTGCAAATGATAACTTTAATAACTAAAATCAATACTGTTCTGACATTTTTTTTTTTAAATATCCATTTATTGAAATTTGCTACTATAGACCGACAAAAAAAAAAACAAAACAATTTCTCACTGACTGCTAAAACAATAGCTAATCGATATGTCTATCTATAACCTGCTGCATTTATATCTACTGCTTCTGATAAGAAACTGTCAGCAATTTTTGTGATTATAGCAACACAGCTAGGACGTATCAAAAAAGCCATGACACTTAAAAATATAGGAAAAACGTTACCTATTTTATACAAAACAATATAGAACCTAAACGATAGGTCCTAGTGACAAATGCTATTTAACAAAAATGTCCTCCATTAAATTTCTGATAGGGAAACTTGGGAAAGTTTTTGATCTGAGTAAAACCAACTGAGCTAGATTTTTGAGAGTGAAAAAAACGTTACACGTGAAAAATACCGACCCCCAGCCAAAAGACATATCCATGTCAAAAATAAAAAATACCACTAGTAAATTTGATAGATAATGATTGTAACAGCGTGCCAAATACTCTAAGGTTGCAGTTTTATAAAAGTTCTGTATTAGGCGATGACGGAGCCCTCTTTTTTCTTATTTTCTTTTTTTCAGACTTCTCGGAGGTTGCGAATAAGATTCGGAAACAAGTTGAGAGACTTATACATTTGAGTTGTTCTGGCGTATGTTATGGAAGGATAGGTGTATGGTTAGGACCAAAGCATTGAAATAGCGAACATTGAGATCTTTATGATGGGTTTATGTGTGACACAACTATGGAACATTAAGGTTTTGTCAAAGGCTTCAAGATTTTAAGGTTTAGATAGTGAATAATAGGATGGTTTTGTGGGACCTCAAAGCTCAACTCACTACATCCAAATAGGTCATTGAATATAATGAAGAATAAATGAAGAGAACCAGCAATGGCCGATGTGAAATTAAAGTGCTTGGCTTTTGAAGACGATCTGGCCCTGTTAGAAGGAACAGAAGAGAAAGCCATAAAGCAAGTAAATACCCTAAAAGAAATAGCTAAGAAAACTGGACAGGGTGTCTACTAGTCGGGAATTTCGGGAATATGTCGGGAATTTCGTGTGGTCGGGAAAAATTCAGGAATAAGTCGGGAATTTACAAAAAATTTGCGAAAGTCGGGAAAAAGTCGTCGTTAAGGTTAAAATTAAATTAAATTTTAAGAATTTATTTTGCTCAATTTTGCTCAATATGTGAGTTAAAGAAGCGTCTGATTGGTATAGTCACTCCACATACTTTTAAAGTAAACTAAATTTGCTACAATTTAAGAGCAGGGAGAGCTCTATATAGCCATTGGTTCCCAAGATACAGGGATATTATCATCGAAAAGAGGCCATTTTTTTCCAAAAAGTTATTTTTTTTTTTCGATATGGCCACTTATTTTGTGAAATATCACCTGAAATACATCATTTGAGACCAGAATGATGGTACCTGTGGGCCCAGCGGTTCTCTCAAATACGGCAGATTACAAAAAACAGTCAAAAGTGGGTTCTGGGGGAAAATACTGTTTTGTCTTTTTATGGTTTATTTATCAATCAAAATTAATTAATTTTTGTTATTTGAAATAATTGATTGATGGAAAAGAAAAAGAAAACCATTTTCACCTCACTTTTCGCTAAACGGTCATGGCCGGCACTAGGTTTGCTTCTTCTGCACTGAGAAGAATAGTCAGAGACAAATTGATAGAGCATTAAATTAAATTTAATTTTATGTATAACTTTGCTACTTTATTTTTACTGGATCTATAGTTCAACATTTTTTACAGTTATAACTTTTATTTAAATGTTTACAAATCAAACAATAATAACGAAAATATTTACGTTTACTAGGTAATAATAATTAAAAAGTTAATTAGATAATAAAGAAAAATAATCATTCAAAGTTTGTCATTGACACTTTAAAGCAAATCAAATTTGCAACAAATTTGATTCTATTCATTATTTTTTCTGCGCAGTCAGTTGTGGGGAAGGGAAAAATACAATATTTAGTTGAAAACTGTAAAACGTCACATTAAACTTACTTTTTAATAATATTACATTAAAATCGGTTCAGCGGTTTTGCCACTACCAACGCTTAAAGATTGGCTAAGTAACACATCGCGAAAACACGTTTGTCGGTACTTTTTTGGCTATAAATCTATAATTATTTGTCTGATGCAAATTTCTTTTTTTCATCTGAAAGCTGGTCAAATTTGCAATGAGACTTCTTATATGAAATATGTTTTAAATCCTATGAAATACCCAATCCAGCTCGCTGAGAATCCCATACCGTTGTGAAAAAAACTTTTTTTCAGTACAATCCTCGTAAATAGTTTCGGAGTTATAGCGAGAAGTATACTGGAAAAGTGGATTTCACAAGAGTATGGGGTTCTCGCCGTGATGGGCGTGAGTATATCATGGGGCTTGATCAAAATTTCATATATGAGGTCTCATAGTAAATTTAACTAGCTTTCTGATAGGAAAAAAAAAGAATATTCTGATCGGACATATATTTTTGGAGTTATTTTATCCGACAACCTCGTGTATCCTTCTAACTATTTTCAAACCGAAAGGCAATACTCGACATTGATGTGTTTCTTGAAATTTATCTAGAGCAATCTGAAATATAAAAAAAATGTTTTTTTTATGTTGTTTAACTGTGATATGTTAAGTAGCAAAGTATCCATAGATTGATCTGTTTAGATTATTATTGAAACACCATTAAAATATCGATTGGCTAGAATTTCTAAAAATTGTTTTGAAAAAGTCGGGAATTTCTAGAAACATTCTTGAAAAAGTCGGGAATATGTCGGGAATTATGATAGCTGAAATTGGTAGGCACCATGCTGACTACAGATTTACTTGTCTGAAAAAACAGAAATTATGACAACGGATGCCAACTATATCAAGAAAACAGTAGACAAAAAATATGGAAAAATAAAATAAAGCAAAAGGTTTAATACCTAGGGGAGACAATATGTAGCAACGGGACGGATAGTGCATCCATAGGAGAAATAATAGTTACACTGGAAAGATTGAATTTCGCCACTAGAAACATCTTTAACAAGAAAAATCTGTCCTCTAATGTAAAAATAAGGCACTACATTACGGTAGTAAGGCCAGTGATACTGTATGGTATGGAAACAGTAAGCCATCTGAGCCTGGAGAAAGTCCTAAAGAAGGATGGAAAATTCTGAGGAGGATACACCTACCCAAAATAACACAAGAGGAGTATAGGGGACCGTTCAATGAAGAAATATATGGGAATTTGGAGGATATGTTAGCAGTCATCAGGATCAGTAGACAGAGGTTCTATGGACACATGATCAAAGTGATACGAGACCAAACAAGAAAATATTCGACAAAGTCTGCAGCTATAAAATTATGGGGGATAAGTAAAACAAATAAAACAGAAAATGGACAGGCTAGTTATCACGGATAGAGGCTGCTTGGATTGAGATCTTTTTGGGAAAAAAATTAAATGAAGTTGGGGTTCTGGTGACGGGGAAGAAAATGGACAAAGGAAGAGCTAGAAGAACAGTCCAAGAAGGTGAAAGAGCATTGGTATAGAAGGAAGGCGGAAAGTGTGAAGAAGAATAAGTGATTGATAAGGTATTAGTTGACTGTGAAGTATTTAGAGATGCAGATTGTTGGGGTAGGCAGCCATAGATACACAAAAATTCAAAATAATATTTTAATTTATAATGCCGAAGTTTCAAATTGCATTGCAAGCTTTCATCAGGGGTTCAGAGCAGGACAAACTCCAATTCTTCTTAATATAATGTTCGCATACATAATAAGTATTATTTTTTAATTTCACAGATAGCATTATAATAAATTAATAGCATTACGTCAATTATCCTGCGTTATTTGTTGTTATGTTTTCCCTCATTTATTTGGGGTCTCGATTAACAGAGGTTTTGGTTGTACGAGCCTTAATCATTACATGTGTTTCTGGAGTATGTTTGACCATGTTTGTAGAAATCTTATGGTCTTAAAGTATAAATACAGTGGTTATGTTTAGGTTTGTTTACATTGTTCTATTATATACAATATGCAGATGAGTAAGGAGTTGCAATTCAAATGTTTGTAGCTTGTAGAAAAAGTCTTTAAGTTCAAATGAGTTTTAGACATATATACAAAAGGAAGTCTTAGGTTTACGATGAATACGAAATATGATTCGGTAGTGTTTCTTTTGTTTTTGATTTTTTTTCAATCCTACATCTACGGTTACCTAAGCTCTTTATTTTAAACGCATCTTTCGATATTCTATTTCTGTGTTGGTTACTCTTTTATGTTTCTGAGAACTATTAAATATTTTAAGGGCAGTTTTGTCTAGTTCCAAGTTGAATCCATGCCAAATTTTAAATAGATTCTCTAGTGCATCTGAAAATTGGCGTATTTAAAGCGTGTTGTTTTAATTATGACATGTTTATTGTGGTATATTATCATGAAGTTATGGCATGGAAAATTGACCTAAATAGTGTAACAGTAATTCTTTTATCTCACTCTATAACTCGTTCTCTGGTTATGCCATTCGAATAATATTAAAAGAAAAATTGAATATCAAGTACTGTCAACTGTTTAGGGATACACCGATCTTGGTATTAATATTTTTTAAAAATTTTTGTTATAAGTATTATTAGTATGAATTATAACCAAGAAGTACAGAAGGATATGACATTGGCCAGAGCGAGTCAGGGGTACGGGAGATTGCAAGGTCGACCACCAACATTTGAAACGCAGCAGATACGTCTTCCTTATTTCGCAGCAGTCTGACTTTTACTGCTCAAGTAGAAAATAATCGGTCATTAATGATCGATGTAAAAATTGATAAATTAATCGTTAAAACAAAAATCGATCGCTATACGTTCATATAATTCCCTGAATTACAATTAGTTTATTATAATAACAAAATTAAATTCTTAGGAACTATTAAAATGTCCATCATCTTGTGCGGATGTGCGTCTTTGCTGCTGACGGTAAAGGAAACGCTTCTTTACGTTTCTTTAATACCTGTTTTATATTCGGCTCAGCAATGATGAATAATTCGGAGAATGGAATTAAAAATATGATCATTTATGGTATTAAAAATAAACTTATATTAATGATTTGGTTCGTATCAAATATCTACAACTCTGTAAACCCATACCCTCTAAAACCCTACTTAGGCCAGCGGCCAGGTGTTTGAGGGTCGCAAAAAATTGAAGAGAGCTGCATTTTTGATATATTGTAAGGGCACGCCTGAGTAGTGTAAATAGTTTGCAACAAAAAAAAAGGGATGGGAAAACTTTTGATGGTCGAAAAACATCGAAATTTTCGGAGTTATTTCACTTTTTGGCTCGTATCTCATAATCGGAGTATTTTTTGTAAAAACCATACGTTACCATTTTTAAATAGTATTACATTTGCTACAATTTGAGTCTAATTGCAGCTTTGTAGGTCCAATAGATTCTGAATTACGTCCCTTTGAAAATTGGTAATGTTTTTCCAAAAAGTCCAAATTTTAGGTTTTGACCGACTTTCGTGAAGAATACTGGCCGAAGGAGTGACCCTACGATGAATGTCCTGGGAAATGAAGTTGTAGTAAATTTAATTAGCTTTAACTTAAGCACAGACCGAGGCTTATAAGTGTAATACTTACTTCTCTTAATAATTAAAAAAGAAGTATAATGGGAGAACAGTGTTGAGACTTGCATGTTTTTAGCAGTTTGACGCAATAACTTAAAAACCGTTACTTTCAGCACATTTTGTGTTATATATATTATTAAAGCTAAGTAAATTTACAATAAATTTGGTTCTGTTTATTTTTTTGCCCAGATCAATAGTTTTAGAACTGTGGAGAACAAAAAAATGGCTAACTTACGGTTAGTCGCACTTTTCTGAAAGCTGGTTAAATTTACTGTCAGACCCTATGTATGAAGTTTTTATCAAATCTTGTAAATCAACCTTGCCAGCACGCTGAGAACCCTGTACAATTGTGAAATCCTTATTATTTTGGCACATTTCTCATTATAACTCCGAAAATATTTTTCTGATCCAAAACTTCTTTGTTCCATTTCAAAGGTTGTTAAATTTACTATCAGTTCCTATATATCAAATTTTGATTACATTCCGTGTAATATCCATGCTAGCATGCTAAATGTGTCTGTTTTGGCAAAACATGACAGGTCTGACTGTACTATTATAGCGCTCTCACTCAGCCTCCACTGGGTTCTCACTCCAGTGATGCAGCTTAGAGTGCAGCTATTGGAATAAAGTTTTCTTTATATTCTATATTTTGTACTTGGAATATGATCGTATTTTTGATATTTAATTCAGTCTTTATTTTTACTATCATTATTGTTTTGTTTTATTAATTAATTTATTTTATTTTATGATTTGCCTAGTTAGAGATTATTTTAATTTTAATTGTTTTATTATTATATGTTTCAATTGACTGCATTCATAGCCCTCCATATTACTTATTGCTCATAATTGAGGTAGATTGTAATATTTATATTAAACTGTTCTATGATGTGTTGTTTTTATAATTTACCTTTTTCTTTTCGGTTATCACTAATAGCTACTGGCTATTAGTTGTTTATGAATTTTGAGGAGAAAAAATAAAATAAAATCTTCGTTCTGGCTTCCACAAAGTAAATCAATACATTAAAAGTAATGTAATTATTCCTACAATATTCCATTATCTCTCTTTATTCCTCCGTTTTTTTCTCGTAATAGAGCCAGTGACCTGTCATTAACTGACCATTTAGGGCTTTGATTGCTGCTCGGATTCCTGAGGAACAAGCACACCCCCTGTAGGAGGAGATAGGATCTCGAAGGACCTATCCTGTGCCTATCCTAGAACATGTAAAGATAAGCATTCAATAGGAAAGGCTAAGGACAGCCCGACCTTCGGGGAGGTTCTTAACACCTTTACTGCATTACCAGACCTCTTCGTCAGCCTCTCTCCTTTCTCTGTATATCACTAGACCGGTAATCAAGTCAAGGTTGAATGCATCAAAATAATTTATCCTCAGATATTATAATAACTAAGAATTAAAGAATTAAAAAAAAATATCAAATAATAAATAAATGTATAATTTTTTTTCTCTTTCAAATTATTATTCTCACCTGTTATTGGAATGACAATAAGCGAATTTGCTCATGCTTTAATAATACTGACCTTATAGACGTTTGGGAAACTAACACTCAACAGTAACTCCTCCTGGCATGGGTTAAAAAAATAAGTTTTATCTGAGCAAATCTCTCATCAAGCTTCTTTTAAGCCTTCTTAGAGTATTTCCAGGTATGTCAGTCGTGGCCATGTCATTGATGAGTATGTTATGTGCGTGAAGTCGGTCGTAAAATAAAGGAAATGTATTTAAGAGTTATGTATGTGTTCCTTTACTGTTGGTACTTATAAATCAGAGTGCAGTATTTGGTTTGTATAGCTTTAGTAAATACATCTACTGCTTCTTCAATTTCTTCTTCAGTTTTTAGTTGCATTTGTATGAGAATTTTCGAATTTGAATTCGATTGATAGCATCCATGACACCTTGGTTTAGAAACTATCTTTTCTCTTTTTTCACTGGTTCATCAAAAATAGTCAAATAAACAAGGGAATGATCAGAGCAAACGGGAATAAATATTTAATTTGGAATTTAGTACAATATTTAATTAAAATAATTTATAAGGTTTTATTTTGTTCATTTATTATTTCGGTTTTGACCTTGAAAATTTGAAGATCATATCGTGCGGTTAATGATTTGTTTTGCACATTTTAAATAAACAAGTGGTGAAAGGTGAACTATTTTTAGATTGTTATGATGTTAGTGCTAAGTTGTGGATTTTTTTTTTTGTTCAAATAATAAGTATTGTAAGTCAGCTCATCTCGTTTTACTGAATCTCACCACTTCGTTAATCCTGTAATGATTAAACGTATCACAATAACAGTTCTAGCTTATTATTGCTTAGGTATACCTATGTCGATAATTTGTTCATCCCTATCCTATTCCTCTCAAAAATACATTTAGCAGCATAAAGTGACGTTAAACGAAACAAACAAACAAACAACCACTTCGTTAATATAACCCTCAGAATTTTGAATCCTTATTTCAAAAACTCTACAGAAACCATTTCTGATTTCTACCGAATTTGAGTCAATATTTTTTCGTTTTATATTTTAATGATATTATTAGGGTAATTTGTTTTTATAGTTTTATTTTTAGATATGTTCCAATTAAACAGACTAACACTGTTCAATACTTAGGACTAATTTTTGACTGAAGGATGACATGAGACACTCGTGTGAAACAGAAACACCTGAGCCTTAACATCAGACTGAGACTTTTCTATCCACTTTAATATAAACTATCAACATTAAAAATTATCAAAAACTAAATACTCATACTTACTTATTAAAACCTCTATAGACGTACGCCTCACAAATTTACGGAATAGCTATAAATACACACATCCAAAAAATACAGACTTTCCAGTCAAAAACTTTAAGACTTACTACACAATCACCCTGGTATGTCAATAACATAACATTACGCCCAGACTTACGCTTACCCATGGTACAAGATTACATCCAGACTCGATACAAAATTCACGACAGACTCTACGGACAAATCAACAACTTAATACAAACTATGACCTCGAGAATCATGCCAGAGAATACCCGAAGGAGACTAAAGAGGAGTTGGTTGAGGGACCTACTCCGTTCACATTGATTAAATATTATGTTTCATGTAATCACAATAGTTACCGCTAGGTGCTGACCTTCCTCAATCATCACATCTGCTTGTTGTCACAGGATAAGTGACAGGTGTGGATTTAAAAATCAAAGGAAAAAAAAATTATATAGTTTAAAAAGTGGTTCAGGCCCTTAAAAGAATGATAGTTGGTAGCCTAGATGTTTGGAGACAGAGACTCATGACTAAGTTTCGACAATTTAGGTTCTTGATGTTCGAGCGAGTTGGAGCGAAGGTCTCATCGCGTTCGGTAGAATATAATAGAATAGAATAGAATAGAAAAAAAAAATTATTCTGGGACAAAGTCCCTTAAAAAAACGACTTAGTACAGAAAGAAATAAAATTAGTTACATAATGAATAAATAAAATGGAAAACAAATAAAAACAAAAATAAAGAAGAAATAATAATATAACAATGATAATGTATACATAGATAGTAATTAAATATATAAATAGGAAAATATGAAACCATTCTACATATGAAAGAAAAAATTGATTCTTTTGATTCAATGTTTATTATATAAAATAGAAGAACCTGAATATTATATTCAGAGTGAGGAAAAATTATTTTGATTGGTATCGAACTTGAACAAATAGTAACGAAAGTGTTCCATAAATAGTTAGATATCATTGAATTGATATACGGTACAGAAGCAGGTGGGTAGGACTCCCACCTGGCGGGTTAAAATTTATTTTCTGGTGAACCAAAAAGTGAATCTTAAAAATTGAATTTAATCTCAGCCTTCCCACAACTGTAGTAGGTTCCTGCGTTGGTCCCGAAAAAAAAAAAATTACCTGCATTATCAAATACGCATTAAAACTCCTCGATTGCGTTTAGCAGTAACGGAAATATGCGTTGGACTGATAGTGCTATCTAAACACGGTTCAATACATCTGCACTTGTGGAAATAAAACTACTCAAGAGTCGATAACATATTTATGACTGGCTTTAGAGTCGATCATTTAGACATTTTTTTTTTATAGCTATATTTTTTTCTTAGATAATATTAGCAATGCTCTTCGTTGTGCAGTGAGTAAGGTCAAGGAAGGACAATCTTTCACAATAATAACGGAATAACCGGTTTTATGATTCAGACAGTATGTACTAATAAATTATTTTTTGCAAAAAAGAAACATGTCTGGTTTTTTTCATGTGTCCTTCGATGTTTCTAAACTGACCGAGTTTAAAATGCATGAAATTACATAATGCTTTGTTCTTTATTGGGTTGTCGAAAAATAAATAAAGGATTTCATGTTTTCTTATATCTCATCTCAAGATAATACTTTTTTTAAGAAGATGTAGGTAGTAAGTATGTGCAGTCATGTAAACACAATTCAAATATAAGTTTTATTAATGATAACAGTATAGCTGACTGTTAAGATGAATGGAGAAGAAGATAAGCAGAGATGCAGTCAAAGAGAAACACCACGTCTAAGTAAAAATATATTAACCTTGGAACGTTGGCACACAATTAAATTATTTCTACTTAGATATCCCTGATTACCTTCTTATCCATAAGTTTGATTATTTTGCCGAAGTTTCGGTATACAATGTAAGCCCCCTGTAAGTAGAAGAAAAACAAACAAAAATATATGAAAAAATAAGGAATTGTATTTTAAAAAAGATAAGAAAAGAAAAACAGAATGAAAATAAAATAAAACAATAAGTTTAAAAAACAAGAAAAATAAATTGAAATAAATAAAATAAATATTTAGTTTTTATAAAGAGGAGAGGAAAATAAGATCAGAAAGAATGAAGCAATACTCGGTTGAAAGAAAGGCACAGAGCATTCAGAAGTGATTAGTCCAACGTACCCCTAAGTCGGGTGAAACAGAAAAAAAGAAAAGAAAAGATAAAAGAAACTTATTTCGATAAAAGACAAGTGGATATAGTTGATGAGTAAATACATAAAACAAGTGTAACAGTAATCAGGTGAACAATATATTTGATAAATCGAAAGATATGTATGTATGCTAATAACAGAAGTATTTATGTCCTGGGTCGGTATTTATCGGATACTGTTTTTCAGATCTGCCTAGATCTAACGATTTTTTGAGGCTGAAGGACATCCTTGGCCACTTTCTCACCCACTTAGAATTCGTTTTCGTCCTTAAGGATGCTATTTAGGATGGCGGAAGAACATCTTTGGTTCACATATATATATATTAGTTTTAGTCCTTAAGGATTCTATTTTTATTTTTTACTTTTCAAGATTTAACGATTTTCTTAGGTTTTATTACGGAATATGTGAAATATCCCAGGAATTAACGGTTTTTATGTTATTCGAAGCATATTCCGCCATTGTTGTCTTTAAGGATACTGTTTTTAAGTATTTTTAATATTTAATGATTTTAAGATGGCGGAAGGATAATCCGCCATTGTTGTCCTTATAAGGATACTGTTTTGAAGTATTAAAATATTTAAGATACCCACTATTAATCAATTTTTAAGAGATTTAAGTTGGTTCTGATAAAAAAGTTTGTTTAAACAGTTTATTGGATTCATGTTGGTGTCCCTGGGTATTTATGTCCTCGACGCGTCAGAGCAATTAATGAGAAGTTATATTTTAATTGTGTTTTCTTGACTGCACACTCTAACTACCTACATCGTCATTGGTTCCACAGCCAATAAATACCTCATCTATATAAAGTGTTTACGTTTAGCAAATTATTTATTTTCATGTATGTCTTCATTTGTTTATTCCATTTTAAACAAATATGTTTGTTTACTTTTGTAACATGTCATTGTTTAGATATAAAACAGTGACATGTTACAAAATGTGATATTTTGTCAAAGGCTGATATTCATCAAATTGATTTCGTTTTATGAGTTTAAACTCTATGAGAACGGGACACAAACGGCCAGAAACATTTTTAAAACGGTATGGCAGCGTGAGTGAAAGTACCACTCAACGGTGGTTAAAAAAAACAAAAAAACAGCTGTTCGCAAATTTGCTAAGAATCTCTTAGCAAAATCTAACGTCGCGACGTTCTAACGACAACGACGCGTCGGTTTGCCTTCTCAATACAATAGTAAAGATAAAAAAGCTCGAAATTTGGGTACCTCATGCCTAAACTGATCACCATTCAATTTGAGACTGCACCGAAAGCTCCCAATTAATTACAATAGACTTATTTACTTGACAGTAATTAGACCCATTTGGACAAAAGGAGTTCATTTTTCGGGCTTAACTTTCCAACTCATCTCGTATCCAGTCCTTACTCTCCAGTGAGCTCGAAATGAGATGTAAAAGACTTATGACCAGATTTATCAAATTTATTTTCGAGAACCCCAAAAGTTCTCACAAATATTCTGAAATTGGGTGGCTTTACCCCAATTTCCGACGTCAATACTTCCTAGGTACATTCTTATTCCAATCCTTCAAAACAAAAAATCCCACCTATGTTTATGGCCTCCTTACTCAGCGCTCCTCCACCCACCTCTTAAATACTAGGTCCCAACCCATCAACCTGTACACTTCTGCGCATCGAACTGCATACTTTGAAAAATCCTTTATTAGCCGCGCTTCCTCTTTGTGAAATTCATTGTCCATCTCAATTCGAAAAAGCTCCACTCTTACTTCCTTTAAACATCATCTATTTCTTTACCTCCTGAATTTTCAATCTTCCGAACAAATGTAAATAATGAATATGTTGATGATAGCCGTTGTATCATTTTATAAGATTTTTCATTAATTTTGTAACACAGAATGTAATTACTAATCAATTGCCATAGCCAGACGATTGCCCTACATATTGCACTCATATGCTTTTCTTAGGGGACAAGCTGTCCCAGAATAAAGTTTATTTTCTTCTTCTACAATCCCCAAATCCTTCGTAATATTCTCAATTCTCCATATTATGTAACAAATAAACTTATCCATGAAGAATGATCCGTATGTTGCCGATTTAGCCCGAACCAGATTGCTGTCCTTTCATAATAAATTTCTTTCACACTCAACACCATATGATCCTCCGAGACGTCTGAGAAAAAGATGGTCAAGAGACCTTGTAATGTAGAACTACTGAAGTGCCACTAAATTAGTAGTTCTTTACATGTTATTGAAATAATTTTCTTAAAATTTACTTATTGTATATAAAGTTTATAGTTTTAAATAAATAGTTAAAGAATTAAAAAAGGAAAAAACTCTTATAGGAAATTTAATGCTAAATCTAAAAATATGGTCAAAACTTAAAAAAATATTTAATCAAAATGGAGATATCACAGCTTTTATGGTGAAAACAGCGGTTTCGTCACAAAAGTCTTTGATTTATCATATATCTGCAACGGTTTAAAATAGAAAGGTGAGGTCTGCATTTGTCTACATTTTTTATCTAGTTCCACCCATTTTTTTTCTTTTACGCTAAGAGGTACTCATCCTGTATTACGAGAGTTGAGCTCTTAACTTTTTTTTTACACTACTAAGAGCAAACTATCAAACTACGCGTAGCGCCATAGCGTTCCCCAAAAATGTACCGCTTTTGACCTTTTAGGTCACCTGTAAAACATGTTCTATGTAAAAAAAACAACATATATTGCATATAATTAAGAATTAAAAGGTGACCTAAATGAATAAAAACACGCTCAAGGCAAATAAGTTACGTATTCTCTGGGTATTCATTGGGTTCAAAAAGGCTGAATTATTGATGAAGAAGCGCCTTCGATTGAGCAAGCGGTTTATTCATTACCCTTTGAATTTCTTCAGATCCCGAAGGATGCCGGTAGGGTAGGGGGAGGGTAGTCTTTGTCGTGGAGGTTGGGACTTGGAACACCTATCACGTAGCTCCTCTATGCAAGCTTCCTTTGGAACGTTCTCAATTCACTGAGTAATCTTGACCCTCGCTCGGAAAAACAACTACATTCCCACTCTTCTTCCAATAGCGGGCAAACTAAATGCTTCTAGGAAACATTTCGCCTCCCTTCTTTTTTTTCTTCTTCTTTTTGTCGTCATTGTAGTAGAACTCACGGTCGGGGGATAAAAGATAAAGTGGGCATTAGCCCTTATACTGTAGTCTTGGAGTGCTTGAAGTGAGTGCACACGTAATAAGGGCAAAAATAAACATAATTATAGGAATTTTTGGTATATATGTATAGGTTTTTATTTCAAGTATATATTTTTTTTTGTTATTTTCTATAGATATTTATTGAAATTTACAACTATATACAACAATATAAAAATATAATGCATCAATTAAATACGATGATAATGATAAAAATGACACGTCACTTGTTTTTAAAGCAACTACCCATTGGTAGTACTTATAATGGTTCTATATAATGAAGAACTATATTATAAGGTCCCGAGGCCATCTTCTTTTCAGGCGCCTCGGAGGGTTATGGAATGGAATAAGAAGCAAGTTGTGATACTAATGGATATGAATGGTTTTAGAGTTTGCTATGAAAGGATAGATATCTGGTTTGAGCTAAGTCAGAAACGTAAGGTATATTAAGATTTTTGTAGATAAGTTTGTGTGTAACGAAGTAAGGAGAATTTAGAATTTTTCTGAAGATTTTGGATTGTAAGGATTAATACGAGATGAATTGGATGGTTTAGTGGAGCCACAAAGCTCAACTTCGTATGTCCCAATTGGTCTAATTACTGTTATGTAAATGAGTCTTTTCTAATTAAATGGAAGGTTTGAGCGGTTGTCCAGATTGAGTCCTAGGTAACAGATCTGTTCAACGGGGATTAGTGGAACATAATTGAAGGATACTGTAGGACAGGAAGTCGTAGTTTTACGATGGGTAAAGATTATTAGATAGGATTTATTTCGATTCGCCATTTTTGACACCATTCTTGAAGGTTTATGAAATGGGATTGGAGTGTCTGGGAGGAGTCATTGAATAAATAAATGAATATATATATATATATATATATATATATATATATATATATATATATATATATATATATATATATATATATATATATTTGTATTTTTATAGAGTAAAAGGAAAAAAATCTATGCCCATTGATTAACTAATCTTTATTTTTTTTTTTCAGGTAAATTCTTCTTGCTGAACCCAATAACTATATTACAGCTTCTATATCGTAAGTAAATATTTAAAATTTTTAAACACATAATAAATTAAATTTCTTCTTACTGTAATTTTCCAAAAACTTTGGAATAAAGTTTAAAATTTCAGGAGGCTATATACATCATAATATAATTGACTGAATGGCTAAAAATTCCACTCAATGTTTTTTTTTTTTTTTTCATTTTTTTGGTTATACATTTAATGTTTGATTAGATGTTTAAGCTTTAGTATTCTTTAACCAGGGCATATTTGGACTATTAAAAATATTACTTAAATAAGATCAAGCAGTGTATGTAATGTTTTTAAAATCATATTAGACATATACCCCATCGAATCCAAGACACATGGAACTGATATAAACCTGACAAATTAAAACTTTTTTGGTCTTCTTGACCTAAATTGTGGTCCATGTAAGTTACCATAAAAAAATAAATAAACAAAACAATAACTTCTTAAGTAGGTATTTAAAATTTACATCATTCCTAGTTCTATCAAACAATATATATGATCAGATAGCGAAGAACGGCGGTTTGAACAGCGTCAGAGCGCTATAATAGATTATTATATTAGAGGCATTAAACAGAATTGGTTTCCAGTCACGTTCGCAATTGAAAGGACATCGCGAAATGATAGTTGTATATAAAGATATCGCCAAGAGGGAATTGGATATGAGCCAAGAGAAAATTATACTAAGGGATCGTTTATTATTGCTTTTTTAAAGTTTATTTTGAAATTATTTTCTCTTTCTTTAATGTCTGCGGTTATAATTGGTGTATGGTTATTATTTATACAGTCAAAAGACGATAAGTCGAAGTTGAAGGATGAACAAATTTACTCCGAGTTATCAATTTTTCGGGATAACAAATTTTCGAGATATCGAGTTCAAAATAAAATAATTTTTTGAAAGTTGGCAAAAACTCCTCTTTATTATACTTCAATCAAATAATCAAATAAAATAATTTTTTGAGTTATCGAGTTTGTCCTACAGTGTATATATGTATAATTGTAATTAATTGTATAATATTTGATTAATATAAGGGTGAATAATTTGTTCTAAGAAAAATTTAAAGAAACGGAGAAACTAATGCAAAAAAAGAAATAAATACATATGCAATACATCACCTACATAATTAAAAATATTCTGTATATTTCTTCTGGATACATTTAAGGGGGCGAAGATCTATAACACGCTGAATTGTGTTCAAAGCTGCAAAGACATTAGCTTCTACCTCTGGTAGCCATGGCTAACAAAAAAACAATACAGAGGTTTTATTGTTCCCGAAATGAAACAGTGCTGAGAATAAGTGAAGATATGGTCAAGATCGACTGGTTTGTGCGTGTTTATGGTTCTAGGAATCTTCGACTTATAGAGCCTCCCACCTGAGGAAATTTAACTTATAGAGAAGCAGGAGTTGTGTAGACAAAATTTTACTTCGAGAATACCATTTTGAAATCGAGATTTGCGAAAGTCTGACGATTTAAAGCGGTCGCAGGATAGTCCGCCATTGTTTTCCTTTTTGAAAATCAATTTAATTATTTAATTTTATAAAAGGACTCTTTTGCCGTTTAATCTTTAGTATAATGTAAAATCTAAATGCTTAAAAAAGAGTATTCTTTTTAAAATTAATAGTTATTTATTTGACAAGAGTGTAAAGAAGTACTTTTACTCATTCGAGGCAAGTTTACACGAAGTGAGCGAGCGAGGAGAAGCGAGTGCTGAAAATTGCCGAGAGTGAGTAAAATTCTTTATACTAGAGTTAAATAATACATTTTTTCTGCAACCGTTCAAAAAAAAAAAAAAAAAAAAAAAAATATGAAATTTTTTTTATATTATTATTTATTATAAATGTTTATTATAATATTACAGTTATTGGCGTTAGAAATAAATGGTTGATTTGAATTATTTCATAACTTGAATCACTATCCATCTTAATTTAATTTAAATTCAACTTAATAGCAATGCAATTTAAATATATACTATCCAATAAGGAATAAAAGTAATAACCTTTCGAATGGTTGCAATTAGCAGTTTTTTTCCTTTTATTTTAAATTTTTTTCTAAATTTGTCCTGCTATTTTAAAAAAAATGTTTTTAAATTGTTCATGTTATGTAAAATATTGTGCATTTAGATAAAATAATAATTAAATAATTTAAAATAAATAATAATGATCTTTGCATTAAGGTGGCACTGAAATTTTACTTTACACTCTAGAGAATTAAAGTTTAGCTTATGGAATTTTTTACTCACTGGAGAATAAAATGGAACGTTAATCAGCTGTTTTGCTGAACGGTTGCAGAAAAAATAATTTAGGTGATTTTGAAAAGTGCAACAACGGCGGAATATCCTTAAAGTGTCAAAATTCGTTAGATCCAGGCAGATATCAAAGTAGTATCATTTGGTGTCCTGGGAAAAAGGATTAAACGGAGCGAGAGAGTGTTCTTTTAAAAAGTTAGAACAATTTAATTTATTTCTCAAAAGCACGAAAACTAATATGCCATTCGCCTATCAAAAATCGGATATTATTTTCAGATCTGCTAGGAGGTAACGATTTTTAATGACCTTTTAATTTATATGTAATTGAAAATAAGTAAATTTCGTTTTCAATTTCAGGCTCTGCATGACACCGTACCTTTGTAACCTCTCTAGCAGAATGGCTATCGCCACCTATCGGTCGATTTTCAAACTTCAACTGGTTTGGGGTGTTAGGTTCATGTATATGGAAAATACTAAAATGTTATTAATTTTCAAATTTTCTTAATCTAGGCTGAACCTTTTTTTCAGTATATCTGCAAACATAATTGTAAACGATACTGTAGGATAGGAAGTCATTGTTTTGATATTCGTTTCGATATTATCGAGTCAGGTATCGAATATCTCTATTTATGTTCTCATCTATGGATGGTAATGTTTAAATAAATATTTCTCACTTTATTTTCCCTTATTCAAATCTTCTTTATGCTAAAACGTGAATCCATATCTGCATGATCCTCCCCTCAGTTGTAAAATGTATATTTGCCCTGTCCTCAGGGGTAGCTACCACATTAAAATAACAGGCTTTATAAATTGGTTGACCTATCGCTTCCCTGACATTACTCCGATGTTCTTTGGAAAGAAAAACTGAATAATTTTTACATTTATAAAAGAAAGAAATAAATCTTATTATTTATATTATTCGTGATCTTTATAATTTATCTTATTATTACTTTTTTTCTATTGTTTCATAAATATTTAGACCGTTTTGTATTCCTTAGTGTTCCTCTATAAATTCTAATTGAGCCCTGCGGAGCTGTTTGGTGTAGGTTCGTGACAGGACGTTGCATTAGCCGAATGTTAGCGTGCCAATTCCCAAGATTGTTACCAATTACCAAAAGGGAGTCAGCTTATTCCGTCTATAAATAAATGGCTTAGACAGTCTCAAAGGAATGATAATTTGTTCAAACCCCTTCAGAGAACTTGGTTTAATAACAGTTTATAGTATTCATTTGGCAAAGTATTAGGATTAAGGTTTTGTAAAAATTTAGACAATGGAAGTATTGCGTAATAATAATAATAATAAAGAGGCTTTGAGAAACCGGAGGTTCGATGCTGGCTCTCCATCAAAACCCAAATCCCTAATATCAGCCTTAGCGATGTCCTCCCATCTATATCTCGATCTGCCCCTCGGAGTTTTATACGACGGTTCAAAACTTCATTTTTATATTTGTTTAGTTCCACTAATCCCTGTTGAACAGATCCTAGGACTCCTCTTGGACAAACGTCTTACTTGGAATTCACATACAAGACTAAAAAGACAAGAAACTGCTCGTCGTTACAGACTACTTCAACATTTACTAGACAAACGATCAAAGCTCCCAATTAATTACAAAAGACTCATTAAATGACTGTGATTAGACCTATTTGGACGTACGGAGTTGAGCTTTTGGGCTCCTCTAAACCATCCAATTCATCTCGTATCCAATCCTTGCAATCCAAAATCCTTCGAAAAATCTTCAATGCTCCTTACTTTGTGACCAATAGACTTACCCATAAAGACCCTAATGTTCCTTATGTTGCTGATTTAGCCCAGACCAGATACCTATCCTTCCATAGTAAGCTCCATAACCACTCCAATCAACTCTAATCCACTAGTATCCCAACTTGCTTCCCGATAATCCTCCGAGGCGTCTGAAAAGAAGATGACCTCGAGACCTTTTAGTGTAGATTTTATTGAGTGCTACATTTACTTGATGTATATGTTTTTATACAGTTGTAAATATCAATAAATGAAAAAAAAAATTGTTCTTTTTTATAATTAAATAAAACTTTTATTGAATAAGTATTACAGTCTGCCTCTGAGAGGGCAATAAGTATCACGGAAGGCTTTGAGGATCTATTTACGCAATATGTTTAATAAGAAATAAATTAAAAAAGTAGAGAAAAAGCGAATAAATAAAAAACCTTTATCTATACATTTATAAAGTGAAAAAAAAAATATATATTAAAAAAAAATTAATTAGTCTTTATGCAAAATATACACTTAGCCATAAGATCTCCGAACTAAACCTGTGACCCCCCCTCCCCCCACAAAAGACAAGTCAGGTCCAAAGATCACAGCTCTGCATTCTCAGTTGTGTCACTGGTGTAAAACCCAGTGGAGGCTGAGCTGGAGCACTATACTCAGTACGTGAGTTGAGAATCTGGCCATTGTCAAGACTCCATGACTAATTTTACAATAGATCTCGAGGTCAATGATTTTTTAACACTAAGCTTATCATGACGGAGTAAATGACCATTTTTGGCATTTTAGGCAGAAGTTCTTGGAAAAATCATTGGTTACTTTGTTTTTTGACTTTACTACCTTTATCAAAAAAATATATCAAAAGTATTTTTTTAATATCCACTTCTATCTCATTATTATTGATTACTAGAATGATTTTTATGACATATAGCTCAAAACTAATTACATGTTTTTGAATTTGGTCATTAATTATTCCGAAAACTTTATACGCCCAATTTAACAGTCGCGCTGCATTAACTGAACTATGTTTACCCGATAAAACTCCGCAGCTCGGATAAAGCTCCGGACTTGGAAGATGGACAGGTGAAAGAAGAACACAACACTCAGAAAGAAAGAAACAAAATGTATGAGAGGGTATGAGAGAGGAAATGAAAATAATATCTACTGCAATTATATGCAACTAAAAGTTGGATTCATTGAAAAAAATTGTTTCGTTACTATTAAACATACATCGTTACTATTAAACATACATAAAGTATTTGAAATAAAATAATACCGTTATTTATTTTTAAAACTAGGTACCATTCGGTCAATTCTGGAATCAAATTAAAAAATTCTGAATATAAGTAGGAAGATTTTGAACCTGACACGCGAAACCTATGGCAGTATGCCTATTTGAATCGAAGGTATAATTTTAAATTTTATAATTAGCAATGAGGATGGCAACTCATACTCAGGATCATATAAGGGTATTCTGAAATAAATTATAAATTTCTTCATATCATCTATTATAAAGTAATACATTTATAGTATACCTATTATCCCAATCCATATCATGAGCATTAAAAAAAAAAAAAAGTGTAAAAATTTGAGGATTAGATCAAAGCCAGAATAATCTCACCAAATCACCTTTATCCTTCGTTTTAAACCTACGACTTCCTGTCCTACATTTAATAATACCCCACTAATCTCTGTTGAACAGACCCGCAACGCAGCATAGGACTCCGCCTGAATAAACGTTTTACCTAGATTCGTTATATAATTTGACTCATATTCATATTGTAAATATAATTACATACCACTATGTAATTTTTCAGACTTACGAAGTAGAGTTTTGGTGCTCCTCTAAACCAACCAATTTATGTGGAAACCAATTCTTAATATCTAAAATCCTCAATTCTCCTTATTATATAACTAGCAAACTTATGAGTACATAATTACTGAAGAAATCTCCATAATAATCTGAAAATTTCATATGTTATTTATTTGACCCGAACTGAATATACTTTCTATTTATAATTATCTAAAAACCTCTAGTTTCTCAACTGGTTTCCCGTTTGATTCCTTATAATTTTCCAAGAAGCCTCAAAACCTGCTTATCTAGTATACCTCACCAATCCGACCCCTAGATCCTAGCACAAGTTGCATTTATAGTTAAAGGTGTATTATAACTATATTAAAAATAACTACATTAACATTTTAACAAGTAAGACTAATATGTTTGCATAGAAATGTTTTAGCCTGCTATTTACGTATAGAAGCATTATTCATAAATAGTAAACTATATTCTTATAGTAAACTAAATCATTTTTATAATCGATCAGTATGAAGTAAGGTACAAACATCAATGTATGGACAATTTTTGAGAGAATTCCGAAAATTTGAATGCCAGTATCACAGTCCCATTTTAGCCTACAGAACTTATTTTCTGTTAAAATTATATCAAATTTTGTCTAGTCTAATTTTTACTGCAACAAGCTTTTCTTCAGAACCAACCGGTGAAGCAGATATTTTGTGGAAACGTAAAAAAGTTCGAAATGTTTGACGGTTTGACGCTACCAATTAGCTAGCGAATGTGCTACAAGATACAAAACTTGTATTTTTGTACACAACCACAAATCTAACAACATATAAAAAAATCATACTTAATAACCTCTTGCTTACTAAAATGTACAATTTTACTGGACTATTAGGGGTTTCCCCTCCTGGCACACCCAGCCTCTGCAAAGTGGGTACCCTTAATTGGGGAAAACCTTGGCGGTTGAGAGTGATGTAGGCCAAATCTTCTTTCACAACCGTTGGCTTATTAACTGTGTATCCTTACTTAAGTACTAAACCCAAGCCCCATCATGGTTTGTTAGTGGTCCAGGTTTTTTTTTTTACTAGATACTCCGCAAAAATATTGTCTATTCCCACCGGACTCCGCGGATCTTTCGTATTGCACAGAGAGCCCGAGTAGCGGTAGGGGGATTAGCAAGACTTTACAGTAGTTTCCTCTTGTTTTATTTTTATATGATTTTATTATAAAATAAATATTTTAATAATTATTCTTTTAACGTACTTAATTGCATTATACACTATAATTATTGGTTTCAGTTTCTAATTCACTTTAATTTTATGTTTTTAATTTTATAATTGGGACTCCATTCGGACATCCACATATAAGACTAAAACCACAAGAAACGGCCCGTTATAGACTACTCCAACATTTACTAGACAAACGTTCAAACCTTCCAATAAATTACAAAGTACTCATTTACATGACAGTAATTAGACTATTTAGACATACGGAGTTAAGCTTTGGGGTTTCACTAACCCATCCAATTCTTCTCGTATTCAATCCTTACAATAAAGTAATCCAAAATTCTTCGAAAAATCCTCAACGCTCCTTACTTTGTCACAAATAAACTCATCCATAAAGACCTTAATGTTCCATATGTTGCAGATTTAGCTCATACCAATCCTTCCACAATAAGGACAAGTCTCCCAACTTGTTTCACACTCGATTCCTGATAACCCACCGAGGCGTCTAAAAAGAAGATGGCTGAGAGATTTTCTAGTTCAGAACTTTAGTTACTAGTGTTACTAATGAGTAGTTCTTCACGAGTCACTTCCTCAAATTTAATTCATGTATTTTGTATATAGTTGTAAATATCAAGAAATACTATTTAAAAAAATAAAACAAATTATAATCACCCTCCGAAGCGTCTGAATATAAAAATTTCTATCTTACAAGTGCTACCAATAGTCAGTTGTTTTACAAGCTATTAACATATTATTACAATCATTATCTCTTCATTTACTAGTTTTATAGGTTTTGTTTACACTAGTCAATTTTAATAATTTGAAGGAAAAAAAAAAATACTTGCCGATCGATAGTTTTATATTTATTCAGATGAAAACGAAATCGCCCTCTTAGTTGGCCGGGGACACATCTCAATAGTTAATGATAATGAATCCGTTAATTATTCCACCTTGGAGGTTGAGGATATCCAGAGAGGTTGTTAGTGTTCCATTTAGTCTGTCATAAATTAGTCTGCTTACTTAACTACCTGTAAATGAATCTCTCCTCAACTATAGGTAAATTATCGACCCACCTAGTGCTAATGGATTTTATAATTTTATACTAGAGTTAATTTTTCTGATTATACTGAAGGATTGATATATTTATAACCTAGTTTTAACGATTTTATTTTTTCACATATCACCAATCAAATTATGCGTTCGTAACACAATTGTACAGTGGAACATAACTGAACATTGAAGAAACATATATAGCGATCATATAATCTTTCACTTGGTGATGTGTTTCTACCATACTTTCTCGATTTTCGATATTGCTACCCACACCAAACCATCGATTCTCGATGCCTCTCATATGAGTTACAAAATGAAACTAAATCTATTGAAAAAGAAAACAATCATTTAATAAATAAATCAGTAAACAACAAATAGAATTTATAGTCTACAAAATATAAAATATTTAGTCAGTTATAATTCAGGCAATTAGAAAAATATAATTCATTCTACAAATTTTTATAAAGAAGAAAACACTACAAATTTTTTAGGTTTCCTTACAATAACAAGTTATTTACATCATATTTCCTCACATTTACCTAATGTATACAGGGTGAGTATCTCTTAGTGTAAAAAAAAAAAAATGGGTGAAACTAGATCAAAAATGTAGCAAAATGCTGCAGACCTCACCTTTCTATTTCAATCCATTGCAGATATACGATAAATCAAAGACTTTTTTGTGGAAACCACGTTTTTTCCATAAAAGCTTTAATATCTCCATTTTGTTTAAATATTTTTCAAATTTTGACCACATTTTCGTATTCAGCATTAAATTTTCTATAATAGATGAGTACCTGTAACCTTGAATTTTACAAACTTGGGATCTAAAGAACAGCTTGATTGGGCTCTAAACCAATGATATACTCGTACATGGATAGGTAAAAATGCCTTCCCATGTAAAAACAGACTCATCTGCCCATAAAATTTTCCTCAAAACGTAGTATTCTTCAACACAACCCGCATTCAGAAGCTAGCGGAAAAATTTAAGTCATGTTCATTCTCATTGGGTTTTAAACCTTACATTAAAAATCTAATAAAATAAATCCTAAATAATAATAAATAAATAAATAAATGTAATAACATAAGATCCTTTGATCTGGTGTCACTTTATTGACAGTTTTCCTTTATTTTCTATTAAACAATAATTTTTTTCTTTGTTTTTTATTCCAATAAAGAGGTTATTATGTTTGAAATGCACTTTTCCATTAAGGGATTGTCATAATGTTTTATTTACAAAAGTAACTGATTTGTATGCCAAGTGAGAACACCATGTTTTTTCGGTTTCAAAAGTAAATTTCTCCATGAAATCGAAACAAAATCATTACGTTTAACATATCATTCGAAAGCTTATTAAATTTGCAAGTTTTTGTGAGATTCGACGTTTTGTGGATAGTTTTTTCAAAAAACGGTGAGCGTTGAAGTAATATAAAACATTGTGACTTTCCCAAATAAGGTGAAGATCAAGCTGTTCTTTAGATACCAAGTTTGTAAAATTCAAGGTTACAGGTTCTCAACAGGTACTCACTAGCATTAGAAAATTTAATGCTAAATCCGAAAATGTGGTCAATTATTTGAAAAATGTTTAAGCAAAATGGGGATATTACAGCTTTTATAGAAAAAAAAACGTGGTTTCCTAAAAAAAGTCTTTGTTTTGTCATATATCTGCAACGGATTGAAATAGAAAGGTGAGATCTGTGGCATTTTGCTACATGTTTGATGTTTCACACAATTTTTTTTTACACTAAGAGATACTCACCCTGTATGTGATATATTCTCACAGTTGTAAATATCAACAAATAAATACAATTAAAAAAATAATAATAAAATAAATTATTCAATTAATGCCTCGTTGTTTTCGACTGCTTCAACATTTACTAGATGAAACGTTCTAAGCTTCCAATTAAGAGCAAAATAGTCATTTATATAACTGAAATTATGAAATGCGGAGTAGGAAATTTTGTGTTCCACTAAACCATTCGATTCCCTCTCCTATCTGATCCTTATAAACTAAAACTGCTGGTAAAATCATCTACTATGTCGAACATAAACTTATCCACTGATCTCAATGTCCATTTGCGGCAGATTCGATCCAGACCAGATAGCTTACTTGATAGGCTACTACCTCCTCGAATCCACAAGTCTCTCAACTTCAATGATCCCTACTATTTAACATATTCATTGCAATCCTAATATTTTATATTTTACTGATTTTGTCTTGAAATAGAAACCAAATTTTTATATTGAACATAAAACCTTTAGTCCAGTCAATAAACGTGTTGTAGATTGCCTGAAATATAAGATAATTCTTTACTTCATAGCTTCGTTAGGAATAGTTAGAAGGTAAACATACTAAAAGTCCCCGCCCCTGGGGACACACACTTATGGTGGGGGGAGGAGGAGGTCCTAATTTTGGGTTATTCGATCATATCTTGAAAACGGTGGACTCCAAAAAAATATGCTACAAAAAAAATTACAGCTCATTAAATTTCCTATAAAATTAATTGTATACATATTTGTCGAAGTTCTGACGGTTTCCGAACTATACGTTATTGAAAATCGATAATATTCGAAAAAAATAATTTTGACCTCACTTTTTGTCAAACATTTGCTTTTAATGCCTTCGACGATCGTTCCTCAGAAAAAAATGTCTGAATCGAAGTTGTAGAGCATTAAATTTACTTAAATACGTTTTTCTACTTGAACCTAATCTTTGATAAAAAGTGAGATGTGTTTTTTTGTTTTAAATTATGGATTTTTAATAACGTATATCTCGAAAACCATTGAAAGTTCGACAATTATGTAAATAAACAATTTTATAGGAAATTTAATTAGCTTTAATTTTGATTGTTTGCATGTTTTTCTAGAGTCCACCGTTTTCGAGATATAATTGAAAAACCCAAAAATGGGACCTTCTCCCCTCTTCCACACCGTTAGCTCACCAGGGGCGGGTACTTTTAGTATATTTATCTTCTAACTACTCCTAATGAAGCCCTGAGGAAAAAAAAACACACACGCATATTTCATGGATTCTACACCATTTTAACACTCATTGACTGGACTATCTCTAGTTTTTCAGCTCATTTACCATTCCCTATAACTCTACGAAGATTCTGAAAAGAAGATTGCTTCAGAATCTCGAAGGAACTCGTCGATTTTGACTATTCCAAAAATTGAAAAATTTTACCTGGCCTATTTTTACTTACAGATTTATCAGGTTTCATCGAATTCTTCCGGTATCCAAAATCGTTCCAAAAATCTTTAACACTCCTCTACAATGACCCTAAGGTCCCATTCCTTGTTTATTTACTATGAAATACATATCGATCATTTCATTATAAACTTAAAACCCACTAGTTTCTCTACTTGCTTCTCATCCGATTCCAGATAACCTTCTAGTACAGAAAAGTATTGGAGTGATTCAAATAGGTTGTTTCTTTTCAAGCTTTTGTCATGCGAATAGGTTCTTGTTTCGCTTTATTAACTTGATATATTTTGTTGCACAGTTGTAAATTTCAATAAAACAAAAAAGTATTTATTTATTTCTCTTTAAATATTAATTATTTTATTTTTTTATTATCATTGTTTGTACTACTCTCCTCATTCTCGTTTTACAGTATGAGGGTCTACAATGCGGGGTTGACCGAGCACTGTTTGCCAGAGAGGCACTCTACCGTTAATTGCAACTGGTGGGGGCTGCATATATATTCCGCCTTTTAAGAAAATGAATACTTTAATTAAATATTTCAATAAACGTGTATTATTAATAAACAGGCAAAATAAAAATAAAAAAATTAAAATTATATTTAAACTGGTAAATAGTCAATTTAAAAAAAAAAAAAAATACTTTATGTAAATTGTGACAATTTGGAAGGATTTTTTGTAACTTATAAAAAGATAAAGTTCATATAGTAGATGATATGAATTGTTATCACCAATTTTTTTTTTCTTTTTTCTTTTAATAAAAATTCTATTAAACTCTTTTGATAAAAAGATCTGCTGTAAGGTATCGTGAGTACTCCTTTTTGATTTTATTAAAGTACCTTTTATCTTAAAGCGAATAATGATTTTTAAAAACCTGGTAGTGAAT